>JARFIW010001410.1:0-618933 GCA_036346225.1 Platerodrilus igneus
TTGGAAGCAGAAAGAGCGATTTATTCGATTAATTAATGAAAAAGAATACAACATTCAGCAGTAAAAGTCTATTGCGAACTCTACGGCGTTTACATCAAAATAGGGAAGAGACTACCGATGTGAAATCCTTTAACACAAAAATGTGGTTATAACGTCTTCTAGTAATCTGGAAAATATGTACGAGGTCTTAAGCGAAACCATAAGAACAAAATCAGAGGAATTTGAAACATGCGGGTCCGGTTGGTCTTTGGAAAAGGTGCTCTATTTAGAAATAAATATTAATAAGTATGAGCCGATATGAGAAGTTCTAGGTTCAAAATAAAAATTGTGAATATGTATTTAGAAATGTGGTTTACAAAATTTAAACTGTATTAGTAAAAATTGTCTGTAATAAAAGTTTTAAGAATGGTTTTAGATTTTCTTTTAGGTATAAGCTGCAGGAAAGTTATAATTTAGAGGGTGTGTGTAAAATGGTAAGGGGTGGTCCTGTTTTAAATCTGTTTACAGATTCGGATTCTACATAAAATTCTAGACTAACAAGATGTATTGCATGTATAAAAAATTTATAAGAACGATCAAAAGTCGCTACAGGTAAGAAATCTTAAAATTGGGGTAGCTCCCTTGGGGGTGATGATATCTGAAAATTCTTAGAGATTCGGGTAGCTGAGAAAATTCTAATATTAATTGATACCAAACAAGATGGGTTTATCTCGAAAGATGCATTGGCTAGACAAAGAAAAGTATTTGTTAGTTTTGCTTATAAAGCAAAGAGTAAAATGTAGAGGTTTGGGAGCTTTAAAGGGTAACTTGCAAGGCGTGGCCTGATTTTAAATCTGTTTGCAGATTCGGGTTGTGTGTAAAATTCTAAGCTAATTTAATGTATCGCATGACTAAAAAATGTTTAAGGATTGTCAGAAATCGCAGCAGGTAAGAAATCTTAAAATGGGGTAGCTCTCTGGGGATGGCGCAATCTAAAAATTCCTAAAGATTCGGGTAGCTGAGAAAATTCTAATATTAATTGATACCAAACAAGATAGGTTTATCTCGAAAGATGCATTGGCTAGACGAAGAAAACTATTTGGTTCAGATGAAAGATAAAAATGGCTAGTCGAAGAAAACTTTTGGTTCAGATGTGGGAGGAAATGAGGATGCTCATTTATCTCGAAACATAAAAAAATTTAAGATATATTTATCTCGAAAGATGAAAAATGGTTAGTCGAAGAAAACTTTTTGGTCCAGATGTGTGAGGAAATGTGGGATTCTGGAGGAAATGTGGGGGTGGGATCCTTGATTATACTCTACTAACAGGGAGTGATTAAACCCTCGAATAGACCATGGGCATCCACGGTAGTGCTTGTCAAGAAGAAAGATGGGTCGACAACGTTTTGTGTAGACTACCGGCGGCTAAACAATATGACAAAGAAAGACAGCTATCCTTTGCCCAGAATTGATGACACTTTGGATACTCTATCCGGATCTAAATGGTTTTCGACCTTGGACTTGAAAGCGGATACTGGCAGGTAGGCTTGGAGCCAAACGATAAAGAGAAAACTGCGTTTACATTTGGAACTGGATTATGGCAGTTTAAGGTCATGCCCTTTGGATTATGCAATTCCCTTGCTACTTTTGAACGTTTTATGGAGTCGATATTGCGTGGACTGTCCTGGAAGACGTGTTTGGTGTACCTAGACAACGTAATTGTGTTAGGCGGGTTTTTTGAAGAACACCTTAAGAACCTAGAGGCGATATTCCAAAGATTACGCTGGGCAACCCTTACCTTAAGCCCTAAGAAATGTCACTTATTTGAAAAAGAGGTAAAATACCTAGAACATGTCGTTTCGGAGACCGGAAGGGGCTAACCCTGACAAGTTAAAAACGGTACAAGAATGGCCTACACCAGCAGATATATACCAACTACGCAGTTTTTTAGGATTGTACACATATTACCGACGTTTTATACTTGAGTTTGCGAACATTGCCGAATCGTTGACGAAATTAACCGAAAATGGACAGGAATATAATTGGAATGACGATTGCCACAGTGCATTTGAAAAACTGAAACGGCTACTAGCTACAGCATTAATTCTCAGTTATCTATGAATGGAGGGGAAATTTGTGCTGAATACCGATACCAGTAACACAGCTATAGGAAGCGTTCTTTTTCAGGTGCAGGACGGACAAGAAAAAGTTATTGGGTATTTCAGTAAGGTCTTGTCGCGGCCAGAGAGAAACTATTGTGTGACAAGAAGGGAGCTGTTTGGCCGTCGTCAAATCCGTAGAGCACTTTTATAAGTACTTATACGGCCGTAAATTCCTGTTAAGAATAGACCATGTTGCACTAAAATGGTTACTGCAGTTTCAAAATACTAAAGGGCAAGTTGCAAGGTGGATAGAACGGCTGCAGGAATATGACTTTGACACAGAACATCGTGTACGAACTAGCCATCGAAATGCAAACGCTCCGTCAAGAAAACCTTTTCCGGTAGACTGCAATCATTGCTCCAAGATGGAAGGAAAAACAAGTGTCATCCATAGGATGACGGTAACCGATGATACTTGGCAACCCGAAAGAATACGAGAAGACCAGGAGAATGACGCCGAATTGAGACGTATTATTGAGTGGAAAAATAAAGGAAAACGACCAGCTTGGGAAGAAATTAGTATTTCAAGCAGGAGCTCAAAGGCATGCTGCGAGCAGTGGGACCCCTTGTTGATTGAAAATAGAATCTTGAAATGACGCCTGGAATGATGGCAGTAATAGACGACTTCAAGTGATAGTGCCGAGGAGCAGAGTGCCGGAAGTGTTGCAGCACTTGCACGATGGTATTCCCGGAGGGCACTTTGGCGTGAAAAAAAATTCTCGAAAGAGTGAGAGAAAGATTCTATTGGCTGAACTGCAAAGAAGATGTGAAGGAATGGTGCAGGAAATGTGAGTTGTGTGCCTCTGGAAATAGCCCGGTTACAAAACTGAAAGCCCCAATGAAACAGTATGACGTAGGGAATCCTTTTGAGAGGGTGGCTATTAATATAGCTGATCCGTTTCCTGAATCAGAGAAAAGAAATAAATACATTTTGGTTGCAATAGATTATTTTACCAAATGGCCGGAGGCGTATGCCATACCTGACCAAGAAGCCGAGACAGTTGCAGATATACTAGTGATGGAGTTGTTTTGTCGCTTTGGAGTTCCGTTGGAATTACACTCCGATCAAGATCGGAACTTCAAATCAGGGTTGTTTCAAAACGTCTGCAGGCATCTTGAAATCAGGTAGACTAGAACCACGTCACTTCATCCTCAATCGGATGGAATGGTTAAAAAAATGAACAGAACGTAAGGAAAGTACCTATCCAAAGTTGTCTCTAAACATCAACAAGACTGAAACCAATAATTACATTTGTTCCTACTGGCGTACCGATCTTCGGTACATGACAGCACAGGATACTCTCGCACTTGCGTGATGTAATGATGTGAATTGCGGCTACCATGTGATCTTCAGTTTGAATTTAAACCTGGAGAAAAGATCGCAGGTAAAGATTACGTTAGTAAGCTTTGTGAAAGATCAAATAGCATTTGCAACAACGTCCGAAAGAATATCCATGCAGCAAACGTAGCGAATGAAATCACAATATGACACGAGAGCACAAGAAGGTGGTTACCAACTTATAGATTTAGTGTGATTGTACAATTCACAGAGAAAGCGTGGATTGTCGCCAAAATTACAAAGACAATGGGAAGACCCGTACGAAGTGTTAAGAAGAATTAATGATGTAGTGTACCGGATCAGAAAATCTGCCCGTGGTAAACCGAAAGTGGTACACTTTGACCGTTTAACATCCTCTGCTGGCAACAACCAGAAAGACTCAAATAATAATAATGGTGTTCGACGAGTTATTAATCATTAGCCAAATGTATATTTTCAGAGTTTCATGGCGGCGTATGGTGGTTCCGTTGAGGCGAGATTTGGCGTTGTTGTTGAAAAACAGCAAAACCTGTTTAGAGCACCAAAAGAGTATTCCCTTGCACATTGCGTAGCTCAAGATCTGGAAATGTCAAGAGGAATAGCTGTTGTTTTCAAGAAAAAGTTTGGATACGTGGATAAATTAGTACAACAGCAGCCAACTGTAGGAAAAGCTTTGGTTCTTCAGGATATGTTTACTACCTGGTCACCAAAAATTTTTTATGGCAGAGACCTAGTTATGGACATCTATGGGAGGCTTTGCTGAATCTTAAGGCTCACATGATGGAAAATGGAGTAACGAGATTAGCGGTGCCCAAGCTAGGCTGTGGACTGGATCGCTTAGATTTGAGAATAGTTCGAAATATGCTAGAAGTAATTTTCCAAGAAACCAACGTCCAGGTCCTTGTTTGTGGCTATCAACCGGTTGCTTACCAAGACCAAAAAAAGAGTGTGGACTGTTTTTTCCAACGACGTGGTGGATGCACCAGAAGAGATAGCAGTCCATACCGTCATCAGTGATCAAATTGGCGTCAAAATGTTTTTACAGTTACGGGACGTAGCGGTTTTAAAGAGGGGGCAGTGTTACAAACTACTGTTAGGCAAACCGTCAAACACACAGCTACATAACCGAAGGTATATTCTACTGAAGTCTCAAACGTTCTGGCAAACAGTAGAATATGAGTCATCTATTTGATGATAGGGTATATATAAGATCGGTGACGAATGTAGGAGTTAGTCTACATCTAAATGTCGAATATAAATCAAATTGTGTAAAGCTAGTTAGTTACGCTTTTGAAAATCCTATAGTAAATATAAATTTGTGTTATGTGAACGTGTATATTGTACCGCCAGCTTTTAAAATACATAAATAGACAAAAGTGTAATAAATAAATTATAGTAGTATTTAGTGTTGTTAAGAAGACTTATAGTTAAGAATTTAGTTTAAGAAGATATTAGTGCTTGTAAATAGCATTATTGTGATAGTGCTTCATTGGACTGAAAATATCTATAAATAAGGCATACACTGTTAATTAGACTTGTGAATAGTGAGTAATAAAGACTTCTATTACTACATGTTTTAAATTGGTGAAACGCGTTAATAGTATCCCGCTACAATATTTAATAATTATAATTCTTACATACAATTTACGCTTGAAAAAGAATATAACAGAGCAGTTCCATTCCTTGACACATTACTAATAAGAAACAATGAAAACAAAATTATATTAGATTGGTATCAAAAAGCAATATATTCAGAGAGATTTGAATTTTTATTCTCACCATCCACTAGCAACAAAGATAAATATAATATTACGTTTAAAACAAAGAATAAAAAGAATTTCTCATCCCTCTTGGTACCCAAAAAATATAAAAATTCTTACTAGTATATTAAGAACTAACAGTTATCCACTCCATTTAATAAAAAAATTACTATCTGAACAATTTAATCCCAACAGAAACAAATTAAATGACAGTAATTAAAACATTACCAATCGATTATTCACTTATAAAACAATATCATATATTCAACATTTAACACCAAAATTAATAAAAGTTTATAAAAATGAAGTTTGCTAAACGAAACGTACTAACATTACAAAATATTTTTACTAAAACTAAAGACAAAATATCTAAAATGATTCAGAGAACTTTAATATATAAAATTAATTGTTTGAATTGCGTTCACTCGTATGTTGAACAAACCTCTCAACTATTAAAACAAAGGATAACTCAACATAAGAGTGACATAACTATTAAATCAAAAGCATGTGCATTAACCACACACGTAATAGAAAAAAATCACAGTATAGATTTTAAAAATCCAAACATCTTAAAAATAGAGAGCAACAAATCAAAAAGAATTTTTTTGGAAATGTATCATATTTGTAAAACTAAAAATACAATAAACAAGAAAACAGATATTAATAACTTAAATTCCTTATACACATATTTATTTAATTTTGAACACAATTAATGACAAAATTTAAACTAAACATACACACACACGCAGCACACGCACACACACATACACACACACACACCCACACACATACGCATACACTATACACTAACATCACATAATATACATGCACACTCACACATACGTATGCACTCGATACTCTGTCATCAAACAAATTAGAATCATCTTATATCCTATGAAACAAAAATTTTTTACATCAAAATTTATTACATCAAATTGATGTATATTACAAGTTTAATGTTTACAATTTATATTTAAAAACTTTTAATTTTGTTAGTTTTACAAGTTTTTCCAAGATTTTTATTATGTTTGTTATGCTAGTTTTTAATTAACCTCAAGTTTGTAAGTTTATAATTTATGTACCACATTTATAATCTAGTATATAAAAATTTTTAGATAGCCTGTGATCAAGAATTTCAAACAAATTCGAAAATTTATGCCATTAAAAAGAGCAATCAACTTAATCCAGTGACCTCAAACTCACAAATCAGTTTTGAATTACAAATATTTAGGTCGTAATTATTTTCACTTTATATGAGAAATTATCTTGCGTCCGTATAGACCCTCGTTATAGTACTTTTTTTTATTATAACGCCATTATCGTTCATTTTTACTGTGAGTATAATACGTTTATTCTATATCTTGTCGCTAAATTCTGTCAATTACTCTTGTAAGAGTATGCAACCAGCCATACTTCTAGATTAGATAATCAAATGTAAGGGGTAGGAAATTTTTGAGTTCTTCTATGTATAAAAATGGTATAGTATTTTATAGTAATAATGATATAATATTTTGAAATAAAATGCCATCGTTAGTTGTGTTATGTCCGTTTGTCCCGTACATCTTAAACAACGTTTAATACTAAACTCCGATTAAAAGGCAAACATTGCTTTGCAGCGTTTTGTAAACTGAGATTAAATCCATCTAATCCGAGATTAAATTAAACTGTCAATTTTGGGGTTTTAATAATTCAAACCTAGTTTAACGTCTAGCTTCATATTAAAAACCTTACTTTTTGTTTATCATACTTTAATAATTGCTATTGATAAATTGATATAATCTTGTTCAGCAGCAGCGATTTTCCGTACTTAATTTTTTATTTTAAAAAAAACGTTTCAAATATTCATCTCCTCTGTAAATGCAGTCCTGCAACTTATTCTCTGAAGGTAACCTAATCGGATTTTTTGTTTTCCAGATGTCTTTGTATTTGGCGCAAGTAGAGATAATATACATTTTTATCGTTTGTAAAATTTGAACTTCTGGATCAATTTTTAATAATGTCTTCCTCCACTTCAGTTGCTCCGTATATAAATAAAAGGCGATTTTTCGTTGAACTTGCGTTTTGGCGATAAAATTTACTGGAGGGAAATTGTACGGCACCATTCTATCAGATAAACGAACATACCCTGATCCGTACCGGGTTATCCTTGTGTATGTTAAACACTTGACTTTTACCGGGTAATTATTCAAAGCGAGGTTAGGAAACTACAATACGTTTTTGCGGTGCCGCACAAGTAAATGTTTTTTAAATAGTGGGGTGATACTTCAACATACCATACTCGAACAATTCAAGTATGTCGCGAAAAATCGCCTAAAGTAATTTATAAAAATCTAACTGAACCTCAAAATCGTATTTGATACTTTAATGCAGTTGCCTAGCAACCAGGTGACTTTTACAATGTTGTCAAATGTTGCTGGTGTTTTAAACTTCGATTAGTCACAGATTATCCACCTAAGAAGTGGGTAATCTGTGATTTAGTTAACTGGAGATAAATCTAGTACCTTACAAATCAACCACACCTTAATCGTAGGGTAAAATAAAACTTAGATTAGTTAAACATGGTTTAAAGTAAATACGGTGCAAGAGGCCTTAAACATTGTAGTTTTTCAGCTGACAGCTATAAAACTGATGTTGACATACTAGATAATACTTAGTTGCTTTTGTTGATAATATTTTGAAAGATAATCTACTTATGTCTTCAAACCTAAGCTGATATTTGTCTTTTTTGTTGTAGCAATTTTTGCAATAATTGTTGAAGCAACAGTTATATTTTTGTAACGTTTATTATTAAATCAAGGTGACATTTAACTTGATCTTTATAATTTTACTAACTAACTTTGTTATTTGACATGATAATTTTTTTAAATATAAAGAAAACAGATAAAATGTAAGCAACAAGAGGCTGTCATGAATATTTGATAGATATTATACACTGTGTCCGCGATAAGGAGGGCGACTATGGGTATCTTGAAAACGGTATGAGATACAGATTTGGTTAAATAGGAGAAAAGTTGTGTAATCAAAGGCCTAAAAAAATGGCGTTTAGTAATCCCCAAAACAGTTTTTGGTTTTTGAGATATTTCGAAAAAATTGGATTTTTCTTATTTTACATATTATTTTGTTCTGGCGTTAATGTGGCACCCAGACCAAAACCGAAGGCACTTCTCCAGCAACTTTTAATGTCCCTTAATATGGCATTGTCAGTTTTTTCACCTGACGTTTTGTCTTTGCGGAACCATCTTCAACTATTTTTTTTAAATACCGTCCTGGTGATCTGGTATCAGATTCTGAAAGCCCTTTTTATGCAGAATTCAACGATGTATTACACCTTATGAAAGAAAATTCCTATTACGGACCTGTAGTGCATAGTTTTTAATTTTAAAGAATAAACAATTAGCTATACCAATTAATAGTTTAATCATTTAGGTGTTTAGTAATAGTTTACTGGCTGAGTTCATGCACTAATTTAATAGAATAAACAACGAACAAATAAAATTTAATTAAGCGAAGACCAAAAAATTAAAATCTTGCTTTGGTAAACAAATGAATGTGATAGTGGCGTATTTGGATTGACAGTAACGTTAGTTTATGGTGCTTAATTTATTGTGAGGTAATTAGTAATTAGTTCCATTAATTATGTTATCTAACGAAGAAAAGTTTGATATGGTGGCATGCTTCATTTCGTCCAACCAAAATTGTTTTGTTGCAGAGCGTATGTATTTGCAGAAATGTCTCGAAAGGAGACAGCCAAATAAAAGGATTTTTAGCAAATTGGTGGCAAACCTTAAAGCATATGGTAGTTTTAAAAAACCTGTAGTTTCTCGGAAAAAGACCAGTAATGAAGAAACTGTACATAATGTTTTGTTAGCCGTCACAGACGATCCTGGAACATCAGTCCGGCGGATTGAACAAAACGTTGGTATACCAAAATCAACGGCACATTGTATTTTACAAAAATAAAATTTAAATCCCTATAAGTACAGAATTTGTCAAGGACATAGACCAGGTGATTTAGAACGTCGTCGCTTATTCTGTGAATGGTACACAAAAAAATGTCAGGAAGATATGAATTTTTCATATAACATAATATGGTCTGATGAAAGCATGATTACGAATAACGGTATTTTCAACAGACGAAATGTTCATTATTGGTCTGAAACCAATCCACGTTTAAACAAAACATTAAGGCATCAACACCATTTCGGTTTTAATATGTGAGCTAGGATATTCGGCACAACGATTGTAGGACCGTTTATTTATCACCGTAACTTAACATCAGAGCGTTACCTACATTTGTTGCAAAACGATTTAGAGGATGCTCTCGATAACATGCCTCTGGCGACAGTTCGCAACTGTTTTAGAATCGACAGTTAAAAAGTGCTATTTATGTTTGGAAAATAATGGAAGTTTGTTCGAACATATGCTCTAAATTTAGTTATTTTGTTCGTGTTCGTTAATGTAATTTTATTTGTTCATTGTTTATTCTATTAAATTAGTGCATAAACTCAGCCAGCAGCCTATTACTAATCACCTAAATGACTAAACTATTAATTGGTATAGCTAATTATTTATTCTTTAAAATTAAAAACTATGCCCTACAGGTCCGTAATAGGAATTTTCTATCATAAAGTGTAATCGTTGATTGAGGTATTGAGAAGATATTGAACCACTAGCAAATAAATCGTAGCTTCTAAATGTTAGAATTCATAGATGGCTCCACGTCGGGTCATCTCTGAATTCTGACATCAACTAAATATAGCCAAAAGTGGTTAAAAGACGCTCGTGCCATCTATAGCTCAGAAGCTAATTTTATGAAAATCAAGCGCTTGCTGCATTGAGTGGCTTGGTTTGCAGTCTGGCTGAATATCAATTTTAAGAACGTTTTTAATCTGAATATTTATTTATAATGTTTGTGTTTATTTTTTATAATATCTGTGCCGGCATATCCAAATTTTAGTTTGTAAAAGTTTTATAAGACATTGTAGTTTATTTTAATTTATTTATAGAATTAAAACTGGTGACAATATAAAAATTTCAGATTTTATATGGTGATTCACCATTAAAGGTATGTATTGACTATTGGCTTAGATGTTGAACCTCAATCAACACTTAGGTGCACATTATTCAAACATTCTAGTAAACAATTCATATTACCTGTTGATCAATTGCAAAGCTGTAACAGGTTGTTTGAAAGTACTAGCGTTGATTGAGGTATACTTCAATAAACGGTACTAAAATATATAAGAATAATAAAATGCTACTTTTAGGGGTAGTGCTTTAACTTTTTATACATTTCCCGTTAACGATAAAAATCGTTGTAAATAATTCTTATATAACTGCGGCAATTCAGCCCTGTTAGAGGTGGAATTAAAAGGAAAACGCATATGTAAAAACACTTCGATTCGAGTTCTTTTAGTGTTCCCTCACTACCTAAAAGGGGTTGAATCGTAATGCAGTGCCTTTAATATTTGAAGAAAAATGCAAGTTTCTGTTTGAAATTTTTGTGTTATATAGTCAGGGGTTCCCAACAGGTTCTTAAAGGACGTACTTTAATTACTTTTAATTTTTTATCTTAATTGCCTTGATTTAAGTCGAGCCATATGATTTTTGCAATACTTTAAAATGCCTTGTTTAAATTATATTCGATTTGAACTTAATCTAAACTTTTTAAGTGACAATATTGCTCTCAGAAACGATGGAAGTTGCAAAGTCGGTTACTTGAGAAAAAAGTTGCGTATTTTAAAGATTATTAAATGACATCACCATATATGAAATTTTCCGTTCAGACAACACTTGTCAGAAAAACACCATTAATTCAAACCAATTGTTTTGATACACAAATTACTTGTTATTTAATATCTACCACATACAGTTTGGTAGAGCATTTTGTACAAACACTTAAAACAAACTTACATGTATGTATTTGATTACTAATAAATCTCCAGCAGATTTAGTTTTCAACTATTAGGTTTGCCTTAATGAATCCTGCCACATCAAAAAGAATAACTACATCATTTGAAGCTTGTAAGCAATTTCAATGGGGTGATAGGGTTGCCGTCAGAAATTATTCAAATCCAAATACCAAATGGTAATGGGGTTCTGTTAAAAATATAGATGGAATCTTGCTCTATTCAGTGGTGTTAGACGATGGCCGAACATGGAAACGCCATATAGACCAAATGCGTGTGGTAGAGGAAATCACAAGTGATACACAATATATGTACTACTAAAGTATGTGTTAATTTATTTTTCCCTACAAGTTTTCACCCCAACCATGTGATACAAATTTATTGATCACTTTTTAACAATAATCATACTAACGAAAGTGATACTGCAGGTGGCAGGTCACAGGCGGTTAACATACCGCAATTACTTAGAAAAAAGATTGTTACATTGTAATAAAGTGTAGAATTAAGAGAAAAGCAGACATGAGATCTGCAAGTTCCCACAGCCGTGTGAGGGGCAGGTTATTATAAAAAGTCCGGGAGCTCAAGGCCCGGCAGTCAGTCTTCAAACTCCATACTTCGTTGTTCAAGCTACTCACCTTATTACAATTAATTAAATGTTTTTGAATTAAAGTTATTTTACAAGTTATTCAAAATTCCATTGTAATTTCTGTTTTAAGTTAAAATAAAATTTATTAAGTCTTCGGAATTGTTTTTAAAAACACCGCTCCAAAGGCCCGAACCTTAACTCGCGTTACCCGAGAAAACAGAAAAATAATTTCAAACTGCCAAACTTAAAGATTGTAAATTTAGCGTAGCTAAAAAGTAATTTAAATAGGTTTTTCCTATTAGAGTATCAGTTATATAATTATATTATTCAAATAGGTTCATTAAATGTAATCCTGAAAAGTAATTTAAAATTGTTAATTTTTAAAATTTGTAGCTTGAAGCACATCCCTTATTTGTCAATTACTAAAGGAAATTGCTGTCACGACTGTGCTTGTTTGTTCTACTCGAACATTTATGTACTGTGGTTTATTGAAATCCCTATTAAAAAGTAGCCACTCCGTATACCATGGTTAATAAAAACTTCCTTAACTAATGTTTTTGCACTAAGTTTATGTCGGGGAGTACTATGATTAACATGTTTTTCTTGTTTTAGATTCAAGTATTACCTCAATACAAAATGTCAACGTTAATCAGCAACTGTCAACAGAATTGACTGTATTGAAAACTGAAAATGTGCGTACCTACAGCGCTTATAGAAAGAGTGATAGTGATTCTTCTGACTCCATTGAATTCCTACAATATATAGATAAATCAAATATTAGCTGCTCTTTAACAACTGCAAACAAGTACATGGAGAGTGTTGCTTCGGAGGTGTCTTCTATTAATGAATCTACTAGTTTATTGACCATGCCAAGATCACCTGGCTCTACCCCAAGGAAAAACAAACTGAGAGTAAAAATTACCCAATTATGAAGAACAGTGAAAAAACAACAAGCAAGAAATTTCAGGTTAAAGAAAAAATGTTTGAGTTTATACATAACAAATATTCTAGGAAAACAAATGGCAAAGAAATCACAGTCTCTGAAAACCATTGTTTATATGCAATGTTTTCACAAAAACATAGCTAAATGGACAATTGCAGAAAGGAAATTGGCTCTATCTTTGTATTATAAATCACCAGGACTTTATAAATTCATGCGTAACAGTTTGCAATTTGTATTACCTAGTGATTTGAAATCTGAAGTGAATACCGTACTCAGTCGAAAATTGCAATTAAAAGTAAAGACCGTGGCTAAACAAGAGAAGCAATATGTAGTGCTTTGTGATGAAATAAAACTCAATAAAGATCTTACAATAAATATCAAGATATAATTGAGGGATTTGAGGACTTGGGAATTTTGGGTCAAATGTCAGAATTTGCAGATCATAGGCTATTGTTTTATCTGAGAGGGCTTCTGTTTAATTGGAAAATGTCATTTTGCTATTTTGTTTATAATGGACCAATACACAGTAATGATCTCTTGATATCAAAATTGGAAGTTGTTAGAAAACTGTTTAGAATAGCTCTTTCACCACGTGTTATAGTGTCTGATCTAGGTTTAAACAACAGACTTGCAATCAAGAAACTAGGTGCTATAAAGACCGACCCAAAAATTATTGTAGCTAGTAAGGTCATTTATATAATTTGGGATCCTCCCCATTTATTGAAATATTTACGAAACAATATTATGAATGCTGAATTGGATGTTTATGTAGATAACCAAAAAATACAGTGGACAGATTTTACACATTTCAAGAGCAATGGTTAAAATTACAGATGTGCATGTAAATCCTTTTCAGTTATCAGAACACGTGGAGGTTACAATCTGCAGCCAAGTGTAAAAGGCTTTCATACTGCACTGCAACATAATATGCGAATCAGATTGCAAATGCCAGTACCTCAAGCAACTGCGAAATTGATAGTGATAAGTTACTTGTTTGCAACATAAATGACAAAGAACTAGAAATAGATATAAACATGGCCTCCATCTCTCATGCAGAACTTGCTTTGACTACAGTTATTGAACAACCTCCCAGTCTACATCAAGGACCCTAGCAACCTGTATAAACAGTGAAACCACTTTAGAAACTAGCACCAATGTATTTATCGCTGGTTATTTGTGTCGCTGTTTATTTAAAAAAGTAAAGTGCGACATTTGTGAAAAAACATTAATGAAAGATTCTAACAGTGTGATAGATTTTAATGAACTACTCCTTTTAAATAGAGATTATGGGGCAAAGGGAATCCTAATCAATCACTTAGAGCGACCATCAAATGAACTGTGTGAGGTGGTTACATTTTTGTTGAATTCATTTAATAACTATTTTACTCTTTATAAGACTAAAAATGCAGTTCACAAAAAATTAAAAATAGTATATTAACAAAATTACAAATAGACTTCTCTCCGACTGGTTGAACCAGTGCAAGGAACACAGATTACTTATTTTAGAGCAGTTAATTAAAATTAAATTATATAGAGGTTTAAACTGGCTGATGTCTTCAAATAATAAAAATTATTCAAGTGCTACAAAACCTCATAGAAAAGTTATGATATTCTCCAAGTAATGAACTTTTATCCTTAATCAAATAGGATTAGTACATTTCGCCCATTGAAATAAATACAAACAATTAAACAAGCTTAAATTAACGCTGTGGCTACATACACAGAAAAATGTTGTCAAATTTGGCTACTATATTTTGTAGTGAACATTTCAAAGAGGAGGATTTTAATGTAAACTTTATGAGAAGTCACAACCTAACCCAAACTATTTTTGAGCACACAAGGAAAAACAACTGTATAGACAATATCTTCGTTAAACTATCCACTTTAAACTATTCTTCATCTCTCATACAGGCGACATTATCTGACCACTGTGCCCAATTTTTAACTTTTACAGCTGAAAATAATAATCAAACCACTACAGTACTAAGAAGAAATTATTCTGCAAAGAATATAACCAGCTTCAAACAAGAAATAAAAGCTTTAAATTGGCACGAAGTATATAGTAGTACAAACTGCATAAAAGTAGCAAAATTTAAGTTTGGTGATAATTGCGCAATAAATTTAAGGAAATGTATCATGTACATCAACAAATAAGCAGTGAAGATACTAGAATACTTCTGAGTAACATCAGAAGTCAATACAGCACAGCACTACTGAGTGAAAAACGACAGTATTACGCTACCCAACTCTTAACAAGTCAAAAATTACAAAAAAAAGTTTGGCAAATAATAAATTATGAAACTGGAACAGTGGATAAACAAAATAAAGCAGATATAGATGCAAACACATTAAACACATACTTTGCCAACGTTGCTAAGGAAATGGCAGCCAATTTACAAACAGCGTCAAAGCCATATTCACATTATGTAAATCAACTAAATACGCTGATAAATACTATTTATTTATATCCGACAACACCTCCTACCGAGATCCAAATAATAATAAAAAGCTTCAAATGCAAAACTAGTCAAGATGTTTATGGCCTAAATACTAACCTAATAAAAGATATAATTGAATATATCAGCACACCAATAGCCTATGCAGCAAACCAAAGTCTTCATGAAGGAATATTTCCTGATTTACTAAAAATTGCAGCAATCACACCTATCTATAAAAAAGGCGACTCAAAAAATCCAGAAAACTATCGACCAATCGCTATTCTCCCTGTACTGTCCAAAATATTGGAGAAAATTATATACATAAGAATGATGAATTTCCTAAACAAATTCAACTTACTATCTGACAACCAATCTGGATTCAGGTCAAAAAGATCCACTATTAGTGCAACAGTAGAAACACTAGAGCATATCTATGAAGGTGTCGAAAAGAAAAAGCTCACCATAGCAGCATGCTTGGATCTCAGTAAAGACTTTGACTGCGTCCAGCATATGATTTTACTTGACAAACTAAAAAGAAAAGGTATTCGTGTAACTGCACACAAACTAATTAAAGGTTACCTAGAGAACCGGCTACAAAAAACTAATACTGCTCAAGGACAATCAGAAATCGAAAAGGTCCAGACTGGAGTCCCTCAAGGATCCATACTTGGACTACTACTATTCCTCCTATTTATTGATGACCTACCGCAGAACATAGACTTACATACATGCTTATATGCAGATGATACAACTATCCTGGTAACAGGTGAAAGCTACGAACAAATCATGACTTATCTAAACGGCAGACTTCTATCAGCAATGGACTGGTTTAATACAAATAAATTTAAAATCAATAAAGAAAAACCAACATACACATTTTCTCACATCACGTAAATCATCATAATGACACTGAAAGTGTAAAATTTTTAGGCTTCACAAAAAATGCTAAATTGTACTGGATAATGCACATACACAGAATGTGTGTTACGATAGTCCGATCACTATATGCAATAAGAAAATTAATGAACATAAGCACACAATCTGCAGCTAAATCCGTTTATTATGCACTCATACACAGCCATCTGAATTATGGGACTATATTATGGGGTGTCTCACCACATGCTAAGCGCGCATTCATTCTACAAAAAAGAGCTATCAGATTACTTACTAATGTACCAATAACCACTCACTGTAAACCATTATTCCGAGAGCTAGGAATATTAATATTGCCGGCAATATATGTTCTTCAGTGCATCAAATATGTTGTAGTACTACAAAAGCATCCATTGACACACCAGGACATACATAGCTACAACACACGAAACAACTTTAAACTAGTAGTACCATGGTACCGCTTGAACAAAAGTAAAAGTGGAGTAAATTACTGGACTTACAAGATTTACAATAAAATCCCAAATCAATATTTACAACAGAAGACCACTAGGGAACTGGTCAACAGAATGAAAGTGTACCTTACGGGCCTTGCACCATACAGCATTGATAACTACCTAAAGAGTACTATAATAATGTAAAGCATTTTGTATGACATGGTTAAATATCTTGTATATATTATTCCGTAATAAATCTATCTATCTATCTGGCGTCATCTCTTAGAACGAATTAAATATAGCTCATATTGTCACTTTAAGTAAGTGGTAAGTTGTTTTGATTGTGAAGCAGGTTTTTATTCGAAGTATTTAAATACTTAAAAGTAAACGTTGATAATAATGATTTAGGTATTTTAAAGATGTTGTATTAGTTTTTGATTCCACAACAAATGCAATAGGGATGGGCTTTTTAAACGATTTTGTTAAACATTTAACCATAAATAAAAAACGCAATAAGATATAAGAATGAAATGAGCAGTGGACTGTTAAAAATTCGAAACAGAAAAATATAACTTTTACTAAATTTTTTTATATGCTTAAATCGTGAATTTAAACAGTCTTTGTTGTTGTTTTTATTATTAAATGAAAAGCACCCTGCATTTCATGCATTGATTTGTTTCAATGCACACATTTTACGATCGGCAGGACACCTGGCCGGACTTTTAGATTTTTAATTCTTTTTGTTTAGACAAACAATAAACGTGTAATAGAAACTAAATGTTTAACGTTTAAACCGCATAGCCCTACAATAAATACTGCTTTTTATATGTGATAAGAAAAGTTTTAAGCATTATGGATGTGTATGACATGGATAGAGTTAATGATGAAGAATTGGCCACCTAGACCGATTAGTTATTAAGGCAACTTTCGTTGCAAGGGTAGAACCTAGTAAAGCCACAAATACAAACGTTTTAGGAGGTCAAATAATACATGGTTTGAAGTACTGCATTAGATGGCAATAATAAAGCAGTAATCATATTTTTGTATGCAGTATTGGGGTTGCAAGTATGCTTGTTTTGAATATTATGTAACTCACATTTAAAGTAAAGTTTGAATAACAACTCGAGGAACAGGCTCTAAGATCTGACAGGCCCTGCTCGACTAGAAAATTTTCCAACACTTGTATGTTACCTATTAGTACATTCAGATTGTGTAAAAACCTCATTTTGGCTAAAAAATGACTTACTAGGTTTTACTGTTGCAATACAGAATAAGTTATAAGTTACATAATAGTATTGTATTATTAGGATTAAAAGTGGTATAATAGTATGTATTGTTTGCTTTCGAAGAGAAATTAGTAAAGTGTGAAGGCATCACAAAAAAATTTTAATAGTTATTTGTATACCAAGGCCAAGAAATTGCTTTTTAGCGTACTGAGAAAAAGTTTATCGCCCAGAGAAGATAATCTTGAGCTCACTAAAAAATTTCACGGCCGAGTTATACACACTGTTTGATCTGCAACCGTATGTATCGACGTTACAAAATTTTTTCTCTACCCGATAAATGTATGGTTATAATTTAGATGTTATAATAAATCTACTGTTCATATTTGTAGTGGCTTTAAATCACAACATTGCCATGGAAATAATATATTAAAACTATTTGATAGTTCTTCAAAATTTGTGAAAAAGTCTGGCAACAGAATGGTTCTTAATAAAAAGCAATAACACTTTGTTGACATATTTTTGAAATGTATAAGTATGAAGTGGCCAACGTCAATTCCACTATAAAAATAACATTTAGTATGGTGCTCATTACTAGGGGTAACAGCCGCGAAATTGTATTTCGCGTACTGTGGAGAGAACACAAAAGGCTTATACTTCTACGGCTACACAAAATAGTATATTGTGATATTAGGATTAAAAGTGATTCTTTGTTTGATATATAAATTTTGCGTTGGTGAGGCGAAACGCAGTGTATCTGAGCCTATGTAATTTTGCTCGTCAAACAAAGTCACTTTTAAGACAAATAACACACCACTTTTTCTCCAACTAAAGAATCTATCACCCAAAATTAATAAATATTGAAAATATTAATTGTCAACACTTGTAATCCCATGGGCTAAAAGTATTTTTATTCCTAAACTTTAATGAGCTGCTTAGCAACACGTACCTATATTATACATCCCTAACAAAAACCTCAACTTGTCAGAAAATAGTATTAAAAATGAGGTCTTTTAATGAGGTTGGAGAAAAAATTTAGTTTTAGATGTATCTATAGTCTCGGTGTATTATTAGAAAATATTCCTTGAGGCTGACATTGTATTATGAAACTAATACATTTTATACAATTTTTTGTATTATCCCTTCAAAAATGTGCAAACACCTACTAAAAATAGTTAGTATGGAACAAATATAGAAAGTTTAAAAAATGTGGTGAATATTTTCATGGTAATTCACCTTGAAATGCTCAAAATGTACGTTTCTAATGCATCTCCACTTGTAAATTTCTAATTGTATCTCCACAAATATACACTTCGTGTAATGATAATAGTATTAAGAAGGTACTAATACTCTAGCTACAGTCGATATGGCCTCGTTATTTTTTTGTGTAATTTCAAAGTGCGCGAGGTCATGAGATCATTTTTACCCAACTTCCAAAACCGTTTTAAATAAATGTGCTACCTAGATTATGGTGAGAATTCTTCAACACCTTTTTTAAACCTTTCTCAATTAGTTCCTAGTAGGTGTTTGCATTATTTTCAGGGAAATGTTATAAAAACTGGCTAAAGTGTATTAAAGTTTCTTAATAAAATGCCAGCCTTAAATACAAAATAAATTTGTTTCCATTTGTAACAACATTATTTATTTACAAAAGAATTCATTCAATATATCTATAATCATTTGACAATACAAGTATTCAAACTGTTTATCTTGCTACTATTTGTCTTACAATAAGCTTTTTATAAGTATACAATTTACAATAAATTCATTTAGAATGAGACTGTTTGAAAGGAATACCTATGCGCCTACTTTTTGCGTGTCTGTCATCATTCAGTCATAGGCGCCCGTGTATATGAGTGAAACAGCAACTGTCCCTAGCAGCTGCGCACCTTTAAAGCAGGCATAATGGAGCAGCTTTTTTTAAGTTCAGTGACCTGAGTTCGCCACAATGAATAAACATAAATATACCCTTGTTTACCGGCAAAACTCAACACTGGGACTATTTTTGCTTCGAAGTTGCTATTCAGTCTGTTATCAAAATTTTACCCACAGCATTATAAATTATCAATATTTATTTACATTCTTTAGATTGTGTGACAATACCGATATTACGCCCATGACATTTATTGAAGCGTCATCTGTTGAAATCCCAAATTGAACTAAACTTAGCACGGAAATATACCGCTTAGATTCAATTACATTTTTCTATTATTAGTTTTAGCTGAACTCCGTATATTGTCGCTAAATTCGAGACCAAACTTACTTAAAATATATACAATTCGATGTGACACGTTTTCGTCCATATAGTTGAGTATCTTCCCAATACCTCAATCAACGGTGAAATACATTGCTGAAAAAGAATTTTTTTGGAAATGTATCATATTTATAAAACTAAAAATACAATAAACAAAAAAACAGATATTAGTAACTTAAATTCTTTATACACATATTTATTAAATTTTGAATACATTTAATGACAAAATTTCCGTACTTAATTTTTTATTTTTAAAAAAGCGTTTCAAATATTCAGCTCCTCTGTAAATGCCGTCCTGAAACTTATTCTCTGGATAACCTAATCGGATTTTTTGTTTTCCAGATTTCTTTGTACTTGGCGCAAGTAGAGATAATATACATTTTTTTACCGTTTGTAAAATTTGAACTTCTGTATCAATTTTTAATAATGTCTTCTTCCACTTCAGTTGCTCCGTATATAAATAATAGGCGATTTTTCGCGACATAAACTAACATACTTAATTATATGTGTATGTGTTAAACTTGCGTTTTGGCGATAAAATTTACTGGAGGGAAAATTGTACGGCACCATTCTATCAGATAAACGAACATACCCTGATCCGTACCAGGTTATGCTTGTGTATGTTAAACACTTGACTTTTACCGGGTAATTATTCAAAGCGAGGTTAGGAAACTACAATACGTTTTTGCGGTGCCGCCCAAGTAAATGTTTTTTAAATAGTGGGGTGATACTTCAACATACCATACTCGAACAATTCAAGTATGTCGCGAAAAATCGCCTAAAGTAATTTATAAAAATCTAACTGAACCTCAAAATCGTATTTGATACTTTAATGCAGTTGCCTAGCAACCAGGTGACTTTTACAATGTTGTCAAATATTGCTGGTGTCTTAAACTTCGATTAGTCACAGATTATCCACCTAAGAAGTAGGTAATCTGTGATTTAGTTAACTGGAGATAAATCTAGTACCTTACAAATCAACCACACCTTAATCGTAGGGAAAAATAAAACTTAGATTAGTTAAACATCGTTTAAAGTAAATACGGTGCAAGAGGCCTTAAACATTGTAGTTTTATAGCTGACAGCTATAAAACTGATGTTGACATATTAGATAATAATTAGTTGCTTTTGTTGATAATATTTTGAAAGATAATCTACTTATGTCTTCAAAGATAATCTACTTATGTCTTCAAACCTAAGCTGATATTTGTCTTTTTTGTTGTAGCAATTTTTGCAATAATTGTTGAAGCAACAGTTATATTTTTGTAACGTTTATTATTAAATCAAGGTGACATTTAACTTAATCTTTGTAATTTTACTAACTAACTTTGTTATTTGACATGATAATTTTTTAAATATAAAGAAAACAGATAAAATGTAAGCAACAAGAGGTTGTCATGAATATTTGATAGCTATTATACACTGTGTCCGCGATAAGGAGGGCGACTATGGGTATCTTGAAAACGGTATGAGATACAGATTTGGTTAAATAGGAGAAAAGTTGTGTAATCAAAGACCTAAAAAAATGACGTTTACAAATCCCCAAAACAGTTTTGGTTTTTGAGATATTTCAAAAAAATTGGATTTTCTTATTTTACATATTATTTTGTTCTGGCGTTAATGTGGCACCCAGACCAAAACCGAAGGCACTTCTCCAGCAACTTTTAATGTCCCTTAATATGGCATTGTCAGTTTTTTCACCTGATGTTTTGTCTTTGCGGAACCATCTTCAACTATTTTTTTTAAATACCGTCCTGGTGATCTGGTATCAGATTCTGAAAGCCCTTTTTATGCAGAATTCAACGATGTATTACACTTTAGGAAAGAAAATTCCTATTACGGACCTGTAGTGCATAGTTTTTAATTTTAAAGAATAAACAACTAGCTATACCAATTAATAGTTTAATCATTTAGGTGTTTAGTAATAGTTTACTGGCTGAGTTCATGCACTAATTTAATAGAATAAACAACGAACAAATAAAATTTAATTAAGAAAAAGACCAAAAAATTAAAATCTTGCTTTGGTAAACAAATAAATGTGATAGTGGCGTATTTGGATTGACAGTAACGTTAGTTTATGGTGCTTAATTTATTGTGAAGTAATTAGTAATTAGTTCCATTAATTATGTTATCTAACGAAGAAAAGTTTGATATGGTGGCATGCTTCATTTCGTCCAACCAAAATTGTTTTGTTGCAGAGCGTATGTATTTGCAGAAATATCCCGAAAGGAAACAGCCAAATAAAAGGATTTTTAGCAAATTAGTGGCAAACCTTAAAACATATGATAGTTTTAAAAAACCTGTAGTTTCTCGGAAAAAGACCAGTAATGAAGAAACTGTACATAATGTTTTGTTAGCCGTCACAGAGGATCCGGCGGATTGAACAAAACATTGGTATACCAAAATCAACGGCACATTGTATTTTATAAAAATAAAATTTACATCCCTATAAGTACAGAATTTGTCAAGGACATAGACCAGGTGATTTAGAACGTCGTCGCTTATTCTGTGAATGGTACACAAAAAAATGTCAGGAAGATATGAATTTTTCATATAACATAATATGGTCTGATGAAAGCATGATTACGAATAACGGTATTTTCAACAGACGAGATGTTCATTATTGGTCTGAAACCAATCCACGTTTAAACAAAACATCAAGGCATCAACACCATTTCGGTTTTAATATGTGAGCTGGGATATTCGGCACAACGATTGTAGGACCGTTTATTTACCACCATAACTTAACATCAGAGCGTTACCTACATTTGTTGCAAAACGATTTAGAGGATGCTCTCGATAACATGCCTCTGGTGACAGTTCGCAACTGTTGGATACAGCAGGATGGTGCATCTGCACATAATTCCAGAGCCGTTCGGAAATACCTTTCAATGAGATTTCCAGAGAAGGTGATTAGCATGCATTCGGAAACACCCTGGCCAGCGCGTTCACTCGATGTAACCCCTCTTGATTTCTTTGTATGGGGGTTCGTTAAGAATCATGTTTATCAGCAAAATTTTGCTACAGAACAAGACCTAAGGGGATTAGTTCTGGAAGCATTTGCTGGTATTACTTCACAAATGTTGACTAGAGTTTTAGAATCGACAGTTAGAAGGTGCTATTTATGTTTGGAAAATAATGAAAGTTTGTACGAACATATGCTCTAAATTTAGTTATTTTGTTCGTGTTCGTTAATGTAATTTTATTTGTTCGTTGTTTATTCTATTAAATTAGTGCATAAACTCAGCCAGCAGTCTATTACTAAACACTTAAATGACTAAACTATTAATTGGTATAGCTAATTATTTATTCTTTAAAATTAAAAACTATGCCCTACAGGTCCGTAATAGGAATTTTCTATCATAAAGTGTAATACATCGCTGAAAAAGAATTTTTTTGGAAATGTATCATATTTATAAAACTAAAAATACAATAAACAAGAAAACAGATATTAGTAACTTAAATTCTTTATACACATATTTATTAAATTTTGAATACATTTAATGACAAAATTTCCGTACTTAATTTTTTATTTTTAAAAAAGCGTTTCAAATATTCAGCTCCTCTGTAAATGCCGTCCTGCAACTTATTCTCTGGATAACATAATCGGATTTTTTGTTTTCCAGATGTCTTTGTACTTGGCGCAAGTAGAGATAATATACATTTTTTTTACCGTTTGTAAAATTTGAACTTCTGTATCAATTTTTAATAATGTCTTCCTCCACTTCAGTTGCTCCGTATATAAATAATAGGCGATTTTTCGCGACATAAACTAACATACTTAATTATATGTGTATGTGTTAAACTTGCGTTTTGGCGATAAAATTTACTGGAGGGAAAATTGTACGGCACCATTCTATCAGATAAACGAACATACCCTGATCCGTACCAGGTTATGCTTGTGTATGTTAAACACTTGACTTTACCGGGTAATTATTCAAAGCGAGGTTAGGAAACTACAATACGTTTTTGCGGTGCCGCCCAAGTAAATGTTTTTTAAATAGTGGGGTGATACTTCAACATACCATACTCGAACAATTCAAGTATGTCGCGAAAAATCGCCTAAAGTAATTTATAAAAATCTAGCTGAACCTCAAAATCGTATTTGATACTTTAATGCAGTTGCCTAGCAACCAGGTGACTTTTACAATGTTGTCAAATGTTGCTGGTGTTTTAAACTTCGATTAGTCACAGATTATCCATCTAAGAAGTTGGTAATCTGTGATTTAGTTAACTGGATTTAAATCTAGTACCTTACAAATCAACCACACCTTAATCGTAGGGAAAAATAAAACTTAGATTAGTTAAACATCGTTTAAAGTAAATACGGTGCAAGAGGCCTTAACATTGTAGTTTTATAGCTGACAGCTATAAAACTGATGTTGACATATTAGATAATAATTAGTTGCTTTTGTTGATAATATTTTGAAAGATAATCTACTTATGTCTTCAAAGATAATCTACTTATGTCTTCAAACCTAAGCTGATATTTGTCTTTTTTGTTGTAGCAATTTTTGCAATAATTGTTGAAGCAACAGTTATATTTTTGTAACGTTTATTATTAAATCAAGGTGACATTTAACTTAATCTTTATAATTTTACTAACTAACTTTGTTATTTGACATGATAATTTTTTTAAATATAAAGAAAACAGATAAAATGTAAGCAACAAGAGGCTGTCATGAATATTTGATAGCTATTATACACTGTGTCCGCGATAAGGAGGGCGACTATGGGTATCTTGAAAACGGTATGAGATACAGATTTGGTTAAATAGGAGAAAAGTTGTGTAATCAAAGACCTAAAAAAAATGACGTTTACAAATCCCCAAAACAGTTTTTGGTTTTTGAGATATTTCAAAAAAATTGGATTTTCTTATTTTACATATTATTTTGTTCTGGCGTTAATGTGGCACCCAGACCAAAACCGAAGGCGCTTCTCCAGCAACTTTTAATGTCCCTTAATATGGCATTGTCAGTTTTTTCACCTGACGTTTTGTCTTTGCGGAACCATCTTCAACTATTTTTTTTAAATACCGTCCTGGTGATCTGGTATCAGATTCTGAAAGCCCTTTTTATGCAGAATTCAACGATGTATTACACTTTAGAAAAGAAAATTCCTATTACGGACCTGTAGTGCATAGTTTTTAATTTTAAAGAATAAACAACTAGCTATACCAATTAATAGTTTAATCATTTAGGTGTTTAGTAATAGTTTACTGGCTGAGTTCATGCACTAGTTTAATAGAATAAACAGCGAACAAATAAAATTTAATTAAGAGAAGACCAAAAAATTAAAATCTTGCTTTGGTAAAAAAATGAATGTGATAATGGCGTATTTGGATTGACAGTAACGTTAGTTTATGGTGCTTAATTTATTGTGAAGTAATTAATAATTAGTTCCATTAATTATGTTATCTAACGAAGAAAAGTTTGATATGGTGGCATGCTTCATTTCGTCCAACCAAAATTGTTTTGTTGCAGAGCGTATGTATTTGCAGAAATATCCCGAAAGAAAACAGCCAAATAAAAGGATTTTAGCAAATTAGTGGCAAACCTTAAAGCATATGATAGTTTTAAAAAACCTGTAGTTTCTCGGAAAAAGACCAGTAATGAAGAAACTGTACATAATGTTTTGTTAGCCGTCACAGAGGATCCGGCGGATTGAACAAAACGTTGGTATACCAAAATCAACGGCACATTGTATTTTATAAAAATAAAATTTACATCCCTATAAGTACAGAATTTGTCAAGGACTTAGACCAGGTGATTTAGAACGTCGTCGCTTATTCTGTGAATGGTACACAAAAAATGTCAGGAAGATATGAATTTTCCATATCACATAATATGGTCTGATGAAAGCATGATTACGAATAACGGTATTTTCAACAGACGAAATGTTCATTATTGGTCTGAAACCAATCCACGTTTAAACAAAACATCAAGGCATCAACACCATTTCGGTTTTAATATGTGAGCTGGGATATTCGGCACAACGATTGTAGGACCGTTTATTTACCACCATAACTTAACATCAGAGCGTTACCTACATTTGTTGCAAAACGATTTAGAGGATGCTCTCGATAACATGCCTCTGGTGACAGTTCGCAACTGTTGGATACAGCAGGATGGTGCATCTGCACATAATTCCAGAGCCGTTCGGGAATACCTTTCAATGAGATTTCCAGAGAAGGTGATTAGCATGCATTCGGAAACACCCTGGCCAGCGCGTTCACTCGATGTAACCCCTCTTGATTTCTTTGTATGGGGGTTCGTTAAGAATCATGTTTATCAGCAAAATTTTGCTACAGAACAAGACCTAAGGGGATTAGTTCTGGAAGCATTTGCTGGTATTACTTCACAAATGTTGACTAGAGTTTTAGAATCGACAGTTAGAAGGTGCTATTTATGTTTGGAAAATAATGAAAGTTTGTACGAACATATGCTCTAAATTTAGTTATTTTGTTCGTGTTCGTTAATGTAATTTTATTTGTTCGTTGTTTATTCTATTAAATTAGTGCATAAACTCAGCCAGCAGTCTATTACTAAACACTTAAATGACTAAACTATTAATTGGTATAGCTAATTATTTATTCTTTAAAATTAAAACTATGCCCTACAGGTCCGTAATAGGAATTTTCTATCATAAAGTGTAATACATCGCTGAAAAAGAATTTTTTTGGAAATGTATCATATTTATAAAACTAAAAATACAATAAACAAGAAAACAGATATTAGTAACTTAAATTCTTTATACACATATTTATTAAATTTTGAATACATTTAATGACAAAATTTCCGTACTTAATTTTTTATTTTTAAAAAAGCGTTTCAAATATTCAGCTCCTCTGTAAATGCCGTCCTGCAACTTATTCTCTGGATAACATAATCGGATTTTTTGTTTTCCAGATGTCTTTGTACTTGGCGCAAGTAGAGATAATATACATTTTTTTACCGTTTGTAAAATTTGAACTTCTGTATCAATTTTTAATAATGTCTTCCTCCACTTCAGTTGCTCCGTATATAAATAATAGGCGATTTTTCGCGACATAAACTAACATACTTAATTATATGTGTATGTGTTAAACTTGCGTTTTGGCGATAAAATTTACTGGAGGGAAAATTGTACGGCACCATTCTATCAGATAAACGAACATACCCTGATCCGTACCAGGTTATGCTTGTGTATGTTAAACACTTGACTTTTACCGGGTAATTATTCAAAGCGAGGTTAGGAAACTACAATACGTTTTTGCGGTGCCGCCCAAGTAAATGTTTTTTTAAATAGTGGGGTGATACTTCAACATACCATACTCGAACAATTCAAGTATGTCGCGAAAAATCGCCTAAAGTAATTTATAAAAATCTAGCTGAACCTCAAAATCGTATTTGATACTTTAATGCAGTTGCCTAGCAACCAGGTGACTTTTACAATGTTGTCAAATGTTGCTGGTGTTTTAAACTTCGATTAGTCACAGATTATCCATCTAAGAAGTTGGTAATCTGTGATTTAGTTAACTGGATTTAAATCTAGTACCTTACAAATCAACCACACCTTAATCGTA
The DNA here is from genome assembly GCA_036346225.1 of Platerodrilus igneus. NCBI lineage: Eukaryota > Metazoa > Arthropoda > Insecta > Coleoptera > Lycidae > Platerodrilus > Platerodrilus igneus. Next base: position 27,465 of record JARFIW010001410.1, read on the forward strand.
GGGAAAAATAAAACTTAGATTAGTTAAACATCGTTTAAAGTAAATACGGTGCAAGAGGCCTTAAACATTGTAGTTTTATAGCTGACAGCTATAAAACTGATGTTGACATATTAGATAATAATTAGTTGCTTTTGTTGATAATATTTTGAAAGATAATCTACTTATGTCTTCAAAGATAATCTACTTATGTCTTCAAACCTAAGCTGATATTTGTCTTTTTTGTTGTAGCAATTTTTGCAATAATTGTTGAAGCAACAGTTATATTTTTGTAACGTTTATTATTAAATCAAGGTGACATTTAACTTAATCTTTATAATTTTACTAACTAACTTTGTTATTTGACATGATAATTTTTTTAAATATAAAGAAAACAGATAAAATGTAAGCAACAAGAGGCTGTCATGAATATTTGATAGCTATTATACACTGTGTCCGCGATAAGGAGGGCGACTATGGGTATCTTGAAAACGGTATGAGATACAGATTTGGTTAAATAGGAGAAAAGTTGTGTAATCAAAGACCTAAAAAGAATGACGTTTACAAATCCCCAAAACAGTTTTTGGTTTTTGAGATATTTCAAAAAAATTGGATTTTCTTATTTTACATATTATTTTGTTCTGGCGTTAATGTGGCACCCAGACCAAAACCGAAGGCACTTCTCCAGCAACTTTTAATGTCCCTTAATATGGCATTGTCAGTTTTTTCACCTGACGTTTTGTCTTTGCGGAACCATCTTCAACTATTTTTTTTAAATACCGTCCTGGTGATCTGGTATCAGATTCTGAAAGCCCTTTTTATGCAGAATTCAACAATGTATTACACTTTAGAAAAGAAAATTCCTATTACGGACCTGTAGTGCATAGTTTTTAATTTTAAAGAATAAACAACTAGCTATACCAATTAATAGTTTAATCATTTAGGTGTTTAGTAATAGTTTACTGGCTGAGTTCATGCACTAGTTTAATAGAATAAACAACGAACAAATAAAATTTAATTAAGAGAAGACCAAAAAATTAAAATCTTGCTTTGGTAAAAAAATGAATGTGATAATGGCGTATTTGGATTGACAGTAACGTTAGTTTATGGTGCTTAATTTATTGTGAAGTAATTAATAATTAGTTCCATTAATTATGTTATCTAACGAAGAAAAGTTTGATATGGTGGCATGCTTCATTTCGTCCAACCAAAATTGTTTTGTTGCAGAGCGTATGTATTTGCAGAAATATCCCGAAAGAAAACAGCCAAATAAAAGGATTTTTAGCAAATTAGTGGCAAACCTTAAAGCATATGATAGTTTTAAAAAACCTGTAGTTTCTCGGAAAAAGACCAGTAATGAAGAAACTGTACATAATGTTTTGTTAGCCGTCACAGAGGATCCGGCGGATTGAACAAAACGTTGGTATACCAAAATCAACGGCACATTGTATTTTATAAAAATAAAATTTACATCCCTATAAGTACAGAATTTGTCAAGGACTTAGACCAGGTGATTTAGAACGTCGTCGCTTATTCTGTGAATGGTACACAAAAAATGTCAGGAAGATATGAATTTTCCATATCACATAATATGGTCTGATGAAAGCATGATTACGAATAACGGTATTTTCAACAGACGAAATGTTCATTATTGGTCTGAAACCAATCCACGTTTAAACAAAACATCAAGGCATCAACACCATTTCGGTTTTAATATGTGAGCTGGGATATTCGGCACAACGATTGTAGGACCGTTTATTTACCACCATAACTTAACATCAGAGCGTTACCTACATTTGTTGCAAAACGATTTAGAGGATGCTCTCGATAACATGCCTCTGGTGACGGTTCGCAACTGTTGGATACAGCAGGATGGTGCACCTGCACATAATTCCAGAGCCGTTCGGGAATACCTTTCAATGAGATTTTCAGAGAAGGTGATTAGCACGCATTCGGAAACACCCTGACCAGCGCGTTCACTTGATGTAACCCCTCTTGATTTCTTTGTATGGGGGTTCGTTAAGAATCATGTTTATCAGCAAAATTTTGCTACAGAACAAGACCTAAGGGGATTAGTTTTGGAAGCATTTGCTGGTATTACTTCACAAATGTTGACTAGAGTTTTAGAATCGACAGTTAGAAGGTGCTATTTATGTTTGGAAAATAATGGAAGTTTGTTCCAACATATGCTCTAAATTTAGTTGTTTTGTTCGTGTTCGTTAATTTAATTTTATTTGTTCGTTGTTTATTTTATTAAATTAGTGCATAAACTCAGCCAGCAGCCTATTACTAAACACCTAAATGACTAAACTATTAATTGGTATAGCTAATTGTTTATTCTTTAAAATTAAAAACTATGCACTACAGGTCCGTAATAGGAATTTTCTATCATAAAGTGTAATACATCGTTGAATTCTGCATAAAAAGGGCTTTCAGAATCTGATACCAGATCACCAGGACGGTATTTAAAAAAATAGTTGAAGATGGTTCCGCAAAGACAAAACGTCAGATGAAAAAACTGACAATGCCATGTTAAGGGACATTAAAAGTTGCTGGAGAAGTGCTTTCGGTTTTGGTCTAGGTGCCATATTAACGTCAGAACAAAATAATATGTAAAATAAGAAAATCCAATTTTTTCGATATATCTCAAAAATCAAAAACTGTTTTGGGGATTTCTAAACGTCATTTTTTTAGGCCTTTGATTACACAACTTTGCTCCCATTTAACCAAATCTGTATCTCATACCGTTTTCAAGATCCCCATAGTGACCCTTCTTATCTCGGACACACTGTATATGTACCCAACTAAATGCATTCCTTCAAACTAATTAAGAAGAACTAATTAACAAACTTTTTTTAATTTAGAAAATGATTGCCAAGAACATTTTATCATGTTTATTTAATATTCTTGTTTTCAATACTTCTTTTTTTAAGTAAAGACAACGAAGGGTTGTATATATTCCAGCTTCCTTTATTAAGTTTTTTTTTTAGTTATTTTTTCTAATATTTCGCTTGTTAAAAAATTATATTCCATTCTTTAGTGTAAATCGAGTTAGTATAGTTAAAATACTTTTCAAAATGTAAATAAATTTCTTGCAAAAAGCTATATATAAATTATAGAAAATATGTAAAGTTAAAAGTAAAGGAATAAGAAAGTATATTTTGAACTTCAATCCTTATAAATTTAGATGGAGTAAAACGCTTGAGAATAATGCATTTCTGACGAATTTATTCTTTGTTGTGTTAAGTTTAGTACATTTATATTTGATTTAGGATCAAGTGTTAAAGATCCTCTTTCCAATATCTAAGGTAATATTGTTAACTGTAATTCGGTAGGGGTTAGATATTTTAGGGTTGTAATTTTATTTGGTTAGTAGCATTGCTCGCTATGCTTAGTATTGATCGTGTCGTGACGGCCATATATTAATTCCCGCTAGTTAATGAATGGTCGGATTCCTGTGCGCTTAAAATTCACTGTTTTTCTCATTTCCATTGGTATGTAAAGGAACATACTAAACTTCCAATACATCATATGCAACTGCGACAAATTAAAATTTCTGGACGAACAAGGTGTCTATACTTAACTCGAATTCCTACAAACCTGTTTTACTAAAGAGGTTTCATTGTAGCTCTTGAATCTGCGTCTAGGGTCTGATTTGGAAAGGATCTACGGTGTTAATAGTAAGTAGATGTATTTTAAATATCATTCTAGCTTTTTATTTTGATGTAGGGTGTGTTCATTTGAAAAGTTTCTACCTGTAATATAATGAAAATCAAAGCAGATAACGGTGATGAGAAAACGTTATTAGAAATTGTATCTGTGACGTTAGTGCATCATAAAAAATTTAAAAATGTTCTATTTGTTTAAAAAATAAGAACCTCATGGGCCAAAAACGAAAATAAAAATTTTTAGTTTTTCTTTGTTTTTTATAAGATTTGCAGTTCCAGAGTAATTGATGAAACCTGAATTTGAATACCCCATATAGTTGCATTCATGGTAATTTAATTTTTTTCATCTTTCTCTAAATACTTGGCAAATTCTTATCAAGTCACATTAAAATTTTATTTTGTGCATAATTCTGCGTTAAATCTATCCTCGTTCGATTATGTTTATCAATCTACATATTTTTCATTAATGAAAATATCCTTTCTGGATAAGCATTGCATATAAGAATTGACAGAATTTTACTTGCAATTTTGAACAATTGAGGTCTATCTGCATTTTCAAATATCTTGAACCATCTTTTGTCTACGTCCATTTCAAATATAACGAGATTTTCTTGAATTTTTTTGTGTTCTTTTAAGAAGAAATAGTTCATTATATATAAAACTTGTCTTCATATATGTTTAGCTATATAGCATTCTCATCCTCTAAAACATGTGAGTACTTCATATTTTTTAGATGGCATAAGATATTTCAAAGTCAATAATATTTTGCTTCCAAAAAATTGATACTTCAGTCGGTGTTCTATTTGCTCCTTTAAAGCTAACATTACATTATGTAAATATAAACTTATTACATCATTATTCTTCAATGTATGTTTAAGATACTCATGATACAAGAAATAAATATAGCAATCAGAAAATAAAATTTAAGGTTTTAAATCATTTTCTAATTCATATGCTTGACTTTTAAAAAAGCTTCAAATGTTTTTGTGGCAGTGTTCTTTGCCTAACTCTAAAAAATATTTTTTTACTGCTGGCCAAGATTGTATTAAGCGTTTAAGAGCGGTCTATAGGGAAAGCCATCTTGTGGTAACATGCCTTATAATTTTTTGATATTCAATGTCTAAAAATCAAAACACTCTTAGAGCTTCTGATTTTTTATCACTGTTTGAGAATGCTGTGTAAATATTTCAATATTAAATTTTCGATTTCAAAAGATACTACTTTACTAGCATTTCTACCTGCATTATGAATGACATGACAGTTAACAATTAGCGTTTACAATTCCTTTATTTTCGTTGCTTAATTTTTGATAGATAGAGTTATGAATATCGTAATTCACAGACTCATTATCCGTGCTGTATGCATTATAACAGAAACTTTTAGTGAAAACATTTCTGTTTTAAGTATAGTATTACTAAGTGATAAAGAAGATTCATAATTATTTTTAACAAAGTTTAAAAGTTTTGTTTTGAACTCTTTGACGACACTTTTAGGACCCAAACAGTTTTTGATTAATTGCTTCCCCTTTTGTTCGACCGCAATGAACCTTTTTTTTTACCAAATCAGAGTCGTTGTAAGCACAGGAATTTAGTTTAATGCCACATTCAGTGCTCAATTAACTATGATGGTGATTTACTTACGGCATTATAAATTTGAGCTACTTAAATTATAGTCACGTAAGTTTTTTCGACTGAATGTTTTTTTGGTAAAAACTCTGTAAGCATTGTATTTTTGAACAATGTGCTTGCAACCTTAAAATGTCCTTTACTATTTAAATGAGTCTTTATAGAATTTTGCACCATCATGTTAACAGTCAACCTAATATTGCATATAGAGTGGTTAGGCCAGTAATTGACCATTTAGTGGAACTTTTGAAAATAAGAACTCATTACATCTAATTTATACAGATTAGTGTAACTGTTTCCAATATGTAAAACTATGTTCTAGTACCTAGAAACAGCAATGTCATAACCTTATTTTATTTTAAATATTTTTTAAAAAATATTAAAAGTCATAAATTCTTCTAGTTGACCAATAAACACCAAATGTTTGACCAGTAATAGGCCATAATTAATACAACAAGTATTTTAAGAAAATGTTATATTTATTGCAAAATATAGCTAACAGCAACAATACATTTAAAAAAAAATATCAACTTGGTAGACTTTTAGAGAACGAGATGAAAATTTGTATCGTAGTCGCTGGCCAGAACCTACTATGTGTGGTTGTTCTAACTTTGAATTAACTTGCTCACATTTAGGACTAGTAATGTCATTTTCTATTATTTGAAGGTTGTTGTTTTGCCATCAACAGGAGAATATGCCTGAACTTCTAGTTCATTACGACTAATTATGTCAAGAACCAAGCAAACATAAGTGTACGACTTCTTTTTACCTGGAAAACTTACTAAATAGAATTCCCCTTTTAAATAATTATTACTTTGACTAGGTTGAGGCTTATTGTGAATTTTACCCAAAGTCGCATTCTCACTGTCACTGATATTAGCTATGTCAATACTGGGGCCACTTTCTTTCCATTCTTTTCACTCTTCTTTGTTTTCACAATTTCTTACTTTTGGATTGTTTTAATGTTCCCCCCTTTTTATTCTTTCGTAGTATGGCTCTCTCCATTTTAGCTTTTTCTTCATCTGCCTTAATTTTGTTCTTTCTCTTCATGAAATTGAAGCCATCTTTGAGAAGTAGTTGCATGTGGAAGTCTTTATTTTTTAGCATTTTTTTCAGGTGATTCTTCCGGCCATAAAATGTGATCCCAAAAGTGTACTCACGCGTCGCGTCGATTTGAATTATTTGGACTATTCTGAGTTTGCTGTCTACGTTTGTTACTGTTGACGTTGAAGGGTTGTTTATGATAATATTGCTAAAAATAGTGACACGCTCAATGACACGAGTTTCTTGTGAACATTTCTCGAAAATTTTGAAATTGTTTCCATGATCAGTTTTATTTGGTTTTCGCCAGACAGATTGATGCCCTCCATTGTTGAAGATTTGCAAGGATCCACTCATTCATATAACAATGTTCTAGAATCGTCCAGCAGTTTCGAGATTCTGTTACAATATTTACAAATATCCAGCCTCAGTTTTCCATATTTTCATAACTGTCATTTTGCTTTTAAGCAAAAGATTTTTATCTACATTCTGTTTAAAAATCCATTACAAAATAATTATTATTTGTATTTTACAGAGGAGCAAAAATGCAATAACTTTTAATACACAATGATCCTTCTCTAGAACGAATATTTCACAAAATATTAAATATTTATGTTTTGATAAACTCTATAGTAACTTCATGCCAATTGTCAGAGGCTTTCACAACCGGAATCATTATAAATATTGATGGTTCCGGGTTGAGACCGTGTTATTTTTAAACTAAGGTTGATGTTTTGCCCACGTTTGTTACGGGTTCCATCAGGACAAGAAAAGAAAATGAAACAAATATAAAAATGAAATAAATATAAAAATAATAATAAATATAAGAATGATATAATATTAAGTAGACAAGTTAAAGTGTAAAAAATTATGAAAGAGTTACTTCTGAACTAGCAGACTCGCCAGCCCATTTAAGCCAAAAGTGTTTTGTGGCAAAGTAACTGGTGAAAGTTGCGAAAATGGTAGTTTATATAGGGCAAGAACTTGATGCATGAGTGATTATGAATAATGATTTTGTTTTGTTTACAATATCCTCCCCGTAAAGGTTTTTTTGTGATATTGTCACAGGCTTACACGCCAGGAGTCATTATAAATATTTATGGTTCCAGGTTGAGACCGTGTCATTTTTGAACTAAGGTTGATGTTTCACCCCCTCTTTTGTAACGGGCTTCATTAGGAAAAGAAAAGAAAATGAAATATAAATATAAAAATGCAATAAATATAAAAATAATAATAAATATAAAAATTATAAAATATTAAGTAGACAAGTTAAAGTGTAAAAAATTATGAAAGAGTTACTTCTGAACTAGCAAACTCACCAGCCCATTTAAGCTAAAAGTGTTTTGTGGCAATGTAACTGGTGAAAGTAGCGAAAATGGTAGTTTATATAGGGCAAGAACTTAATACATGAGTGATTATGAATAATGATTTTGTTTTGTTTACAATATCCTCCTCGTAAAGGTTTTTTATGATATTGTCACAGGCTTTCACGGCCGGAGCCATTATAAATATTTATGGTTTGAGCTTGAGACCGTGTCATTTTTTAAACTAAGGTTGACGTTTCGCCCACTTTTGTAAGGGGTTTCATCAGGACAAGCAAAGAAAATGAAATATAAATATAAAAATGAAATAAATATAAAAATAATAATAAATATAAGAATGATAAAATATTAAGTAGGGTGGGTGCACCAATGGTTGACCATTTAAGAAGCTTTTTTTAAAGAAAATGCTTGCAGATAGAAAATTATTAAATTTATTTGGAAAATAGGTATAGCAGCATATAGACACATGTTTTGGGATTATAAATAGTATGTTCAACCTTAGAAAACAGCGTATAGTTTTATTTAAAAATATAAACAAACAAGAAAGTCAGAAACACCGATAATTGACCAGTGTATACTAGTATTTGACCATAATTTTACCTAGTGGTTGACCACATAATATAATTAAATAAATCTCTGTATGGGTATGAACTTATTTATTAAAAACAAACTAATTTTGAAATAACAACTTAAAAATACTTTAATTCCAAAAATTCCATTTAGAATTTTTCAAAATCATTTAGATATACCTAAGTATTTAAAGGATATCTTTGGAAAACTTAAATTTAGTGCGGTTTCCTGTTGCTATAACACTTGGATGTTCTAGTTTCTTAACGAGTTGATTAATATTTACAACACTGATATTATTTTCAATGACTTTAAAAAGAGATTTACTTCCTTCGATTGGAGTAAATGCATGTATCTCAAAATCACGCATGTCATAAATATTTTGTACGCAACAAACGTAGTTATGTATGATTTTTTTTCCAGGAAATGTAGCCAAATAAAAGTCTCCAATTGAAATCGTTTTCTTGAGTTTCTTCGACAGATGGGCGAGTGGTTCATTTTCACTATCACTGCTAAAATTCTCGGATATATCATCTAAACTTGAGCCACTCTTATGCCACTCCTCATTGTCACTTTCTGTACTATCTGAGTATTCTACTTTGTTTTTTTTTATATTTTTCTTTTGTTGTTTTGGCCAAATTTTTGTTTTGAGTTTTTAATTTTTTCTCTTGCTTCTTTTTTCTCAAAATGTTTTTTTTGTTTTTCTTTCTCCTTTTCTTTTTTCATCCTTTCTTTTTCTTTGTGATACTGCAACCATTTAATTGAAATAGTTGCGTAGGGCGACTTTTATTTCATTCTAAATTCCTTTTTATCAGGCGACTTTTCTGGTCAAAAAATATTATCCAAGAAAGCAGTACTAATACCTCTTTTTTGTGGGGTTAACAATGATACTGGAGTCACAACTGTTCATACAGTCTCATCTTTTTCATTGAAAACTTTCCCCATTGGTCCTGGAACTTTGCTATTGTCTGCTTATTTCATCTCCGTGTTAATATACTTTTTTGTTTTAGCATCATTATTAAATTTTGGTGTTTCCATATCTGTTGATAACACTGCTTTTCTTAATATTATGTCACTTAAAATAATCACAGGTTTGTCATTTTCCGTTGCATTTTGTTTAAAACCATCATTAATTTCAACCTGAATTTGATCAGGGTCAGTTTCTTTCATTTTTGATCTTATTATATTTTTCTTTAGTTTCAATACTATGTTCGTCTTCTTCAGTATGTGTTCGGTTTTCTTGTTTTTCAGTCTTACTGTCAGCTTTGTCTTTGGTAGTTTTAAATCCATTGTGGTTACTTTCATTTTCCAATTCTATGTTTTGATCTTGATCTTTGGGTTTTGACATCTTTTTGTCAATTTTCTCCAAACATTGTACAATTCTTTTACTGACTCATCACCGACCCATTCCACCATCTCTGCTTTTTTAAACTCTTCCCGTCTTGTCGTTGGGATCAGCAAATCAAAATATAAAAAATGCGTTACACCAAATTTAGTTGGTTTGGTTTTTCTTTTTCGAGATCTCCTCCTATAGTCCGTGTTGGATCAAGCATACATTTTGTAAAATCTACCGCTTTCACATCAAACTGAAAAAGTCCACATTTTTTAAATCCTCTTTTAATAGTATCTACTCCGATGTAATACTTAGTGTTTTCTAATAAAAGTGGAAAAGTTGCTCTATTAATCACTTTGTTATTGTTAGATTTTTTCCAGTCAAACACACTATTTTCCATTTATTTTTCAATGGTGTAAATAAAGACACATCGACCAGTTGCAAAGTATGTGTCGAATTTGGAAGCAGTGCATGTAGAAAAATGCCGTTATCAGAACAAAATTTACTCAAATTATATGAAAGGTGTGATTTATGTCCATTTATAGTATGTATAATATAGGTAACTTTATACCTTTCTGTTGCAAATGGGGTAATAAAGTATTGCACACGTAACTGAAAAATGTTTCACTAGTCATCCACCCTGTGTTTGATCGGTCTAAAAAATACGCTATAAAGTATTTTATGTTTTAGTTGGTTTAAAAACATACCAATTACCCAGTCAGGATTAGTGTTTTGTACTATTTCTGCATGAATTCGCTTATATGGGTACACAATCATTGGTGGATAAATTTGCCCATCAGCGCAAATTGTAAATAACTTGGTAATACACTTCTTTTCTGAACTATATTTTACTTCATAGAAGTTTTTCATTCCTCGAGGACCCAAAACGAGACCTGTCTTTGGATTTGTTGCAAATCCGGATTCATCAGAATTGAGAATTCTGGTAGGATAATCTAAGATGTCCTCAGCATTTTCCTCAATTAAATAAGTTTGAATTGACTCGTGCCACTCTCGTATTGATCCCTCAGTAACACATGCTCATACTCCACTTATAGATTCAGCATATCGTTGACAAACTTCCGGGTGACGTTTTAAAAATGTCGAAAACTATCTTTTACCAGGCATACCATCATGAAATATATGAACACGATCATCGTTTTCAATAATATCTCGGACAGTTCTACAAAGGGTAGCTTTGTTGATGGGAAATCCCTTTTTACCACATGCTAGCATCCATTTTACCAAAAGTTCTTCTTCATCTTTAGTTAGTATGGTGGGAGGACCCATTTGTCTTATTAAGGACGACCTCCCTCTTAACTTATTTATTAAAGTAGAGTGCGGAACACTGTACAGCCTCTCAGCTTCTCGAATTGCACAAACATTATTGGAAACATCGCTTATAGCCTGTTTCAGTATACTTAAAAAACTTTCAGACATGTTCCTGTAAAACACATAGATAGTATCACTGAACCATTAGTCAAAGATATCACCTTAAGTCAAAAATTAAATTAATGCACTAGTTCTTGACCATGATATAAACCCCATAGTTGACCACAATAGAACGATGGTCAACTACTAGATGTGCTTTAAAATACCAACTTTTTTTAAATGAAATGACCTCTTTTATACATTTCCAAACCTATGAAATAGACAGGGACCTAAAATATTTAGTTTATTAGAAATACTAGTATTTGACCAGAGTGGTTAATTACTGGCGCTTTAATAAAATTTAGCGGTCTAGTAGTTGACCACATGTGTTTTTATTAAAAAAATACATTTTTAACAGTAAATAATACAACACTACTAAACAATATTCATCTTACAACTAATACAACCAAATATTTTATTGATAAGCACATACCAAGAACAGATGCTTTAAGACTGAAAAAACTATTGTCTGCTTACCTTTCTTATTGCTGGATCACTTGCTAAATGCCATGTAAGTCCAACACTGTTTTGGAGGTTAAAAATGACCCTTTTGCACAAGCACTGTTGATGCTAGTTGCACTATCTTGTGGCCAAAATACATACTAACAGTATAAAACTATCGATACAAATAGAGTATTACAGATTCCTTATTTTCGGGCGTTAAAATGAATTTGGTCAATTACTGGGTGCTGGTCAAATATAGGTTCTGCTACCCTATACAAGTTAAAGTGTAAAAAATTATGAAAGAGTTACTTCTGGACTAACAGACTCACCAGCCCATTTAAGCCAAAAGTGTTTTGTGGCAAAGTAACTGGTGAAAGTAGCGAAAGTGGTAGTTTATATAGGGCAAGAACTTGATGCACGAGTGATTATGAATAAAGATTTTGTTTTGTTTACAATATCCTCCCCGTAAAGCTTTTTGTGATATTGTCAGAGGCTTTCACGGCCGGAGTCATTATAAATATTTATTATTCTGGTTTGAGGTCATGTCATTTTTTAAACTAAGGTCGACATTTCTCAACCCGGAAGCATAAATATTTCTAACTTAATACCAAGTTAGATATTTGTTTCGCTATCGTACGAAAGGTTGGCTCTAGTAGACCACAGCTAAACTGAAATTAATTTTACATTTTAGTGCAAGTACTAGAATAATCTTATTCACGAAAACACTTAGTATGAGTTATAATAAATTAAGTCAAATTTATTTGATTGTGTGTACAAGGTTTTCTGTATCATTATATTCAAATTTTCAAGGTGAATAGTATGCCCAAACATCCTATGGCTTTGATTTATAGGGACACATAAAAGATGTAGTTTACGTGCAAGTATCCAATGGAATAATTATTGGAGAGATTCAGCAGGCTGCCAAACATAAAGACTAAACAAGCGAACTGTATATTTTTTTTTCATAACATTCTTGGGCCTGTAATTACGAAAAAAATATGAATATGGACATACAAGTTTTATGCTTGTTTGACTTGACATTAAGCCTATTTTAACAACACCAAAATTTGAACATAACAATACGGGACATCTTATTTATATGTATTGTGGTTTATTTGTCTCATGTTTAGTTAGGAGAGGTTGATACTGACCTTTAACACATTTTTACATGCCAAACCATTATTATACTTCTTGAAGACAAAATCCCTTTTAAATTGTAATATAAAGTTTCATATAACAATTTCCCTCCGACTATGTACAAGTATAAACAAAATTTTCATAAACATGATTCAAATATATTTTTGCTGGTATTGCATTTACTATCTTTTTAAAATTTTTAGTTGCTGTTGTTTTTAGCAGTTCTAAAATTTTATTGGTATGGTTCATTTTCGTCAAATCCGAGTTGAACTCCTTATTTTTATCTGCTGTGGTTGCAGAGTTTACTAAGTTTGAGATGAGAATTTTCAATTCCTGATTATTTTCAATTACCCTGGCTATGGGGTCAATGTATTGAATAAAATTCGTTATCAAGGGTTGATTAGGAGAAAATTTTTGTATAGGCCATTTTCCTCTTTCCTCTCTACTATGTTTTAGTGGTTTTGGTAAAGCACTGTTTGGTAGTATATCATGGGCAGCATTCGATAATTGGAAACACTTGCTGTTGCTAACATTAGAAGCATGGCTAGATCTGAGACTGGGTCTTTCTATATCACCAGCCATGCCTTTATAAAAATCCGAATCTTCGATTTGGTGATTGACATATTCGTTGTTGTTACCTAAAGTAATTGAACACTCTTTTGAAGTACCCTTGTTTACCATGGCTGTTAATGAAGTGCTAGCACCAGGGCTCGTACAGGTGTTCTTTTCTTGATCATTGTGTTAGAAGTAATTGAGTATAATTGGCTTTCTGAAATTACTTGTTTGTTTGGTGCTTCTTCCAGTATGGAACGAATTAAAATGTTTATGAAAATTGCTAGTAATCCATCTTTGTGCAACTTTTCTCAGTTTTATGTCAGAGTTACAAAAGCATTTAACATAAGATATAATTTCATTATTTTCATCTATTTTACAATTAGACTTCAACACATTGTGTGAATACGCTAACATTGGAGTTGCAATCCCATCCTCAGCTGCATCCTGTACACTGGTTTCTATCTATTGTGATAAAAACTCGCGGTTTTCTTTATTTAAATCCAAAGTTTGAAGGACAACATTCTCACCATCAGTTCTCTGTAAAGTGACACCTTTATTAACTAGTTTATTTACTGAACCATGTGCTGAACGCTTGATTGAACCATTTTTTAGAACTTCACTAATCTTCATAATAGTTTTTTTATGACCTGGCATAAATCTAAATATATTCGGATTGCGTTTTTGAATTTTGAAATATCAATTACTATTTCAGAATCGTAACCACAATTTGTTAATAAATTCTTTACATAATCCGGTAGAACAGTGTAAAGATTTTCTTCTATTTTAGAAAAAAAATTCTGCCACTATTTTCTTTGCTTTCATCCATTTGCACGAAATTTCTAAAAATTAATACATAATCAAAATGTAGCCCATCGGGATTGTCTATTGTAAAAAGTGCAAAACAGATTTTTCTTCTCTATAGCGTAAAAGCTTTATAAAAAATTACAAAACACAAAACTTATAAAATCTATCTAAACCCTTACCAATTAAAAAAATCCACGTCTTTTTTATTTCCAAATTTCTTAAAAAGTGCAAAAAACTGTTTTCTTTCTTCATAGCGTAAAAATTTTATAAAAAATTTCAAAACACAAAATCTATAAAATTTATCTAAAACCTTCCCAATTAAAAAAATCCATGTTTTATATCCGTATTTCTTAAAAAAGTGCAAAATACAGTTTACCTTTTTTTATGGTACAAAAGCTTTATAAAAAATTCCAAAACAGAACTTGGACAGTTTTAAATAATAGCAACACCTTTTCTAATTTTAAGTTAATAAACACTAAATTTGGGAGAGCTACAACATACAAAGCAATATTCAGAATAGACTTACTGTAGTATATTCGGTATATACAAATTATGCCTTAATCCGTTACTGCATTAAACGTTGTAAATACCTTTAATTCGATATATGACTGAGCACGACGCGAACAAGTTAGTTAGTTACACCTGGACAGTTGGCGAGTCAATTGTGCTAACTATCGGGCAGAGAGGGACATCAGGTTTATGGACTTTGGGAAGGCCGTACAAGCGAGGTGGTTTAGATTCGTAAGGTATTATGCATTTTTGGATAGTTTTGGGAATATTAGAGGATTTGATAAGTGCTGAAATTTCTCGTTCAAGCTTTGAAGTGGGGTCTTTTGCTTTAGGAGTGTAGGATCTGTCTTGTAATAATTGTTTAATCTTTTCTTTGTATTCTGTATGGTTTAGAATTACAGTCGCATTATTTTTGTCTGCAGGAAGTATAACAATTTTGTTGTTTGTTTGTAGGTGTTTTAAGGTCGTAATTTCTTGCTTTGTCACATTTTTGTTAGGAGTTTTGGCATGTCGGAAACATTTAGTTGTTTCAAAGCGAATTAAGTTGGCATCGTCTCGGGGTAGAGATCGGATCGCTGATTCTACAGAGCTAATGATTTTCTCTGCGGGAATTTTTCTGGGTGCAATTGAGAAATTTAGTCCTTTGGACAAGATATGTAGTTTGTTTTTGGATAGAATATGTTCTGATCGGTTTATGACGGTATTTGAGGACAGAGTTTTCGGGTAAGATGTTTTTTCAGGGTGTGAAAAGTTCTTGGAAAGTTTGCAAGAATTTGCATAAGTGGGTTTTTGTGGTGAGTTTGGTGGTTTTTTGGGCTTGCAAGTATGAAATTCGGTCAAACAGAGTCTAGTCATTGTAGTTAAGCGTGGCGGATAATGTTTGATGGAGCTGTAGGAGTTGTTTAGATATATTGTCTATTTCTTTTCGAGTGTTGGAAATTTGTTCACGAAGAAGTGAGGGTTCTGCTCTGTGAAGAATTTTTCGGCTGGAATATGTTTTAATGTGGTATTTTATTTTTAGGAAATTTGGAACTATGTCAGAGCTCATGCAAAATAATACCAGAACTGGAAAATAACAGGACTACCAAATAACCAAACTAACATTAAATCATTAATGTCATGTTGCTCGACACAATGATATAGAAGTAACTATAGATACATACCAGCAAGCAAAACAGCCAAACACATAGAATTCTCTACAATTAGTCTCGCAATTTATTGCAACGTTATAACTCGAAAATAAACTCGTAATGGTTTTAAATTTAATGTTTCATATATACAATCGTAGTTCAACGATAGCAGATGCTGCTATGTCTGTTTCACTTTGGTGGATTAAAATAAAATAAAATTATTTAGTGGTGGATTAAATATATACATGGCTGCCAAATAACAGCATGTTCAAAGTGATGATCTAAAATTGTGTAACTATTGTAATAAACATGTAAATAAATTTATTGAATGTGGTAAATGCAAATCAAAATATCATACTTCATGTAGTGAAAGAAGTGGTGCATATTTAAACTTTAAAGCTGGTGAAAAAAAGTTTGTGTGTGATGCTTGTTATAAGCTTGAAAAATCAAATGGTAATAGAAGTTCTGATAAAGTTAGTGATGTCCAAAATGTAGATGTAAATGTATATAATGATAACAAAATTGCAGTACTTTCTGCTGAAAATAGTAATCTAGAACAAATGGTTAAAACTGTAATTCAACAAGAAACACAGTTATTGCTTAAGGCAATACAAGATTTGAAAACTCAGGATAGGAATCTTACTAATATTAACAAAGATTTAGTTACACTGCTTACAAAACATGCCAAAATATTTAAAATGCCACATGCCAGTAGTAATACTGCCATGATAAAATATAAAACACTAAGCAAACCAATTTTTGCAAATACCAACAACAATAAAACTACAGTTTCTAAAACCTGTGTTGAAATATCTCCACGTACTGATAACTTAGTAAACACTTTATCAACAGATGCAAGTGTAACTAAAGATACATCAATAATAAATAAACATAGTAGTGGTTACATAAATATCGTTTCAAAATCTAGTACATCACAAATTGTGAATGGTGAGCAAAGAAAAAATGAAAAAATGATAATAGGAACAGCTTATAGGAACCCGACTGATGCAGAGAAAGGATGTATTGCAGTTCTGCGAAGGCATAGAAATACTGATTTACACTTAACGAGAGTAAACCCAACAGTCGATATAAATGAAATAACAAAATATGTAGAAGCAAAACTAAGCTTATCTGACTCTGAAAATGATAAACCATATTTGAGAATACAACCATTAACGTCTCGATATCTGGAATACTATGGTTCATTTAAGATCACAGTAGAATCAGAGAAATTTTCAACTCTTGAATTCTGGCCCAATTGAATTGCAATTAGAAAATTTTTTAATAAAACAAATTCTGCAACTAAGACTCTTAGTAATCAATCTGAACAGTATTTTCAAAACCCTATTCTCCAAACAAAGCCAGTGTTGTAGAGAATCCAAAATCCTAATTTAAATAGAACATATACTACCAAAATATGAGAGGGATAAAACTAAGCTTGCTGATCTAAAATTAACCCTATTAGCATGTAACTATGATTGTGTAGCAGTATCAGAAACCTGGTTAAATTTGTACATTTTTACATATGAATTTTGTCAAAATTATAACGTATATAGACATGACCGAGATAAATTGATATCTTGTAAATATCAAGGAGGAGGGGTTTTCCTAGCTATTGGTAAACAGTACATAGCTAGTCAAGTTTTTATTTTTGATAACAGCATAGGAGGAATATGTGTAAGAGTCAATTTCTGCATCAACAGTGTGCACATAGTCGTGGTATATATTCTACCAGGAAATAAACTACAGCTTCTTTATAAAATCTTTGAATCTATTGAAAATGCTTTATATGGGAAACAGTGTATCATATTAGGAGACTTTAATATACCTAAGTATTATGACTATCAGTTATTTAATTGTATAGTAATTTCAGACGAGGCTAAAGAACTCGATGACTTTATAGCATATAACGATTATAAACAACATAATTGTATACTAAATTCTCACAATGTCCTAAGGACATAGTGATTAGTAATATCATTTCAGTTTCTGTAGAAAGTGAAGATAACAGTCTTGTTACCAAAGATAAGTATCATCCATTCCTAAGTATCAGTTTTACATGATATGAAATAATAAAGGAAATAAGTTCACCACATAATGAGAATTTTAATTTTAAGAAGGTAAACTTTGAAAAATTGTACTTTAACATGATGGAAATAAATTGACAAGAGATTTACACAGTACTAGAACAGGACCATTCTATAGAGTATGCACTAAACAAGTTTTATATTAAAGTTTATGATGTTTTTCGAAAATGTGTCCCCATAGCAAGACACTCCAATGTAAAGTACCCAATATGGTACACTAATGAAATTATAAAGAATATTAGAGAAAAAAGTAGGTGCCGAAAGTATCACAGTAGGGTAGCTAAGCCGGTTTGGCAACAGAGATCCACAGCAAGATATGTATACGCCGATTCGAGAACAATATGAACAGCTAAGCCGCTTTGGGAAACAAAACGTGCAGCAAGATATGTATACGCCGCTTTGAGAACAAAATTGTCTTTGTGTGTAAATTTGTTGCGTCGGGGGGTCGTTAGGTCTTTGGGGTGTGCGTTCGGCGGGGTCGTTAGATTTTTGTCGTGGGGTGGTGCGCGTGCGCTGGGGTGGAGATATTTTCTTAAGAAATTTTTTAGCAGCGTTCCCGACGTTAAATATTAAATTTTAAAAAAATGTTGTGTGTGTAGAAAATGGAGTTCACGTGTTGGTTCGTATTTTTCTGGGGTAGGTTAAGCTAAAAATTAAAACGCCGCGGTGAAGAATTTTTTAATATTAGGCAAACGCGTGCAAGTGGTAAAGAGTGTTTTAGCTCTCCTCATAAGCTGCGTTTTGTACGAAGTAGCAAATAAAATTAGGAAATATACGAAATGTTATATGATGGAGGTCAAATTTTAAACGTTTGCAGGTAAAATCTTGTAAAAAAGAAGTCGTTCACATCTCGCAATTTCAATGTCGCGATAAAATACTAAGAATTTGCATGCAGTCGAATATAACGTGTTTTTTATCTGGCAATATATATGTAAATCACGTCGACATTCGACTTTTAATATAATGTATTTAATTAACATAAGGTGTGTTGCAAAAACATTTCAAGACAGGTATGTCGTATATTTCCTTTTGGTTACATCATCCCAAAATAATTTATACAAGTACACTGAACTTGCAGTCGGATCTAACATATAATCTTTTAATTATACCCGTATGAATTTAAAATATATGCAAATTATACCACCTTTCATCACGATTTATTTGACTCTCAAATTATTTGATTTGATCTTATATCAAGGCTTATGTATTAACTTTTACAACTCAAGGTGTAGCATCAAGGTTTTTACGTCACTCTCAAACTATAGAACTTAATAAAAATAGCTTTCCTTAGCACCAATATCATTTAGAAAATATGTGTTTCATTAACATATACTTATTTATTAAATATTTCCTACCAAAATTTATTTAAAAAATTTAAAAGTTCTTTATTTTCATTTTCATATAGGTAAAATCACCACTTTGCTATGCTCTCGGCTACCTAGTTCCGGCTACTTTTCCAAGGTCGTTGTGACGTCATAGCCTTTTATAAATATAGAGCAATGTAATACTATTCTAAAATTCTAAAAAGAGTCTTTCTTACTAACCACAAATACATACAGCTTGTAGAACGCGGATGTATCCAAGTCAGTCCATCGGCACATAAAATAATCTTTTAATCCTTTCCTCTTTCTCTAATAAGATGTTCTTTGTCTAACACATCTTTGTATTGTTCGCGTATTGTCGCAGTGTCTTCTATTTAGTCCAACTTTTGCCTTTTGCATGCATTTCCTTTAATTCCAGCTGTCTTTTCTTCCACTTACAGCGTATGGCGTGCATAATTGGGCAATTTCCTGCAGCGTCAACGGAGAGAGTTTACTGTCAATATTTACGCGTTGTCGTACAACCTCTGGGCGAATGTTAGGCGTACTTATCAACCCCGATACCGAAATGATTATTTCTTTTGGAATTGTAGAATATGGTGTTACAGATTGTGTAAAATATGTACTACCTGCTTTAATGTAGCACTTGTGTAAGATTTTATTTTATCTTGGCTGTCTTCCTACTCTACTATCTCCAAATAATTTATAGGTAAATAGTTAAAACTAAAAGCTGAAAGCACATACTTTTCAATTTTTCCCTTTCTCTGGTTTTTCTGGCAACTTAATTTGCAAGCCCGTCAATTTCTTTGTATTGCCGTTCCCCAATACATGTACTGTAGCAGGTTATTATACACTAACAGCAGCTATTTTGAAGCTTGTCCGATAACTTACTCCACATTTTAGCGATACCGAGTACATTGGCACCTTTAGGAAGTATAACTTACTATCTTCCAATAAGGTTAAACAGTCTTTTAAGGGATTATACACCCGTTCCGCACTGACATAGCTTCCAATTGTACAGTTTTATATTGTCGCTTCCAATTGCGTAATACCGTGTTCTTTGGTCAAAGTAGACGCGAATGTTGCTCTTAAACGTGCATCTGGACAACGTAAAAATCTAGTATATAATTTCCAAGTTGTTTATTAACACCAGGATTTGTTATCTGACACACAAATTTGTTGTATATCTTAAGTCTTGCATTAATTGTTAGCCATGTTAAACAATCGAATTTATATTAAAATTAAGTTTAAATGGCTCCGTGCTTGGCATTAAATATTTTTAAATTTTGTTATGTATAATGCCAGAATAAAAATTTTAGAATAGTATTACATTGTTCTTTATTTATAAAAGGCTATGACGTCACAACGACCTTGGAAAAGTAGCCGAAACTAGGTAGCCGAGAGCATAGCGAAGTGGTGATTTTACCTATATGAAGAATTTTGTTATGTTAAGTAAAAACGTGCAAGTGGTAAAGAATTTTTTAGCTTTCCTCAAAAGCTGTATTTTGTATGAAGTAGCGAATAACATTTAAAAATATACGAAATGTGATATAATGGATCTAATTATAAAGTCTGCATGTAAAATCTTGTAAAACATGTTGTTCACGATTTCATTACCAAGATAAAATAACAAGAATTCGCAGTCGAATATAACCTCGTGTTTTTATTGAAATTATAGCTCTCTGGTCATATATGTGCAAATCATTCAACTTTTAATATAATGGATTTAATTAACATATGGTGTGTTTGCAAAAACATGTTAAGACTATTTCCTTCTTGGTATGCAAATTATACCACCTTTCATAACGATTTATTTGACTCTCAAATAAAAAATTAATTTGATCTTATATCAAGAGGTGTTCTTGCTTACATTTAGCAATTTCAATATATATTTAATATGTGTGTATATGTAAAAACATGTTAAGACAGGTCACTCGTTATTTTATTCATGATTGCATCACCAAAATAATTTATACAACCACACTAAACTCGTACCCGGATCTATATAACCTTTAAATGTATGCAAATAATGTCGTTATTTAAAACATGGTGAAGAATTTGGATGGGGATGTACTCATTCTCAAATGCGGAATGGTACTCCATAAGGCGTTCTGAACGGAGGCTTTGTACGCATTAGGTGATTGAATACTTCGGAGATTTTTAGGTTAAGCAAAACATGGCACGTGTTGAAGAATCTCCGAGAATTTCAAAAATTATTTTTGTATTAAATATATAATATTAAAAGAAACACACAATATTTTAATGTTTTATTTACAAAACTTACATTGTTTAATTGTCCCTATCTTTTGTAGGTGGCGGTAGCAGATTCTTATTTGAATAAAATATAGATAAGACTTCCACATTAAGAAAAATGTATCTTAGTTAAATGTACGGGATTTTATTAATTATAGTTTAGTAAAGTGCATGGTAGTTAATGACCTCGAGGTTGTGATATTTATAACAACATACCGATATATGTAAATTATATATGGAAACTGCATAACTTCAAATCATTTTAGCATAATTGTTAATTACCAAAATTCATAATTTCTACTTCCGTTAAAAACACATTAAGTAAGTAAGTATATACATACCGATAATACAATGGTAAAAATTCTTCTACAACACATTAAACAGCTTATTTATATTTGATACCTTAAACAACTATGCGGAGTGCATATAAATGTCAGAGGAAGATTTCTTATCGTTCCCTTCCAATCTTAAAATTTATATCGTCAATAAAATAATAAACAGATTACTAATAATAGGTCGTCAATGGAACTAAAACAACATATACAAAATGTGTACAAATGAAAAGACCACTTATTAATTAATCATGACTGTAAATTCCTTTAAAGATTTGATATTTATAGGTAGTAACAATGTTGGTGCTATATATATAAACGACTTTTATGAGCATAGTTTAAATTAAAATAACACCGAAATTTATGTAAATTTAGTAGTTCTGGTTTATAGTTGGTTGATCTTTGGAGAATAAATTTTATGAAACTTAGGTTTAAGAAATTAATCATTTTACAGGATTAAATAAAAATGTACTACTTTGATGATAAAAACCTATGCAATGCATTTTATGTTTGCACAACTATAACATACTTTAAAATTTAATACCTCGGTAGTAGATTATAATTTTTTAATTGTATTATTGTAACATAAAGTTTGCATAAAATGCAAAATACATATCCGTTAAGAGGAATTTTTCAATATGATACTTACAGATTCGTTAGTAAGTTTTACAATTAAACTTATTTCAAGACATTTTTTGAAACACATCTTACTAGTCTCAAGGAATATGTATGTATGTAGGTATAAAATATACAAATAAAAACACTACTTAATGTAAACATTATTCTTTATTAAAATGAATAATTGGTTATATGTACAAACCAGTTTGTGAGTACAATTACATCTGTGGTTGCGCAATTGAATGACGAATGTCGTGGTATGGTAGAAACACTTGTGTGAATTGGTGTAATACTTTAATTTATGTAGAGGAGTACACCCTAAATCTTCTAGGTTAATAACATTTAGGTGTGGAAATTCATTGTAAATTGCCATCATCTCAAGATATACCGTGAAAGTTTCTGCTTAACCATACCTTTTGGTATTTGAAGCGAGCTGATAGACAGTTCCAAGAATATGGTGGTTTCAGCACATATGTTATTGCAACTCCATTCGATAGGGATAGTTGTAAAACAGCCATTTCTTTAAACACAAAGTTATTATGTGCAATTTTAAACCTTTGAACGTCGACAACTAATGGACTATTAATTTTAGACTTCACTCACAATACTGGTTGCAGGATTGTAGCGGACCAAACGATCGTGTAGAATGAGGCAGTACGCTGTAGTGTGAGCTTTAAGCGCTTCTTTCACTTGAAATTCTAATCGTACGTCAACCGCTCCCACTTTCACTATTTCGTTTTGATGGGAACAATCGATGACTACAAGTGGAGCGTGCGTTTGAAATTCATTGGGTGTTAATATCGGCTCGCTGATACCCCCGTAGTACGATTGTTGAAACTGTGCATACATCTCATATAGTATAGAATAGCGATTGGTATCGAAATCAATGTTAAGATTATCGTAAGGATACATAGATGAACCCAGATGTAATTTCATATTGGTCAACTAAACAGTGGTCGAACTGACTGCGCCCCTTTTTGCGCGATGTATCGGTTTGAAAGCAGACAATAACAAAACGCGGTTTCTCCACTTGAGAAGCCGTCTTCACGGCCCACGTATGCGTGTGTGTTGTATGTAATTCTGGATATTCGTGTAGTTCCCAACTGCGAAAGCTTATGTCCATGGTGGCATTGCGTTGAATATGTTTGAGTAGTTTTAAGCGCTCTGCATCTGCAACGGTTATATGTGGAATCCGCCATGATATATGTGTAATAGTAATTTTGATTGACTCTTTGGTATCAGAATTCGATATAGCTGCATCGTCAGCACTACTTCTAATAAGAATAAGCTCCTGTTTGATATTCAAAAGAATTTTTCGGTAGTCCTCCGCAAATCCTAAAACCATGCGCAAGGGAATGCATACGTTGAAATGACCATTAGCATCAACGAGATCAAGCTTATCGATGGGGACCAACCGGCGTTCCTAAAGCGACGACTTTCGCTATAATCGTAGGATAGGAAATTTTTAATAGTCGTAGTTATACCTGGATTACGAACGCGGTCAATAGTCTTTCCACCAAGTTCATAACGAATTTCATCAAATAAAAATAAAACTCCGTTGTTGACAAAATCGGCTGTAGGCGAAACGCCACCATCTGACTTATTCATTGTACCCTCAATATAAATTACGCTGTCCCATGGTAGTGTATAGACATCTTCGTTTTCTATTGGAATCCGTATAACATCGTTCTTCTCATACGTGGTATTGGAGTACGGAGTATGCATATGTTTGTCGGCATTGACGATGGTTGTATCAAATATAGCACGTTGCGTAACATTTAAAATATTACTATCCATTTTAGCTATGTAGCACTTTTGAGTCCTAATGTTTGCAGAAATTTAACGTTTTCCGGTGTTAATCGGTGCACTGGTGTCTTGTAACTGGTAAAGGTGCTGACAATGCGTCTATTAATAGGTTTTGGTGGTTTATGCTCATAGCGCAAAACCATTGTTTTAAAGACGCTTTAGATAAAGTCTAATCGTGATGGTTTCCCGACGAAAAGTGATGAGATTACCGTTTTGATCAACTATTTTAACAATGATGCGATCGATGATTCGTGTATTAAGTGGCATATAGGTGACGTTTACGGGGTTTTCAATAATTTTGTACCCTGCAGCAACTGCAAGAAAGAATTGATGCAAAATGTGTACAGGTTTGCTATTCCGATACGATCCGACCACAAGATTACATTCAATACATATTGAATTGATTGGAAAGACTTGTGCCGGATGGTCCGAAATAGCAGTAGTGAGAGCTGGTAGTTTACGTTTCTCAAAACCCAGCAACGAAGCAAGTGAATTTGGTTGTGTAAAATCCACTATACCTGATGCTTTGATTTCTGTATGTAAACTGTTATTATTGGCTCGAATATCAATAAGATAACGTTTGGATGAAGTGCGTTCACGGGGATCGTTCAGATTACGTCGTACGAACTTATTAATATCTGCCACTTCGTAAGTTCCTTCTGGTAAAGTAAGCACGATGTCATCAATGTAAAATTTATTGTTCGCTTCCGTTACATTGGGAATTGAAAATATGTATCAAAGTTTGTAAGACCAATAACGTATTCATGGTCATCATCGAGAACAATTGGTGGGTTGATGATTGCGGTGAGCGTAGATTCAGTTCCAGTTAAAGTAAATGTGTACATGTTCGGTGGTTGACGATAAACTAACAACTAGTCGTATTCGTAGTTGGGATGGGGTAATAAAAAGCAAATTCCTGAAACACTTGCAATATATGGTTTTAATTAAACACTTTTATACAAAACAGTTAAAAATACACTAAAATCAAATAATATATAACCTTGTTAGAAACTTAACGGAGGACTATTTTGCAGTAAAATTTCAATACGAAGTGTCCACAGGTAACAGTGTTAAGCGGTTGAAATTGTTCATAATTATAATAGAGAGTGCATGGTCCTGATGAGGTTAAGTATTTGACAAGTTCCCTCGGAGGTCGTAGATTACCAATGCTATCATAATAGACTGCCCTTGAACCATCTTTTTGTACGCGGTCCAATGAGTTCCCACACCACGTGTAGTATCATGATTAAGAATACCACATTCTCGCCAACGAATTGTGTTTGGAAGTGAATTGCGCATGAATATTCCACGAAAGTGGGATATTGGTAAACGTTTTATGTATTTGTTCAAGTCAACATTGGTCAACGCTCGCATAGGTAGGTTTAACGAATGCGTTGAGTTTTTTTTCGTTGTCTTTGTTTACGCAAACCTTGCCCGTGTGTAAGAAAAGGCTTTAGGTACAGTCCATGTCCACGGCGATAAGGTTTCAAATAGAGACCCTTTCCAAGTGTCACTGCCTCTTGTGCCATATTATGTCGTTTTGCTTCATCTAATTGTTGTTGTCCAAGTTTAGCATCGTTGACAGCTTTTGCAATCCCAGCTGCTCCACCCGACAACGCTCCAATTGCGGAAAGGGCTGCAAAAATAGGTATCAAAGGTAGGAAACCACCAGTTTTGGGTACAGGGATTACACGTGGGATGCCACGAATTTCATCTGTTATATCTTTAATCGGTGTCACTGCAAGTTTAGCAGTTTTAATAAGATCGGTCGGACGAACGTTTTAATGCGTTCCCAAATGGTGCGAATTAAACGCTTGAATGGTATACCACTTCCTGTACGTAGACGCTGACCACGTCGTTTTCTTTACACCTTATCGTTTTCTTGCGACAACCCATACCAAATTTAACTTTGGCATTCATTGCAGAACCAACAGCAAACGCAGCAAGTTTTTCACCTAACGAAGCGTCGGGTGCAGTACGACGTTTTGTGCTGTTTCGGCAAGACGTCGATCAGCTTGGTGTCGGGTTGTTAAGTCTGTAGAAAGATCGTAGGCGATGTCGTGTAGTTTGCAGGCTTCGTCTAAGGGATTACGACCTATATCACCACGCTCGAGGCGTTTCTGAAGCTTAGTACCCGGTCCACAGAAGCGATAGCCTGGTAAATGTAATTCTACCGGTAAACGATTGATAGCACTATTGAGTAACCCGTAGCCACGATAGGATTTCATTAATCTTGTCAGTCGAAAGGTTTAAAGGAGACTGGTCATGCGTGTAGAATTACTCGCTTAAATGCTTACCATACTGCAATTACGTTTTAGTATATGGATAGAATGCGTCTGGTAAAGCAACAATTGGCGTTGCCAATTACGGACCACAACTGCAGCAACAACACTAACGTGCAAAAGCATGGACTACTATTACCATCAACAATACGGTGTATCATTACAGGTCCATCGAATTGTGGTAAAACTAATGTAGTCATCGGTCTCTTGAAACATCCGAATGGTGTACGTTTTGAAAACGTTTATCTCTACTCAAAATCCTCGTATCAACCAAAGTATCAGTACCTAGAGAGGTTATTACAACCAATAAAAGAAATAGGATATTTTGCGTTTAACAAATGGGATGCAATTGTTACTCCAGCGGAAGCAAAACCTAATTCGATATTTATTTTTGATGACGTGTTGTGCGATAAACAAAATGTAATGCGAGAATATTTTTCTTTAGGTCGACATAAGGCCATTGATTGTTTTTACCTATGTCAGACCTATTCCAAAATACCTAAACAATTGATTAGAGACAATGCTAATGTCCTAGTGCTATTCAAACAAGACGAACTCAATTTAAAACACGTATACGCTGACCATGTAAACACGGATATGTCGTTTAACCGGTTTAAAGAATTGTGCGGCGTATGCTGGCGAGATCGGTATGGGTTCCTGGTGATCAATAAAGATGGCGATTTGCAGAACGGTCGCTACCGAAAAGGTTTTGACACCTATATATACTTATAAAGCACATAAATAGCATATCACTTCCTACCCGTTTCTAGACGATGGCGGACGACGTGAAAACCAAACGAGAACTCATAAAAGTACGAAAGGCAGTCAAGAGGAAATTACAAGCGCTAAAAGCAGGTGTGGTTGAAAAGGAGCTTGCATTAAGTAAAGTCCATGCACCTATTACAAAACGTTTACAAACACTTCAGACCGGTCTGCTGAAAGATATTAAACAGGAGTCCAAGATCGAAAGCCAGCACTGGTTACCACAACAACATGACGTACAATCTACTCCTAAAAGACGCCCTAAATTTCTCGATCAGGTGCGCAGTTCCACACCAATCGCCGCACCACCAATAGAGGAGGCATGGGAACACAATCCTCATAGCCCAGTCCAGTCTGTGGAGTCCACATTCGAAGAATCGGAGAGTAGCGGCAACACTCCAGAGACTCATACAGAGTACGAACGGTACCTAAACAGCGAAGAACATCAGACCTACTTACAACGATTCTTACCATCGGTAAGATACTATGTCGATAATCTGTTTTCCAACTTTACTGGTATTTATAACAATGACACGGAGCACTTGCGCAGGGATAAAGTACGTTATAATCCGGAGACAGGAAAATTAATGATTGGTGATTCGGACATTATCTTCGGGATTGGTGAAAAGGTGTGTAGAACGATTTTGCTACAACGGTAGCAAAGGGTTGTACGAGCAACTGTTCCTTCTCAATCCTTTGGGTAAATTCTCACTTAAAGAAATTAACGATTATGCGGACATTAAAAAGAAGTAATGCAATGTATAGCTTACGACAGCAAACTATAAACCCGAGTGGTCGTGGTCTACTCATGGATTATAACGAGAAGCCACTAGAGTATGTATACTTTGATGATCCCAACGAACTGTGCGAACGGCTCAAGCTTCTGGTCGCCTCGCAAGATGCAGGTAACACCGGTCACACCAACGAAATTACATCGATTATGGAAGAATTACGCGAATTGCGTAT
The DNA here is from genome assembly GCA_036346225.1 of Platerodrilus igneus. Taxonomy (NCBI): domain Eukaryota; kingdom Metazoa; phylum Arthropoda; class Insecta; order Coleoptera; family Lycidae; genus Platerodrilus; species Platerodrilus igneus. The sequence continues at coordinate 55,430 of JARFIW010001410.1, forward strand.
AATAGCGTAGATTGTGCGACTTGTTATTCATTATCACGATGGTTATCGACAAGTTTGGACATGCGTCTGACTGTGCTTCATATATTTCTTATGATGATTACTACGATTTTGACAACATGAGATTAGCGCGCGTCGCTACACCACAAGAAGATGATGATGCAGTCACAAAAGCGTACTTAGAATCGCGGTTAGCAACGCTACACCAGCAAGAGGGCGAACCAACGCTTGGAAGTGGTTCCACTATTCAGCAGTATATAGGCACGCTTGTGAAGGAGACAACAAACAGTATGATAACACAATTCTCGAGCGAGTATGTTACAAGATCAGACTTTAACCATTTTGAAGAGATGATGCGTAACCTTGTTCCAGCCACTGTGAACGCTAATGTTGCACAAATCGTAACCAAACGGATAGATGATTCTATGAATAGCATATATAAGACATTAGACGCTGCTATTCAACAAGTGAAAGCACAATTTAGAATAGACATTGCACGAATTCAAGCAGATATTCAACAGTTGCAAGAGAAACTTAAAACGCACGCATATAGCCGTCAACCATACACACACACACACACATATTAGCAATATGTCTGTAAAGGAGCAAATCGTCCACGAGTTACATAAGCCTGCTTGCATTAACTTTCCAAGAAGACATGTAATCACAAAAGGATTAAACGAGCTGTTTCAAGCCGATTTGGTGGAAATGATCCCATATGCAAAAATAAATAAAGGATTTAGATACATTCTAGTTGTTATCGATGTATTTTCTAAATACTTATGGGCCGTACCGGTTAAGCGCAAGACGGGTAAGGCTGTTTCAAACGCTTTTCAATCAATTTTCAACAAAGACCATCGTATTCCACGGTACATTCAAACGGATTTGGGAAAAGAATTTTATAATTCAACATTTAAGGCTTTAATGGAAAAATATGAGATTACACATTATAGTGTGTACAGCAATAAAAAGCTTGCGTAGTAGAACGCGTTAATCGTACCTTAAAGTCAAAAATGTGGAAACAATTTAGTTTGAATGGTTCGTATCGATGGCTGAATATACTATCCTCACTCGTGACTGCATATAACAACACCAAACATCGAACAATCGGCATGCGACCTGTAGATGTGACAAAACGCAATGAACGCAAACTTTTCAATACAGTGTACAGTACGATCAAAACAGTTAACTTAAAGAGTAAAAAATTTTCTGTTGGGGATCATGTTCGCATTAGTAAACATAGAGGCCAATTTACCAAGGGATACACACCAAATTGGTCTAACGAAATTTTTACGGTGTACAAAGTGCATTTGACTAATCCTTTAACGTACCTATTGCGCGATAGTCGAGGACAACCAATATTAGGCGGCTTCTATGCAGAAGAACTTCAACGAACACACTATCCGGATGTATATTTAGTGGAAAAAGTATTGAAGAGAGTTAAAATCAAGTATATGTGAAATGGTTAAATTTAGATTCTAGCCATAATAGTTGGATATCCAAAATCATATTTTGTAGATTTGCTGTTACGTGTTTGTTTACCATCATATGTCATTCATCAATAAAAATTTTTTACTGTTATATGATTTATTATAGCGACACACACACACACACACGCACACAAATTACATCTATGCACTACTAATTACTACACTAGTTCTACGCCAAGAAAGTTGTTTATAATTCCTCATGCCCGAAGCGCAAAACGTTGATGTAGGTTGATTTTCGCTGTTTTGGTTGAACTTGAGTATTTCGATGTCCGTGAATATGTGTAAATAACAAGCAGGTAAAACACATTACCTTCTCAGCTAACAATTTCTCCCGTACTTGACCAACACTCGAGGTATATATATTCATTGTAAAAGGTATGCGACACGTACAATAGCATCCTCCATTATATCTAATAAGTGCTATCTATAGCGCATCAGCTAAGACTACCAAGATGACATGATTTACATACAAAAAATAGTATTAAACTAAAACAATAACTTTAATAGCATATACACTTTTTATAATCATCTATACTATTTGATGGCCATTTTCCCGAATCCGGACCACACGTCCATCCTGGTTGCTGTTTTGAGCCCTCCATTGCCAAATTCTTGAGGAGCCAGTTATATGTTGTTCTATGAGGGCCAACTACATTAGGTTGGTACTTATAATTTACCTTATACTTTAAAATTAACTTCAATACTTTTCTAATACCATAGGTTGTGCGAAATATACAACATCTACAATCATATCGTCAATCGCTGTGACCAGTGATTTATAGTTGCATTTTATATTCATGATAGGAAATGCCTTCGTACTCAATACAGCTCGGTTATTTAGTAATTCTTCAAGGAAATATACATCGCCCAAACTATAATTACTCTCTATTGCGTCTAGTACACCGCGCACCTGATGACATTTTAACTCTGTTTTGCCGTTGCAAGCATCAATGAAGTTTGATACAAATTGATCGCACCTACTCTGTTGATTAAACAGCATGTCCATTACATCAATGGATGTATCATTGGTCAGCGTTAGCCATTTGAAGGCTTTAAAGGGAACATGAACACCTACTCTGAACAGTATACGTTTGATTTTGTCTACATCATTCAATACTATGGCATGTTTCAGATGTTGGTGTAAAATGCGTTGTTCACTCTCGAACAAATCGTACAGTACATTGTCCATGTTAACTTGAAAACTTTGCACCACTATCGTTGTTGTTCCACTCACTGCGAGATCTATCCAAGTACCTAGCTTTTATGGCACATTCATCAAAATACCCCCACTAGTTTTTGTAACAGCATTAACAAATCAACAACCTCGAGATGATCTCTGGCAAGGCGACTCTGTTGAATTTGAGCAATATATTTAAGGAAAATCCAATTAGAGGTGTGTTGGTGGTGATAGATTGTTATTCAAATTATCTATGGAATATCCTTCACTTTTAACGAAGGATGCATGCCCGGTAAATTGCAAATTAATCAAAAGAGCATAACGTTAATCATTACTCTACATACAGCACAAAAGCTGTCATAGCCATGCGAGAAATATGTTGCCTGATAAATACTCCTTTATGATTGTTGTGGTTTTGACAATTTTGACAACGATCCTAGGTCATGGATCGAAACGTAAAGAAAGATGATTTTAAAACTATGAGTGGTTTAATTCCCAACGAAGATTAAGAAAAAGGTTGCCTGATGTCGCTAAATCTATATATATACCAATGTTTAATACCTTGAAAGTAATAGGAAAATAAAATTTAAAGTTGTCAACCATGTTCGGGTGGTAATGTTGATTCGGTCATTGATACCTACTGCAAGTTAAAACAAGTCGTATACAATGATGAAAAGTTTTTTGAAACTAACTAAATGTGATCTTGAATACATGCTTTGTAAAAGCGATATAGTTCAGATTCTGCTACGATTCTTCAACAGACGGCGATAACAATAAAAACTCTGTTTAAATTAATTTTTAATAACGACTTAACATTGCGTAATTCTATTAAAATGATTTGAAATATAACGGTATTATTTTTATTGTTTAGCATCAATTTAATAACATTTGCTGATATAAGATGAAAATTGTGAATTTTGGTAATTGACAATTATGCTAAAATGTTTTGAAGTTACCTTGTTGTCATATGTTCCATTTAACAGAATTAAAACTCAGATATATTATAGACATTCTTGCAATTATTTACCATATGTGTATATATTTCTCTTGACAATAATTATTAATTTAAGAATAACTTATTGAATTAAAGTAGGTTATTTATAAGTACTAAATTCTACAATAATTAAAACGAGTTTGAAAATAAAAATGTATTGACAACGTAGCTATACTTGTAATTTATTCTGCCAGGATCAACAAAATATAATGCAAAATAGTTGTTTTAGGTATAAACCAGAACCATATAATTTTACATATGGAGATATGTTGTTATAATTATACTATAAATAGCACAATCGCCGAGGTCATTAACTACCATGCACTTTACTGAACGCGGTTGTTAAAGGGCGTTATATGAACGTTTTTTGCAAAGAAATAAGTAATATTTATCTCAGTTTGCGAAATGTTGAAACGTTTAGATCCGTAAGTTATGCATATCTTTTAGAAAACATATTTGCTTTTATGGACAAATTTTTGCTTTACATTCCTTAACTTTAATAATTTCACTAATCATGTTTACAGAGTCTTTTTAAATAATAATATCCTTTGAACATACTATCATCTGGAATACAAATTTTGTTATACCTATATCTAGTACTAATAATAATTAGTGTCTCTAGCACTGTAAAATTTAACTAGAATAAATAATTCACAATCTTTTATAGTGTTTAATTAAATCGGTCTTTTAACAACAAAAGAGGTATTTTGCACATTGCAAATTATTATTACCATGCTTGTAGCAATAAATATTACATAATAAATTGCTGGTTATTCACCTAACAATAAAATTTTACACTAAGAATATATAATTGGTGTATGCTGGGTTGCCTGCCATAGATATGCATATATTTTTAGAATTCAATTAAATTTAAGTACACGTAGGTAAATGTGTGAAAGTTACTTTACATTTCAGTATTCAGCTGTATTGTAAATAGTTATTGATATTGTATTGAAAAACGACACCCAGTATTGTCAGCTGTGTAAAAATGTTTTGTTTCGGCAGTGAATCAATCAAACTGTATGAAAATATATGAACTCATTAGCATGTAATTAAAATAAGCTGGTAAGTGAAACTAATATAAATAAAACATTCAAATTTTGTGTGTTTCTTTTAAAATTATATATTTAATACAAAATATTTTTAAAAATCTCGGGGATTCTTCAGCACGTGCACGTTTTTGCTTAACCTAAAATCTCCGAAGTATTCAATCACCTAATACGTGCAAAACCTCCGTTCAGAACGCCTTATGGAGTACCATTCCGCATTTGAGAATGAGTACATCCCCATCCAAATTCTTCACCACGTTTTAAATAACGACATTATTTGCATACATTTAAAGGTTATATAGATCCGGGTACGAGTTCAGAACGAGTGACCTGTCTTAACATGTTTTTTGCACACACACCAATATTTTAAATTAAAACCATTATAAAATACGAGTCGAATAATTTCTCCTATTCTTTTGATATTTAATACAAAATAATGGGGCAGAGCCCCGTTTAGGGCACGTTTAGAAGCTCCTTCCCCACCATTCATCATTTTGAAATTGATTATGTCATCCACCACATTTCCTATTTTTGCTTAACCTAAAATCTCTTTAATTAACTAAAGCAACGAGAATAAAAACAATGACGAAGCTCTAAAGATCACCGCTAAATTTTTCACTACATGCACGTTTTTGCATAACCTATAAATTTTTATCACGTTTGTGCAATTAAACGAGTTATATATATACAATGTCTAATACGTCATCTACATACAATCACCAAACCGCTAAAAGTAAAAGAATTTTTATTGCCACATAAATTAAATGTATAATTACATTTAAATATTTAAATATATTCAAATTGCTAAAATGTAAGCAAGAACACCTCTTGATATAAGATTAAATTAATTTTTTATTTGAGAGTCAAATAAATCGTTATGAAAGGTGGTATAATTTGCATACCAAGACGGAAATAGTCTTAACATGTTTTTGCAAACACACCTTATGTTAATTAAATCCATTATATTAAAAGTTGAATGATTTGCATATATATTACCAGAGAGCTATAATTTCAATAAAAAAACACGAGGTTATATTCGACTGCGAATTCTTGTTATTTTATCGTGACATTGAAATTGGTATAATTTGCATATATTTTAAATTCATACGGGTATAATTAAAAGATTATATGTTAGATCCGACTGCAAGTTCAGTGTACTTGTATAAATTATTTTGGGATGATGTAACCAAAAGGAAATATACGACATACCTGTCTTGAAATGTTTTTGCAACACACCTTATGTTAATTAAATACATTATATTAAAAGTCGAATGTCGACGTGATTTACATATATATTGCAAGATAAAAGACACGTTATATTCGACTGCATGCAAATTCTTAGTATTTTATCGCGACATTGAAATTGCGAGATGTGAACGACTTCTTTTTTACAAGATTTTACCTGCAAACGTTTAAAATTTGACCTCCATCATATAACATTTCGTATATTTTCTCAATTTTATTTGCTACTTCGTACAAAACGCAGCTTATGAGGAGAGCTAAAACACTCTTTACCACTTGAACGCGTTTGCCTAATATTAACAAAAATTCTTCACCGCGGCGTTTTAATTTTTAGCTTAACCTACCCCAGAAAAATACGAACCAACACGTGAACTCCATTTTCTACACACACAACATTTTTTATAAAATTTAATATTTAACGTCGGGAACGCTGCTAAAAATTTCTTAAGAAAATATCTCCACCCCAGCGCACGCGCACCACCCCACGACAAAAATCTAACGACCCCGCCGAACGCACACCCCAAAGACCTAACGACCCCCCGACGCAACAAATTTACACACAAAGACAATTTTGTTCTCAAAGCGGCGTATACATATCTTGCTGCACGTTTTGTTTCCCAAAGCGGCTTAGCTGTTCATATTGTTCTCGAATCGGCGTATACATATGTTGCTGTGGATCTCTGTTGCCAAACCGGCTTAGCTACCCTACTTATCACAAAAGGTCAAATGATGAAGCTTGTGCATAATTCTTTTCAATGTGGAAAACAGGTTGATGTTATTTATACAGACCTGGAAAAAGCTTTTGACATCGTCTATCACTGAAATAATCTAAGCCTTACATAAATCAGACATTCATGAGTCATTGAAATTATTATTAATGTCATATCTAAAGGAAAGAAAATTATATATTGAAATTAAGGGATGCAAATCAGATACCTACATTGCAACATCTGAAGTCCCGCAAGGGTCCAATCTTGGCTCATTATTTTTTCTAATTGTAATAAATTCCATAATAAGTAATCTTATGCGTTCTGAAGGATTAATGTATGCTGATGATTTTAAAATCTTTAATGCCATACACAACATGCAGGATTGTGTATCATTGCAAAATGACTTAAATAATGCGGTACGCTGGCGTGACCGACCTCACTTTACATTTAATATAAACAAGTGTGTGGTGTTATCGTTTACAACAAGTAGATACATTACAACATATGACTATAAAATAATAGATGCAGTATTGAATAGAAAGGCTAGTCATAAAGATCTTGGAATTATGTATGATAGTAAATTACTATTTAATCAACATATTTCAGCTATAACAAGTGAAGCCTGTAAGATACTAGGATTTGTTGTAAGAAATACAAAATATTTCAAAGACTCTTCAGCAATTACATCATTATATAATTCACTTGTTGTTCTTAAACTTGAGTATGCATCAGTAATTTGGAATCCACAATATGAAGTAGGCATTGTTGCTATTGAAAAAATACAAAGAAAATTTTTGAAGTATTTGCATTATAAAAAGCACGGAATATACCCACCAAGAGAATATGATCAGCAACTGTTAGAAACTATACTTGAATTTAAAAGCTTAAGAAATACAAGGAAACACTTAGATGCTATCTACATTATTAAACATTTATTAGGCATGTTAGACAATAATAAATTTTTTTGTAAGGTTATCTTTACATTGTCCAACGATAAATACTAGATGCTCATCTATGTTTTATGCAGTAAATGTTCCAACAACAAATACACATCGCAAAAGTCCATTATTAAGAACTTGTGCTACAATAAACATAAACAAAATTGACATAGACATATACTCCACAGACTTGAAATCAATTGAATAACGCTTAAAAACAATTGATTGGTGTGAATAGAAGAAATGAACAAATTCTGTTTTTGGTTGCTAGGACTTATATGATAAAAGTGTTTTATTGAATTTTATACCTGTAATTAACTGTTGCTATTGGTATGAAATAAATAAATAATTAAAATGTAATATGGAATGCATAGACCTTGAAAGGTATTACATTGTCTAAGAAATTCAAATATTTTTAAAGCTGATTCGATGGTTCACGATGAACATTCAACGATTCCCCATGATGATAATTCGGGATCGTTCAAATATTTCCTGCAATTGACAGCGAACTGAAATGAAATTGTATTTAACCATTTAATAACGACACCGATGATTATCCATAACCCATAGCATTGTATTGTGCTTCTTAATAATTATTAAAAGTAAAAATTTAGCCGACTTGTTTATTTGCAATTAATTATGCAGTGTTGTAACTAAACACGTGTGATTGTGTGACCGTGAATTAGTGTTCGTAGTGTATAGAAAATAATGGCCTCTAAATAAACTTAATTGGAGTGGTGTTTGGATCCAAGTTGGCCAAGTGATACAATACTGGCTGTATCTAACAATAACTGCCAGTTTTTTTGCAAAATTTGTAATAAAGCTAATAACCTTAGCAACATGGGAAGACAGGCTGTTACAAGTCATATGAAAAGTGCTGGTCATTTAAGCAAATTAAAAGCAATGAATTCAAATGCAAAATTACCATTTTTACAATAAGAAACGGAACAGAATACTGTAAATGAAGCACAAAAGGAGGCTACTATCTATAATTCAGTAAACACAGGTAACTGTCTCATAGTTCGAACAACTACGTTTTACTAATTTACAAAGTGTTTATGAAGCTGAATTGTTGTGGGTACTACATGGTATAGAATCTCATTCTTCTCTAAACAGTTGCTCAGACATAGTTCCGCTATTTCATAAAATGTTTCATGATAGTAATATTGCTAAAAAAATGACATTGTCTCCAAAAAAGGCACAATACTCAAATGGCTTTGCAATTGCGCCATATTTCAAAGAAATTTTAATTGACTCCTTGAAAGACTTGAATTATATTGCAATTTGTTTTGATGAGTCATTAAATAAAGTTTCACAAAAAGGTTAAATGGATATAGTAGTTAGATATTTTAATACCGACAAAAATCAAATGGAATCTAGATATTTACTATCAGTATTCTTAGATGGAATTCAAAATAATGCTTTCGAAAAAGTTATTCAAATATCCATGGATGGTCCAAATGTTAATTGGAAATTTTATAAGCTGTTAAAGGAAGAAATAGGGTAAGATAATTTGTCATTGTCAGATTATGGTTCTTGCTGTCTACACATACTTCATGATGCTTCACAAGCAGGTCACAAAACAAGTGGTTGGTCAGTGAATTCAGTTTTAACTGGCTTGTATTGGTTATTTAAAGATGCGCCATCATGACGGTCTGACTTTACAGGTTAGTTTTGTTTATTCAATGTTAATTTCTTTATTAGAAAGAGATTTAATAGATTTAAAGATGTATTTTGTAAACCAAAATTTCCCATTGATTATCCACATCAGACTTGATAATATGAATCGAAAGTTGACGTATGTAGTAAAGCGAGCAACGAAAAGCAAATTGCCTAGTATAGAGTACGGACTATCAACAATTACGATAGTAATGTATGTCGAATCCGGTTCCCAATCTAGACATAACTTCACAAAATATTAGGAATTTAAAATATTAACCAGAGAAGCAGATAACCATATCTACGTGTTATACGTGCATGAATTAAAAAGAGCTGTCATCTGTAATAAATAGCTGCATAGAATTATACAAGGTGGGGGCAAATAGCTAACAGGATTATTTAAATTTTTAAGAGGTCGGAATGGTTGCAGAATAAATAAATGATCATAAATAAGTTAGGGGACGTTGCAGTCTATCGTAAGGAATGCAGAATCGGTTCGAAAACAAACACAGAATGAAACACGTCAATGAAAAACGAATACAACGTGCACAAAATGCGTGTCTCAGGTACATATTCGGACTAAGATAATTTGATCGTGTCTCACACAAGCTGACTGAGGCAAACTGGCTTATCATAAAAAACAGGTGGCTACTGCACTTTGCTTGTCTAGTACATACACTTATAACTACTAAACAGCCGCCATATCTACTTAATAAAATTCGTTACAGAACAGATGTGCATCATATAAATATTAGACATAAGGGATTATTGTCTATGCCGGCTCACTCATCATGTATTTTCCTAAGATCATTCTTGTATAGTATTACAAAAATTTAAAATTTCATTATTTCGAACAATCTAACTTTAAGCACATCAACTTTTAAGCTTCACTATAGAAATATTCTCTTCGCAAATCAGAATCATTAAGTCAGGAATCTGTATATAATGCTAGAACATGATAGTTAATTTTATAAAATGTCTTTTTATTTTTATTTAGCTAAGTTACTTTATGTCAAAATATGTATATCTAAACATAGAACGCTAGGTTAAGTCGAAGAACAGGGCTCTCACCTATGTGAAAGCATCTGAACTTCGCCTTTTGCAATTTTCTTTTCCTTTCCCTTAAATGCCATGGAAAATTATTTTTGTAAGTTGTTAAATAAAGACCATTATTATTATGAATACTAATCACAAATCTCCTAACATGCTTAACTAGAATCTTTCAAAAGTGATTTTGGAGCGTAATAATTGCAACGAAGTTTTAAAAAGAAATAAAGAAGAAAGTATCTCTGTACTAGAGTTTATATACACAAAAAATTTATATTTTGAATGTCGTTCGTCGTCACCTGGTTTTTAAACAGTAGCAATCTTTCTAATTGCAGGAAACGGAATAAGTAGATACCCAATCATCAGACTACATCATTTAGGTGCGTAAGAATCTTGATTGCTACCACATTGACTGCACAGAACTAGTCGGAGGGCATGCGATTTGAATACTTAAAACTAACACTTAATATCACTATAAAAACCTAAATACATTTTTTTTTATTGCACATAAAGGCATATAAATTTTCAAATACCTTTAAGGTATTCTGTTTTTCTAACTTGAAACAAATTAAAAACGCGTGCTTGCCTTCAAAGGCATAAACAAAATACTTTGCAGCACAAATTGCTAGTAATACCTATAACGTACAACCGGCATTGTAACATGTTAAAATCTTGGGGCAAATTTTACTATATAACTGCATTGTCGCTACATTAAATTATACTGATTTAGTTTTACAGTTCGTTTTAAATTTTAAACAGTTAATATAAATTCTAATATCATTGTGGTATCCTTTCTTATTGTGTATTTTGAAATTAGCAGTTCGTGTTTCGCTATTGGTTCTTATTTTTATTGCTTCTCAAGTCAAGTGTGTTTGAAAATGCATTAAACACTTCTGAGTTTTATGTTTGGACAGGTACGGAAGTGGGGTTAGATAAATAAAACAATGAACAGCAGAATGTGGCCATTCATTAGAATTATAATTTTAATTTTGATATTTATACAGACTGGCATAGTGCAAATTAAAGTACTAGGATGGAGCCTATTCTTTCAAAGGAAGGATTGGCTCCTAGATATAATAAATTTGCTTATTAACTTTGATAGCACAAAGAGTAAAAACTTTTAATCAAAGTCAGTGCAAAACTAATTTAGTGATTTCTAAAATGCGTCTCTTAAATAAACATGCATTAATCTACCTAAATGGAAATCCAACCGTATTAGTTGTGTGCCAGATGTTTGCAATTGCAACGTATGCATTTATTAGAATGTAGTCCTTGTGGTATGTATATGCTTTTTTAGAGATTTAGCAAACAACTTGCTTTACAAGCGTGTGGTTTAACCCGAATGTACAAGATTTGTCAGTGTCGTTTTATGATTAACGGCATTACATTATGTTGCTGTTAGTTTTACTAGTATCAAGAATTCTGTGCCTTGGTTTGCTGCTTTAATATTGAAATGTTTGTTGGAAGGATAGACTGGCTTGTATGTAAGTTTTAAGTTTATTACCTGTTCGGAATTATGGTAATTGCGTGAAAGCATTTACTGGAAAACTATTATTTCGGCAAATGTCTAAGTGTTAGGGGATCTTGGCAGCCACAGGTTCCTTAACCCCCTTCAGGGAAATAGGGCATAATATTAGAAAACAATATAAGGGGAACCGAGCTGTATTGCTGAGTGAGAATTTCAGGGAACTATGTAGGTTAGTTTAGAAAATAAATAAGTGCAGGTACATGTCCAACCAGTTTTGAGACGGGAAACCCAATGACGAAAAAATAAGCGCAGATAAATATGATGATTATTATAAACAACTAGTTGTTTGTTGTGAAATATCTGCAACTAATGTTGACTGTGCGAAAAGATATATTGGAAAAAAATATTAAATCAGTAAAGGTTCAAGTGCTGGGGGAACTTGGCAGCCATAGGCTGCTTACCCCCCTTCGCAACCACTGAATGCCGGAGAAATAGGGTATATAATTGTAAAACAATAGAAGGGGACCGAACGGCATCTAACAAGAAAGAACGGCGCCTATGATGAAAGACAACAAACATAGAACAAAAAGTTGTTGAAAGCGTATGGGTGGAGCACAGCACAGACAGTATGCCTACGAAATACAAGCAGTCTGAAAAGCAGACAGAAGAACAGTAGCAGCCTTTGAAATGCCGTGCTTCAGATGTATGTGGATGGGCAGACAAAGGTAATAACAAATAGGTTATAGAAACAGTAAGGTAACAAGGATATCTTTGGGAAAAATATGAGAAATAGAAGAACAGAATACGTTCTAAGGCATTTTTGGGGAATAGTGTGGGATATATGATAAGCAGAGATAGGAAAAAGAGGTGGATGTAGACCTAGATCAGATAGTGATAGATGCAGACTGTGCAAATTTTGGGGAAAATCTGTAGGTTAGTTCAGAATAGGAAACAATGATGGTACGCGTCTAACCAGTTTCAGGACTGAAGACCCAATGATGATGATGACCTGTTTGGAGTGAACTTGCATTTTGTTGGATGAAGTGAAATAAGTTTTAAAATTAGAGGTTTTGCAGCTGCTCTAAGCAGAATTTTATATTTACAAAATGAAGTATGCTTTGTTTTTCATAAAAGTTGACAGGAAAAACTTTCTATTTGTTGTCCAGATGCTAAATTTTATCATGTAACAAACAACTTGTGCCGTCCTTGACATTTGCGTTTGTGTAACATTTTTGTAAATAATTTAATTGCTTTAGTATATCTTAAAAATTGAATGACTTTTCTCTTTGAACTTATTTTTGAAATTAAAAATGCTTATAAAAGAAATATTTTAGTAACCATATTTATTACGGGAATGCAAGAAGTGTGCTCTCTTTGATAATTTTATTATGTTGTTTATTTTTCAGGTTTAAATACGTTTTTAGATGTACTCTAGCCGTGGGTCCCATGATGAGGGACTTTAGTAATTAATATTTTTTTGTTTATAGCAAAAAGTTTGTACATTTCCCTTGTGGTTACTTCTTTGTGTGTATTTTCACAAACGCAGTGGCATCTAAATTTTTTTGGTCAACAAAATCGCCCATGACCCTAGCTCATGTCTCTCCGCATAACATAATTCTTAAGCTTAGCTTGCAAACTACAAGTGTTCCTTTGTAGCCACCCTTTAATTTTTTGTAATTAGGTTCATCTTTGATTGTTAGGAACCCCAAGTGTCTGTATTAGCGTCTGACGCCTTGGGGCTTGCCATTGTAAGACTGATGTGCAAATGTAAGGAACAAAATCTTGTAAAAGCATCTCGATAAAACGCCGTGTAAATAAGTAGACATAAAAACACTTACCTCGTTATTCCAGCAGGGTGTGAGAGCTGTTCTCAGGGTTGAGCTTGGTCTGCCTTCATTGTTGCTTGTTGCTGCTTCTGTTATTGCTGGTGGTGCTTTGCTTGATGATAATAGCAAGAGGTATGGAGGATGGGAAGGACGATAGTTGAAGCACTCATGTTAGACGGTAAGAAACTGTTCACTCTACGGAGGACATTACGGTAATGTTCACTCTACGGAAGGCAGTATGGTATTGTCCTAAGCTATGCTGCATTCCATATAAAATGTCTATTACCTCCAACCGAGGACGACGTACTTATTTCGCATTGGTGTGAACTGAACTTGTTCCTATGGGAGAACTGTTATGTCAGAATGCTTGCGACCTCAAAGATAAGTCAATGACGTCAACAACCGTGCAAACATAATCAAATGTGGTTTTCACGGTGTGTGAGGGGTATTATTAAGATCTGCAAGGAATTTTCGCAAGCAACGTTCTAAAAATGTCCCTAAATCTAAACTAATAAGCTAATACCTAGGAGCTTTAAAATGAAGCATAACATGCTGTATTAACAATAAGTAAAATTTCTTAATCCTACCAAAATACAGAGCTTAAAGGCAGATTAGGCTCTTTTCATTTACACAATAAATTCTACATTTGATCATAAATACCAAAGGTTCGCAACATCAAATAGATAAGATAAATTTTCAAAGATACTTTCAAAGAGAAAGATAAATACATAACCAAGTATGTTTAAAGTATTAATTAGATAAGAAACATCTCAAAAATAATTTTAAAGATAAGGGTACATACATAATTGTGATTCGCAACATCAATTGGATAAGGTAGAATCTCAAAGATAATTTCAGAGAGAACGATAGATAAATAACCATTTATGGTTTAGAATATTACTTATGTAAGATAAAATCTCAAAAATATTTTCAAAAAGAAAAATAAACAACACCATTTATCGTTTAGTCTATTCATTAGATAAGATTAGGTCTTAAAGAAGATTTCAAATAGAAAGATAACATAACAATGTATGTGGTTTGGAAATTTTGACAATGCACACTGCCTCTTTTATATATGTATTTCAATAACATAGTGGGGCTCCCAAAAGAGTAGCGTGATCTCTTCAAATCCGTATTTTTTCTTATGTCCACCAGAAAGGGAAGTTTCTTGAAGCAGAACTTGTTCATGAGAATGGCATGAGGGACCAGGTATGAATGTGGATATAGACCTTGCACTCCTGCGTTGATTAAAAGAAGATCAATTCACAGTCTAAATCGTTAATAAATTGTACTGTCCACGGCTTTAGCATAAATCTAGCAGAAGACAGTGGTGACACAAAGTTAGATGGAGGTCCCCACGCCCAAGGTCCAACGTTATAAGATAACAACCCAAACTATACAGTGACTTAGAAAGTAAAGAAAATAAATGGAACAGGTAAAACGATTAACTTAAATGTACCCACACGGTAATTTTAAAGACAGTGGTTAAAAGAAACAGAAATAATTAACAATAAGCAGTTATTTAAAGATAGAAGTATTCAAATTTACAATATAGCAAAAAAAACAAGGGATTAACGATTGAACAACTAAAAGCCACTGCCTCTTACCATAAGTTCTAAAGTAAAGCCAATTAATGAATTCTTTGTATTATTGCATTTAGCAATGCTGAAATACTAATGATATTGTTGTCTACATGTTAGGGGTTGTGGATCTAAATCCTCTTCCAAAACAGATTTTTTAACAAAGTCCATTGTTTACCTAAAACATTTAACGGGAACACATAAGGTATAGAAAGATTACGATAGGAAATTGATGGAAAAACTCTGCGTGCGTGTGTGCGTGTGTGTGTGTGTGTGTGTTATTATTATTATTGTTTTTTGTTTTTCTTGTCAGATAGTTGTATCTGGTTTCAGTAAATATGCATGTGTACTGTTGTCAAACATGCTTTCGCTTTATTAATAAGTTATTATTATGAATTTAAAAATTTTCTAGTGATTGTACATGTGTCGAGTATGACTGATTTTTGTAGATGTGTGAATGTATTTGGATGTAGCTGTAGTTTTTTGATGTATTCGTGTAGTTTGTTTGGTATAACTCCTGTACTTGATAATATGATTGGTATTATTTCTACTTTATCTTGGTGCCACATGTCTTCGATTTCTTCAGATAGTTGTATGTAGATTTCTATTTTTCTGCTTCTGTATATTGGATGTTTGGGATAAATATTTCTATTAGTTGTGTGATTTTC
Organism: Platerodrilus igneus; assembly: GCA_036346225.1. Classification (NCBI taxonomy): domain Eukaryota; kingdom Metazoa; phylum Arthropoda; class Insecta; order Coleoptera; family Lycidae; genus Platerodrilus; species Platerodrilus igneus. The sequence goes on from JARFIW010001410.1 coordinate 71,275, forward strand.
TTTTGTTTGTGACTGAGTGCAATTTCTGGTTTGTTGTGTGATGTTGTTTTGTCTGTTATTTTTTGTTCCAGTGTGGCAGGTATTTTGTGTTTTCAATTATGTTTTGTGGTGTGTATTTGTATATTGGTGTATGTTCTTTTATGAGTTTTTGTATATTGGATGTTTGGGATAAATATTTCTATTAGTTATGTGATTTTCTTTTGTTTGTGAATAAGTGCAATTTCTGATTTGTTGAGTGGTGTTGTTTTGTCTGTTATTTTTTGTTCCAGTGTGGCAGGTATTTTGTGTTTTCAATTATGTCTTGCGGTGTGTATTTGTATATTGGTGTATGTTCTTTTATGAGTTTTTGTTGTAGGGCTAGTTGTTGAGTTATTATTTTTGCGGCATTGTCACGTGGTTTGAGGTATTCTGTGTTTGCTAGTATTGAGCATGTGCTTGTGATGTGCTCTATTGTTTCTATTGTTTACATTTGTCTGTTATTGTGTTGGGGTTTTTGATGATGATGTATTTTTAAAAGTGATACCAATATTTGTAGAAGTAGTCATACCTTATACAGAGTGGGATATAATTATTTGAGTTTAAAAGTTTTATGCAATAAGGACTTAGTATACAGAGAAACAAATATAATACGATTTATTAAAAATATAATACAATTTATAATATTAGCTTTTACTTATTGTGGCAATTAACCAGTATATTTGTAGTTATAATTATGATATGATTGATAATAATAATAGAACGTATGTTACTCTTTATTGTTTTATGTCATAACCTTCAGAACAGTTGGTTTAATAAATGCATTTATAACAGGATATTAAATTCTATACATAATGCTTATTAAAAATAAATATCTGGTTATGTAACTTTTATTATCCAGAATAATTGATATAAAATGTACTGTTAATAAAACTTAATATACTATTTAGCATCTTTTATAGAACAAGAATAATAAATGCTAGTATGTGCTTTAATAAATAATAATATACCAACCCAAATACCAATTATAATTCAAGTTTAATTAAAGTGATTATACCATTTACTTTAATTTTATTATCCTGTGGTTATACGTTTTATAATCCGAATATACTAATCAATAATATTTGCTTTAATAGTTGCTAACATACAGGGGCTATATTCCCTGAAAAATAGTTATTTTTGCATATGTAGGGTTGTAAGAAGAAGTTTTAGCTTCAGAGAAAAGGGCTATTTTATGTCCCCAAGGCTGTGATTGTTCTTTGGATCTGAGCCACATAGAATGTTTTACTATATACATATAAAAATAGAATAAATGCAAATTATCCTTTGAATTGGAGATCAGTGCTCAATTGAAATTATTTGATACAAGGTTTTCAAGTCCATGAACTGGAAATACCTAAACTGTAGCCATGTTAAATGTATTTCTGTGATTGGTTGGTGCTTTATAGTCTCCTAAATATTTTGTGTATTTTTCAGCCTTAGGTTAATTCTAGAGCAGTGAAATCGACAGAATGCCGAAGAGACCTCAGCGACAACTATTGACAAAATTACAATTAACACAAAGCTGTAGTTATACACTAAGATTGTGAATTTTAACCTGTTATAAAAGTAATTTCATAATGAGCACCAATTCCCAATTCGTTTAAAGATGTGTTTCAATATTTCCTGTACTTTGAAGTGGTTACGTGTAAAACATTTTATATGCCTTAGGCCCAATACTATGCACCTATGACTAAATAAGTGCCATTTGTCCACAGATTTAATCTTCTAATTTCGTCCCTGCAGATACATAAATATAACTTTTGCAGAATAAGTGTACAAGTATGTTGCCAACGGCACTGCTTATCAACTAATGTCACTGTAGTAATAAAAAGAATATTAGTAAATAAAGTTTATTGATATTTCAAATTTGATATATAAAAAAACCCAATCAACAGAAAAAGTACAATTTATATAATTCTTGTACCATACTAGAGCTCACGTAAAAACGGAAGGAACCTGCGCAGTAACAGAATTTTGCACATATAGAAAGAAATGCATAATGATTCCAGTGAAATAGTAATATGTGTATTGCGTTCACAAAAGTATCATGCAACTCTTACATGTGGCAATTGTCATTTGATCTGTCTTGTGGTGGGATTTGCAGTGTCATTTTTCAGTCACATGTGTAAATTTCATTGCAATTACTGCGTATCTTTGATTTTGTTGATAAAATTTTAATAATATAAACAGCTTCTTTCAAAGCCTCATCAGTACCATTTCCAATGTTGATCCAAGTTCAATAAAATGTTTAGAGCAAGGTTGATTTATAATTTACATTGTACAGCACCAACATCATTAATCAACAACCTAGTACAAGTTTGAATGATATATAAACCTTGGCAAAGACATCATAGCATATTTAAGGGAAGACTCGTGAGAGATTATATCAAATGCTTATAATTATATGATGAAACTCAAATTGCCAAGTTTAGCACTTATACATGTGATAAAAATGTTTTTAAGGATCAATTTGATTTTATATGAAATATCTTGAAGCATGTTATAGACACTGCTAGTATTACGAAGAGTAACATTGTCCAGATTGTAAATGAAGACCAGACAAATGAATCTGGAGAATGAACTGCATAAGTACAAGCAGTGATAACCAGTCTATTTTAAACGCAATTTTTATAAAACCTGGTCATGTGTTAAACCCAGTGGAAAAATATGGGGTATTGCAAAGAATTTGGTAGCAATCAGAAATGTTACTTTTAAGTTGAACAACGTTGAAAAGTTAGCGAGAAAAATTTTGCAGTATTACCACAGAATAAAGAGCAAAAGTGTGTAATCGTGTTAGATACTGCAGGGTATTGAAAAAGAACATATACAATGAATTATTTGTGCAAAATATTATTATTGAAGCGCATACGGGTTTGTCCTATTAAAAATTTGAATTTTCTTCAGGTAACGAACTGTAGTCTTTCTTGTGTTTTAATACAACTTAAAACAGTGTAAAAGTCCTGGAACTGGTTAGACGCGTACCCTCATTGTTTTCTATTCTATGGTACCTTACACATTTTCCCAAAATTTGCAGAGTCGGCATCTTTCACTATCTGTGTGCAATACTCTGATATAGGTCTACTTCTACCTCTTTTTTTTTTATTATCATTGCTTTTAATATATCCCGCACTATTCCCCAAAAATGCTTTAGAATGTATCCTGCCATTCTATATTTCCTATTTTTTTTTTTTGTTTTCCACAGATAGCTTTATTTCCCCTACTATTTCTATGACCTCTTTGTTATTAAATTTGTCTGTCCATGTTATCATTCTATACATCTGAAGCACAACATTCCAAAAGGCTTCTACCGTTTTTTTGTCTGTTTCTCCTACTGCCCTTATTTCATAGACGTACTGTTCTATGCACCACATATGCTTTCAACAATTTTCTCCTTGTTTCTGTGTTTATTGTCTTCGAACATATCCGCTGCTCTTTCTTGTTAGATGCAGTTTGGTACCCCTTCTATTGTTTATAAATATATACCTTATTTGCCAGATATTCAGTTGTATGTGAAGGGGGTTAAGCAGCCTGCGGCTACCAAGATCTCCCAACACTGAACATTTGCCGAATTAATAGTTTTCCAATATATCCTTTCACACAATCAACGTTAATTGAAAAATATTTCAAAACCAAAACCTGTAGTTGTTTATAATAATCATCAGATTTAAGTGCAATCATTTTTTTGTCGTTAGGTTTTCCGTCTTGAAACTGGTTGGATGCGTATCTTCACTTATTTCTATTCTGAGCTAGCCTACACAGTTCCCTGAAGTTCCCACTGCCTAGATACAGCTTGGTTCCCCTTCTGTTGTTTCCTAATTATATGCCCTATTTCACTGGGATTCAGTGATATGTGAAGGGGGTTAAGCAGCCTGTAGCTACCAAGGATCCCCCGACACTTAGACATTTGTCGAATTAATAGTTTTCCAGTCAATCCTTTTGCGCAATTAACATTAGTTGAGAGTATTGTGAAACCAATACCTGTAGTTGCTTATAAAAATCATCAGGTTTAAGTACAGTTATTTTTTTTGTCATTAGGTCTTCCATTTTCGAATTGGTTGGATGCATACCTCCATTGATTTCTATTCTGAGTACCCTGCACATTTCCTTGAAATTCCCTTATCTTACATCTTTCACTATCTGTGTGCAATAGTCTGATCTAGGTCTACATCTATCTCTCTTTTTTCCTATCTCTGCTTCTAATATATTCCGCACTATTCTCTCATGCCCTAGTATGTTGCCTATCATCTTATCTCTCTTATTTTTTACTGTTTTTTACATAATTCCTTCTTCTCCCACCATTTCTAGTACATGTTTGTTCTTAACTTTGTCAGTCCATGATATCTTCATCATACATCTATAGCACCACATTTTAAAGGCTGCTATCTTTTCCTAGGCGGCTCCGTGGCATAGTGGTATGTGTGTGACTACTACGCCCAAGGTCCCGGGTTCGAATCCCGACACGGTCCGCTTGAAAAATGTTAGGCGAGCATTTTTCACAAAAATACACCCTCGTTCGGATGAGAGGTAAAATGGAGGTCCCGTGTGTGAGTGTTGTTACGCACATTAAAAATCCCTACCTTGCTTGGAACAACAAGGGTTCGGCAAAATTCCAAATTTTCCAGGTAAAAAAAACTCGCTTCCTGGCCAATGTAGTACCTTCGGGTGGAGCATTGGAAAATCAAATGTAATGCTATCTTTTCCTGTCCGCTTCTCCTACTGTCCAGGTTTCACAGTCGTACAGTGCTGTGCTACACATATGTTTTAAGCAATCTTTTCCTTGTTTCTATGTTTGCTATCTTTGAACCTAGGAATTGCTTTTTCTTTGTTTTATATCTTTTGCGCTTTTGCCATCTTGCATTATTTGGCTTTTTAGGTAGCAGAAATCCTTAACCTCATGTAAGTTCTCAATACCTATTCGTATTCTTGTTTTCAATTTATTTTCTCCTCCTTTGCATACTAGTACTTTAATTTTATTTTTGTTAATTTTCATACCATATCTCTCTGTTAGAACTGTTTCCATTTCATTAAGAGCAGCTTTTAACTATTCCTTGCTAGATGCTAATACCGCTATATCATCTGCAAATCTAAGCATATCAATCTTTTGTCCCTGCATAATAATTCCAAATTTCTTCTTGCATTTGACAGTATTCATTGCCTCTTTGATGTACAAGTTAAAAATAAATAGGGATAGGGTACATACCTGTCTTTCTCCTTTCCTAATATTTACTTCTCTACGTTCCTGCTCTAATTCAATTACCGCTGTTTGCTCTTTGTATAAGCTATGCACTATCCGTCTATCCATAAAATTCATTCCAATCTTTTTAAGTATATCGAACTTTTTTTTTCCATTTTATATTGTCGAATGCTTTTTCCAGATCTACAAACCCTATATACACGCTTTCCCCTTTTTCTATTGTTTTCTCCATTAGCACTCTCTGAGGTAAAATAGCCACCCGTGTTCCGCTGTTTTGCCTGAACCCAAATTCATCTTCTCCTAGTACTTCTTCAGCTTGTTTTTCCATTCGCCTTTGTACAATTTTCATTCATATTTCTGACATGTGTGCTGTCAAACGTATTCACAAATTTTCACATCTATCTGAGCCTCTATTTTATGGTGAAGCGACTAAGATGTTATGTTTGAAATCTTAGGGTATTTCGCTTGTCTCATACATATAACTTATAAGTTGGAAAAGATATTCTGTTGCTGCTTGTTCAGCAGCTTTTAGAGTTTTTTCTGCTTGCACCTTATTTGTACCGGGTGCCTTAACATTTTTCAGACCTTTTAATGCTAATTCAAACTCATCTCCAAGTATAGGATATCCCAAATCGTCCTTTTAAATATCTGATTCTTGTTCTAATGCTGTTAGTTCTTCTCCTGCATATAAATACCCTATATGTTCTTGGTATATATCCAATTTCTCTACATTTTCTATAAAGACGTTTCCTCCTGCGCCCTTTGTTTTTGCTATATGGTTTTATATCCTTAAAATTCATTCTAATTAGTTTATATGCTTCGTCTGTCTTTCCTATTTCCATCTTAATTTATACCTCTTTGCACTGTTCATCAACCCATAGTTCTTTAGCTTTCTTGCATTTGCAAATAATTTCCCATTTTATGGTGTTGTATCTCTGTTTTTCTGTTTCATTTTATCTATTTTTGTATTTTTGTCTTTCTTCTATTAGATTCAGGATATCCTTTCTTATCCATGGTTTCTTATTTTCTTCTTGTGTATACCCTAGAATATCTCTGGCCGCCATGTCTAAGCTGGATTTAATGTTATTCTATTCTGTTTCTACTTCCTTAGTATAAAAAATGTTCCCGATATCTTTCTACAATTTATTTGACTTTTTTTCAAATCTTTTGTGGATATCTTTATCTTATAGTTTCTCAAAGTCAATGTGCCTTTTTCCGTTCCATTTTTCAAATTTTTAAATTTAAGAGCGGCCTTCATAATTACGATATTGTGGTCAGTGTCTACATCTGCCTCTAGATAGCTTATACAGTCGTTTACTTGATTCCTAAATCATTGTCTAACAAGAATGTAATCTATTTGATATCTTCCTATAGCTCCTGGCATCTTTCATGTGTATCGTCTTCTAGCATGATGTTGAAATAATGTATTTGGTATGGTTAAATTGTTCTTATCCCAAAATTCTACCAGCCTATTTCTCCTGTCATTTCTCATGCCTAAACGAAATAAACCGACTACTGCTCCTTCCCTACCCTTGCCTACCACTGCATTTAAATTCCTTGTAATTATTAAATTTTCATGTCCTTTTACATATCTTAGTATGTCTTCGATATCCTTGTAGATCGGCTCTACCTCTTCTCACTGTAACTAGTAACTTGTATTATTACTGTATTTACCGGTTTAAATTCTAATCTAACCATGAGTACTCTTTAGTTCTTTTGTAAGGAGTTTTTTTATACGTTGTCCTATATTTTTTCGCATAACTATCCCCACGTCCGAATTTCCTTCTTCTGATCCTGTATGAATTACCCTAAAGTCTCTGCTCAAAATCTCCCACCTCTGGCCACCGAACTTTGTTGATCCGTACCATGTCTAATGCTAACCTATCTATTTCAACTTTCAAGTTCTCTAGCTTACTTACTTGCTTCATACTTTTGACATTCCATGCTCCGACTTGCAGAATGTTTAAGACTCTTTTTTATACTTTTCGATCACATCCCCCGAAGTAGTCCCCTCTCGGAGATCCGAATGGGGGACTATTTTGACTCCAAAATTCTTTACCCCAGAGGATGCCATCATCTTTAATAACAATTTAAGTACGCTGTGTATTTGGAGCTAATGTGGTGGTTTCCCGTTACCTTCCATATCGCAGTAGTCTGTCTTAGAATGACATGCCGACCCCTATGGTCTCTGCCACTCTAAGTACCAAAAAAACTGCTGCCTTCTTTTGGGGACCTGTCTTAGTCTGGTTCCTCACTAAGGATCCTACTACTTTGGTCGGACCTGTAGTTTGGTTCTTTAGACCCCTGGAATGCACAAGTCATTTTACTGTTTTAGTAATCTAAAACTTCTGCAGTTAATGGATTCTTATATAAAAAAGGAGAACATGTAATTGTAAACGATTGACAGATAGCAAATTTTCAACAGTAGTACCACAATGCTCAAAATATTAGAGATAATTTTGTCCATTGCTTTTGAAATTCTGCAGTGCAGCAGCACTTCTGATAGAACGAGTAATGTTGCTGGATGGCAACACAAGTAAGACAGTATTTGAAACATATATTCAGAGCAGAGTAGTATCTTGAATTAAAATATGTAGACATGGAAAGCCAGTGATCCGTTGAATTTTTCCAAAAAAAAAAAATAATGTGATTGATGAATTAAATATACTGAAAGAGTAAAAATGAAAAACAATTGGCATCGGCCAAATGATCAGCATTGGCAATTACTATCAGTCAAACAGTTTGTATCGTTTTGCCTTACTAGTGGGTTTTTACTCCTATATTGCCAATTGAAAGGAACAAGGATAATTAACGAGGATTTTCTGATGATGTAAAGAGCCCAAGGTTAGTTTAGATGGAAAACGGCTCATAGATAAGGAAACCTCCAAAGGCTAAGCGGCTAGTAGAGTGATTTGTTCTGGGTAGAACAAGAGTTGGGGTCGGGGTTGGATTCCGACCAAAAATATACTGAATATGGTACCAACCGAATTTTTGAATACAATGAAGACCTAATTTTAGTCTGTTTGTATAAGGAGAATGCAGAAACCTGTGCTCAAATATGGCTGTACTAAAAATATCACGTGAACATAACCCTTACAAATGCTTACCTTCTGGCTCGATATTGCTTGATAATGATGCACTGCTACACCTGTAATCAAACTGAACTAATACTAGCACAGTTTGTGCATTCTGTTAATTAATTCAAAAAAGTTTATAATTACTAAGAATCAAACCTCATTCATTCCAACTAATAATCATAGACATGAGAAATGAATTTCTATTCTCTTAAGTATCAGTTGAAAATTATTTACAATGATTTATCTTAACAACGTTAGCTTCAAAAAATTTGATTAAGTTATAGTTAGGAGAAATAAGTACTTATATACACAATAATCTTCTCAACACCTATATCTCACAAAAATTAGATAGTGTTGTCATTCTTAACATCATAAAAATTTAGCAATGATTATTCTTGTTAATGTTCATACTTGATTATTAAGAATGACTAATGGTATACTACAGAATTTTTATTAGCCTTCGGTAGTACTACTTAGAGATTTTACATTTAATTTGCATTTTAAAATATTTCAATAAAAAAATATTGTAGAGCAAAATGAAACAATTTAGTTATCTGAACTTAGATAATTTTATATTCAACATGATAGTTTCAATTTTGTTAGTCTTGAAAGTTAACCTTTAATATACATATATACTGCCCTCTGTAATCTTTTCATGTGTACTAATGAAAAATAAAAATGAAGTTTATCAGGTTCTCTTCAGAAATAACGAGAATATCCAAAGGTCAACAACATAACAAACTTAAAAATTTCCAAGTCGAACAATATAAAAAACTTACTTGTTTGTCATTCCAAATGTTGTTACAACTCTACGTACTTAAAGAGCAACTAATTACATACCAGATGCTTATCCATCAAAAGAATAATTGCGATGTACTTGGACCATTTTCGGAATATTTAATGATAATTGAAATCTTTTTGTTACATTAATAATCAGGTTAGAATTCTCCAAAATCACATAAATTAATTAATCCTGTTACAGAATATCAAAGAAACATCCACGTGTATCCACGTCAAGTAATTGCATGCTGTTCTAACGCCAATATTTTACATTTACGTTTAGTTTAGTGCAAACACAGTTGGTAAAGTGTCGACATTGAGTGCACCAACAAAAACGATTTCACTTTAAATCGACTTTTTTTTCACATGGTTCCAACACCAAGCATAGCTTAGCGCCATGTTCTTGTTTCAAGAACGACTTTCTTAACCAACAGCCCAGGTGAAAGTGCCTGTATTCTGACGTATCCTACCGCTTGACAACAGTTACAACGATCTTTATAATTATTGAAGGAAGGAGGTCTTATAATGACACTTGTAAATGGTATTTTATGTCACCGCTCAACTTGTAATTTATGCTCGCGTTTTTAAAGCTTATGTTAGATTAAACAACGAGTAATAATTATTACGTAATAATGTGTAGAGTTATTAGGTTTGAATTGACCTTCTATCAAAATAATAACATAAATATTCGTCAAAATATTGCGGGAAAATAAACTTGTTACACAGCCTCTTTCCAAAAGAAAAAATTCGAGGAAATATTTAAGAATAAGTCCGAATTTTTTTTTTTTGTTTCTAATACTATAATTGCGATTTACAACTAATTTCAACATACAAAAACCAAAACAATAACTCTAATCAACAGGGGTACTACATGTATATAAATTAGTGACCAGTAGCTATGCGTACTATTCGCCAAAAGGGGACAATTTCGTGAAGTCATAATCGGTATCCTTACATAATCAGTCAATATCATATCCACGGGTTATTTATCACTCAATTTACTCACAGAGAATATAAAAACAAAATACAAAATGTCGCTGTATAATAAATTATCATCGACGATAAGGCTATCATATTAAACATACTTTTACTCTATTAACCTTAATTACATATTTACAAAAAAGGATCCATAGCACTATCTGAATTTACAAAGAAAACATTTCAATACCAACGAATGTTAACCATTCTAACGCAGTGAATGCTAAAGCCAATATAGAAACATCTCTACATTTATGAAGGGGCAACCAAAACATCACCACAACTTACTCTTCAACAAAATTCCATTTTCGCACGAATGAACCTACTCGAACATTGCCAATACTATACAATATTCAAACCAATAACAGTTAAATCTATTATAACTTCAAACAGTAATTGATTTCTTACCAATTTATAACTTGGACTTAAACTTGGATCACCAATACTATCTCAACAACTACTATTTATTTCAGTTGTCCTCTGCACTACAAAAATTATCCTCCAGAAACAAATGTTCTCCACAAAAATTTTATTACCAGAAGCTATGTTTCAGACAAATATAAACAATATATACTAAAAGCATTAACCAAGCTAAATGAATCAATTAATTCATAACTCACCATAATTTAACATGACCATACATACTTATGACCAGGTTATTTCTCTCACCTGCCAGATGAGATACGTAACTATGTAACCAAACGAAATTTTACCAACTAACTATATACAACTTATCAAAAGTTTATAGACAAAAAATAAACATCTTTCAATAGCGTTTGGCATTTAGAATAACATGCAACTTACAATATATGTCATATACCACCTTGACAACTTCAATATATTCATCGCAATACCTATAATTCGAGTATCAGATAACAACCAATAATTTTAAAACAATATAATTCTAACCTAACTGTATGACTAAATTTCTTTTTTCCTTTTGACTTCATTTACTATATCAAATTTTTAAGTTTCTAATCTTGGATTACCAAATAGTATTATTATACAATAAATAAATTCTTGACCAAAAAGATACGACAGAAATAATTACCACTATTAACTATTAGACATGCTAACACTACTGATTAATGTTTGGAAACATCATCTTTTTCACCATCATTACTGATACTGAATAAGGTTTCAAGTCCTTAATATGCCATCTGCCTGCCTTTGAACCATCTTCATTATTCAACTCATAAATCAGATTAGAAATCTTCTTTCTAACAATACACAAAACGTATTTTGGCACAAGCTTAGCAGTAAACTTATCACTTGCCTTCGAAAGAACTTTGTTGGACCTTCAAACCTTGTCGCCTACTTTGAAGGAAATGTTACGTCTTCTTAAATATGTATTTCTCGACTTCATGTAAGCTAGATGTAACTTTTATGTACTTCTCTAAAAAATCGAGAAGTCCTTGATGATCTAAAACATACGAAGGTCTATCACCAGGAATGATATCTATGTCATCTGTGGATTCTATATCAAGACCATAAAATCTTCCAGACACAGGAACATGTCTACCAAAAACTAAGAAATTTGGCGAATAACCAGTGGCATGGTGTTTTGCAGAGTTAATTGCATACTGAATTTGGGGTAAGTCGATACCCCAAGTATCATGTTCTTCAATATAGGACCGTATAGCTGTTTCGACAGTTCGATTTATTCTTTCCACAAAATTTTATTGGCGAGAATAAACTGCATTAAACAAGATTTTTTGAACATATTTTTTGCATACTGCCTTGAAATTTCTACCACTAAATTGTGAACCATTATCACAAATAATGAATTTGGGCACACCATATACTAAGAAAACTTTTTCTTCCAGTACACGTTCTATTAAATGAGCTTTTGCACTACGTAAAGGAAACATTAATGTAAATTTTGAGAACCAGTCGCCTATAACTAGTAACCATTTGTGTCCAAACTTGGACCGTGGAAATAGGCTCATGAGGTTTATTGCAATAATCTGAAAGGTGAACTTCGCCTTTTTTTTCTTTCCCATTAACCCAAGGGGTCCTCTTTTCGTTGCTTTCTGTGCACCACACGTTAAGCACTTTTTGCAAAATTTCATCACATCAACACGCATCCTAGGCTAATAAAAATTTTCTTGCACGCGTGCCAATGTTTTAAAAAACCAAAATGTCCGGCCACTGAAGGGTCATGGTTTATCCGAATAACCTCTTCCTTTGTGATCTAGGAACTAAATATTTCCATTCGCTTACATTCGATGAAAGTGGTAAATTTGAAGAAAGAAATTTAAAAACAAAGTTACCTTCTACTTTCTATTGTGGGTAATATCTTCAGGCGAAGATAACATTTTTTCTCGAAGAAACACATACCAAGGGTCTAAATTGTCCAACTTGATTTCAACTAAATTATCCACATGATTTACGACTGGGACTGCTTGGCTAAGACAATTCGGCATAACATTAAATTTATCTTTTCTTTCAAATTTGCAGACAATGATAATTTTAAACGTAATAAATTTATAGATTAATTTACTTTTAACCTTCCATTGAGGATAACAATAAATCAATGTTCTGCTACACACTTACACTACCATAATCAAACTGTTAAGATAAACAAAAGTGCTTCACAACGCATAAACTTGCTAAGATGACAGACTCCTCTATGAGCCTCACCTAGACTAATAAACGAAAAAATTATATCATAACTAACCTCAAATAATGATGCCAAAACTGCTAGAGCGACAAACTTACCACGAGTCTCGTTTAGACTTATGTATTGCTGAGCGACCAACCCTTCATGAGTCTCATCTAGACTAACATACTGCTAAGCGACCAATCACTACGACAAGTTTTGCGTAGACTAAATAGAACTTAACATGCTGCGTTGCAATGCGGATATAAATAAAAAATTTGCTATCAAAACAATAACGTGCCTATGCACAAGACCAATCCTCAAACGATATACCAACAGTAAAAACTAGTGTACCAAATCATTAAAGCATTATTTCTTATATCAAGAAATTAATCAAACAACTATTGTAACTAATAGGAATAGAAAATGAACCTAAATTTTTATTTAATTTTTCATGAAGATTTGCCTCCATAACAAGAATTGTAGTCAAACTTTCATTTTTAAATAGAGTGTACTAATCTCGACTGTATCCTCTTAAATGTAGGGTCTGCTAGCTCACCTTCGAATTCTAAAAAAACATTTTTTACACTCTATCGATGTAACAATCTCATCACGTTCATCTGAAAATTCTATGACATATGCAAAAGGATCAATTAAACGACCAGGTACTGTTGTTTCTTTAGCTAATAATCGGCCTAACATTTTTCTCTTGTCCTGCAACGGTCTACTCCTATTAACTCCTCGGATTCTTAATTCGCAATCCAGCTCATCTTTGTGCAAATAAACAACTTGATGGGTATCAGCCATCATGAAATAGACTAGCTAACTAACTATTACTTAATCTCAATTAAACAATCTGCACTAAAACTTTTAACTTCTGTCGAACAATATCAATAGACTAAATTAATCTTGGGTATATAATTCACGAATCAACAAGTGTAAACATACAAAATCAATTGAAGCCCGTACATTATGTGCTATTTGTAATCTTTTTGTGGTTGTTTAGTACAAGACCCTTTAACAGCTGGCGGAGCTGAACGTTTACGGCTTAATGACATACCGTGCTGTTTTTCCTTGTGTCGCAGTAAGTTGTCCATTCTTGTAAAAGCGATACCGCAAGACACACAGTTTAAGTACTTTGCTGCTGACGGATGTATAAGCTTAACCGTGGACCATGTTACACCACGACATTTGTTCTGATGCCGTTTGAGAGCATTTTTCCAGGTATAGGAAGCACCACAAGAGTTGCTATTAAAAATATTTTTGGATGACATTTTTCTTCGACCAGCTTCCATGGATAGCGCCATGGTTTATATACATTTTGGAAACAATCGAAGATTGCCGAAGACACTCGAAGAGTGCACAAGCGCGGTCCTTAAACCAATTAGCATTAATACCAAGTATTCCGTACTTTAGTAAGTTGCTCATTTACTAGAACCAAATTTTCCGCATGGCGGTAGGTAGCACGTAATTATTTCTAGGACCGGCAAGTACTCGATATCGCCCAAATAGAGAATTATATCCTCGATGTCTGTCAACTTCCGATTCTCTCGTAAAAGGTAGAAAAACTCAGTCAATCATCCATCTAACTTATACTTCGACCCGCTCCCGTTCTGATAATTTCCAAACATTTTTCAAACGACAATGGTCTCAGAATTTTAAACCCCCGAGGGATCTATAAGTCGTGATCAATTACACGTTCGAGCTACCGGTAAACTTGTTACGTTCATTGTCGTAAATAATTGTTTAGTTTATATACAATAATTTTTAACTCAAATTAATTCCGTAAATTAAAATAACCTTTTCGCGTGTTTAAAATAGTATTTCAATTAATAATAAATATCCTATATATTGTACTTGATAAATCTTTCTGCTCATTAAAAATAAATATCCTTTTTAAGAATTCCTTAACGTGGAATTTACGCCATAATTAGATAGGCGTTTTTCCATGTATCCAATAATTAATGCTGGTGTATTTTCCCTTTTGAAAGAATTCAGCGAAATTATTTCAATAAATTTGGGTTTTCCTGTTTTATTTCCTTGACGTTGAGCTTTGGTGCTTTAACTAAACAAATTTAATATTCACTTTCTGTTCGAATAGCAACACGAAAACATCCGTCTTGTTTGCGCTTCGTTTCGTTTTTTGTTAGGCGAATTTCTGGCACGCATTATGGTGTGCTTCCTTCGGGGGACACGTTAATCCCTTGAGCTGTCGTTTCTTCTGGTAATGGGAGGCCAAACGCGTTCTTCCTGAGCGTAGGCCTACCTACTCGCTGACGTGGACCAGCGACTTACTCAACCCCGACGTCAGCAACTCGAGGGTGAGTTTTCTTTGTTATCTCTCGCTACTTACTTTGGAATCAGAACGCCTGGGATTTTACCGTTAAACTATCAGGCATTTCCAAATTTAATTCTTATATACGAAAATTATTGAACTATTTTGGTATTTACTGCACTTATATTAATACTTTACTATTTGTTTATAAATAACTAAAAATAAACTACTTATTAATGTAAAAACAGTAAAGACTTGCTGGCACATTTGAAAATGTTGTTGCCATTATGTTTGTAAATATAGTTTATATTTACGATGATCTAGAGCTGTGGTTTTTAGGGTTGCTTTTGGTTCCTTTTTTTAATAAATAATGTCAGGGGGTAATTACCTAAAAACTACAGCTCACCATTTTCAGGAGTAAATTTTGTGTGAATGTTTGGGGGTTTCTCATAATGTATATATAAATTGGGGACATTGACTTTTTTGTTGGGTTTGGGAATACTGTGTTCTGTAAATATTTTGTTTAATTATAAGTTCTTTTTTTCCTTTGTATGTTTTGTTCTGAGTGTGAATGATTGAGTGTATATAAATTTTCTCTCTTTATGTCAGGTTTCTTTTGAATTTATCTATAGGTATAAAACCCCGCCCACTCACCAATTGAGGTCATCATTCTTTCTTTCTTTTTCTTGTTTTTTTTTTATTGGTTACGTCAATGTACGTAACATAAAATATTTCGAGGCCACGTTGGGCGCCAATGTTTTATTCCTACTATTTGTTAAAGGAAAACTACTGGCATCGCCATGTCCGTATGTGGACGTAAGCAGATGTTTGTGGATGTGTACGAGAATATGTAACCATATACATTAATCAGTCTAAGCTATTTTATTTAGTCCAAGAAAACTACTATTTTTCTAAACCACAATTACTAATCACCTTTATAGGTTTAACATTTCTATCATTTCCCAATGACTGGTGCTACGTGCATGGAAACTTTAATTTCTTATTGGAGAGAATCCTTATTCTCCAACGCACTGTTGTGTAGTTGCATGCCCACCCCTTTTGGGGATATATGCTCGTTATAGGTTGTAGGACCCTCAGTTTTACTTAACTACACTCCGTGAGACCCCTTTAATCTTTTTAATCGTGTCTTTCTCGCTTACAATACAGTAGGACCTGGCTTTTGTACCCACGAATTCTAATACTAGACCCCATTAAATTCGTCTTTGAATTTCCCTACAACTTTTTTGTTGAGAAGCGGTATATTGTATTTATTATCCACGGGGTAGTCACTCTTTTAAGATAACTATATTTTGTTTGGCATAAAGTAATATTAGATTTTTTTAGGGAGCCCAAATCTGCAAATAGATTTTAAATAAGACCACCCCTTACAAAGTTACACCTTTTAAAGACCCAAACCTCTAATTTTTGCCCATCTTTAGTTAACTCCATCTTTACAACCTTTTTTCGCTACCCAAGACATATGCTTTAACCAACCATTTCCCGAGAAATCTAAAACCGATGTGTCCCGCGATCAACACGTGGAGATAACACGTATACTCTGTCAACTAGGATAGAAGCAGGAAGGATTTGTAAGAAGGGAAGGTGGGAGAAGAACTTAAAAATTATGGAATCTTAAAACTAATATATACAATAGATTTACAAAATCTATACAAATATAAACAACTATCTTAGATTTATATCTTTATGCCCCCATGCGTAGATTGATATGCTTCTATGGATGACGTTACGCTTGTCATCTTTGCTTGATAAACTAATTTTATTAATAGCCAATAGTTTGATACATAGAGACCGTCTAGGTTTTCGAATTGCAAAATGTATCAAAGTTTGTCTCTCTATATATAAAGTATTTGATTCCATCGACAACCAGATCCATTCCTTTGTGTATTTCTTGCAGCTTATGACAATCTTTTAATCGCAGCTTTCTCACTATATCCTGCATACGTATCTTGCTTGCCTGATTGACTTCTTCTTGTCGGTATTAGAGAGAATCCTTATTCTCCCACTCACTGTTGCGTAGTTGCATGTCTACCACTTTTGGGAATATATGATTGTTATAGGTTGTAGGGCCCTCGGTTTTAAATGATCCGAAAGGTTCTTTACTAGGCAAATATACAATGTTTAGCGGAACCCCTTTGCGTGTGGTGTAAGCCAAGGTTACGAAGCCCGCATTCCTTAGTTCGTCTTTGTTATCTGCCATTTTGATAAATACGTTTTTAGAATAACCTTTTAAAAAGTATACGGATTTAGTACCATCTTTTTCCGCAAGGACGCCTACATAACTAAAAGAGTCTTTCTTACTAACCGCAAATGCATACAGCTTGTAGAACCCGGATGTATTTAAGTCAGTCCATCGGCACATAAAATAATCTTTTAGTTCTTCCTCATTTTCTCTAATAAGATGTTCTTTGTCTAACACATCTTTGTATTGTTTGCGTATTGTCGCAGTTTTTTCCATGTAGTCCAACTTTCGCCTTTTTGCATCCATTTCTTCTACTTCCAGTTGTCTTTTTCTTTCACTTACAGCGTATGACATGCATAATAAGACAATTTCTTTTAGCGTAAACGGATAGAGTTTACTGCCGGTATTTAAGCGTTGTCGTACAACCTCTGTGCGAATGTTAGGCGTATCTATCAATCCCAATTCCGAAATGACTATTTCTTTTGGAATTGTAGAATATGGTATTGCAGATCGTGTAAAATATGTACTACCTGCTTTAATGTAGCACCTGTGTAAGATTTTTATTTTATCTTGGCTATCTTCCACCTCTACTATCTCCAAATAATTTACAGGTAAAAGTTAAAACTAAAAGCAGAAAGCACATACTTTATCAATTTTTCTTTTTCCTCTGGTTTTTCGGACAACTTAATTTGCATGCCCGTCAATTTCTTTGTATTGCCATTTCTCCAATACACATACTGTAGTAGGTTATTATACACTAAACAGCAGCTATTTTGTAGCTTGTCCTATAGCTTACTCCACATTTTGGCAAGTGGTACCGAGTACATTGGCGCCTTTAGGAAGTATAACTTACTATCTTCCAATAAGGTTAAACAGTCTTTTAAGGGATTATACACCCGTTCCGCATTGACATAGCTTCCAATTGTACAGTTGTATATTGTCGCTTCCAATCGCGTAATACCATATTCTTTGGCCAAAGTAGACGCAAATGTTTCCCTTAAACGTACATCTGGACAACGTAAAAAATCTAGTATATGATTGCCAAGTTGTTTATTAACACCGGGACTTGTTATCTGACACACAAATTTGTTGTATATCTTAATTCTTGCATTGGTTGTTAGCCATGTTAAACAATCGATTCCCACAGTTTTATCGTTGTCAACTCTAATATTGCACTTTTCTTCGTATTCGCATTTGTAGCAAAAGTTATGGTTTGTAGTTAAATAATTACACATCTCCATCTTGCTAAATATGCCAGCAAAATCTTGGGTTACATCCATGTCAAAAAGATAGTAATAATGTTTTTTGAGTTCGTCTAATATATCTGGTAGTTCCTCCAATAAAGTTTCCAACTTAACATCTGCTAGTTCCACTTTGTACGGGACACATATAGGATTTTGGAATTTTTTATTAATGCCTTCGAGGTCTTCTGTTTCAATTATTTTTTTTTACTCGCCGGTCCATCTTGTTAGTGCTTTCCAGAGAAAACGGAAGCTTAGCTTTAACACCATGCCTAGCGGAAACAAATCGGCCGAACTTTCTTCGTAGATAGCTGTTAAATGCACCACAAATTTCTTTTTTTAGGATAAACATCTTTTTGTTTGCAGATGTTTGCTCAGCGTCAGTAAAGCCGCAAATTTTAACCAACATTATATTGTCACAAAATGGTACTGTAATTGGTGTGTGTAGTCCGCCAGTCAGCATCTGTTCGCCTTCGACATAACAAGTATTACCAATATCTGTCACCAGATTATTATTGCACATATTTTCTGCCTACAGCCACAATCCAAATCGCTCATTTGTTGGTTTCACTTTATTTCCAAGAAGTCGAGGAACGTTAATCAACTTGGAGACGCTCATGTTTACCATTCTAGCTACTGCCGTATACTAAATTGAATACGAAAATTGCCCTTATGTACCCTACAGAGTGGGGGTGCATATTGCCGAAGATACCCGAATATGTTGGACACCGCCATATTGCTTACATTCTCTTGTTTAGGAGCAATTTTGTTATTCGACCTAGGTCGGCAGGGGTGTCTGAATATATGTCGGATATATGTAGGATGTTAGGTTAGGGTGAAATTGCCTCATAGGGTGAAATTGCCTCATAGGGTGAAATTGCCTCATAGAGTGAAATTGCCTCCGACCTAGGTTGGATGTGGACTTGTCAGGAGTTAAGTTAACTAGTGTTGTCCGGAGTTAGGTTAGGTTAGTTGGACTTGTGTGGGCTTAGGTTAGATAAAAGGAAAAGTTGATAGGTTAGGTCAGCGCCGCGGCACTGATCTAACATATCAATTTTTCCTTTTATAAATATACAATATACCGCTTGTCAACAAAAAAGTTGTAGGGAAATTCAAAGACGAATTTAATGGGGGTCTAGTATTAGAATTTGTCGGTACAAAAGCCAAGTCCTACTGTATTGTAAGCGAGAAAGACACGATTAAAAAGATTAAAGGAGTCTCACGAAGTGTAGTTAAGTAAAACCGAGGGTCCTACAACCTATAACGAGCATATATCCCCAAAAGGGGTGTGCATGCAACTACGCAACAATGCGTGGGAGAATAAGGATTCTCTCCAATAAGAAATTAAAGTTTCCATGTACATAGCACCAGTCATTGGGAAATGGTAGAAATGTCAAACCTATACAGGCGATTATTAATTGTGGTTTAGAAAAATAGTAGTTTTCTTGAACTAAATAAAATAGCTTAGACTGATTAATGTATATGGTTACATATTCTCGTACACATCCACAAACATCTGCTTACGTCCACATACGGACATGGCGATGCAGGTAGTTTTTGTTTAACAAATAGTAGGAAAGATACGTTAGGTGTTAGTGTGTGGAAGCTCATCGAATCGTTGGATTCAAAAAGAACGGTGCGGCGGAATGTATGGCGGTTCCCGTTAGAATAATCGAAAGTGATTAATCGATTGTATTAGATGTTTAAATATGCGAAAGTGTAAAAGCTTACATAAGCAAAATTTAATTATTAGACAAAAAAGTGCGCGATGTGCTATACTTATAAAATGATGCTTTGCAGCGGGCCTAGCAGTAAAAAGGCGACTGACTTTTTCAAGCAACTACAAGAATAACAGTAGCGCAGAAAAGGGGTATGCATGTATTATACAGCGCACTGTTACTATAAAATATGTTAGTTTACCGGTACCTCGAATGTGTAATTGATCACGACTTATAGATCTTTCGGAGGTTTAATATTCTGAGACCATTGTCATTTGAAAAATGTTTGGAAATTATCAGAACGGGAGCGGGTCGAAGTATAAGTTAGATGGATGATTGACCGAGTTTTTTCTACCTTTTACAAGGGAATTGGAAGTTAACAGACATCGAGCATCTAATTCTCTATTTGGATGGTATCGAGTACTTGCCGGTTCTAGAAATAATTATGTGCTACCAACCGCTATGCGGAAGATTTGGTTCTAGGAAATGAGCAACCTAGGAAAGTACGGAATACTTGGTATTAATGCTAATTGGTTTAGTGACCGCGCTTGTGCACTCTTTGAGTGTCTTCGGCAATCTTCGATTTTTTCAAAATGTATATAAACCATGGCGCTATCCATGGAAGCTGGTCGAAGAAAAATGTCATCCGAAAATATTTTTAATTGCAACTCTTGTGGTGCTTCCTATACCTGGAAAAATGCTCTCAAATGGCATCAGAACAAATGTCGTGGTGTAACATGGTCCACGGTTAAGCTTATACATCCATCAGCAGCAAAGTACTTAAACTGTGTGTCTTGCGGTATCGCTTTTACGAGAATGGACAACTTACTGCGACACAAGGAAAAACAGCACGGTATGTCATTAAGCCGTAAACGTTCAGCTCCGTCAGCTATTAAAGGGTCTTGTACGAAACAACCACAAATTCTATGTAACTTCGATCGGCTGTTTTGGGAAACCTTCGGTTTGCATTCTATAGGGTACATAAAGCAGGTACGCAAAAGTAAACTTTTTAGTTATAAGTTAGTTTGCTTACAAGTTTCATCAAAGTCCTATAGTGCTGATTTTGTTTTGTACTAAAATGCCCTCCGAAAATATTTTCAATTGCAACTTTTGCGGTGTTTCCTATACCTGGAAAAATGCTCTCAAACGGCACCAGAACAAATGTTGTGGTGCAACATCGTCCACGGTTAAGCTTATACATCCGTCAGCAGCAAAGTACTTAAACTGTGTGTCTTGCGGTATCGCTTTTACGAGAATGGACAACTTCCTGCGACACAAGGAAAAACAGCATGGTATGTCATTAAGCCGTAAACGTTCAGCTCCGTCAGCTGTTAAAGGGTCTTGTACGAAATAACCACGAATTATGTGTAAAGTATGCGATTTCGAAATGGAAAAGACTACGTATGCCGCACACTTGAGGAGCAACAGACATAAAAATGCAACAGTTACCGCTACTAGCGACGATGGTGTAGAAATGGATAGTACGGCGTTTAACAACCGTATGGCTAGCTATCGCATAAAGAACGCCAGTGTCGACGATGGAGTGTCCGAGTTTCTTTGGAAGCAGAAAGAGCGGTTTATTCGATTACTTAATGAAAAAAAAAACACAACATACAGCAATAAAAGTCTGCACAAAAATGGTGGAAGAGACTACCGATGCGAAATCCTTTAACACAAAAAATATGGTTATAAAGTCTTCTAGTAATCTGGAAAATATGTACGATGTCTTTAGCGAAACCATGAGAACAAAATCAGAGGAATTTGAAACATGTGGGTCCGGTTGGTCTTTGGAAAAGGTCCTCGATTTAGAAATAAATATTAATGAGTATAAGCCGATGTGAGGAGTTCTTGGTTAAGAATAAAAATTGTGAATATGTATTTAGAAATGTGGTTTACAAAATTTAAACTGTATTAGTAAAAATTGTCTGTAATAAAAAGTTTTACGAATGGTTTTTAGATTTTCTTTTAGGTATGAGCTGCAGGAAAGTTATAATTTAGAGGGTATGTGTGTAAAACGGTAAGGGGTGGTTCGATTTTAAATCTATTTACAGATTCTGATTGTGCGTAAAAGTCTAGACTAATTAGATGTATCGCATGGCTAAGCAATTTATAAGGACGATTAAAAATTGCTGCTAGTAAAAAATCTTAAAATAAGGGTCGCTCCCTGGGCGATGATGCAATCTAAAAAATTCCTGGTAGCTGAGAAAAATCTAATATTAATTGATACCAAACAAGATATATTTATCTCGGAAGATGTATGGAAGAAGTATGGTATGACTTTAAAAGCGAGTCGTGGTATGTTAGCGGTATGCTCGCTAGAAGGTATGTGTGTAAAACGGTAAGGGGTGGTCCTATTTCAAATCTGTTTACTGATTCGGATTGTACGTAAGATTCTAGACTAATTTGACGTATCGCATGGTTAAAAAATTTATAAGGACTGGCAAAAGTCGCTACCAGCAAAAAATCTTAAAATGAGGGTAGCTCCTTAGGGGATGATCCTATCTGAAAAATTCCTAGAAATTCAGGTAGCTGAAAAAATTCTAATAATAATTGATACCAAACAATGTACACTTATCTTGTGGGTGGAAATGGCTAGTCGAAGAAAACTATTTGATTCAGAATGTTAGCGGTAAAAAAATCTTAAAATTGGGGTAGCTCCCTGGGGGGTAATGCTATCTAAAAAATTCCTAGAAATTCAGGTAGCTGAGAAAAATCTAATATTAATTGATACCGAACAATATAGATTTATCTCGTGGGTGGAAATATAGAGAAAGATTTATCTCACGGGTGGAAAGAAGGAGGGTGTAACATAATCAAAATGGTTGATGTTGTGGTGTCTGAGCAAGGAGGAGAGCAAGGAGGGAGCAATGATTTCCTCTCCTCAAATCCTCCTTATGGGAATTTATGTGTATATTTGATCCAGATGTGTGTGGAAATGAGGTGGTTGTTGCCCCCAAAACTACCTACTGACATGTTTTACCTCTTGTTGCACAGTCTATAGTATCTGTGAAACCAAATGAGTAAGTTAAATCGCGAAGGTTATTTAGTTCAATTGACTTTTCCAGAAAATTCACATTAAAGTCTCCGAGAATTATTATTTTAGCATTTCAAAGCTGCTTAATCTTACCAGAATGTCCTTAATTAAATTTATGAAACTGATAAAGTTTCCATTACAACTTCTATATACTGTTACAATGATTATTTCGACATTTGGTTGTTGATCTATCACAATAGCAGCACATTCACAATCAATTTCTACAGATGCCTTAGTAATATTCCTTAGCTGTCAACACTCAATACTCGTGTGATCTTCAATATCACCACTCTGTTTGGAGTTTGTACTTACAGGTTCGTCAGTATTTTCAAGGACTAAAATACTCTACAAATTTCATGTATTATCAATTGCCACATTGTTAAAATCATTACATTTTTCAGCAAAAACTCTCTAAATTTTTTCATAAATTTAATCCTAACTCCGATCCTAGGTATTAGTTCCTCTAATGCTTGTTCGATCAAATGGAAGAATACTTTATTGTCTACTTCATTCTCTACAATTTCCATTCTCATAATATATAATGTTCAAAATGATTTGAAGTTAGCAATGACTTATGGTAGTGACAGATTTTGGAAGTAACAGAGATGCCATATTTTGCAATTTTAGTCTTATTCTGATAGAGGCGTAGCTGCAAAATTAATCACACCTATGGTTATACCACCCTTTTGATTATGTGGTGTTCAAAACCTGTTACTAGTAGAAGTCATCACTAACATCGTAAGTTACTTATTTTTAAAGTTATTTATGTATTCCACAAACCCCCAATCCAATAATAATTTGTGAACTTTAAAGCTGCAATTAGTCGCCAAAAATGTTTCTGTCGACTGTGATTCTAAGTGGCATATATAAGCAAATATGAAAACTTAGTCTAGGACCAACTTTTTAGAAATCGTTGCGACATGGTCGTTGTTTAAATTTTGGAAACTCTTGTAGTCAATTGATTCTTCTAAAAAAGATCAAATAGTATCATTAACTAAATATCTAGAATTTATATGCTGAGTTCTATTTACCCAAAAACTATGAATCTAACCGAAGTTAAAATAATGTTGGTTGACACTTCCTATTTATAACTTATGTAAAATAAAAGAAGTGTATATAACAACAGGCAAGGGCGCTTATATTTATGTATTGTTACTTTTTAGTGCTAGGTAGGCGACTCTGCTATTTTTAGTCTGTTCGGAGTTTCAATGATGAATACTTATAGAATGGGCAGTTTCTGTAAGACTGTTTTTACTAACACTTATTGTATTTGATTGTAATTAAAGCTCATTGGTATTCAAAAGGCATTATTAATCTTACAGTTACGATCTTAGATACCGTTAGATCTCTTGTACTCTCAGGGCTACCAAAAATACTAAATTCCCCCACTAAGTTTGTGAGGTTTTGTTTTTTTTACATGTGCCTTTGATATAAAATTTGTTCTACTTTTTTATGACTTTAAGTCGTTCTAAGCTAACTTGTAAATAGAGACAAGCGATAAATGTCAATTGATCAAAAAAACTAAGGAATGAATAAAAATAAAACTGCTGATTGGTTACTTTCAAAGAACATCAGTTTGCTATTATACAAGATAAGAATTCATATTTTCTACTTACCATCGAATTGCTTAACGTAATCCTGAAATTCCCAAATTTGAAGTAGAATTTCAACTATTATATCACTCAAAACATCCATCATGGCGCACTTGCAATACTTGCAATGTTCGTTCATGTTGGAAAGGCAGTGGATCGCATTCCAACATATATTATTAAACAAGCGTATACACCGTGTCTGTTAGACCGCTAGCACCCCACCTTAATGTACTTTCGCAAACTGAGTATTAACACGAATAATAAATTTAGTTAAACTAATTATATAAAGTACTATTTGAATTTAATACCTTTTCTTTTTATTATATACATTATAAACTCTAATAATTTAGATGCTATGAATAATTACTTAAACATATATTGGCCAAGCAATATTATTCATATAATTAAATATATAATAAATTTAATTATGTACATTTATTATATAGAAAATATAGCACTTAATATTTGTTTTAATGCTGGTTAAGAAATATTCTATTACCAAGTATTATATAGCAGTTAATATACTGAGATATTAAAGTATTTTTTCTGTGTACCTTTTTTGAGTTCAGTATCTTTTACTGTTTGTCTTATTTTTGAATTTTCAAACGCAAGTTGCAGTCTCGTATTTGCATTTTAATAACATGTGTCGATTGTCTGGTCTTGTATCGCTATCATGAATCCCTCTTGTTTCATCGAATATGTTGCCTTTCATGAGCTATGTGTTTGATGCTTCTTGGTTGATATGTGGTTGTGTATGGTACTGTGGATGTTTCCTGTGTAGTGTTTTTGCTTCCAATGTTCTAGCTTTGTGTGTGTGTGTGTGTGTGTGTGTGTGTGTGTGTGTGTGTTGTTGTGATTTCTTCTATGTGGTTGATACTACCGTTGCTACATTGTAGTGGTGTGGCTGATGGTTTTGCATGTATGATCGCTTTGTGTATGACACTCGTTTCTGCTTTTTTTATAAAGTAGTTTCTTAGATTATCTATTTGTTTGATGCACATGTTTATTATATTAATGAATCCTTTTCCTCTGTCTTTTCTTTTGAGCGTAAATCTTTTTATAGCTGTTGTGTATTCTGTATTTATAACATTATTATCATGTGAGTGTGTTCAGTGCTTCTAGGTCAGTATTGCTTCATCTTATTATGCCAAAAGGGTTGGTTAGTATGGGTATTGGATATGTGTTTATTGCTATTGTTTTGTTTCTTGTCGTGAGTTATGTTTTTAGTATTTTAGCGATGTTTGTATTTCTGTTTCTTTCTTCTTTCGTTTGTGAGTGTTCTATCCCTATTTTTTCTTGTATTCTAGATATGTGTATATGTCTGTGATGTCAATTACTTGTATGTGATCATTGTTGTTGCTGTTTAGAGTGTAGTTTCTTGTTTTGTTAGTTTAGCTTTTATTATACTGTTTTTCTTACATTTGTCTATTCCAAAGGTAATGTTTATGTCGTTGCTGTGTTTCTGTTATTTTAAGTGTGTGATTGAGTTGTGAGTTTGTTGATGCTTTTAGTTTAATGTAGTCAATATATAGAAGGTGGGTTATTTTGTGTGGATATGTACCTGTGATTTTGTATCCATATTTTGTGTTGATTAGTATGCCCGATAGTAGGTATAGTGCAAGACAGAACCAGAAAGCACTTAGGGAGTCCCCTTGGTATATGTCTCTTTTGATTTCTATTGGTTTTGTTTTAGTTTCCTGCGTTTGTTTTTATGATTAGTGTTGTGTTCCAGTTTTTTATTAACGTATGTAGGAATTTTATTAATGTTGAGTTTACTTTGTATATATTTGTAGTATGTATGTTAGCCATGAGAGAGAGAGAGAGTGTGTGTGTATGTGTATGTGTATGTGTGTGTATGTGTTTGTGTGTGTGTGTGTTTGTGTGTGTGTGTGTTGTATGTGTGTGTGTGTGTGGGTGCGTGCGTGCGTGCATGCATGCGCGTGCATGTGTGTGTGTGATTGATTGTATGATATATTTGTTGAATAATTTTGCTGTGTGTGTGAGTTGTAAATTTTTTTAGCCAGAAGTTTGCTACTTTGTCGTTGCCAGGTGCTTTCCAGTTGTGTGTTAGTTAATGGTTTGTCTGATTTCTTTGTGTGTGATGGTTGTTTCTTGCATTTCTTTTATTATGTTGTATTTGTTTGTTTCTGTTCGGATCCATTGTGTGTGCTGGTTGTGTTGTATTTGGTTGGACCATAGATTGTTCCAAACGGGTTCGGTGTCTTATGTTTGTGAGTTGTTTATTGTGAATTTGCATTTGTCTCTAGTTTGTTAGAATTTCCTATGGTTTTGGATGAATGTTTCGGTTTTTTTTTTGTTTTTCTGTTATTACTTTTTTGGCATTTCCCAAGTCTTTTGGCTAGTGTTTGTAGTTTTTCTTTCGTTTTGTCTAGTTGTGTTAATGTGTACAATTGTATTTATTTTTGTTATATCTGGTATTTTATGTATGAATAGTTTGATGTCATTGTTTGTGTCTTTAAATTCTATGTATATTATTTCAAATTTTTCTTCTATTTCTGAGATTTGTTTGTTTGTATCTTATGTTATTTCACGTGGCAGTTGTGTTGTGTGTTTAGGTGTTATTCTTTCTGGCTATTATGTGTTTGTGTCTTATTGTGTTTTGTTTTCTTTGTCTGTTTGCTTTTTAGTGTATATTTCTGTTTGATTGTTGTTTTGTAATTTTTGTTGTACTTATTTTTTTTTGTCTGATATAGTTCTGGTTTTGGTATTCTGTTTGTTTCTGGTTATTACTTGTACTTGGTCTGAAAACTTTTGTTCTGTGATGAATTCTAGTTCTGGGTATTTGTTTGTGAATACTTTGTGTAATAGAGATCTATAATTTGTAATTTGTTTTGCCGTTAGTTGTTTTGTAAAACAGAACGGGATATCAGTTGATTTTGTCTGACCAACTCATTCGCTGTATTTAGATTTTCAATTATTTTTGTGACAGTTGTTTTTTTGGTTAGGTGTGTTTCTTGTATCATCCCTGACCTTTGTGTCGTGTGGTTTTTGTTTTTTTATTTAAATTCATAGCGTTCCCACGAGTACTTACTTCGTTATATTTGCACTTGTTCGGCAGCTCAAGTTTTATGGGTAATAAAATTGTCCCCTAATTAATTCATTCTAGGAGCGTGGGTCGGTAGTAATAATAAACCTCTATTCATTTCTATGTCAGGCAACTATTTTCTTTGGCAGTATGCGAGTATGCAGTTTGCATACTCGCTGGGTGTTTCAAAATATATTTTGCTTTCTCATGCGAACGAAATTCAATGGAATTAATTGTTGTATTTTGCCTTCTTTATTGCTTGAATTTTAGGAGTTCGACTCGTATGTATTCGATTCTAATTCTATACAACGTCCTTTGAGCATTGTAAGTTACGATTTTAAAATGTCTTTTTGTACATAGTGTGGTAGTATATTAAGTTGTTTGGTCCAGCACCCAGCCACAGACGAGTACAGCCTGCATTTCCCCATCCTATGATGGTACCAGAGATGCCGATAGCTTAAGGTACAGTTTTTCGGTTTGCTTTACATGTGTTGTTGCTGTTTTGGAAGATGGGCACTTTTTTTTTGTTGAATCTGCAATAAATTACAGAATGTACATTTCCAAATGCATGTTCAAAATGCACGAACGATTATGCAATTATTCTTAAAGCCTGTATTAGAAAACCTTTTAGTGTTTCCTTTTCTGGGTACATTAATGTGAACGTCAACAACTTGCTAGTTAATACTTGATTACATTATTTAAAATTTAATGTTACGTTCTTAAATCCTATGAGGTGCACTTTTCAACACAGATAAAAATTTACTGATATTACTATATTATTTCTTGCATATATTATTGTTATATATCTTGTACATATTACTGTATTATTTCTTATATATATATATATATATATATATATATATATATATTTATGGTTGGAAAGACTATGTAAGTATATGGTATTCAGATTATAAGATTTTATTTTCGATATTTTAAAATGTTTAGGTTTATGCTGTATTATATGTAAATTGACAATTTGTTTACATCACGTTATAACAAATGATTATGTAAATGTGTGTTTTGACTTTTGTAAATACTCGTTTTGAGCCTGTATGTTTGTAATATAACTTTTTGCTGAGATTTTCAACTTTTCTTTCTGTATCACCCACCCCAATCTACGATATTTTTGAGCTAGCCTAAAATCTAACTCTGATGGATTTCGATTCTACCATTCTGTTCTTGTTTTGTTGTGGTATTTGGTGTAGGCGATTTTCTTTACTTACTTTACTGCTTTCTTTCTTGTCATCATGGAATACCGTAATAAGCTGTTTACCCACTACTTACCGAAATGCATTTCCTAAAAGTAATAGCATAACCCTAAACTGAAGGTACGTTTTATGGATTACCACGTACGAAACTAATTCTAGTTTATAATTAATAAACAATTTGTTGACATTGGTATTTCCTAAATCTTAAGTTAAAGTAAGTGAAATTGCTTGAACACGAGCTTATGTTTATCATAGTTGCGACTTATAAAACCATTGCATAATCACTTTGTGTACTTATATTTTATAGTAAGTTTTAAAACCAGAGTCTGTAATTTATTGTTTCATAACAACGCCGAAGAAAAAAACCTGGAGTGCGGTCGTGGTTATCAATCATAAAAAAATTAACTAGGTTTCATAGAAAACATCAACCTAAGAGCAAAGTATTCATACCTTAAGTTCATTTGTGTGCCAAAGAGAAGTAGTTGCCTTCTGAGTGGACTATTCCCTTGGTATGTATCCTATCATACACCGCCAGCCTGCCTTTAGAACCATCGTAGCAGATCTAAAAATGCGTACTTACAATTTTTAATGCGCGGGATGCTTCTATGAAACAATTTTACTAGTTACAGAACTTGACTAAGTTTGATTTTATAAAATCCAAAGCTAAGTAATGCCATTTAAAAGAAAGCATCGTAAGTAACACTGCAACTTTTCAGAGTCTCTTTACGTGAAAGGACGCTGCATAGAATAGAATTTCCTTCGGCAATCAACTTGTATATGTATTTATGTAATTGTTCAATGATAATCCTGTTGAAATTTAACTGTCAAACCCAAATAATTTAGTTTTGCATTTAATAGAAATTTTGTTTTTTTTTGTACTTAGAAATAATGCATGTACCTAACTTATTTTGAATTGTTCTAATGGGAAAATCCAGATGTTTATTTTATTCAAAAACATACTTGCATTCCAGGTAATAGTTTCAAAGTGTGTTATTTTTTTATATATTATAAATTGATTATTATGTGTTTAAATCAATTATTTGCATATGAAGTATTTGCATCTTCGTTGATATATTTCAGAGAAAGTAAACATATGTGAACAAATACCAGTACTGATGTTTGGCCTTTATATGATAAAATTTTTAGATTGTTTCCAACCGAAAGTAATTTTAAACGATCTTAAATATATGAATTAAGAAGTGGACTTGATTAATTGAACTATTAACTTG
This sequence comes from Platerodrilus igneus, assembly GCA_036346225.1. Lineage (NCBI taxonomy): Eukaryota > Metazoa > Arthropoda > Insecta > Coleoptera > Lycidae > Platerodrilus > Platerodrilus igneus. The sequence goes on from JARFIW010001410.1 coordinate 101,467, forward strand.
TAAATAAGATCTTCCATTTTAACGTTTAGTTGTATTGGTTTTTTATTTATATCTGAAAAGGATATACAAAGTATATTATTGAGAAGTTCATTTCAATTGTATTTTATACTTTTATGTTATGAGAAGTTTATTTACGTTTTATAACTTTTGTATTTTTGAAAGAACACAAATAATGTCTTCAATCATAAATTTAATTATGACTTTTTTTTTCAGAGTATTTGCATCACATCTAAGCTGCCAAACTCCATTTCAAGGTGCACATCCTGGAGTATTGTCTGTGTCAAAACCTGCTGAAAAAGATTCATAAGAGTCAGCACTGCTTTTGTCGAAATTAACATTCACCATGTCTGCTTTGCCTCGGGACAAAAAAAATATCATGGAGCATACTATTATATACCCTGATGGTAGTTGCATATCATTACCATCAACAACAGATACAAAAGCAGAAGGTCCGACAACCATGGACTTTGATATTAATAATATGCCTATTGTATTTGAAGGCGTAGTCATTGTTGATAATGTTAATACATTGCCAGCACCAGCAGTGGGACAATCGTGTACAACAAATGCTCCAGCTGTACCAAATATTGTTCCACGGGCAGCTAAACCTCTTAAATTAGTTACTGGTAAATCGTATTTAAATCCCAATAAAACAGCATTAAAAACATATTCTCGTAAAAGCAAGGATGCAAAATTATCAGTGAATACAGGTAAAACATATAGCAATTTAAGAAGTAGCCGTTATAGTCTTTCAAACAAACATACAGTCGTTCCAACTGGTAGTAACACTTTGCTACCGAATTCTTCAACCAGTGTGATACCAGCAATAAGTGCTTGCTCCAGATTGTCATATGAGACTAGTTCTGAACCAGCATTAGGCAGGTTAGTGCTTGTAACTAGTACAAATAAAGATAGACACTCTGGTGTTCAGTTGAATACACGTCATGGCAGAGCTATATATAGCCACAGCACACTTTTTAATACAAAAAATAAACAAGCTAATACTCTCCAACAAAAAAACCCTATTATAAAAACTACTAGCACACGTAAGGTATCTGGCAAGACTTGCAGTTTACCATCTGTTGTTAATCTTCCGGCAGTTCCTGGTATATCACCAAAACCCCATACAGTCATTAACACTTCCAAAGGTGCTATTCTTCCTGCACCTCCTCATGTATTTTCGAAAGTAAACAAAGTTTCACTGATTATAACAAAACCTCATGGAACTGTCGTCACTTCTAGAAGTGAAGGTATTTTGCCTCTTCCCAGAGTATCTTCTGAGCCTCTCAGTTTATTGTCCACTACAAAAGCTGCATTTGATTCACCAATTCATGCAGCTCCTAAAACTCTCAATCTTTTAAGTATGGAAGGTTCAGTTAGTTCAACAGTTCATATTCAAAATAAATTTGAATCTCTAACTAGTGCAAAACAGGTTAAGCTAGAAGAAGGTAATATTGTGATCCCTTCAAGAAATATTATTATTAAAGGTGCACAGGGTGAAATAGTTAAAAAGCTTAATGGAGTTGAAAAGCTTACAGGAGTTGAAGATCCTGTTTTGAAAAAGCAAGTCCCAGAACAGCTACGTGCTAATAAAGCAAGTGGTAGTTCTGTAGAGCTGAAATCCAAACAAAAGGCACTTGCAAAATCTAAACTTTCTCAAAATAAAATGGTTAATAAAAAAATGTCATCAAGGGAGAAAACTATTGCAAAATCTTTAGCATTGTACAAGGAACGTTATGCAAAATTGCTAAAGGCCAATACATATGGACTGACGTTAAACATGTCACCAGGGGCCAACTCACATTCTACACAATCAAGATATCCAAAAAGGGCACCTGCAAACAGCTCCATAAAACAGTTCGTAAATAAAACAGAATCTGTTCTGTCTCATCGAGAAAAAGGAGTAATACTTTGCAATTCGTTTGATAATCATACCTCTATTGATGAAGGCCAACTTGTAACTGTTCCAAAAAGAGCATCTGATGGTGCCTTTGAGTTGCTTACAGTAGATGGAATTGACTTAATTCCATCAAATGATGAAATCCCTCATTTCATAGATCCAACTTTAGTTAGCAATATTAATGTAAGCAATTGTGTTCCTGCCCAATTGGCTACCCAAGCAATTTGTGATTTGAGTAGTTACAATTCAGCAAGTAACCAGGTTAATTATAATCATTCATTGTTTACTGAACAAGCTAGTGATGTATTGTTTCCATACCATCCCATCAGGAGCCAGGATATTTTAACAACTGCACTAACTGATACTGATTTTCTTCAAGATACATCCATTCCCTCCATTGATTTTAATTTACCACCATTAAGTCCTAATGGTGTGTTAGATTCAATTAGTGTAGTAAGTGCATTGAAATCTTCTGTTATGGCAACCCATGAGTTATCAAGCACTAATACAAAAATAATTTCAGACGCCGAAACAAATATACTATCTACGGATGTTTCAGAGTATGTACCCTTACCTATAACAAGTACACATTTAAAAATTGTTCAATCAGCTTCTCAACCACATCTGTTAGATGCTAGTGCCCCAGGCATGCCATTTAGTGAAACAGAACCAGGTGACATATTGTTCAGTTCTACCCAAGTTAGCAGTCCATCCTCTGTATCTTTACCGATATTAGATGAAGATACTACACAACAACAAACATATAGCAGTATTCCTATATCAATGCCATCATTGAACGAAGACTGCTCAATGAGTGAAATAAGAAAAATTAACGATGACTGCAACTCATCAACTAAATATACACTAAAGACCAAGGACACAGACTTTTCACCAATATTCAATTCATCAAATCATATTGACTTTGGCCATTTGAGTCCTGTAGGTGCTGAACCACCATCTGATATGTTTGATTTAAATATGTTTGATAGATATCCTATGTATCCTTCAGTGATTGAACTAGAAACTAATATAGTTGGTAGTAGTAGTATTACTTCATCTGACGACACAATATATACGGTAAATTCTCATCATACCAAGGTTAATGAAGATTCATGTGAAATTCCTGTTAAACCTGACATTGTCACTGATCTGTCGTCTCCATACATAACCAACTCTCCATTTCTTACGGCATATTCCAGTGATCAACCTATGGACTTCAGCAAACGATATAATGAAGATGAAAGTAGTGATGAAAGTCGTAGAAAGAAACATAGATATTTCTAGTAATACATAGAGCAGTTGATGTGTGTATTTATTTTGTGTGACATCCATGCAGATACGGTTAACATATAAATAGGAAATCATTATGTATTATGTACCATAATACATAATACCATCTAGTTCCATTGGTAACTGGTATTTATTTTCTAATTACAATTGCATGTTTGGTGTACTGTTTATTTGTGCCGTCCATATTGGTCAATGTATCAACTAATAAACAAATGTGCCAATGTTTATTTTGAAAAGAAGAAATTGAGACGGAAACCAGTGTTCACAGATCAAAATAATATGTGCGAATATGATATTTGTAATTTGTTCAGTCATTGGCTATCATACCATACATAACTAACTAGCTCTGTTTATCGTGAGTGCATGTTCGAATGATCTATCTACAAAGCATAGCAACAATAGTAGTAATATTAAATCCTATAAAGAAACCAATATACAAGAGAAAATTTGTTTAGGTCGATGCATATATATTTATAATTGGACATTGATTTTGTGTGATGTTTTTGTATAACATTAACATACTGAATAATGTGTATGCGGTGTAATACTAAAATACCAATACCTAATTTCCGTGTTGATAATTAATACTCTTTTCTACTATTGTTAAAGGTTGCACATCTGGATCAAAACTGTAGCAACTCCAAAAACACTTTTCAGAAATGTCGAAAAACTGATGTTTATGTCGCTGTGTGATATGTGGTTACTGTATTTTTTAAATAAATGGACAATGCATTTTAATGAAAATTGAAATTTAAACTTTTCGTATTAGTCATTTAATTAAGTTGAAAATGTGGACTTTTGAGTTAGTACTGTGTTGTATATAGCCTTTTGCTATATTTTTTCATTATTTAAAATTGAAACGTTTTTGTTCATATTTTTACTTGTTTTATTTGAGGTAAAATAAGAGTAATTAATTCCAGAAAAGTATGCAGTTTCTCATTATATTTATGTATTATTACATATTTGGTTTGAATGCATAGTTTATGTTGAGTATAAAATATGTTTAACAAAAAGAGAAAGCCAAATTTCGTAAAAATTTTAGCAAATAATGGAATGATTAATCTATAACCTGTATTGAACATTCTGTTGAATATTGATGCTGTAGCAAAAAAGACAAGCTGACTGCTTTGTTCACATAGTGCTGTACAATCTCGCTATAATTTGGCCAGAGATTTATCACTGCAAATGAATTTACTGGATGTTTGCACTCTTAGGTAGTGTGACTTGATCCTCGAAATAGAATTTAGAAAATCCTTAACCCTGTCTTTAATTTGTAGATAAATAGTTGGTTATTTCTAGTTTTCCTTTTATTTCCACTTCTATACCTGAACTGATGCCTGACTCCAATTTCTTTCAAAAGTGCAGTTTTAATATATTATTTAAGTCGAGAGTGAATTTGAAAAATGCTTTGCATACTCTAATTCTTGAGCCATTAAATCCAAAATAAAATGCTGTATTGCTGTATTTAGAATTCTTAAATTTGGTGACTTTTCCATGAATAAATTTTTGGAATATTTCAACCCTTTGCTCCTCTGTAAGCTCGAGTCTGGGTGTGCTTACATTCAGCTGCTTATGTACAATTCTGTAAACGTCGCCAAATATATTCGTGTCTAGATTTAGGCATAGCTCTTGCCATTTGTCTTTTTTGGTGTTTCTGATGGTGATTTTTAGGTGCTCCTTGGCCTCTGTATTCTGCTTTCTGGCAGGCTTTGATATCTGTGTTTATAGAAGCTCATTGATATTTTCGCTGTAGTGTGCGAGTTTGCTCTATCAGTTCCATATCATCAGACCATCAGTATGGAAAATTCTCATTAGAGAGAACTCATAAATTTCGTGGCTTGTCTATATGTTCATCATATGTTGCTCGTTATACTGCTGATGTTCATTTGAAGCAGATCTTTGGCCCCACACAGTTACCAGATCCCAAATACGTTAACCCAGATCTGGGCTCCCCTTATCCAAACTGGTTTACGTTTCATCTCGCCTTTGAGTCCCAAAAGTATAGGTCTGTGATCGCTACCCGACTCGTCTTCAAGGAATTGCTACTTTAGCACCGTCATTCCCAGGTTGTTTGTAATTATTATGAGGTCAATGAATGGGGATCTATTTGGCCTCACTAGCGTTGGTTTTTGATCATCATTTAGAATAACCATATCTAGTGAACTCGCCCACTTGAAAACGATCCTGCCCATTTCATTTGTAATAGTATCCCCATGAGTGTTTTTGGCGTTAAAATCGCCAAATCACCAGTAACTATACACTTTTTGGGAGATTTGCAGATGGTCGTAAGCAGTTCATCTAATCACTGAGCAAAGTGGTCCGTATCACAATTAGGACTTATGTACAGAGAAAATATATTTCCCCATTGCGTCTCAACGCCCACAAAGCAACCGCCAGAATACATGTTCGTCACTTTCAGACTGCGATTTGTTATAACAATCATCGCCGATCGATTGTTATTTCTGTACATTTTATGGATAAGCTTTATTGCTTTGTTTGGCTCCGTGATCGCTATTACATCGCACTCATGCTTAGCAGCTATTATTAAAGCCATGTCTTGCGCATGTCGACTTCGATTGACATGTATCTGGGGGATCTTAAAACGAGACATTGGAGAATTGTTTAAGACGACCATTTTTGTTTTTATAGTTGCATTTGTTACCACTAAAACAGTCAATAAATAATTAGTATAAATATATGATTAATATCACAGGTTTAATATAATATCACAGTTCGTGGTTTTATACCAGCCAAGTTATCACAGTTACTACCACCGTTTATTCGCCTGTTTAGCGGTGGCCAGTGCTTTCCGAAACCGGTCACATCTTCCTCCAGGCTGTGACCTGCACCTCCAAGAGCAGGCAGTACTCTTCTCCTTTTCAGTCTCTCTCCATGTGACTTATTCCACATCTTTTACACATGTTGGATTGATCTGGGCCTCCACAGTTTCTGGACATGTGTCAGTATTCCCAGTACATGTAGCATCTGTCTATATTTATCCTCATCTTAACATGATATGAGGCAAGATTTAAAGGTCCTCTTTCATTAGCTTTGTCGGCTACATCCTTTTTACTGCTAGCATAATTGCCTGCATCCCTCTGCCACTTGGGCGTAGTTTGTTCATCTCATATACCTCACCAGCCAGGTTCCCTATTTGCTCTTCTATAGCTGCTTCTATCTCATGTAGGTCTGTGACGGCATCTATTCCTCTAATATCGATAGTCTGTAAGTCCCGACTTATTCTCAATTGGCGCATTTGAATTGACTCATTACTTTTGGTTATTAGCTTCTATACCTTGTTCACGGCTTTATTATCTTTTTTCCGTGTGATCACAAGCTTTCCATCTCTGGTGCTCCATTATTGCATCATTCCCTTCTAGCTCCTTCTTCATGCCTTTCAGGAGTGCCTTATAGTTCACTTATTTTTCCTCATGACTAGTGCATAGGAGTCACTTTCACACTGACCTTTCAGAGTTTGCTCTCTTTCCACTTCTATATTTCTCTGTGGCATGTGGATTGAGACTTTGGTTTTGTTAGCTTAAAACACCCAACTACTCATTCTAGTTATTGCATTATTGGAAATTTTGTTTATTTGATGTAGCGCCACTTCTTCCCTTTCCTTAACTTCTGCTTGGCCAATGTCAGTAACTTGAGCATGTCTTGTTCCGTATTTTCACAGGTTTCTTTTATTATCTTTTTTACTACAGACGCAGCTCCCTTTGAGCGAATTGTAGTTATACTCTCTATTACCTCCAGTTCTTCGGAGGTGTTATTCAGCTCTGGGAATCTCTCTGTATATTCGTTGTATGCCATGTTCATCTGTATATTCGTTGTATGCCATTTTCATCCGTATGTTTAGTGGTGATATATCACTACTTTTGTTACCCTGTCATCCGCATCCTCTGGGTTATCCACTTCGACACTTTCCAGTAGTTTACTGTCCCATGATCTGCTCTTGATCTTTTCTCATGCTTCAGGGGTAATGTTACTTGGTAATTTTGTAACTATCCCTTCTGGAGAGCTGCTGTTCCAGGGGCTTGTTTTAGCTTTCTGCTCCTTGGTATATGGCCTCTGTGCATTTATCCTGCTGGCCCATCGTTTTCTACCGATTGTTCTCGTATGACCTTTTTAACATATCATTGAATTTCATCCATGACTGTCTTTATTTCTCTGTGAATTGATCCAGTGTCGTTTTTACACTCCAACAACAGATCCATCCCGTCCTTCAGGGTCTGTAGACTGGGGCTTATTTCTGAGCCCCCAGCAGCTTTCCTTTTTTTAGATTTTCTTCCCTTCTGTATAAGAGGGGATATCAGCACTTCCCTCTGTTCTTCCTCCGTTCCTTGTGAAGTCTCTTCTGACTCTCCAAGTCTAGTATTCATTTACATATTTATCATGATATTCTCTAGATTGTCTCTCAGTAGTCTTTCCCTTGCCTGTCCTTCGTGTATCCCTTGGCCACCTCTGGCTCGCCCTTCTTTCCATCCGCAATTAATTTGAATATTGGACTCACATGGAGATCTTCATCTTGCCAGACATCATCCATGAGGCTATTCAAGTTAGTTTACGATGTTGCCCGCTACTTTTTTCGGTGTATAGAATAGGTCTTCCATTTTTAATACTACCACCACAGTTGGGGATCTAAATATAGACAACCTCCTTATTGTTGGGTTTTCTAGTGTCTTCCAGTCATAGCTACATTTTCCGCTTGCTTTTTCTCTAAGTCTTTTCACTTCCTCATTTTTCTCTATACCTTTTTCTTCTTCCAGCATATAATCTTTATTTATCTTGCCATTATCATTATCAAATTCGTTGCCAAGTCCATGTCCCATTTCAAAGGATGAGTTCTTGCTTTCAACATCCATGCTGTATCCCTGTTCTGATGGGGCTCTTCGGCTAGGGTACACCCATAGATGTGGGGATACTACTACCAACATAATCACATGCTGTAACCAAATATGACTTAATGGGAGGGGGGGGGAGATTTATCAACCCCCAGAAGGTTCCAGCCTCTTACTCGCCTTGCGAGCTAGCAGAGGTCCCACGCCTCCGATGACTTGGGCACCCAATCAGGCGTCTGCCAAAGCAATGGTCCAATGGCCACTTGGTGCCATCCTCAGGGCAATTTTTCTTTCTTCTTCTTCGACATTACACGTTGTGGCACCATCATTTTCATCTAAATCATTTGGAACTTTGTGTTGCGTCATGTCCAAGATCATGTCTGTCCATCGGGGCTGGAAGCATTAGTGTCGGGGTCGATAATAGAAAAGTAAAAAGTTGACCCCTGATAGGAAAGATGAAAGAGAGAGGGCTCCACCCATACATTGCTGCAAGTGAGTACCAAAGAAGCAAAATGGAAGCCCATGATGGGTCCCTTATTCTTTATTCGGACTTGGGACAAGCAGTAGAAATGCATACGTGCATTTCGCTGGCAATGTTAAACTCCAGGCAGAGTTGACCTCACCCGACCTGATCCAGCCTGACCCGACCCGACTTGACCTGACTCGATGTCAGCTGACCTAACCTAACCTCGTTCTGTATCTTCAATATACATATATATATATATATATATATATATATATATATAAGCTCTTCTCTTCAACATCAAAGGAAACTGAATACGTTGCTGTCAATGGCTTCATACACAGCATTATATGCAAATGCATCGTTTTGATTAATTGGAAATATGCATTGAACGCGCTTCAATTATGATTTGAGAGTATTAGATACATAAAGGGGATTTTCTGTACATAGTGTAATTAGTTGGTTTTGCTGCATTGTTGTAAATATATTAATATTTGCATTTAGTGTGTATATTGAAAAATTTTAATTTTTCATGTATTTAAGTATAATTGTTCAACCATTTTTATATATTTAATTATTTGTATCATTTTTCAACCTCTCATAAAAATTTCCAATTATCATTAGGTTGTTGTGCTATTGTAATATAATTTTTGTCATTTATGTTAGTGTAGTTTTATTTGGTTGTTCTACAAAAAACATTATTTAGCTATTACATACTAAGTCTATAAAAGTTTTTGAAACTATTTTTATTTTATAATCATATGTATTTCCCTTGATGTAAATGTATTTGGTTCGTCAAATGAAAGTTTAGTTTTTATAAATTAAAAACTGACAACTTAGTATGTATGTATCTAGTAATCTTGTGAAGTTTATATATATATATATATATATATTTATATATATATATATATATATATATATATATATATTGCTGTGGATTACCTCTAGACTCGATTCTCGCTCCACGCTTGGGCCAACATAAAATTGTTGTGGAAGTCGGGAAAATTCGAGCCCCAGCGTTGGGCTGCATAAAATTGCTGTGGATTACCTCTAGACTCGATTCTTGCCCCACTCTTGGGACATAAAATTGCAGTGAAAGTCGATAACAAATCGTGCCCCACGCTTGGGTCAACATAAAGTTGCTGTGGTTAACTCTAAATATATCGGGATCACCTTCGAGTCCCAGCGTTGTTGGGTCGTCATAAAATTTTTCTGAAAAAAATATAAAAAAAAATTTTCCAATACCTCTGGAACGCGTTCTTATTTTTGTACACCCTGGCTAGCTCTAAAATCTGCTTCTTCCTGGATACTTACCATTCTAAGTTTACTCGTTCTCACATATACAGTCAAATAAAATGACCACTCAAATAATGCAACGAGACATACAACCTTTTTATTCATACATATTAAAAAGTTTCCATTACCAAGAAAATATTTACACATTTGTATATACAGCTTCATAAAATGTTACAATCTCAATCCTTAAACCTTTTAAAATTTCATTATTGCTATTTATTTCAACAGTTTTATTTTGTACGAGTAGATGGGCCCATCGTGAAACCCTAAATTGACTTTTATTCTGGTCTATGGTGAGCTCAGTATAAACCCAGTTACACTAAATGCCTAAATACATTGCATCTTTGTTTAAAACAACCTTAAAGACCCGTTTACTCCTTACATCAAAAATTTTATGTCATTTATTTACACTTTTAAATAATAAATACCAATTGTTCTTTACGTATACCCCTTCAAATGAGTTTTTATGGTCATAAAATACACCCCCAATATGTCAAATCACTCAAGCACAAAATAACAGCACAAAATGTTCAAGTAAAAGCAAGAGAAATTAATTTCGTTACCTGGAATAAGCTTTTTTCCATCATCACCTCTGAAGATGATGTCCAAAAACCTCGTAGTTGCATCCATACACTTCACTGTTATACATGGATTTAACCCATTTCCACTCGCTATCCAAATCTCTGCAGCCGCCTTCAGTGTTTCCACCCCGATAATTGTCTCGACCAAGCTTAATCTTCCGTAATTACTAAACCTCAAGCATTCTCGTTCCAAACACTCCTCATCTCGCTTACCCTAGTACCATCTTTCCATTAGTTTGTTGAGTGTAGTAACTGCACCGTCTATTAACTAGCGCCCACTTGTGCAATTCACACGTTCAATAACTATCGATGTACTATACTAACACTGCTTTATACACTTTTAAATTAGGATGTTGCATTACAAGCTAAGCGAAGTCAACATAGGGTAAGAAAACTTTACCGCGTCTCCAAGTGTATTTATATTCTTCAATACACCCCTCTTTGTACCCTATTTCAGTCGAAAAGCTTATTTCTTCATAACTGATTTTAAAAATTTTGCACGTAACAAACTTGTACCACCGAAAATTCTCATTCCACCATGCTTTTAGCCTGAAAACTGCTCAACAAAGTATAACCGTTGCGAGCTTCTTGAAAATTTCTAGCATTCGACCAATCAGATTCCTGTCCCCCATTTTTACATCCAGCCTTTAGCTATCTTCGCTCGTTTAACCCATATTTGCTGTCTCTTTTAGAATCTCACTCAAGCAACAGAAAATCGATATTGTGGTTGACCTCCAAACCTGCCGCGTACATTAAACGAGTATTTTAACCCACGTTTATTATACGTGCTATCTGTCTGCTTTAAACTACGGATATTCTGTTTCACTTTGCCTTCAAACTATCTGTTGTTTTAGTAGCCATTGCATCAACCGTTAAATACAATTCTACCGAATTCTGCTCTAACGTTCATTTAAGGTTCCTTGAACTTGTTATTACTGTCAGGTTTTTCTATGAAGCAACTGTCCGTTTGAAATTGTATTTTTAAGTTTTAGAGTTTCTTAGGATTTGTATTTAACAAATGTTTAGTTTAGTTAAATGGAAAATATGCGTTTACATTATTGATTTTATATACTCAAAAGCTCTGTTTATTATCCGATGCGCTTGATTTAAAATATTAAAGCTAATTATGTGTATCCTTGAGTTCTCACGTACTCCAAAGCTTCTACACGTTATGCAAATTTAACATTCCGATTTAGAAATACAAAAATATGCTGTTATTTGTCCGTTTTCAATGTCAAAACTAATTAATTTGGCGCGTAAATAAATTATTCCTATTTCCTATATACCCAGTCGTTACAAATTTATTTTCTTGACCCATTTATCCCTCTTAACTTATAATTTCCACGACAATATATATATATATATATATATATATATATATATGCTAGGTAATTACACAAGGTAAGTTGATAAATACAAACGTATTATAGTTAATAAGATGAAATAATAGCTTGACTTTTATGCAAAGCCCAAGTGATCATTTTAAATCGAGCTAATAATTGAAAGATGAAAAATATAAGGTCCCGGACAGGACTCGAATATGTATCTTGGTCCTTCGCGGACCATGCGTTTTCCAATTACGCCACCGAGATCGGTAACGACAATTTACAAATCTAAATCATGTACATTATATATATATATATATATATATATATATATATATATATATATTTGTAACACTACTCCATTGTTTAAAGTATTTCATTATTTAGATTCATTTTTAGTTTTTATGCCACTTTTTTAATTATACAATAAAACTTGGAGTTAGCATTAGCTTATTCTACAATTGTTTTGGTATTTTATGTAGTTTTATTTAGTTGTTTGTTCAACAAACGAACATTACTTAGTCACTAGTTCTTAAGCACTTATTTCTTGAATTTTTTAATTTGTAATTAATACTTTTTTCATGTAAAGTATAACATGTTTTCAATAAAAAGTTTGTCAATCTCATTTTATTTAATTTATTTCCATGGGATTTTTTAATTATAATATAGGCAGCACAATGCTTGTATAGAAAACTCATAACATCACTTGTAACAACTGGATTATTTAGTTATTTACGCACATCAAAATATTAACATACACATATAAAATTAGGTACTCTCAAACGTAAAGAAATTTTTTTGTTGAACTTTATAGATATGAGATAGGGCTCAAAGAAAATACTTATATAAGTTCTAAAAAATTAACTTGCATTTTCAAAAAAATAAAATAAAACTGGGCGGAGTCATACCAAAAAGGAGCACGGAAGGAGTCATCATTATAGCAAATGTAGGGAAAGTGGTTAGATGGCAAGAATATATAGGGAATTTATATGCAGCACATAAATTAACAGCGCTACTACAGGTATCAGACATTGAAAATGAAGACCTAGGATATCCTATACTTAGAGATGAGTTTGAATTAGCATTAAAAGGCCTGAAAAATGGTAAAGCATCGGGTATAGATAAAGTGTAAGGAGAAGCTGTAAAAGCCGCTAGACAAGAAGTAACAGTACGTCTCTTCCAACTTATAAGCTATATGTATGAGACAGGCGTGATATCTCAAGATTTCAAATGTAACATCACAGTCACTGTACCAAAAAAGAGAGGCGTGGATAGATGTGAAAATTTTCGAACAATAAGTTTGGCAGCACATGTATCAAAAATTATAACTGCAATTGTACAAAGACGGAAGGCAAAACGGGCCAAAGAAGTATTAGGTGAAGATCAGTTTGGATTTAGGCGAAACAGGGGAACACGGGAGGCTATCTTAGCTTTGAGGCTGATAAAGGAGTAAATAGTAGAATAAAGAGAAAGCGTGTATATAGGGTTTGTAGATCTGGAAAAAGCATTCGAAAATGGAAAAAATGTTCGAAATACTCAAAAAGATTGGAATGAGTTTTAGGGATAGGCGGATAGTACATGGCTTATACAAAGAGCAAACTGCTGTAATAGAATTAAAGCAGGAACGTAAAGAAGCAGCAATGAATACTGTCAAATGCAGGAAGACATTTGGATTTATTATACACAAACAAAAGATGTAAAGATGAAATAGCGGTATTAGCATTTAGCAAGGAAGAGTTAGAAGCAGCTCTTAATGAAATGAAAACAGTACTAACGAAGGGATACAGTGAAAATTAACAAAAATAAAACTAAAATACTAGTATGTAAAGGAGAGGAAAATAAATCAAACACTAGAATGCAAATAGGAAACAAGAACTTACAAGAGGTTAAGGATTTCTGCTACCTAGGAGGTTACATAACGCAAGATGGGAAGAGCGCAAAAGATATAAAATATAGATTAGCACAAGGTCGTGCTACATTTAACAAGAAAAAGCAATGTGTTCAAAGACAACAAAGCTAGAAACAAGGAAAAGATTTCTGAACGCATATGTGTGAAACACAGCACTGCACTGCTGTGAAACTTGGACAGTAGGAGAAGCGGACAGAAAATGTGGTGCTACCGACGTATGATGAAGATATGGACAGACAAAGTTAAGAAGCAAGACGTTCTAGAAATGGCAGGGGAAGCAAGAAATATGTGGAAAACAGTAAAAAATAGGAGAGATAGGATATTAGGTCACATACTAAGGCATGAGGGAAAGTGCAGAATATATTAGAAGCAGTGATAGGAAGAAAGAGAGGTAGAGGTAGACCTAGGTTAGACTATTGAACACAGATGGTTAAAGATGTAGGCTGTGGGAATTTCAGGGAAATGTGTAGGCTAGCTTAGAATAGAAATCAATGGAGGTACGTGTCCAACCAGTTCCAAGACGGAAATCTTATGACGAAAAAAAAATTGTACTTAAACCTGATGATTATTATAAGCAACTACAAGTGTTGGTTTTGCAATATTCTCAACTAATGTTAATTGTGTGTAGGAATTTACTGGAGAACTATTAATTTGACAAATGTTTGTGTTGGGGAATCTTGGTGGCTGTCAGGTTGCTTAACCCCCTTCACATACCATGCATGTGATTTTCCAATGCTCCATCCGAAGGTACTACATTGGCCAGGGAGGGAATTTTTTTTTACCTGAAAAATTTTGAATTTTGCCGAACCCTTGCTGTTCCAAGCAAGGTAGGGATTTTTAATATGCGTTACAATACACACATGGAACCCCCATTTTACGTCTCATCGGAACGAGGGCGTATTTTTAGGAAAAATACTCGCAAAACATTTTTCAAACAGACCGTGTCAGGATTCAAACCCGTGACCTTGAGCGTAGTAGTCACACGCATATCAACTATGCCACAGATCAGCCTCACCTCTTCACATACCACTGAATATCGGTGAAAGAGGACATATCTAGAAAACAAAAGAAGGGGAACGGAACTGTATCTAGACTGTAGGAGTGTCAGTGATCTATGTAGGCTAGCTCAGAATAGAAATCAGTGGAGGTACTCGTCCAACCTGTTCCAAGACGGAAAACCTACTGACAAAAAACTAATTGCACTTAAACCTGATCAGTACTAGAAAAAATTACACGTGTTAGTTTTTAATAGTTTTAACTAATTTTGATTGTGCGAATTGATCTATTGGAAAACCGTTAATTTGACAAATGCTCAAGTGTTGGGGGATCTTGGTAGCCACAGACTGCTTAACCCCCTTCACATACCACTGAATAACTAACAAGAGCAGCGGCTATGTTCGAAGACAACAATCATAGACAAAACAAAAGTGTTTGAAGCATATTGTGGAGCACAGCACTGCATGCCTATGAAATAGGTACAGTAGGAGAAGCAGACAGGAAAAGGAAGAAGCCTTTTGGAATGTTATGCATCAGATGTATGATTATGATAGCATGGACAGATAAAGTAAATAACAAAGATGTATAGAAATAGTAAGGGAATAAATATATCTGTGAAAACCAAAAAAAGAAGGAGACATAGAAGGACTGGATACGTTTTAAGACATTTTTAGTAAATAGTGCGGGTTATATTACAATCAGATATAGGAAGAAAAGAGAGCTAGATGTAAACCTAAATCAGACTATTGCACGCCTTACAAAAAATTGAATCAATCACTCGGCTTAAAGACGTTTGCCGTTCTCTACAAGAAGTGAAGTTCTGTTTAGAAAAATATCACCCCCTCAACAAAAATCTAATCAAAATCTTCGCAACAAAATGTATCTTACCATAATGATCCTTCCCGCAATCCCCATCACTTATCATCACCTATATCGAACACAAAGAAACTAACCCCCGTTGTTGCTGGAACTATCGGAAAGGTAACCATAGTTATACTAACTGCACAGAACGTAGAAATATTTTTTGCTATGGGTGCAAAAACCCGAATGTTTATAAAAATAAATGTTCACATTTTAATGTTCCGGAAAACTACTGAATGGACGGACGCCTTTGTTTAGGGTGTATGCGCCCCTTTGTTTCAAAAACATCCAGTACCACAAAATTACCATTATCACAACAATTACGCTGAAAACCTATTGTACAATTGCCGTTATTACAAAAAAACAGTGATTATACTTCTAATAACATATCTCCATCACTCCTATTTTTTTAACAGAAATATGTCATACAACCCCACATGAATGGTCTAACTAGTTGAAAACCGTGTATGCTTTTCATCATCTTAATTCCGCAACCGCAAAATTGAAAACAAAACCGTTTGATAATTGTTCACATTTACCAATTTTGATTGCCTTCCTATCTGTTGATGCATTGTTGAAGCCCGGTTCTAATTCCTCTTTAATTATTTTCACTGGTTTGAGAAATCAAAATATAGATTTTAAAATAAAATCTCAAAATATATTTATGATTATTGCTGATTCCATCCAAGTTCAAGTTATTGAATCTATTAAATTAAAAATTCGTATAGAATCTCTCGAACGTGAAGTTAAATTTTTAATTGTACCTATCCTATCATATTCTTTTCTTTTAGGAGTTGATTTTTGTCATCTTTTAATTTATCATTAAATTTTCTTGCTTTTACTTGGCAAGTTAACCTTAAGAAGAACAAATGTGCTTCATTGGGAATTGCAAACAAAATTTCTCTTACTGAAGAACAAACTATTTTGTTAAATAAAACCATAATTAGATTCAGTCAGTTATCTACTTTAGCATTAGGTTGTGTAACCACTGTATTGCATGAAATCTTAACTGCCGATGCTAACCATTTAAACAACATCAACATCCTTTATCCCCTTGCTTTACAGAAACATTTATATGCCGAAATTGATAAAATAATTCAGTCTGGTGTTATTTCTCCTAGTTCTTCCCCTTGGAGTAGTCCCATTTTATTATTTAAAAAGAAAAACGGACATTATCGTGTTTGTTTTGATGGTTGAAAGGTAAACTCCATTGCAATCTCTGATAGGTATTCATTACCATGAATCGACTCGATTCTAAGTAGATTACGTAATGCTAATTTTATATCTTCCATAGATCTTAAACAGGTCTTTTATTAAATATCTTTGGAACAATCCTGTTTTCAGAAAACTGCTTTTTGTGTACCTGGTATAGGTTTATATGAATTTAATTTGTTACCATAGTTTATCTAATGCCCTAAAACACTTCAAGGTACCATGGATGGAACACTAGGACAAATTTTACATCAAGAATGTGATTTTGTTTACCTTGATATCTTAGTCATTTCTAATACCTTTGAAGAACGTATCGTAACTTTAAATGAAGTAGCGGAATGCTAGACTAATGATGGTTTTAAAATTAACTGGAAATATATAACTTTTGCTGTTCCTCTCTCCCCATTTTAGGGTTTATTGTCGATGAAAATTGTTTACGTGCCGACCCTGATAAAATAAATGCTATCTATCACTAATTATAAAACGCCCAAAAATGTCACTGAAATTAAACATTTAATCAGAATGATATCTTATTATCGTACCTTTTTATCAAACTTATCCACTATCTCTGTTCCTATTACTGCATTACATTAATTAAAAATAAAAAGAAAAGACAATCTATCGATTGAACCTATGATGCACAAGAAGCTTTTCATGAAATAAAACGTTTGATTGCTTCTGCTCCCATCTTAATCTTTCCTAATTTTGAAGAAACATTTTATATTCAGACTGATACCTTACTTACTGGCTTAGGTGGCATTCTATTTCAAGAAAAGGATGGTATAAAACATCCTGTCGCTGTGCTACTTAGTTAAACAATTTGAAACACCCTGCTTGACGTTTAGTCAGATGGAATTTACGTATTTCCCAATTTACTTTCTCTCTCTCGCCATTTCTCTTTCTTTCTCTCTTCCTTTCTCTCTCTCTTCCTCTCTTTCCCTCTCTCTCCCACTTCATTTGCCTTGGATGAACAAGTATGGAAGAAAAATCATGTTCTGTTGATGCCACTAAAAAGTTTTCCGCTAAGCTAGCTCTTAAATTTATCTTATGTCCAATCACTTGTGTAATCTCTCCATTAATATATGAACTACAATATTAAAATGACAAACCCCAAGGATGTTGGCATATTAAATACCTAAAACCGTTTTCATCTGCTCCTAACCAGTAGTATATACTTACGTTTTTTATAATACGTTCCTTTAAACACATTTCTTTTTGTTGTTCCACCCTTGTTTTGTCCAAGTTTTCTTTTAACTTTATCTTCCGTACCTAAACGTTATCTAATTATCGAGCCCTCCTATTTCTAAATAATTATTAACCCTTTAACACAGAAGTTTTTAAACCATTGTTATGCCATTATAGTGTTCTGTTTTTAAAAGACAGCCTCCCATATTTAGAACAAATTTTTTCAAAAAATTCTTACCGGCAAGTATACCAAATTTTTCTTTTAAATTGTTTAGCTTCTATTTGGTTATTATTCCACAACCTACTACAGTTACTATCGTGGTTGACTTATGTTTCGTCAAGCAGTTAAGAGATTTACAGCAGAAGAAGTGCGTTTTTTGAAATCCTTGGGCTTGAAAGTTATAAATTATGGGTGGCAGGAGTAAACGCAGTATAGACTTCCAAAGTGAGGTTCATGTTAAACTGGTCAGACTCAACTACGTGAATGTACCTAAATAGGATGTATTTGAAAGTTGCAAATTGGACGAAACTATCATAGAAGAAGATTATTAAACCCATCTGCCATTTACATTAAACGCTGAAAACAACGATCGAATTTCTATAGAAATTTAAAGGAGCGATAATATCACGTACCCGCACAAAAATTTTGTATTTATTAAGGGCATCTATAAAACAACAGATTCAGCTAAAATATACAAGTTTACTAGAAATGCTCACCACTTTCTGTTTGGAGAAATTCAATACAAGTTGGGGAATAATCAAATAGTGGACGTGTGCCAAATTCCTGGGATTACTACAGCAATAAAGGGCTGGTGTCTATGGAAGAATCAGAACTAAAGTCCATTGTACACCCTGGCTGGAACTCTGAATCGATGTTCCACGATGGGAGTTTTGTATGT
Organism: Platerodrilus igneus; assembly: GCA_036346225.1. NCBI lineage: Eukaryota > Metazoa > Arthropoda > Insecta > Coleoptera > Lycidae > Platerodrilus > Platerodrilus igneus. Next base: position 120,225 of record JARFIW010001410.1, read on the forward strand.
GCAATATCGCTTAAATCTATTTTTTGGGGTTTTCGAAGATTATAAAAAAGTTATTGTCAACATGCCGTAGGAATTGATTTTAATTCGATCAAAGTCGGACGTGAATAGCTACAAGTCTGCCGAAAATACCGTAACCTTTAGCATACAGCAGATATAGTGGGAGGTACCTCATATAACATTAAGCGATTATGCCAACTCTTTACTATTAGCAGAAATGCAAAATCAATCATCTATAATGGCTATTTAGGAACTAGGAACTACACGAGCTGCCGTCTCTGCCTCAATTAAAGGTGCACGTGTGGAGAATTAGAGTATCGAATGAGGCTGAGAAAGCCAGTTGGATGTTATTAGTAGTACAGAATGCTAAATTTGACAATTTGAAAAATGTACCTGGACTTCGAGCAAAATGTCTATTTAGCCGCATACCTGCCATATGCAACTTTTATGGAAAAAGTATTACCCCGACAAGACTTCTAATAAATATTTAATGGATTATAACAAGTTCAAGGACGGATCCGTATTTATAATCGATTGTCGTTACCAAGTTGAAAGTTTGAAAATCGCGATGGTTGACGTCAAGCTTGAAGTTGAAGCGTCAAAATTTTTTGAACCATCTATGAAAGTATATGCTTTAATTATCCACTACTCCATGTTTGAGGACAACCCGTTTACAAAAATTGTAAATAGATTTATACACAATTAAATTATATAGTGCTTGTATCTGGTTTTTTGTAAATAAAATTGTCTAAATTATTTGGTTTGATTTAATGAACGTGCTGGTAGCATTAGTATGCAATGGCGCTATTATCATTTTTGCGACATAGCCTATGGGCACGCTCAATCCATCAAAAGGACTGTACTCAGTATATAAGGGACATACTTAACATGTATCATCAGTCTTAATGCGTCATTCTTACAAAAATGTATGTAAATAATAAACGTTACTTTAGAGATGCTCTAACAAAAGCCATAAGTAAAATTCAACAGTGTCTAAGCACATATTCTGTTAGCAAAAAATATAAAATACCTCGATCGACATTGAGTATGCATCTCAAACAAAAGCAGAGTGCTGCTCCTAAACCAGTAGTTAACATACAGTGTGCGAATGCTGTTAAGCAAAGAATTGAAATACATAGAAAACTATGATGCATTTTCCAATTGTAATCCTAAAGAATGTGATTAGCATGAACCTTTGTTCCCATTTAATATAAGGGCAATATTTGCCAGACCATCCAGTTGTGGAAAGATTAATGCCTTGATGTCTCTGATCTTGCACAGTCTTAAATTCGAAAATGTGTATGTTTTCTAAAAGTCTCTATCAACCCAAATATGAACTACTAAGGACTATTTTTTAATCGCTTAAAGAAAAAATTGATTACCATGAGTTTGGAAATTGCGATGACGCGATTAGACCGGAAGATGCTAAAAAAGCTTTGATTATGGTGTTTGACGACATTCTTGGTACAAACAAAGCAAAATTACTCAGCTTTTTTCGTGTGAGAGACATAAAGCAATAGACACTTTCTACCTGTGCCAAACTTATGCTAGCGCTTTAAAACACAGACTAACAGACAACGCCAACATTATTTCATTGTGGAAACAGGATGAGACCAATCTCAAGCAAATCTTTTTGGACCATATAAATGGTGACATGCTATATTCAACATTTAAGGAAATGTGCTTACGGTGTTGGAATAAGAATGATTCGAAACACAATTTTATAACTATTGTGAAAGATTTTTATATAGATAAAGGGCGCTATAAGAAAAACTTTGACCAATATTTGGAGATGATGCAGAAATGGTTGGTTGTGATTCAGTGTTTGAATATGGTAAACGTCAAAGACTTTATTGCAAATAAACGTAGTCTTCAGTTGATCTAAGATGCTGTGCGCAACAAGTTTGTGGAGTATAAAAAAGGGGTAAACCACGTCCCAGCAAAAATTCAAAGAGGCGCACAAATAATTAATTGAACCTTTGCAAGCAACCGCATCCTATTTGCAAGACATATCCGAACAACTGCCTACAAGGAAAGTCAAAGTTGAAAACCAGGAAACACCTATAAAGCAAATTAAGCAACCCATTTCCGGTTCATTTATACTATACGGACGTGTTGGCTAAAGGAAAAGACGGAAATATAGACAAATCAGTTTATGATGTGAGGTATGATCTTGAAGATGATAAATCGGTGTTCGGAAACAAAGAGTTGGATATAAATGAGGAAAACAGTAACATTACATTGAATATTGTAGAGTATTGTGGCACGTCTGGATTGTACAATCTGTTAACCTATATGAACCTTGATCACGAAAAGGGTGATTATACCTTGTACGAAGATTATTCAAATTACCTGGATATGATTAAAGCAGCATCGACTTTCACGAAACGTTTCAATTCATTCAAATTCCGAGTACAAACATAAAATTCCAAAAATATGTGCATCCGCATATTACACTCTTTCGGAAACAATCAAGAAGGACTCCGTCAACGAAAAAGAAGAAGAAAGGCACAGGATTTCCTAGTCGGTTTTATAAAAAATCGAATACTAATTGCGTTGAGTACGCTCATTGGAACAATATCCACCGACTAATAGATCGATTGAGACTATTGGTAGTAGTTATTCACGCTGGGAACACGAGCGAAGAAGACGTAGACGAAATGATTTCTGTAATAGAGGAAATGAGAGAAGAGCATATGATAAAATAGGTCCCAATAAGCAGTTGTTTAATTTTAAAATGCCAATTGACCTGTTCGGTCGTACGGAGCACAAAAATGTAGATGTACGACTAAGTCCTCCAGGACGTGGGTTTGCACTTACACCCAATGGTGAAGGTTACGATCTACAATACAAACGCATCGTTAACGTGTCAGACCCTAAGGATGACTATGACGTGGTCAATTAAAGAAGCACGGTCGTGTTCAAAACTAGTGGATGTACTAGAGCCGAAGAAAGACACGGATTGCGTCACCTAAAAGTTTGCAGTTAAGCTCGTAAATATCACAGATTCCCACTGTCTAAACAGTATGGAAGATACTGGGCGTAAGGCTGTACTATACAATGCAAGAAATCAGCGTATCATCCGGGTTAGTCCTCCTGTTGAAAAATCAGACGCAGTAACCAAACAATATTTAGATAGAAAATTGGAAAAGATTGTATTGGATGTAAAAACGTTTGTACAGTTGTTTATAAATTTTATAGCAACTACTGAAACGAAAGAACAGGAACTCTTTCTAGCAATTTCGTTGCTTTATAACGCTTCCCTCGAAGCTACGAAGGCGTTGTATTATACTCCAAAACTAGAGGTTAAACCATAGATACAATTATAAAATGATGAACCGCTTAGTCTGCCTTCAGTTTTACCAAGATATGAGTAAAGAAACAATCGTAAACGAGCTATTCAAACCGGTTCGCAAAAATTTTTTGCGCCGGCAGACGGTGCTTACGCCTATAAAACGAGACCTCTTGCAATTTGATTTAGCCGAATTTTAACTTTACGCTAGCGTGAATTAAGGCCACATGTATATTCTAATTGGAATGAACTGTTTTACTAATTTCGCAATTCGTAAACCGCTAAACCGCTAATGGATAAGACTGCACTAGAAGTAACCAATGCCATGAGTGACATATTCTAAACACTGTTACAAAACAAGAGGAATATTGCGGCAAGTATCAATTTGCAAACGGATATGGGCAAGAAGATTTTAACAGACCATTTTAAAAACTACATGCACAAATATAAAATTAACTACTACACGACGTTTTTTATCATTAAAGTCGGAATGGCAAAGCGACTTATTCGCTCAATCAAAAGTACACTTGAGAGGTATTTACAAATGGATAGGTGTTTTGCAAAAAGTAATTGGCGAATACAACAGAAAACCCCGGTCAAAAGGGATGATTCCAGTACAAGCAGGACTACATCCTGAGCGAGTGCGGAATATTTCCAATAGCGTACCATAACTCGTGCGAAAGTGTTTGCGTTGGTGATATAGTTAGAATTATCAAATTCAAATCTATTTTCGAAAAAGATTATTTACCCAATTGGAGTACGGAATTATTTAAAGTTGTGCGAATTCAACAGACCCAGCCTAATACTTATTTGCTTGAAAACTTAAACGATACCCATCATGGGCTTTTTCTACACTGACGAACTGCAGATTACGAATACTCCATACACTTATCTAGTCGAAGAGGTGTAAAAAAGAAAAACGGGCCAATAATTGTTGATTAAGTCGTATGGACTCAAGGACGCAACGTAAGAAAAGAAAGATAACATAGTTTAATATGTAAGGAATTTGTTGGCATTTTTGGCATTCGGGAAATGGTTGCTTACAAATACACATAGCTTCCATACTAGATTTTCAGTCATTCCAGTATAAGAGCGATTTATTTATTAAAGAAATCGTTATTTTGAATGTAGGAACCAGCGAGTTGTGGCATCAAATTCTGGAAATGCCTTTACCTGCTATATATTTGCGCAAAGATTTCCAGAAACACAACGCGTGTGTCACCAAAAATCTGCATGGTTTAGAATGGGATACTCCTTCCACAAATGGGTCATCAATGCTTTTTTTAACCTGTACTTGTAAGAGATTATACCTGTTTGGGCAGCAGTATATGTAAACGGTTTGCAGAAACAGAGGACTATTCATCGATAATTATCACTGCACAATGTGCAGAATTTGGAACAGTACAATATGCCAGTTACTTATTATTAGGTAATTTCAAAGACCGGATGTAAAAATAGCATTTTTATACAATTTTGTTAAATATGAAGATCAATATTAATGATTTCTAATTTTGTGCCATAGCGCTGTGCATATATAATTTTGGATGAAACTATTATTTTATTTTACTATATATTTTATATTTACAATTTCTGATTGGTCAAAATTCTTGTTTTGGTTTTAAAGCACGCTCATGTGTCTATTAGGCGTGATAAATTATTATTATTATTATTATTATTATTATTATTATTATTATTATATATATATATATATATATATATTGTTGTGGATTTAAAGGGTAAATAGGTGTAAACAATAAAATTTTAGCAACCGTGTATATAGAAATAAGAGCAAATTATTTATGCGCCAAATTAATTAATTTATATAATCGAAACGGACGGGTATTAAGGTATTTTTTTTATATGTAAATTAGAATGTGAAAATTACATAAGAGAAGAAAAGCTTTATAGTACATAAAAGTTCAAAGATACGCATAATTAATTATAATTTCTTTTAATCAAACGCATGAAAGCAAAAGGGAGCGTGCTTGCATAAGAAAATCAATAATTTCTAACGCAAATGTATTCGTTTCAAAAGCCAACGTTCATTTACACAGATACTACGAAGGGCAAAATCTAAGAATTGTTATTTTCAAACGGTCGATAATTTCAAGAAACACCTGTTGGTTGAATGTTACGTTCAGAGAATATTAAACGAACGTTAATATAGAATTCCATAGAAATTGTTTTCAACGGTCAATTTGTATAAGCAACTACAATAACAAATATCTTAAGGAGGGAGTGGAATGAACAATCGATAATATACGACAGATAGAGAAGCAGATAAAGCAAGCGTTGGATAGAAGTCACGTGGGATATACACGTGGATTTGGTGAAGGATGTCTACAATATCGATTTTCTGTAACTCAAGTGGGGTTTGAAAGGAGACAACGAACATGCATTGAACAGAGATGGATAACGGATAAGTGGAGCATTGTGACGACAGGAAATTATATCACTGGATGATAGCTAACAGTTTTCGAAAAGAGCGCATACGGTAAGGTAGGAAACGAATTCTATGTAAACAGCACGATGGACGGGAGAAATTTTTCAGAATTTATAGTCGGTTACGTTCAAAATTTTAAATAGCCGCTTGGAAGACAAGTTTTTCTCATCAAACGGGATCCACTAGGGGGATTTGAGAATAATATAAATACACGGGAGAATATATTAAAGCTCTCTTTCGCCTTCCATCGAGTTCTGAATACGGATTCAGACCTACATAATAGTAAAGCTTTCGGTTAGAATTTGTGTGTGTTGTAAAGTTACATTTAACATCTTATTTGAAATTATAAAAGCTGTAGTAGCGGACCTCAAGTTATACAAGTGATTGCACGAGTTAGTGCTTATTTAAATAAAGGGTCCCGCTACTACGACAAAATTATTATACGGATGGATGATATTTGGGGTAAGCAGAACTGGAAAGCAATTTGTATGCGTGAAATATCTGAAGTGGTAGCGGAGATATTAGAGGTGGGGATCGGTGGATCCTGGAATCAGCGTAGTAGATAGACACAACGACAAGGGGTTTCTGGTAGCCATCTCCAGCGGTGACGAAGAGTGAAGGTGTCTCCAGGTAATAAATTTGAAATTTCTGTTTTATCTAAACATTTGTGGATATTTTTGTGTTGTGTGTTTGACTTATTGGTGGCGTATTTATTGTTTTTAAAACTTGTTTAAAAGGGTAAATGTGTAGGACAATTTAATAATTTTGAGTATTAAAAAAGGATTTATTGAGCATATATAAAAATTTATTCAGGCTATAAATTGTGGCTGTAAGGAGTAAACGGGTCTGTAAATTTGTTTTCATTAATGCAAGGTTTAAAAAGCATATACAAACAAAACTGGGTTATAATGAGCTCACAATACACCAGTATGAAGTCAAATTAGGGTTACATGTGGCGCCCATTTACTCATATCTACTCGAATTTGTTTAAAATACTTTAAAAATCACGGACTTTAAAGCACTTGATAATTGAGCTGGTAATTATTGTACTAAACCGTTTGTACACATGTGTAAATATTTTATCCGTTAATATGTGTAAATAATAGGTTGTATAGTTGTTGTATTATTTTGGTAATTTCATTTGATAGTGTGTGAGTGTGAGAGAGGTATGTACGTAAAAATAGGTATTCAAGAAGAGGCCGATTGCTGAGCTAGCCAGGGTGAGCAGAGAAATTCGAAGGCGTCCTAATAAAAAGGTAAGAAATTTTCTTTTTTTTTTTTTTTAATTTTTCATGTGGAGCCCATGTGGGGCACGAATTTTACTGAGGTTCCACGGCAACTTTTATGACGGCCCAACGCTGGGGCTCGAATTTTGGTGACTACCACAGCACTTTTATGATGCCCAATTCGTGGGGCTCAAATGAATAATTTAGGAGAAGGGTCGAGTGTTCCAGAGATTGTCCCAAAGACCACGGCAATATAAGGAATTATTGGCAAGTGACTCAAATTCAGCCACGGGTTGGTCCGGTTTTCATTAGCCAGCGTATATCTTCTGAAATATGAAAGATATAGAAAAGTTTCATTGGAAAAAGTTTTATGAATATATTTTCTCTACAAATATAAAGCATTAAGTATTTTTCATGGCTTACTATATTTGAGCAATACTATATCACTTTGGTTTTTTAAACAGAACACCCTTTATATTTTTTTAAAAAATATTCTACTTGAAATTGTCTTTATGGCAATAAGCCACAATCAATAATTTCAATTCAAAACGCATCGAATAACTCAAATAAAAAAATTCCAATAGGAAACTGATTATTGTTTATTTGCTGTATAAATTAATACATTGAAATATTTTTTACACATACATTTGAATATAATTGCTAACAAGAAAACCGATTAACTTAGTAAATGTTCAAATTATTTACAATTGCATCCTAAACATTTATTAACTCGTACAATTAAGTTTTTTCTAGCATCTTGCTACATGACTGGGGTAATTAGCAACAAGCTACTCTTATTTCAACGATTAGCTCTTCAATATTTCAAAAAAGGGTAGAATTAAAATACACTTGATCTATTAAAACCCCCCAAACAAAGAAGTTGAGAACTGACATATTAGATGATCTGGGAGGCCACAAAATTGGTCCTTTATTACCAATCGGGTTCTGACCAAACTAATTATTTAAATAAGTTGTAACATTGATTCCATTATGTGGTGAAGCGCTATCGTGCTGAAACCATAAGTTTCACCAGATAGCTAGAGGAATATCATCTAAGAAGTCTTAAAATGAAGTTTGCTAGAACATTAACATTTGTTAACAGAAACAATCAGACGCCTATTGAAATTCTATTATTTAAGTTATTTAGCGCACTTTGACAAGAAATCATTAGTTGTGGCATATTGCCGTAAAGACAATTTCAAGTAGAATATTTTTCAAAAAAATATACAGAGTGTTCTATTTAAAAAACCAAAGTGATATTGTATTGCTCAAATATAGTAGGCCATGAAAAATATTTAATACCTTATGTTTGTAGAGAAAATATATTCAAAAAACTTTTCCCATGAAATTCTTTTACATTTTTATATTTCAGAAGATATGCGAGTTATGTATCTCCCAATTTACCTATATATATATATATATATATATATATATATATATATATATATATATTGAATAATAGAATCTAATAGGAATTATTAGAAATTGTTAAAGAAATCATAAGTCAATTGCAACAATGTAATACAAGGATAAACCAGACAGGTTATTAACAGTTCATGAGAACGGATATGCAACTTTGTATCCGAGACGACAGTGATACTGCAGGTGTATCTTAGATATAAGATTTAAGGAAACAAAAAAAAATAAAGAAACGATAAGTGTACCCTTAAAAACAATGAATTTTAGATAATGAAATTGAATAATGAATTTTATGTATTTCAAAATTAAGTAATACCTTAATTTTTCATCTACGGTGGGAGAAGTTATGTATCCCCCAATTTACCTATATATATTGAATAATAGAATCTAATAGGAATTATTGGAAATTGTTAAAGAAGTCATAAGTCAATTGCAACAATGTAATACAAAGATAAACCAGACAGGTTATTAACAGTTCATGGGAACGGATATGCAACTTTGTATCCGAGACGACAGTGATACTGCAGGTGGCAGGTCACAGACGGTTAACATACCGCAATTACCTAGAAATAAGATTGTTACAATGTAATAAAGTGTAGAATTAAGAGTAAAGCAGACATGAGATCTGCAAGTTCCCACAGCTATGTGAGGGGGCAGGATATTATAAAAAGCCCGGGAGCTCAAGGCCCGGCAGTCAGTCTTCAAACTCCATACTTCGTTGTTTAAGCTACTCAATAGAGTCAGTCTGAGTATTACAACTTTTGCATTATTGTTTACCTAGGCTACTCGCCCTAATATTAATAAATAAATTTGTTAAGTTTTGAAAACGTTTTTTAAAAACGTTGCTCCAAAGGCTCGAACCTTAACTTGCACTGGCTAATAAAATCCGGTTCACCCTGTATACATACGCATATATATATATATATATATATATATATATTATATATATTGATAACAAAATACATAAAAGATTGGGAAAAGCTGTGATGATACTGGTTTTGCATCCTGTACGTTAGATGCGTTTCTCAATTTCTTTAGAAAAGTTGCTCGGTGTTCACAATAGTAAATGATTTGTGTTAGATTAAAAGTTAAGTCCGTTTCTTAAACTCATTTTCTTTCCATCTTGTGCAAACATTAACTGCTACTCTACGGCTACGAGAAAACAGCTTTACGTTTGGTTTGGTTTATGGTCTTGGTTCCTATAGTCGCGGCCAACTAGGAAATAAAGCAATTCAGCAGCTAAAAAATATTCATTTTATTATAACATCATTTACTTCTACTGCTCTAAAAATTGATCTCCTCAACATCGCTCGATGCAAATTTTAATAATACTAGAACTGTAATTTTACTATGCGAAGAGTAATAATTGTTGATATAGTACATTTACTTAAACTTTAGGATAACGTTACAATTGGATAAAATACTACACTGCCAACATTAGTTTAAGTTCTATTATTTTAATAAAAGATTTAAGAATATTTCTAATGGCAAGAGAAATTGGTAGCAATACCGTACAGAACTGCCAGGTATTCATTTGTATACAGTTGCCAATACGTCATTACTACATTTGACGTCATCCTAAAATTAAAGCGAATGGACTATATATTAGCACATCATTATACAGTTTATTATGTTCATGTTCTCATTTTCTGAATATATTCCTAGGTTGCGCTTATTTTCTACTTCAAAGTAATTGAGTATCCTTTTAAATAAGTATCTTTCACAGTACCACTAATTTTTGATTATTCTGAATATGATCTAGTCTGTTCGACGCGTTTCTTAAAGTTCTTAAAATTCTAGATGAGTACTAGGGTAAGTTTTTTTATCAGTTTTTCAAAACCACGTTATGTCAATATTTTGTTTGATGAAGGTATATACTGTTAAAAGTACTACATACCGCTTGTTTATGGATGAATACAGGAGGTAGCAGTAACCAAATTTGGATAAAATGTCGGTTCCAACTGGCCATGCTAAGTAGACGACGGATTTCGGAAACAGAGGAAGGAGGAGGGATATTAAGCGTAAAAGAAGCTTTATCAGAATTGGTAAATAGTCCATCCTACTTAACAACGTAGCTCAGACAGTGAAGTTTAGTGAAGCAGAAATAACATTTGTCCTGACGAAGTGCAAAATCAGCGAAAATGAGACGTGAAAGAAGTAGTCTAAAGTGAAGCAGAAATAACATTTGTCCTGACGAAGTGCAAAATCGGCGAAAATGAGACGTGAAAGAACTAGCCTAAAGATGAAGGTGTTCATCAAAGAAAGGGGTAGATATGATGATATCGTCAAAATATACGAAGTAGAAGGATTCCTAATCAAAACCGATGACCTGACCGATAGGTTATTGAAAAATAGCAGGAGCATTGTGGAGACCAACATGCATCCGAAAGAAAGTGATAGAGAGTCTTCTGGGGTATGATGAAAGCGGCATCGGGTTTTTAAACAGGAGTCAGAAATTTGCCATTAGGCGGAAAGCCTAGAAAGATGGCTACCAACTTCCCTATATTTTTGCTATTTCTTACACCTGCTAGTTTTAAATTGCTAATCGATCAAGTCATCGGTTGTGACTTGAAACCCTGTTGCTTTGCATATCTTTACGATATCATCACAGCTATCTCCTCCGTTGACAAACACTTTTTACGTCCTCAACTAAGTTCTTTCACGTTTGTTTTTGAACCGTCTTAATTTTCGTTGGTGCAGATGTCATTTCTGCCTCCCCAAACTTTGCTTTCTTGCTAATGTTATTAACCGAAATTGAGTACTTATATATCTCGATGAAGTTTCTGCTATTTTTAACATCCCTCCTCTTTCCTCTGTCTAAAAAGTCCGTCGTCTGCTTGTCATTACCAGTTGGTTTTGAGATTTCATTCCAAATTTCGCTACTGTTATCTGCTGTAATCACCCAAAACCAAACAGTAAGAAGACTTTTAATATCATACCTCATCAAACAAAATATAGACATAACGTGATTTTGAGAAACTGATAAAACGACTTATCTCTAATACTCATCTATTTGTTGCATAGCTTTGTTAACTGCATACTATAGCTACTGAAAACAACTGCACTAAATTATAAGCTCCGTCGTTCACGTTCAAACACATTCTACCTCGCATTATTTGTCGTTTATCCACAGCTGTGAATGACAAGCAAACAAGAATTTCTAACTGATAGAAATATAAAAAATTTGCTGAACTGACTAGATGATATGCAGAACAATAGAATATTACTTATACCGCAAAATGTATTAATTTAAAAGAACACTGAATTGTTTTGACGTATAAAATAAACGAAACCTATTTGAAATCGTGGTAATATATCTATTTATTGAATAGTAGTACTGGAATATACAAAAGAGGGAAATATTCAAAAATAAGAAAATGTACGTAACAAGCTCTAAATTCAAACGTTTAGGACGACGTTTTTAGCATTCCGTTAAACTATACACTAAAAATACTCGTCTTCTTATTGAGAAAAATTAGTCTTGTAAACCCCTTAACAAGGTAATTAATTTACTAAGGGAGTCTAATTATGTGAACACCAGCAGTAGTCAATTATCTCGAGAGGTACATTTATTAAAAGCACAGTGTAGCTAATTTTAAAGAGCGTTTTATGTGAATTAGAAAGTTTCTTTAATTTATCATATATTTTGGGAGTTAGAAAGTTTATCCTTTATCACTGTTGCATAGCTATTATCCATTATTTTGAAGGTTATATAGTGCTGCTGCTCAAATATAACTACATATAGTAGTGTTCTGTTTAACAGAATATCTCAAATCTATTATTAGTGTTTTCGAGTTAAACATTATTAACCTAACCAAGCATCTGCTTCTGTTCTATGTATTTAATATTCAATTACTACTACAACTACAATACTGTGTAAAATCTATATGATGTTATGCTGTAACTGGCATTGATACTATAAACCCTTCAAAACCTTGTTAAATTTGTAATGGCAATTGGCTATAACAGAATAATTGTTAGCATGCTGCAATAATTTACTAAATAATTGGATGCAATCAACGTTCAATAGCATTGAAACAAATGTGAAGTGCCAATACAGCAAATTTTCAGTATCTGTCGTCGTCGCAGTAGATATTGCTCACTTCGAGCTTCTCTCTTCAGCTTAATTTTAAGCATTTTCAACTGAAAATAAATTGTTTTGACTAGTTTAAAAACAATCGCAAATAAACACTTATATTTGATAAAAGCTTCAAAACCATAACGTGGCGAATAAACACATGCGCGTTGTATTTTTCAACTCTAAATATGTTATTTCGGGTCTGAAATCAATGTAATGATACATCCGCAAAGGTATAAGATACTTCAATGACTACAGAAGTTAAACTTCTAGAATCTGAATCCCATCAAGCAACGTTTAAGGGAAGTATTCAACTCTAAGAATTTACCACATCTACTTAATTGGAACTTCAAAACTACACCAAACTAACAGGTGTTAGTTGCTACAAAACTAAAAATGGTAAAGAAACTCGCCTACTGACATAGCTAAACAAGCTCCCAGTAGCCAACTAACGCCATCTGCCGAGGTTTTAACACCCTTTTCCAGACCGACAAGAGCTGATAAACGCCCATTCTCAAAGGAACTGTGATCGATTGCTAGCTCCAGCGCTTCCAAATACAGCGGGATATCGAAGACTCAGACGCGGAAAAATCACCTCAACCCTCACTACAGAAAACTAGCCAATTGAAAAGAGAAACATTTGACTTTATATTTAAAGTGTCCAATAAAATGAACAGAAATTGCTAATTGAGCAACCTCAACCTCGCTACCGGCAAATGAAACTGTGCAGAAGTCTAAAGCCATAGAAAGAAAACGTAATACATCACAAGAGTGCCTAGACATTACCTTAAAAGCCTTTACATAAAAGGTTAATTTTTCAACCACAAACACAATTACCACCCACACCATCTTACGCTTCCGCAACTTTCACAAAACATACACCTCAACACGCACCCCTAACCTGACTATCCTCGAAAGCTTTAACTGTATAATCTATAAATACAGACACCACCTCGTTAAACTACTAAAAGTCATATAACCCACCATCGCCCATCACTCCCAAACCTTAACATCCAAAGTGTCCACCGCACAAAATCATCAGCTACCATCCGAACAAACACCCCACAAAATTAAACTAATTTCACCTCTTTCACAATTATCTTGTGGTATCCACATTCCCAAACCTAAACTTCCACAGATTACGTATTTTGACATAGACTAAGAAATCCCATCCACAGTCGTCATATTTTTCATATACACACAAAATTCCCTTGATCTCTTGATATCTAAAGAATCCTTTATATCCGAAAGTTCCAAAGCCACCTGCCCTAAAAGAAACTGACTACCCTGACAACTTAATCTTGAACGTTTTTTTAAGCGTCAATCCATCCTCACAATCAGCTACTACCTGTTTATAGGCTATAAATCCCGAAGAGTGAATGACCACATTGCCGTGTCTAGATGCTACAACTGCCGCTCTCCAACTTCTTGTAATCAATGTGTCGAACAAGATTTTACCAAAGGTTGCTTAAACCATTTCACACACCTGCACACCTGTATAAACTGCGACAGAAAAAACAAACCGCATAATCGTCTCGCAACAAGCCCTGACTGCCCTGTATATAAACAAGCACTGCACCTTACCAAACTAATAACAGCCTATGGTTTCTAGACAAAACGCGCAAAGATATACACAAGCCTCTATATATTTACCTTCCCAGCTTCGATTTATCCAAATCAACATTCAACACGCCCGAACCGTAATTTTAGAACTATTCCACATTCTCCAAAAACAACGAATTTCTGTAACACTAGTACAGAAACATTTCCTCGCATTTAATAATATCACCAAGCTCCGCCCTCACGAACATACCTAAACCTTCACTACACCGATTCTAAATACACATCAGATACCATCATTATACATACCTTCAAATAGACGCCACCTACTTTGCTTCCCTAACCTCCTCTTGTTTGCAATTCAGCACAAATACTCATACATTGCTCTACCAACTAAATCACATATTGACTATGACAGGAAAGAAACCATGATAACAGCCGACACTAACTTGAAAACCACACTATAGGTTTTTGACAGTACAAACCACAAAGAACAGATATTAAAAGACTTTATCAATCAACACCACTTATACATCCAGAATATATCATCAAGCCGTCCCATCTTAAAATTCCAACACTATCACTCAAACATTGATATTACCCACTCCACCTCATCTATGTGGCAACTAGTTACCTACAAGGGAACATCGAATATTTACTTATCCAGCGATTACAACCCCATCAGGTTTGATATCCTACCCAACTTGCCTCCCTCCCGCCAAACTGAGCATAAAATAATTTCATTCGACACACCAAAAACGGACTACATGCCGAAGCTCTCACCAAGCAAATCCCTACTATTCCATCAAACGCATATGCCTCCTCCATTACAAACAGTATCTCCGCAGCTGCCGTAACCATCCCCAAAGGACACTACTCTCCACGAGCGGCGCGGTGGTGTATATTAGAACTCATACAGGCAAGACGAACATTCACCCAAGCCAGAAACAGACTACAAAAAGTCCGACCAGCCAACGCTGACCCGAACGTAATAATCAACATGATAACCTACACCGACACAAGACGACTATACAAAGAACAAATCACATTAAACAAGGGATAACGCTAACCACAAACCGACCCAAGAACGATATACAGATTTTTGAAAAACACGAAAAACCTATAAAACTACCCCAACCCCACATCATAACATCTTCAAGAAACTCAACCTCTTTTTCCCCCATAAATGCACTAAATACCCACCTGCACACGGCAACTACTTCTCGATCACCAGACGTACCGATATTAGCATAACAACAGCTTGTTTACAAATTACAAACTCACGGACCCAGGCACCGAAATAATAATCAGCCTTTTAGATAACCTAATCTCTAAATCTAATCTCCATAAAACCCCTGGTCCTGACTTAAACACCAACAAATCCTATAAAGGTCCTTACCTATAATAAGAGAATCCACAAACCTACTATTATACAGATATCTGAACGCAACCACTTTTCCAGGTGTATCTAAACCAACTTCATATCAGTAATTATATAACCAAACAAACCACTTTATGACCCAGGCTCTTATGGACTCATAGTTTTTCTTCTATTTCTAGGTAAACTGCTTGAAAGATTCAGGGCCGCGCCAAGGCTATATAGCGCCCTGGGGCAAAAACATTAAGGCGCCTTTTTATTGTAGGAGAATTTTTTTAATGGAGTAGAGTAGGAGCGTGTTGCTTGCATCTTAACTTCTCTTATATTATTTAATTTTTTCCAAAAATTGTGCCTTTGTAACAAAGGCTTTGTTCTTTACTCTGTACATTATTTTCAAAAATTTATAAAATTGCCTGGCTAGGGACAAATATAAATAAGTACCTAGAACTAAAATTTTTTCATAAATTGAAATATAAGTCGTATATCGTTTTATACTATACATAAACTTTATAATAAGATAAACGCTAAAAGTGTATTATCACAAAAATATTTTTTAAGTAGTACCACCAAAAAAGTAACGATACGATATATTAAAAAAAAACAAAATATATAAACTTATAAACATTTTAATCAAAAATATATCTTACATTTTTACAATTTTTTTTAAATTATACATAGCTAGAGTGAATATATAATAGCATAGTAGTAGTAGCTTTGCACTAAACTAAACGAACTTGACTTTGCGTGCTTTATTTTTTGCAAATTTATTTATCAATTCTTCAGTTTCTAAATCTTTTAGTAGTTCAGATTCAATTGAAATAATAGCAAGATTTGCCAGTCTTTCCTGAGCCATACTGGATCTTAGATAGTTTTTATCATTTTTAATTTTGAAAACGAACGTTCTGCTGTGGCGACAGATACTGGCATAGTTAACAAAATTCGTAAAGCCACATAAGTGTTTGGAAAGGATTGTTTTAAATTATTATTAATAATGTAATTTAAAGTTTCTGTAGGAGTGGAAGTGTTCACTTCACCTAAATTAATAAACTGTAATTCGTTTAGGAGTTCTACACCACTTATGTCACGTTCATTGAGATATAGATCAGTTAATACTATTTCAAGGTCTGTACATAACTTTAACTGCTCCTGTTTAGAATATTTGGAAAAATTGAAAATGTTCCACAAAAAGTTAAAATGATTTGAATAAGCTGATAATAATTGAAATCATTCATTTATAGATTCTATAGTTATATCTAACATATTAAAAAAAGAATTTACTTTAAACTTTAATTTTTCATCTTCAGTAAATTCATCATTGTGTTTGTAACTAAATTGTTTCTTAACTTTTCTCACACTCAAGCCATCTTGTTTTTAAATTCAAAATCAACGTCTAATGAATCAGCTATTTCACGAGCATCGACTAACAAGTCATTGAATCCTTTATCTGATCTGTATTCTGTTAACCAATTAACTAAAGTTTTTAAATTAGCACAGGCCTCTGCTATATTAAAATCCTCAGTTTGTAAAAGTTTACTTACAATATTGGCTTTATTTAAAATATTATACCATAAAATCAACATACATACAAACTCAACATTTTTTATTTTTTTGGCAAGCGATGATGCCGTATTTTTTAATTATTGTCAAAAGCTTTATTTCCTTCACCAGAGATTTCAAATAGAGCATCGTATATTTCTCCAAGCTGATGTCTTAAAGGAGTTATAGCATCAACTCTACTACACCATCTTGTATCAGATAAGGGTTTTAAGGTTAAATTTGATATATTTGTTTTTAAGACTGACCAACGGTTAGTTGAAGCGGAAAAAAAATTATAAAATTCCTGTACTATAGAAAAAAAATTTTCACTTGAAATATTTGATTTTGCGACATCGTTCACGACAAGATTTAAATTATGGTTGCAACAAGGCACAAAGAATGCTCTTGGATTTATATTAAGAATTTTTTTTGTAATCCATTATGTTTACCGCGCATGTTTGCACCATTGTCATATCCTTGGCCGCGTAAATTATAAATATCTAGGCCATTTTTTCCAATGTTTCTATTAAGAAATTTTTCAAACCCTCACCTGTACAATCATTTATAGGGCAAAAAGTTAAGAAATGTTCTTTGACGACAATTTTATTTTTTTCTGAATTAACGAATTTAACACATACCGTTATTTGTTCTTGATGATTAGCATCCGGGGTACAATTAAGTACAATTGAAAAATATTTAGCTGTTTTAATTATGCCTAAAATTTTTAATTTCAGATTTTCTCCTATTAAATTAATTATTTTGAATTTTGTCCCCAAGAAAATGAGGCATTTTTATCTTTTCCTGCATTTGGATCCTTCTCGTGTGCTCAGATATTATAGGATCAAATTTTGCTAACATTTCAATGCATTTTAGAAAGCTGCCATTATTTTTTTCAAACAGTTTGCTATTGGTACCACGTAAAGCCAAGTTTTGCTCAGCAAGAAATTGAATAATATAAAAAATGCGCTCGATAACTCCATGCCAATATTTTGTTTCTATATTAATTAAATTTTGAACCGCAGAATCAATAGTTGCCGTTTTTTTAAGCGAGTGAAACCATCTATTTTTTTAAGTTCTCAAAATGAAATTTACTTTTTTTATGGGTACTTAAATGTTCAGCAATGTGGTGCCAGTCATTATACCCATTTTCATCACTTAATTTAATTGTTTTTAAAGTATTTGAAAATATTCTACAACAAAAACAAAACACTGAATTTTTTTCTGTTGAATATAAAAGCCACTCCCGTTTGGCTTTTTCATTATTTGACAAAATTTGGGAATAATATTTATCCGAAAACCTTCGGCCTGACATTTTATCATTGGGATAATTTATACAGTTTTTACTTCGATAATGATAGACCCGTTTTCAATTAATATTTGTACATCTTTAGGAGACAATATTTTTGGCCACAAACCTGGATATTGAGAAAGATGCGTATCGTCCACTTCCGCAGAAACTACGTCTTCGTCAACTTCGTCTGTAGATGTTGATGGAATCTCTTGTAGTTTAGACTCCTCCCGGTCCTCTCTCAAAGTCGATGGAAGATCTGCATCTGTTTGTATATTTGTGCTTGAAGGTGAAGGCAAAATATCGTAATTTTGGAATTCGTCTTCTCCAGTTTTTTTCCCCGCTTTCTTTTTTTCATCAAATTTTGATATCCTGAAGGCTTTTTTTTTCTTTATTAAACATCTATAATAAATTAAAATAGACTATTACAGAATTGAAATTCCGCTAGATACGCCAATCCTAAAATTTATTTATTATTTTTGTATTCATATCGGCAACAACATACAATTTACGAAATTTTGAAATTATGAAGTAGCGATTTTGCACACCCTGTATCTCAAAAACTAACTGTTAAACTTACAGCTTTGTCGCAATGGACACATTAATTCATTAATAGGTCAAATTCTGCAACATATCAAAATTTTGTCAAATTCTGACCGAAGGGTATTTATTTTCCATTTAAAACGTGCCCTTTCTATCTAATTGTAAAGTAAAGAGTAAAGTTAGAAACTTACCTTTTACCTTGAATCCTCTAATAATGTAAAATATCGAAGAACACTTAACTTTTTTAATTCAGGTGCACAATTTACAGTCTTTACGACACTTCGATACCCAATGTTAAATGAATTGTTTTTAAAAGCGCGGCGGTATTTATAAAGATTCAAGACTCAAGATTCAACAGGAAGGAATGAACGGAAAAACTTGCAGAAACAAGAATAACCGCGTTTTCTGCGTTCTAGTCAACATATAGGGATGAGCGCGAGCGCTGTTACGGCAAAACATCGATAACCGATAATTATCGAATACATAAACATAATAAAAATATAATTGTGCAACTAGCGCAACGTCGCGATATTGGAGTGTTGCCCTAATATTGTAGATCATCATCGGTTAAGAACATTTGATACAAAACATCGATGTTCCGATAATTAATGGAATTTAATTAGTTATTCATAGCGAATGCGCGCGTAAACGTACAGGGGACCTTTGGGAAGTCTCGTGTCTCAAACAAAAATAAGAATTTTGGTAAGTTTTAAATATTACCCTGAGGCGCCTCACGGCGCCTTTGGACTCTTGGCGCCGTGGGTTTTTGCCCTTGTCGTCCTTATGGACAGTTACAGGCGGAAAAGCTACTAAGTATGTATTTTCCAGTAAAATTATAAAATGGGGGCGGCCTGTAAAACAAAAATTAAAGGGGAGCCACCGGCACTAGCTAGCGGAAGGTCGTGGATCATATAAAGGGTTAAATTTTTGAAAAAAGGGTTAAATTAATTTATAATATACTACAAAAGATTTGGCACTTACCTTTCATAAAATATTGTGGCTTAATGACAATTGCCAAGGGCGCCAGACAAGTCGAGAATGTCGAAATGTTATGATTCGTTATTCAGGCATGTATTTAATAGTCAAGAATTTCTGAATGTTGCTATTTAAATAAAACTGAAAATCACTTTCTGAATCTTTTGTCACTATTTCATTGAGTGTGGGTTTTGTAGTCTTGCTTCTTACTACTACATTATTAAACGTTTTTTTATAAAGTGTGTTTTGCGCCCTTTATAAATAAAACGTATAGTTTAAATTATAAATTGTGACTATTTGTTTTACTGCAGCCCTATTTATTAATAGCAAACGCAACCAGGCAGTTATAAAGAAAAATCTTTATCCTGTTCTCAAGTGGATTTACCGGTTGTGTTACGTTAACATTTGTTACGGTAAATTTCGGAAATATAGAAAGATTTTGCATAAAATTACGACTCTAATTGAAAACGCTAATCTAAATCTTACGTTTTCTCAGATAATAACAAGTTCAATATTTAAATATTAAAACCGTCCTGTATAAAAATGTTCCTCAATACGTGAAATATATCCCTAACCGTCTATGAATTTACTAAAAACCAAACAAACAGTTGCTTCTTCTAAACACTTTAAATTTTTTGACATGTTTCTTCCTCAAAAAGACTTTAAATAATGTCTCTTCCTAAAAATACGCTTTTATTATTTTAAATAGTTTTTCGTCGAAACCGAGAAGCTCGCCTTAATAATTCTTCGTAAAATATTCTAAACCGCTGCTCGTTATATTTGCTGGTCGTTAAAACTACTTCTAAATAGGTTCTTTGAAAAGATTAAATGCTTAAATGTGTTTGTTATTTGCTCGTATTCCGCGAATTTCTATTTTGTTATATGTGCACGGTTTGTTGCTTAAGTTTCATAGGTAAAACTCGCCGTTCTAATTAAGCTAATCCGTGGTAGCGTGGATCGATAATCGTGCAAATCTCTATACTTTGTTAAAAGTAACCCACTTACTTGACAGTATTTCTAGTTGCATAAACCGCAGGGACATTTTGAAAAGGTAGTTTGTTTTTCCCTACAAACAACAAAATTTAATGAAATTAATTATCGTATTTTGTTTTCTAAATTCTAGAAAAGTTTTTCCGTTGTATGTATTTTCAATTGCCTTCTCAGAATGTTCTACACAGATAACGGTGAGAATGGTTTTATATTTTCCTTCCATGCTTTCAAAGCTGTATAAATACAACTCCAACGTTGAAAAAGCTCTTTAATTGATTCGACACTTCTTTACTGATTCAACTGCCCTTTGAGCGTTGTATAGTCGCGCTTTTAAAATGCCTTTGTGCTAGTGCAGTACATTTAAGTTGTTCCAGCCCCAGCTGCATTTCGTGAGATGGTACCGGAAAGAAGATAGCTCCAGGTACAGTATATTTTTCTTTTTGCTTTAATTTGTGTTGATGTTTTGGAAGATAGACACTTGCTTTGATTAATGCTACAATACAGTGCAGACCAACGTAAACGCACGCTTAATATTCAATCAATTATGTATAAATTACTAGAATTTTAATGCGTTTAGAGCGCTTTTCTATTGTTTGCTTTTTACTGTTTAAATTAATGTGAACGACAACAATGGACAGTTTGAAATTTTAATGATGCAAGATGCATTTCCTACAGAATTCTTTTTACTGACTATATTATTATTTCGATATTGCTTGTACATATTTAGGGTTGGACATATTGTAAGTATTCATATAATTAGATAGTAAGATTTTATGCTTGATATTTTTGAGGTTTAGGTTATACTATATTATGTAAATTTACGCTTTATGGACATCACATTGTAACAGACGATTACGCAACTATGTATTTTCGACGCTTGTAAATATTCTTATTGGCATTATATGTTCTCCTTTACGTGCGTAATATAAATTTCGTTGTTACTGGAGTTTCCAATTCTTTTTTTTTCTAGGTTACCCACACTCACACCCACACTCTGACATTTTTGAGCTAGCCCGAACTCTGATTCTTTTGGAGTTCGATTCTCTCTCTGTTTGGTTGTCGTATTCGGTGTAGAAAATTTTCTACTACTTACTGTGCTGCGTTCTTTCTCGTCCTCACAGAATGTCGTAACACGTAACAAAACTATTCTAACCTACTTCGTTATTAATATTATGCTTAAATTTAGACAAAACAATTTCTGTCGCTATTTCATAGTCCAACAACAGAATATTTATATAACGGAATATTAATGTTCCACTACCAAAATTGAAGCTATTTCATTTTAAATTCACAGACACATAATTATGCACTTACAACTAATAACGCAGAATGTTCAGGGACGCCTATGATACACCCGGTGTGTACTTCTTCGAGCGGCTTCGTGACGTAATTGGTATGCGTGTTAATGCTACGCTCAAAGTCCGAGGTTCTAATCCTAGTACAGTGTGGGGGTGCGTGCGTGCGTGCGTGCGTGTGTGCGTGTGCGTGCGTGCGTGCGTGGGTGCGTGCGTGCGTGTTGTCACGCACGTTAAAACTCACTGCTTTGCTTAGAACATTATTTTGAAATAGCGCCTTTATTAACAATAAATTACGCAAGCTGCTATAAAATATTAAGGTATTTTTTTCTAAAGCTCCCAAACTAGCTAAAATTAATAAACCTTTTTCTATTGACAAATGCACGGGCGTTACAAACAGTTACGCCTAAGGTTACTCCACAGTTAAAAAAATTGCCAGAACAATTAATCAATTGTACATTATTTATATGATTGGGCAGTTGTTTTCCAGCAGAATATTTTGGAATTAAGGTCCCAGAAGGATGACATCTCTTGGTTCAATGAAAATCAGGCCTTGAAAACATTGCCAATGTGAGGCGTTACATTTTTGGTAATATAAGATTTTAGCATTGTGAATTTAATAATGAGTAATTAAAATATTTAACCATTAAGGCTGAAGGTAATATGAATAGACTGTTATTGAATTGTACCAATTTTTGTAATTTATGTACTTTATTATAAGGACAATTATAGGTTACTATACCGACTGTTGCGTCCACAATGCGTATCTATTTAGTTTAAGTTTGGTTTAAAATATATTCTTATAATATCAAAAACAGCTCCGCAAATATTCACATATAATATAAAACAATTTAATGTCCACACTTCAACGTCTTTATACATGTTATGGTAAGGTGAATGTAATTTAAATAATGCGATGTACACGCCATCCCTTTAGCGCCTTAATGAACTATTCACCGATTAGTTACGTTATTACCAACATGAGACTGGGGGGGAGGGGGAGGTTAGGTGATGCTATGCACCAATATCCTTTGCAATAAAAAAACACGTTGTTTCTGTTTTCGCTACAATTACCTGCATGTGTGCGTGCGTTTTCGTCTTGTGCTGGAAGATGTTTACCACAAACAGTTAAGAATAACAGAAGCGTTCACAACACTTCAGCCAGTTACAAGGTATGGTGAAAAAGGGTGGCTCTTCAAACGTAACGTAACAAAACACGGTAAAATTACAGTCTACTTTATCTCTTCACTAGAGCTATCATAGTTTTTTTTTGGGTTATCTTATTGGTCATTAAGATCAATATCTTGCCAAAAATTATAGAAATGTCTTCATATAGGCTGAAGTAGTGCAAAAGTACTAAGAGAGCAATTTTTTGTTTGTTCCAAATGTTTCAGTAACCGCCAAAAATAATTAAATTTGAAAACAGATTTTGATATAGTTTTAAAATGTAGCAACTTTTTTGTAACTTAAACAAAGTTGTGTATCTTATAGTTTACAAGATCGTAATAGTGAGCGATCGCAAGCGGGACACACTTTGTACTGATTTAACATTGTTAACCGGGTTTAGTGGAACTTCATTCATTAGGAACTGTTGAAGGATAGTGCAGTTCTTTTCATCTTTAATCTCATTTAGTGATATTCAGTTTTTGATTTTCTACAGGACGATGCCAAATTTTTAAGCAGATAGGTTATTACAGTAATAAAATTCTAAATCCACCCGAATTTCATAATCCTTTGGCATGCAACCGTTCCTTCGCGACAAAGGTTTAGTAAAGATACCTTTTTGTAAGCTTCAATATTTTTTACTTACTGCTTATATAGACACAGAAATATATTATCTGTGTATTTATTACTGCAGTTACAACACTGGGCAAGATGAGAAGTGGTTATATTCAAATAGGAGGAAAAATTGCAGTTCTGCCCATGCACTTTTCTCTCGTTCTATTTGTATATAACCACTTCCTACCTGTTCAACGCTGTACATAATTACAGAAAATATAAAATACTATAATCTAATATATTTCAAAATGCACAAGAGGGTATTAAATGTAAATTAAAATATAGAGAATCGGCTATCTCGATAAAAATGTGAAATATATAGTAAAGTGTCAAAAAATTATATAACTTTGAAGGGCTGTGTAATGGAATATTTTAGGCTTATAGAAGTCTTTTCATATTAGACTCTTAGACATTTCGTTGACTTCAAGGATAGATGCGACCACTTTTGGTCACACAGCTCGTATCTGTAATGTGATTTTTAGCGAACAAACGAATTCCTGTGCTTGATTATCTTCCGAATTTCGCAACGCGTGACTTCTACATGTTCTCGAAAATGTAAAATGCGTAGAAACGAACATATTGTTAGTCTGATTAACACGGAAAAGCTAAAACGGAGACACGTATGAGCGATATGTAGATAGAATTTATTTAAAATAAATCACATTTTACACTTCGTAATTTCCTTAAAAGCCTATGTTTATATTTATATACAATCAACAAAGTTCTTATTAGGGCATGAACTTTCGGTTGAACGCAATGTCATTTACGAGTTTTAAAGAATTTCTTTATAAAATAATGATTTCAGAAATAATTCCTCAATAATGGAAGATCTTGATACATAAGCGTATTCTATACTCTATATTTCTTATAAAATAATCAGTCCGACCATTTACCTATTTACTGGAAGTCAAATGTATTACTTCGTCTTATTTGCTACGAAAATATACCTTAAATTTGGAAATTGTTAAACTATTTCGTATTGCGCTACAACATTGTTCAGGCGTAAAATTGACATAAAATTAAAATATTTATCTAGTGCTGGAATATCATGGCAGAATATAAGCTGGCTTTTGATAAGAGATGTTTTTATTAATGGAAGATCGTCTTGAAGCAACATCATATGGCTCAACAACTTAAAATATGGTGACTAAATAGCTTTAGAACTTTTTAATAGACAACCATTTTTCATATGTTCACAGAACATCAATTTCTAAATGTGCAAACCTTTTGTTCATTTAGCACAATTTATCTTCGTAGGAATTGAATTGGTTCTTTAGCCTGGTCTAAAATGTCACCGAGCTTAATTTACATGTCGCATTTCGTTGCGTTCCGTAATTCTGTGTTCAAATATTAATTCAACCACGAAAGAAGGACTCATACATATGTAACACTTCTGCATTAGTAACAGCTACCCCAATAATATTTTCCTTATAGCTACCAGCTTTTGCTAAATTCTCAGGGTTATATTTTGTTTGCCATACTTTTAAAGTAAAGCATGTGATGAAATGCCGACGTTGTACGCGTTTGAATGTAAAGTGGGATTCTGCATATTTTTGATACATACGAACTTAGGGTTTGAATACGTTCTGTAAAAAGGGAGATACGGCTCATAACCTACAATGAGTTCGAACGTGAAGAGGAGCTCTAGACGTCTTAGAAACAGAGTTTTATTGATTGCAATATAAATTTGTGCAGTATCTTAAGAACTGAAGGCAGTGATTGCTTTGTGTTTACTTACTTTCTTTACTATCTATATTTAAGAAGCTTGTAGTACAAATATTATTTATTCATGGTTTACATAGTAATATGTAGAATGAAATATGAAACTTTTGCCGGTTTTGTTAAATTTATAAATAATTTTGTCTAGCCTCAAACAGAAGGGAGTTCTTCGGTCCGCAAACTTAGTTCCAAATGCCTGGATTAGTTATTTTTAGGCTATAGCGGTTGATATGAATGAATGAAGGACTAGAATATAAACGTTGTGACAAACAAATACTATTTGTATTCTAAAATATAAAAATGTTATATACCACTAGCTGAGGAGTCCTCTAACTTTCATATCAGATGCAACAAGAACCTTTCGATCCGGAAAGAAACTTTTCTTGCAAGTTGTTTATTATACTGAACATAGGAAGTATAGTTATTATGTGGTAAGCTGTTTATATTATATTGCACAAAAAGAAATTGTTTATAATGATCTACTTTTGAGTACTAATAACTCAGGAAACTTCTATTAAGTATTGGATCTAGGATGTATCTTGACTAATTTCTAGCTACTATTCGAAAAACAACGAAAGCACTTGTGCGACTTAATGGAAATTATCTCTGCAACAAAGTAGTGACTGTAACCATTGTCCACCGTCCATGAGAATTCCTGTAACTAAATCGCGAGTAAACAATTACAAAAAAATACCTTATGACCACAAATTGAAGTTTCAGAGAATCTAAAGTTCAATGACTGTACCATTTGTAACCCTATAAAGCATTCAAAACAATTTATTTTCAGCTAATCGTTAATTCTATTACTCTATAGCGACTTCTTAAATCTACAATACTATCTTCCTATTTACTATCGAAGCAATATAATTAACTACTTGCACTAAGCGTTAATTTATATCAATAATTACAATAATTTATATGACAGAACTATTTTTCTTTAACCTTGTGTTACACTAATTTATTTCATGTCACGACTTTATAGATCGACTCGAATAAGAATCAGTATTATAAAAAAAAAAACTTGAATTAGAGCTGTGTTGCTTAGACAGCAATCTATATGTATACCTAATCCATAATCTGAACTATTCTAAGATCGTACTAGAATTATGCAAATAAAGTCTGTCAGAAGATGTCATTGTACAGGATGGCTAGAAATTTCCTTCTTTGTGTAGGTGCCTCATCTACGTTCAGCTGTATTATTCTGGGGACAGCTCCGTGGTGTAGTTGGTATGCGTGTGACTACTATACGCAAGGTTCCGGGTTCGAATCCCGACACGATCCGCTTGAAAAATGTTAGACGAGCATTTTCATAAAAATACGCACTCGTTTGAATAAGAGGTAAATTGTAGTTCCCGCGTGTGAGTCTTGTGGTCACGCCCGTTAAGGGTCCCTATCTTGCTTGAAACAGCAAGGATTCGACAAAATTCTAAATTTTCGGGGTAAAAATGCTCGCTTCTTTGCTAATGTAGTACCTTTGGTTGGAGCATTGAAAATCAAATGTAGTGTATTATTCTGGCCAAGCGTAGACTATGCAACGCCTGATTACACTTATTCCCTGTTAAAGCTGTTCTGTCCCACAGTACTAAGACCTGGACTTTAGAATTCCTTTTGAGGCGGTAAGGACAAGCGGAGCCATTTCTGCAGTTCCTTGTCAATGAAAGTAACAACCAACACCCTTCATAAAAGGCGCCGTATTATTTAGATTGTAACCACACTCCAAAATATAGACCTAACTTTCTAAAATAGTATCTCTAGCATATTTTGTACAACTTGCCAGTCGAATCGATAGATAGATCTTGAGCATGGTCAACCTTGTGTCTCCAAATTTAATCATGTGGTACTTGAAGTAGATTAACGTCTTTCATTAATTCTGGTAATTCGATTTGCTAGCGGGCAATTTCTTAGGCAACAGGTAATAGATGCCACGATGTCGATCGTTTAACTTATGTACTTTTACACCCTCTGATGTGCCACGGAGTATTCTGATGGTGCATCGAATACATCACCTTGTATCTCTCTCTGCCAGTGGCGTTGTGAAAAGACATGGATCGCTCATAACAAGGGCAGGTATTTGTTTATCTTAACGAGCGGAACTGTTTGTTGGACTCACTGTATGCCATTTTGCGACATTACCGGCGTCATCACCGTCGTAGAAAGTTGGTCCTTTTCATAACTTCCTTTGAATTCTGCTAATGTCTTTGTAACTTTGGCAATAGTACACGCCTCTGCCTTGGATGCTCTCCTGAAACCTAGCACCCGGCGTTTTCATATCATGTCTGGTCTTCATCTGGATATTATTTAGAACATCACAATGGATGTAGTGTTATATGTTGTGGTAAGGCTTAAGCAGCGAATCTCTGCCAACATGCCAGACCGCTAACTAATTGCGAGTTATGTCATGGTGAAGTTTATTAAATTGTATGTTATGGTAAAGCTTAAGCAACGAATCGTTATCAACCTGCCAGACCGCTAACTGATTGTGAGCTATGTCATGGTGACATTTAGTTAACTGATTTTTATTTAATCGTTTTTTTTTGTTTTGTTTCCCAACTTAGTTAAGGTCGATTTGACGCAGCTCTAAATTCTTTTCTATTCTGAGCTAGTCTAAAAAGGTCTACATACCCTTCACAACCTAAATCTCTAATAATTTGACTAATATAGCTTTGTTTAAGTCTTCCTACTCTATTTTTATTTGGTAGTCTATAATCCAAGACCTTTCTAAATAGTTCCCCATGTCCTATTTGCTGCGCTATCATTCTATCTCACCTGATCTTTAATTGTTTCCACATACAGGGTTCCTCACCTATCCTTCTATAAACTTCTTCATTTGTTACTCTATCTGTCCAACTAATCTTTAACATTCTCCTATAACACCAAGTTTCAAAAACTTCTATCTTTTTCTTATCTGCCTCTTTAATTGTCCAAGTCTCACTACTGTATAATAGAACGCTCCATACGTACGAATTTAAGAAGCTTTTTCTATTATCTAGACTAATACTATTAGCTATTAGTAGGTCTTCCTTTTTTATAAACTTTTTCTAGCTTGAGCTATTCTAGCTACTATATACCTTCTGCTACGTCGGTCTTTTGCAATTATACTACCTAAATAGCAAAATTTATCTACCTCCTCTAACTCGGTATTACCTATTTTTAATTATGGTTTAGACCTAGACCGTAACTCACTTGTTATTATCTTTGTCTTTCCCGAGTTAATTCTCATACTATAGTTACTGTGTAGTATCACATCTAAAATATTTAAAAACTCTCCTAACGCTTTTCTAGACTCTACTATAATGGGTACATCATCCGCAAAACGTAACACGTCTATTTTCTGTCCCTGTACACTAATACCTATCTCTTTTCTTTGTCTAGCTAAGTTTAAAGCTTCCTCAATATAAATATTAAAAGTCAAGAAAGATAGTATACAGCCCTGTCTAACTCCATTTCTAATCTTAACTTTCTTTTCTATTTCATCAAATCTAATTTCTACACTTTGGTTTTTATATAGACTGTAAATAATTTTTCTCTCCCTATGAGAGATTCCTATTTTTTGCAAAACCCTGAACATTACAATCCAATTAACCCTATCAAATGCTTTTTCTAAATCTACAAACGCGAAATGAGTCTTTTTATTTTTTGTAACCTTTTTTCGATGATTACTCTAATCATTAGTATCGGTTCTCTAGTCCCTCTGTCTTTACGAAAACCATATTAGTCTTCGCCTAAATAATTCTCAGTCAAAGCTTCTACTCTATTTTTAATAATTATTGTTAGTATTTTGGAAACGTGGGAAATTAAACTAATCCTGCTAAAGTTCTCACACCTATCAGCTCCTGACTTTTTTGGAATTAGAATAATAATATTTTTTTCGAAATCTATTGGGACCTCACTAGTTCATATAATCTGTCTAAAGTTTTCTGACTTGCATATTTTATTAATTCTGCGGGTATATCGTCTATTTCCGGCGCTTTATTTCGTTTAAAATTCCTAACAGCTCTATCAAATTCCTCTGAGAACCCTATTTCTACATCCTCTTCTTGGTCGTTCTCTAACTCATCCATATCGTCTCCCTTATATAAATCTTTTAAATATCTTTTCGCAATTTTCATCCCAAGCGTAATCTTGCCCTTCTTTCAAGAGCTTGGTAATATTCGCAAATTTCATGAGATATTTAAAATATTTATGGCAATACTTAAAATTACTTCGGGTGGTATATACCAGCCCTGAAATAATGTTTTGCCAAAAAGAATTTAATCTGTTAAGTGAAATTGCACTTAATTTCACTTTCCAATAAATAATAGTAGTAATTGTCAATTAATCGTAGCACTATGCAGTTTCATACTTTACGGGCTCAGTCAAAAATTTACAATCATCCTTCCTTAGTACGTTTTCTATTATTCACGATCTTAGTTTCGAAATTGCAGCATTTGGTTGCAGAAGATTTTCATGCTATGCTTTGTGTTCTAGTTAAAAAAGTACGGGTACTATATGACCAATGGCAATGTGCATTTTAAAAATGCAAAATTCTTTTCGTTGAATGTTTTGAATATTAAGAGTTCGACGTCATTTTCATAGGTAAATTCCAATAATGTTTACATTTAATTAATTCTGTAATCACCAAATATAAATAACAGCTTTGCTTCGATAGCGTTTATATCACCTGCAAGTGTTGGTTTGTACAGTATAATTTAGATAATGGCCGTTACACTTGTGCTCCACCCGAAAGTAAGGAATTTGGTTTAAACGCGAAAATAAATCTGCTTCTAATAAACCTGACTTCAAAATCAATTAATCACGAATATAATGTTTAAACTAAAATGAAAACTGGAGTTTAAATTAATGGTACCACTAGCGTTGATTTTGAAATGTGTATAATCAACATAACGCTGGCAAAAGTAAAATAGGAGGAATTTGAAGTACCGGATAGCAGCCGCTAGCTTTGCTTACCGGAGCAGCCTGAAGGATCGATTTAAATTATACAAATCCAGCTAACAAATATTTACCAATGGATTTGAATTTTTAAGCATACGCCAAATTTATTAGTAACGGATCCAGCTACTTGTTTCTACATTATAAATTTACAATATAGTCCTTCCTAGTCTAAGTATTTTATTTCGACCTCAGCCTGAATTTGTCCCCAACTTTACTTATCGCTCCCTAGCTGACTCCAACATATTTTTAATGACAAATAAATAACAGACGGTTTGTTATACGATAAGCTTTGGACTATAACCTACACAAATATAAAATACGTGACAAAATTGCAATGGCTATTTGGAAATTCTAGGAATATGCTGTGATATACAGAACGCTTACGTGATATGCAGAGCATTTTATCAAGAATTAAACCAGGGAATTTTGAGAAATACCGGGTTCTACAAGAAATAGGAGCAAAGTACAAGCCTTGATCGACGAACACGCCAATTAAAACGTTGGAAGTTGGAGCTTATAAATATGATAGGAAACTCGAAAATAGACAGTCTATCCTCAACAAGGCACGAATCACGTCTATATAAAGTAAAAATTTACGTACCAGTGACAAGTAGTAAAAAGTCAATAATTTATTAAAAGTGAAAGATTAAAGATGCCAAACTTGTGCCACGAAAATTAGCCGTAAACGTCTCCAAAGAAAGGTCCGATTAAAGGTCTGAATAAAGATCTGAATAAGGCTCCGGAAAAAAGGTCCGAATAAGTATTTAAATGTACGTCTGAATAAATAGTCCAAATGCATACTTAAATAATACGTCGAAATAAATTATTACATGGAAATATAAAATATACGTGAAGATACTCAAAGCTACTCCAGAAATCCGAAGGGAAAAATACAAGCAACCATTAATCCATCATTCTGGTCAATCCAGTGAAGCAAGTCGAAATGTAACAATCAAGGGGTGCCGACCATAGATAATATGGGACAATTGCAGTGATAAGCAAGGAAAACTCAGGTTAGAAACCTTAAATATTTATATTAGTTAACGACTGTTTCAATTTTAATATTTGCTATATATTATATGTCTGTCAGAGTCAACAAAAAGTCATTTGAGGGTTTGAAAATAGGGAAAGCATCCTTGTGCGTTCGAAAGATGCTTAAGAGTAATTAAAAAGATATTTTTGCTGGCTTTCAGAAAATATAAATTTGGTGAATGTTAATGTTCTACTCAGGGACTAAATTTTGATTTTACATAAAACTTTACATTTTATCGATCATTATTTTGCGTAATCTTTGGATTGCTTCATTTAAATTAATTTAACAGTTAGGTAGTAGAAAGAAAAAGGGTTAAACAACATTTATTGTCGTGAAGTAGGGCATATTGTGCTTTGTGTTAGCCGAAGCAGAACAAATTATAAAAGAATTTAAAGGGGTTCACAGCAAAATTAAGAAAGAAACATTCGTAAGGATGTTTACTGAAAATATTAAAGGCACACCAACGTAAGGGCATAGTACAGCAATATTAATAACTTCCAATTAATCGTAGGGGAATTTCATATCAATATTGATAACGACCAACGTGGGGCAAGAAAGGAGAATATTACAGCATTATTAATGGTATGCCCAATTGTGGAGCATTTCACAGCAATATATATATATATATATATATATATATATATATATATATATTGTTGTGATACTGTAGCAATACCCCTGTACGCCCTTTTTTGTGAACTAAAAGAGTAAAAAATTTGTAATCTGTTAATTTTTTGATTTTTTAATGTATAATTTTAATGGCGTTGGCTAGCTCAGTTTTTAAATTACGCACGGAACTTGCGAAATACGACAAACAAAGGGTTTAAATTTACCTTCTACCTCTCCTTCCTCTTTAAACCAAAACACCATTAAGCACAAATTATTATAATGTTCTCAAAAATATTTACTACGTATGAAAAGTTTAAAGATTTTCTAAATAGAACTTTCATTGAAAAAAATTAACAATTATCATTCCCAAAGATGATCAAAAAGCCAGCAAAACCACTATTACTATTATTATTAACTGAAGCTCCATGAACGTTTATTCAACGTCTTTAAATATTTACGTAATTTACAACATGTATTCAAAAAAAAAACAATCCTTGCCGCCCCTCGCATAAATTATCATGAAAGCAATTTTTAAAGTATTTAAATTAGAAATATTCAATGAAATGTTAATTTTTAAATCATTCAGTTTAGAAATGTACAACGAAATATTCACAAATAAAATAATAAAACATTTAGCTCGAATCAGTCCCTGGTCCAACTGCTTTAGATATTGTCTGCATCCTTCTTAGCATAGCCTCAAATCACTCTAGCGGCCTTGACAATTTATAGTTGAAGTAAATGCTTATTGCATTTCCTCATTTGATTCAGTAATTATTTATAATTGCTTTCCAGTAATTGTTTATAATCGTCTTCCAGTAATTATTTAGAACTATTTTCATGTGATTAGAGTCGTTATCCATACAGTAATTTATTTATAGTCGCCTTTTGAAGAGTAAAACGACAAACCTCCTAATTTTCTATAATTACAATGGTATTTCACACTTTACAATAAATCACTTTACGTAAATATCTTCGTTTTAAGCGATGTGAACTAAGCCTTACTTCATGTTGAAATGATTTGTTTACAAATCCGGTCGTATTTAAATGCATCGTCTATCTATTGACAGGCGCAGAGTTCGATGTTGTGCATGTTACTTTCATACCAGGTTTTTAAATATTCCATCGTATAGTATTGTATGTTAAGATGAACGCGTTACTTTTGTCACGTACCATTTCGAGTTAATAGCATTGATTCGCTTGGATTTTTATACTTCTAGATAAGTAAACCATTGTTTGTTCAAATAAATTTGGTGAACTTTGATTTTAATTACCATGCCTTGCTTGCTTCCAATAAATCAGGTGTCGATTTTAATTTTCTAGTCATGTAGACTTAATACAATTTATGCATTAAATTATATGCGTTTGCTATCTTACGCATTTTAAACTTGCTTGTGTTAATTAAGATCCTTGACGTAATAATGATGCGTTATTTATGCGTGCCGCGTTTTAGCTTACGTTTATGTTGTTTAACGACTTGCGAATTTGTTTATTCTCGTAGATCTTCA
This sequence comes from Platerodrilus igneus, assembly GCA_036346225.1. Classification (NCBI taxonomy): domain Eukaryota; kingdom Metazoa; phylum Arthropoda; class Insecta; order Coleoptera; family Lycidae; genus Platerodrilus; species Platerodrilus igneus. Next base: position 153,822 of record JARFIW010001410.1, read on the forward strand.
GAATATTTCTTATTAGCTAAATTAATTATAATTATGGTTTATATACAAGGCGTTGTCATTTACTTTCCAGCCTAATCATCGTATTTCTTGTTTTCTTCTTCTTCTTATATGAAGTGCTCTATATTATTGGTCCTAACTACCCTTAAACGACCTTATTAACACAGCATTTTATATACGTATATATATATATATATATATATATATATATATTGATTTGGGGGATACGTAACTTGTACTCGTTAAAAATTAATTGCAAAATCTATTTATTAATACAAATCGAGGCTAATGTTTGTACAACAGTCGCAATATTTATAAGTACCTCGAATATAAGTTTTTCCATGATTCGAAAATCTGGTCGTCTGCTTACATCTAATTATCTTACTGTTAAGAGAAAATGGGTATGCACTGCTAAAGTCCTGGTGAGTATACGCTAAATGTCGAGTTGGGGGAGAGGGATCACTATCACTTTTAAGTTCTGGGGGAGATACGCGGCTTCACTCTAGTTTAGTTTTTAGTTTAGTTAGTTTATTTGATTCATTTAAGTTAACTAGATTTCCTTATTTAGTTTTGTTATTTATTAGCCCGATGTTTAAAGTTTTAAAACTAATACCCGGTTTTTTGTTCCGCGCGTTTAAGTAAGACAGTGATTGATTTACTGTAAATTTCGTGTAATTTTTTTTATTGTTAATTTTGTAAATTAAGTAATATCGGGTCATAAAATAAATATACGCCTCCTACCACAAAATTCAAGTGCTCCCCGCAAATCCCTTTAAGGCTACGCAAAAAACATACCGGTTAACCACTTCTTGGACTTTTTCCATTCTCTTGAGCCATACTTACCCTTCAGCAGCGAGTTTCCTGTCCGCCAACCCGCTGTTAACCATTTCTAGTAAGCAGTCAAATAGCACGAGCTTGGCGCGGTTTGCACCCTTGCCGCATTTGGATGGTGAAGGGTAAGGTAAAGTCAGGACAGGAAAGAATGGGGGCAGAAATGTAACCAATATATCGAAGCTCAGGAAGGCAGAAATGACACTTGTCTTGAGAAAGAGTAAGGCCAGCATGTAAGAGACGAGAAGGACTAGGTCAAGAATTCGCAGGTGTTCTTCGAATGAAGAAGTGGCAATGATGATATCATCGAGGTAGGCGAAGCAGAATGGTTTCAGGTTAGAACCGATGACCTGATCGATAACACGTTGAAAGGTGGCAGGAAAATTATGGTGGCCAAAGGGCATACGACAGAATTGAAATAAACTTCGATGAGGGACGGTGAAGGCAGTGATGGGTTTGGATTTAGGGGACACAGGGATTTGCCAATAGGCGAAACGGATATCTAGAGAGGAGAGATAACGAGCATCGCAAAGCCGGTCAAGGATGGTAGAAATGTACGGAAGAGGATATGCGTCTTTTGGGTGACTTGGCTGACCTTCCGAAAATCAATGTAGAATCGATAGGAATCGCCTCTCTTCTTAACCAGTACAATAAGGCTAGATCATGGACTAGTAGACGACCTCTAAGCTGATCATTTCATCGAGTTCCAAATGGGCACCCTCAAGAAGTGGACGGGAAAGGAAATAATAACGTTGTTTAAAGCGCTCGGCTGACGTGCGGATGTGGGGTTGTACTAAGGAAGTACAGCCGAGACCAGGAGGTTGCTTGGAAAAGGAGAAATTGATTAAAGAGTCGAGTCGAAGTTGTTGTTCGGGACCAAGGTCGGAAATAATGTAGTTAAGAGCGAAAGTACTGATGGCCAAGGAAGAAAGAGGAGCAAAACTCAATTGACCATCGATAAGACCAGGTACACACTGCATAGACAGCCAGAAATCGATGCCGAGTATAAGTTGGTGGGAGACTTCGGGAATAACCAGTATATCAAGGGTAATCATGGATTCTGAAAGAGTGATGGGAAGGGAGACGAAACGTAGGATGGGACATTTTGAGTTGTTGGCCAGGCTGCAGAGAGATGCAGAATATTTATGCAGAGGAAAGTTCAACGGACGTAATCGGTGCCAACCAGGACCACCAATGACTGTACGTGTGGTTCCTGAATCTATCAGCGTAGTAAAGGAAATCTTAAAGATTTGGACAGATAAGTATGGGCGTTGATCGCCCCAGAGACTAGTGCACAGATAGTTTAGCACCAAACGAGATTGGTCCCGAGACCAGTAAAAGGGATATCCAAGGACAAAGGGAGAATAGGGTCTTCGCCTCGGCCTAAGAACCCTATTGTCGGTTGACCGGCGCCGTACATGTTGGGCAGTTAGGTCGGGTAACTCCATTTCTACCACAACCATAACAATGTCGGACTTGAGGACTAGGACAACGAGTAGAAATATGCCCAGGTTGGTCACAATTAAAGCAGGTGACCTGACGAATAGGAGTAGGCGTAGGGACAAGAACAGACGGTACGGCGACAGAAAAGTTATGTCAAATCGGAGGTGTAGGAAGGGCTTTGATAGGTCGATCAGGAAGACTGAGTGTATGCGTGGAAAGCGTAGCGGGTGCCAAGGCAAAATCTGGTTCCACGTATGAGTTTTTGTCCTGGCTAGGGGGTACGTAGTTCTCAACGCAAAATTTTCTGCGTTCTAACTGTAAGCACCCAGTTTCCAACTCTTGTAGAGATAGAACCGGAGGTAACCCGGTGAGATAGAAGGGAGCCAAATTTTGGGATACAACATCTAATTGTACGTCATCCGGTACACTTACATGACGGCGGAACATGGCAGCCATACAAGCTAGGTATTCGATTACACCTTCCGTTGAATCCTTAATTTGTGTTAAAATATCTTGAAATAATCGACGTTTATAATCCGGGGGTTTGAAAAGTTGGATCAATAAATTGGACAAAGACTTCCAGTCAGAAAATCTATGCCGATTACCCCGATACCAAAGAAACGCCTTAGCTTCGAACAAATCTGCTGCAGACTCAAATAACTGCAGTTCCGACACATGTCGAGCTCGTCAGAGTTATTTCACCCGTTCTAAGAAATTATGTACAGACAGAGTGTTTGGGTTGCCAGAAAATTTTAAATTCCACTTCGACACCGGGATGTATTGGTGGAAAACTGACAAAGAAGTAGCGGAAGCGGATTCCGGTTCAGGTTCAGATTCCGAGTCGGAAGTGAGGAAAGGAGGTTCATCGGAATCGACATTCGTAGTGTATGCCGGGCTAGAAGTAGCTATCGAAGTATGACAAAAATTTTTTATTTTTGTGTCGAAGGAACCGCGGAGATTAGCTAATAGCAGTAATTGGTTATGGGCTTGGCGGTTTTCCTGCATTGGAGACATTCCCGAACAGTGTCGTTCGGTATGTAACCATACAGAGCTAATGCGTTTAAACGCAGGTGAAGATTTGTCCCCACAAAATGTAGCAAGAGCTTGTTTTAGCTCTTGAACAGCGGCCGTAACCGCTACCAGTTCGGAAGCGAAATCAGGCTCCACGAGAACAGGACTAAATCCTGGTTCACGTTCCATGCGGTACGCACTCTGTACGGACCTGCGTAACACGTCGAGATTATCCTCGGGATCAAAGCCTCGAGATGCTAGTTCGTATTGTAGCTCGGTTTTTCGCAGCCGATTTACATGGATGCGCCAATATGCCATGGTACACAAAGAAAGAGAAACAACCAATTAATAAATGGCACTTCAAGCGATTTGGTGACCCGTAGCACGGTTTAGAACCCACAATGTCGAAAGGACTAGCGGTAGAATAGAAAAAATCGCAGAGAAAAAGAAAAAACCATTTCTAGACTTGATGGGGAGAACAAAATATACAGAGGAAAGAAAGAAAAAGAAAAATCTTGGGCGCCAGCGTTTTCAATGGACTAGGATTATTAGCGAAAATACAAGTCCAATTATCTGAAATTAACTCACCAATAGTATTGAGCATAAGAGACGAAACATAAGTAGTATCAGGCCAAGAAAATGTGGGTTATGTAGGAACTTAGGCCTTAACAATAAACAAAGAATCGGAGCAAAAATTAACTAAAACCAACTCGCAACCTTACGCCAGGGCGTCAGAAATTATGCTACGTACAATGACGTAGTCAAAAAAAAACAAGGAAGAAGAAAGAAAGAGGAATTGACCGGGCTCAATCGGTGAGTGGGTGGGGCAGAATACCTACACAAATTAAATCAGGCCTGAAATATAAGTAAACAAATAACACACTCCTAACCATAATCATACAATTTTTAATTATCAAGAAAAAATTAATTAGGTACAAAAGCATAATGGTACCCCCAAATAAACAATCTGTAATTACAAGTCACACATATTTACAAGATCAACAGAAATCCTCTCTAACATGAAAAGCTGCCGTTTTTAGGTGCCTACCCTTTACGTTATTTTGCAACACCACAAAACCCAAAAAAAACAATAAAAACCACAGCTCTTAATAGTTGTAAATATAAAAATTACACATGCCTCATTGGCAGGACAATATTCTAACTAATAAAAATTTAGCACAAAAAAATTAAAGCACATAGTAACCCAACAGTTATAACTCATCTTTGTACGTTTACGATTACTTACAGTAATCCGTTTAAGGCCACCACTCACCCTCGAGTTGCTGCCGTCGGACCGGCTCCTACCATACCTAACAACGGGGCGAAGGAGAGGGGCGCGTGATCCCACCTTGGGGTTGTCCTCTCATTACAACAAAGGCGACCATTCATCGTAGATTTAAGAGCCACAGGAAGAAGCTATAGTAAGTACAAGTAAAATTAATTTATTGATGTCGAAAAGTACAATTTTACTAAACCATAAATACCCACCACGCTGTAAGGCGTGCGCGAAATTTTCATAAAGAAAACGAAACGAAGAAAACCAGAACGGATGCTTTCATCGTGTGAGCTGAAAAGCAAATGAATATTAATTTTGTTTAACTAATGACTAGAGCTCAAAGTAACATTGTTGCCAAGGATTAAAACTGAAAAACACGGTTTGATCGAATACTACGCGGCTTCAGTTCGACGAATCTTTTGATGCAAAACACAATTAATTATCGGATACCTAGAACAAGTTATTGACTAGTTAATTATAGCCTAAACTTTACGTTGAGGAATTCTGAGAAAAAGTATTTATTATTAATTAGGCGGTAGGATTTAACAATAGTAATAGAATTTATACGAACGGAGAATGCATTAATAAGGGAAAGGGTTATCTTAATTTACCAAATTAATTTTCGTTCGTAAAGAAAAAGGGATTTGAGTTGAAAATCATTAGACAGCGTATTCATTATTAATTATGAATGAACGATTTTATTTAACAGTAGAAACGGAATTTATTTGAACGGATAATGAATAAACAAGGGAGAAAAAGGATAATTAATTTGCGCTGAAAATAAACGGACCAACTTTTTAAAATAAATTCAATTTTTCTGTTTAAACCAATACGTTTATTACAACAATAACTTTGAATGCTAATAAATGAAATGATGTATAAAATGTTACTCAAGTTCTCCAAAATAAAGCGCGTTTTAATAAAGGTTTCTCTCCATCATAGTTGGTACCAGTTTCACTGCTGAATAAATACAATGATGCATAAGACGTTACTCAATTTTTACGGCGTACTTTCAACATCAAACCCTTTTAATACAAGTTAGTTGTTTTAAAGTTAATCACTCGGAGTTAGTATTCAACCGTTATGTACTAAGATGGCGTCCTTGTTGTGCTCTCCACCTTGAAAAACTCTAATGTTGGACGTCTGTACTTACTGTGTACTTCTATCTAAATTCTCAGTCGAGTGCCAATATCTGCTATGATACAAATTGAATGTCTATATACGCCTTGCTGCTAGCTTATCAAATACCTGAATAACCAAAATCGAGTACCACCAACAAACAAATAAAGTAAGTCTACTATATCATGGTAAGTATTTAGTATGCTTATCCTTTTTTTGTGTAATCTCAAGTTCATTAGGCAAATTTGCTGTCCCAATAAAATTATTTTAGTTGATTTTGTACATAAATATCTACTATTAGATTCTTCATCTAATTAAAATCTTAATAAAATAACACTTAATTAAATCAAATAGTTTATATATTAGATGTTCTTTAAAACCGTCAAGTGTCAAAATGTGGCTTACTTTCAAAATTATCAGTGTCCAATATTTTACTCTAGAAAATAAGATAAAAAGAAAAAATCGGCATATACCTCCAAGTGTCGAAATACTTATATTGTATCCATATATGTTGCGATGAAACAGCTAAACATCATACTCTAGTCTTATCTTGCACGCTTAATCATCCGCGGAGGTGTACCAGCAAATCATCGTGACCTCGCTCACTGAGGAATTGTCTTTACGTTAGTCAAGACCATAGCTGAAACAGTGGCCCTACGCAAAAGAGCAATTGGATCAACGCAAAAGAGCTAAAAAAGAGACACTACTATTAACTTCTCGTGAAAGACATGAATCGCTTTTGGAGTAATAGAATTAGCCACGCAGAAAGCACGTTCTAGGACAATGGACACGATCAAAGTGGACCCAGTTTAGAAAACGACATGATAATCGATTGAAATATTAGAGTACTACATGTCAAAAGAACACGTGTCAAGCCTTTTCAATAATTAGATAAAGAAAACTGGAAAACGCGGATCCAATTTGTTAATCACATATAGAAAAGCTTTTCTATTCAAACTTATATTACTACCTTTAAATAAAGCAAACATATTCTAGGAACAATAGCTCATGATAATTTTCTTCGAAGTCCAAAATTTTTGTTCCATCTAAATTCGCTAAATTCGCTGTCAAGTGCATTGAAGTTGTAAAAAGAAAGTTACGTGGGTCAGACGAAACAGCGGGCCAAGAACCGTGTAATACAACATAAGAGCGATGATAAGATAGAAAAATCTTTTTGTGCCTTGTCTTCTCATCATTTTGCCATCATACATGTAGCGGGTTTAGATGGAACAAAAATTTTGGACTTCGAAGAATATTATCATAAGAGATTGTTCCTAGAATCCTTTTACATTCTCCAACAACGGGACCCATTAAACAATAAGTTAGATGCGAAGAATTCGAGTGCTGTTTATTCAGGATTGTATATATTTTACAAACCTGTATAATTTTATCGTAGTATGAGGTTTACACATTAAATTGTATTGTTTAAATATAGTGTTTGAAGTTTTGAATTATCCAGCATTTGGTTGTTATCACTAAATATTTAATTACGTTCATCAAATGTTTCGGTGAAGTTTTCAATTAATTTTTAGCATATAAACGTTTAACTAAACGAGTGAAGTTTGTATTGTATTATAGTTGTTCCTTTCACTCACTGCATTGATTATTTGAACTCGTTGTTTATAACCCCTTTAGGGTATAGTATTGTGTTTTGTTAGATTTTATTGCTTATGGAATATTATATATGTTGTGCTAATTTTAGCAGATATTGCTACCGAGTTATGTCTTAGTAGTTATGTAAATAACGTTGTGTGTACTTTCAGAACTTGTGACTAACCTCATTATGTTTTTTTAGTCTTTGAAGAAGGCATGGAATTTTGTTGCCAAAACGTTGAATTAAATTACGATTTGACATAGTGGTCTATTCATTGTTGAACGAGTGTATCCTAAGAGTTCACCAACCTTTATTTTAACTATATATACAGGGTGTCCAAAAGTAATGATCCAAATTGAAGGGTTTGATAGCTTAGATTAATACCTATTCAAATAACTATATATGTTATTATCCAATCGTTGATGGTTTCGAAGTTATAACAACTTTTGCGTTTTGTGTCAAAATCGTGCAGAATTTTGAATATTAATTTTCAATAAAAGAAATACTAACCTTTTGAAGGTAGTTGGTTTTCTGTTGTATGCGTGAATGTTGCGTCTTTAATAAATGAGGACTTCCTCAAACATTTACTTATTATCGCAAGAGAAAATCATAATTTTTCCATAATTTTGGTGGTATGAAAAATTGTGCGTGCTTTTCAAACTAAAATTACTGAAAAAAAGTATTACCATCTAAAAGTGCACACCAATCCAAAAAACTTCATTAATCTATGCACTTTGTTTAAAGGTATAACTGGTAGGTCTAAGATTAAATGCATAGAAAATTTTTGGGTAATTTGTAGGTACAATCCCAAAAACAGCACTTTTATTAAAAAATTTGTAAGTAATAGCCAACTTATAATTTTTGTAAAATATAAACTCAAAATTATCAAATGTATTTAAAATTCGTTTACAACAAATGTTCGAACCCTGCCACCAGTTCTTATACAAAAACGGCACCGTCTTAAAAAATTTCGTTTTAAAAACCTGAAGACGCGACCGTCTTCTCTTGGCCTTCCAACGGCTTCGCGTATTTTTATACGAAGGTCCTGCTCGTTTGTGGTATGTATTTATACACATTTTCTTTCATATGACCCTACAAGAAGTAATCCCGGGGGTTGAGGTCGGGCGAACGTGGTGGCCAATAGATAGTGGCTCCTCGTCCTACCCAACGATTGGGATATGCAGGATTTAAGTGTTCCCTAACATTACGAACATTGTGTGCTGGAGCGTTATCGTGTTCAAACCACATTATATGCCTAGTTTCTAGAGGGATATCTTCTAGAAAATCGTTTAATTCGTGTCGAAGAAAGTGAAGGTACCGTTGTGCATTTAGACTGGGTGGTAACTCAAATGGCCCAACTAATGTGCTTGCGACTATCCCATCCCACAAATTTATGCTAAAACGTTGTTGAAATCGGTCGTGTCGTACAGTTCTCGGGTTTTCAATTGCCCAAAAGTGGATATTGTGAATATTAAACATTCCAACCCTATGGAGAGACGATTCATCACTCCATAAAATTTTTTCAAAGAATTGTTGATGGTGGCGGTGTCTGTGGAGCATTTCGTGGCAAAACGTTACTCTTGTGGATAGTCTGTTGCTAATAGAGCTTGCACGGGTTGCACGTGGTATGGATGGAGATTGTTTCTGCGCAACATTCTATGTACCGTAGTTCGTGGAATTCCAGATTGCCTGGCAATGTCCCTAACACTCGTTGCAGGATTATCTAATTCCATGGCAACGACTTTGTCTTCACCTTCAATTCTAGGCGTTCCTTTTCGTTGTCCTAAACCACCAGGACTTTCAACTTGAACATAAGCGTGATGCACTCTTTCAAATACCCTGCAATCAGGAAAATTAGCTCGGATAGGAAAACGAATTCTGTATTCTCTAGCAGCTTATCGTGCATCGCCATTACATGTTCCACAAACAAAATGCATTTCAGCATACTCATGAGCAGTATACTACATTTTCTAAATGTAGAATTTTGAAACTAAACAACAAAAGCAACAATAATCACAAAACAGAAATCCACTATCTTAAGAATTGACTTATCTAGTCGAACAATTGTACAGGATTCAAAAACAATTTTTAATTGAAAGTAAGTTACTAGATACTAACATTAAAATGTAACTAATATGTATAACATTTGCCAAGAATGTTTTTATTTGCCTGTCATTGTTTGTAGTTGATTTAAAGAAATGATTCCTTACCTGATTACCTTAATCTTGAATAAAATGCTGCTAATCTATTATTTATTAAGATGGTGATTCATATTTAAGGACATGCATAAGCTAATTTTTAAATTATTATCTACTAAAACTTTTACAAAAATTATAAGTTAGCTTTTGCTTGAATTCTTTAATAAAAGTGCTGTCCTTAGGATTGTACCTACAAATTACCCAAAAATTTTTTATGCATTTAATCTTAGACCTACCAGTTATACCTTTAAACAAAGTGGCATAGATTAATGTAAGTTTTTTGGATAGGTGTGCACTTTTCGATGGTAATACCTTGTTTGAGAAATTTTAGTTTGGAAAGCACGCATAATTTTTTATAGAACCAAAATTATAGAAAGATTATGATTTTTCTCTTGCGGTAATAAGTAAATGTTTGAGGAAGTCCTCATTTATTAAACACGCAACATTCACACATACGCAGAAAACGAACTACCTTCAAAAGGTCAGTATTTCTTTTATTGTAAATTAATATTTGAAGTTCTGCAGGATTTTGTCACAAAACACAAAAGTTGTTATACCTTTGAAAGCATCAACAATTGGATAACAACATATATAGTTATTTGAATAGGTATTAATCTCAGCTATAAAACCCCTTAATTTGGACCATTACTTTTGGAACACCCTGTATATGTATATGTATGTATGTATATATATATATATATATATATATATATATATATATATATATATATATACAGGGTGCCCACAATCTATCTCCGTATATGGGTAACTTTGTTATTATAGAAGATACAATGTTGGTTAAATTAGCAAAGTTGAAGAGAAATTTACGAGTAGTATGATGCTTTTTTGAAAACTCACCTAGATGCTCAACTTTTTTAGATATTTGAAAAAAACTGAAATTTGCCATTTTCTTCAAACGCTAATAACTTTTTAACGGTTTAACCTATAGAGAAAATAAAAACTGCTTGTAAGGTAACTTTTTACGTAGAATTCAATAGTGTATATGACAATTTTAATTGGAAATGGGTTTTCAAGCTACAAACATAACCTCACTTTTTAAATGGAAACCATAGTTCAATATAACCCAAATGGAAAGGTTTTCTTTTCTGATTACCCTGATGTAAGGGTTAATGTACTTATTTTCAGTAGTTTCTTCATAATAAAGAAAAAACGATTTATTTATTTGCGGACATCAAGGAGTCCATGGATACATATTTTAAATAAACAAAAAACAACTGGCATTTGTCAGATATTATTAGTTAAAGTGTTTATTTGCTCTGGGTTGCAAATTTTGTGTAGAAGACTTTTAAATTTATTTGATTATAATAGAGAATGTATACAAACGACGAAAAAATGACATACTCTTTTGTTACTATGCCTGTAACAGAAATTGTGATGCTGCTGGTGATATGTATTATGAAAGATATTTGGAAAGAAGGCAGCCAGATAAACGATTGTTTTCTAAATTAGAAAACAATTTAAAAGGTTTGGTGCTTTTACAAAACCCAGTACTGATAAAAGAAAATTCAAAACTGATGATGAAGAACGCGTGTTAGCCTACATAAATTTTAAGCCAACAGCGTCCACCGAGAAACTGCAATTGAGTGCGCTACTTCTACAGAAAAAGCTCGCCTAATTTTAAAACAAAACCGCTACAAACCATACAAAACCCATGCTAGCAATACACTGTATCATGGGGATTGTGAGAGAAGACAACAGTTTTGTAGGTGGTTTCTTAATGAAACAAATAATAATCCTGGTTTTAGTCACACTATTATATTTACCGACGAAGCAAAATTTACTAACAAAGGCATGTTTAACAGAAAAATACAGTCTACTGGAGTCAGGAAAATCCCATTTAACAGAAGAAAGGCGGGATCAACATCAATTTTCGATAAATGTGTGGTGTGCCATTTTGGTAATAAAATACTTGGGCCTTTCTTCTATAATTATAATTTAAATGGTGTACACTATTTGAATTTTCTACAAAACGAATTGCAAGAAATGCTCGATAATTTGCCACTTAATTTACTGCAAAACTTATATTATTTTCAGCATGACGGTGCACCTGCTCACAATGTTCAAGTCGTTTCTGAATATCTTGATAATAGTTTTCCAAATTGGATTGGCAATGCAGGTCCTGTTCCATGGCCGGCAAGGTCACCAGAACTATCGCCACTGGATTTTTTCTTTGGGGTACTGTAAAGGATGTAGTGTATGCTAAAAATCCAATAACATTGAGCAACTCAAAGATAGTATTACAGCAGCTATTACAAGTATAAAACCACAAACGTTAAATAAGGTGCACCAAAACCTAATTAAAAGGTGCGAAATGTGTTTGCAAGCTAATGGAGGTCATTTTGAGCATATGTTAATGTAGGAGTGGGCATATTCGCATTAATTAATTTTGTTTCCTTTGATTAAGTTATTTGTATTGTATGGATAGTTTATTTTTAAGTATTTTATTTTTTAGTTTATAATAAATTTAGTTACAATAAACTTGTGTTTCCATTATTGATTTTATACATTTTGTTTGTTTGTAATATGTATCCATGGACTCCTTGATGTCCGCAAATAAATAAATCGTTTTTCTTTATTATGAAGAAACTACTGAAAATAAGTACATCAACCCTTACATCAGGGTAATCAGAAAAGAAAAACTTTTCCATTTGGGTTATATTGAACTATAGTTTCCATTTAAAAAAGTGAGGTTATGTTTGTAGCTTGAAAACCCATTTCCAATTAAAATTGTCATATACGCTATTGAATTCTACGTAAAAGTTACCTTACAAGCAGTTTTATTTTCTCTATAGGTTAAACCGTTAAAAGTTATTAGCGTTTGAAGAAAATGGCAAATTTCAGTTTTTTTCAAATATCTAAAAAAGTTGAGCATCTAGGTGAGTTTTCAAAAAAGCATCATACTACTCGTAAATTTCTCTTCAACTTTGCTAATTTAACCAACATTGTATCTTCTATAATAAAAAAGTTACCCATATACGGAGATAGATTGTGGGCACCCTGTATATATAATCATGTAATTAAGGGGGCATCATTGGGATATATAAGGGCACAAGTAAACTCATAGGTTGAGTGCTTTTAAATAAGGAAAAACAAATTTATTTAATTAGGGAGTTGGAATATTTTTAACACATTATATTTTTTAACTTAAAAAATGTATAGTAATGTAGGATCAATGTAATTAGCCGATGATAATGTAACATAATATTTGTATAAACATAGGGCAGAATAAGCAATAACTGGGGTAAAATCATCCTAACGTATTTGAAAATTGTAGTAAAGTGATTATATGAAAGTCTAAAAGCGTGGAACAGGTGTTAAAATAACTTTTCTGTTTGCAAACGTATAATGCGAGACGTTTAAACAAAACAACGAGGGAAGATAATATTTCTCGGTAAGCTTGGCAACACACAAACTTTAATGGGTTATTGGAAAAACACAACCGTTGGAATTAATGTAGACACGGTTTTGTGGTTAAAATATTGATTTCAATCTTGGAGGTGGTATAGAAAAGAGCCAACAAAGAGACCAAAACAGAATAAAAGTGTATTGAGTGCAAGAGGGATGCGTATACATAATTCAGAAGACAGTATAGTTGAGAGACCTAAATAAAATTGATAATTTCAAGGATATTTAAAAGCAAACACGCGTTTGTTGAAAAGTGGGAGAATGGAGCCAAGCAAGGTAATTGGTGTGAATCGTACGAGAAGGGCAGAGATCCAGCTGGTAGAAGCGTATATGTGAGATAAAGCTATAGGTACAAGGGAGATGAGAGATTTTTGTTCAAGTTGGAGGCATTAACAAATAAAGATGTAGAGGCTAAATTCGAACAACGGAGTAACAGTTTGAAGCGATTTACCAAGTATCGTTATGTTCGTTATGAAAATTTTCAAGAATCCGAAGTTTTTCGCTGAAACAACGAACGGTTAGAAAAGATTTTCCGGAATTATAGGAACGAGTATACGAGTGTACGTGCCAATTTAAAACAGAGGGGGCGGCGAATTTTACTTGTATAATTACTGGCAGGGAGGGGTCTCGCTCTCTTTTGCTTTCTTTCTTTTTCGTTCTGATTTCATCTTGCATTGGTGATAATAGTTACTTTCAAGTGAACTAGTGCAAGTTAATAAAATTTTATGTAGAAGCTAATAAAGCATCTTTGTGGCAAAACATTAAAGTGGTACGTAAGTACAAGGCTTGTTAAGTTTGGTATTAGAATGTACGAAAATTAAAGTTTGAAAGTGTTTGGATGATACAAAAAAGCGATGTTTGAATAATAAAAGTTAAGTTTGGAGATTGGAATTTTTGGAGTGGAAATTGAAAACAGCGGTATGCATGGCGGATATGGTAATTAAAAGAGGGAGTTAGTTGATAGACTGGGTATCTACTAGACGGCAGCATCTTCAAGGAGCTAGATGTGGAGCACCCTTAGAAGATAAAAACCAGATAGGCGATAGAATAGAACATTGACTGGTAAATATTTTTATGGTGTTTGTGATTATTTGGATTTGACTTTGATGTGTTTTATTATTATTTGATATTTTATAAACAGACATTTATAGGACTTTAAAAGAAAATTGATCTTTGAAAATAATTAATGAATTTACAGGTAACCAAATTATTAGGAGCAGCCGAGGGCAAGATTCGAGCTAAATCTTCACAGTATTATGCAGCCCAACAGCGGAACACGTCTTAGAGTAAGGCTCAAATATATATATATATATATATATATATATATATAATATATATATATATATATATATATATATATATATATATATGTTTGCTTTTCTGACCGTATTATTAATATTATATGTAGATTTTCTGGGTATTGGTCATCAATAATATTCAAGTAAATTTGTATGACGCGTTTCGGTTTATTACAACCATTATCAAAATATCTAAAATACATAAAATTAATTACAATATATAAAACGTTATTTGGTATAAATACAGTATAAAATAATAACATTATAGTTTATACCTGTTCAAATTTTGAATAGCAGAATTTACATATTAAAAACATAGAAACATCAATGGATATTGTGTCAATTGCTTAAATATACGTATTAACTGTGGGACTGTTTGAAACAAAGTGTAGGCAAAAGTTGTGTGAGTGTAGATAAAAGAACATCATATTTGTTTTGTTGTTATGATAATTATTCTGATATTTTACTAAGATGCAAACTCTTGATTTAATTATTAATTATGTTATGGTATATATTAACAAAGCCATCATTATCAGTCTTTGAATTTACAGTATTATGATCTCTTTGAATTTGTATCATTTCTAATATGTTTCTTTTTATTTCATGCTTTTCGGTACCTAAAATGCTAATATTATCAAAATTAAAATTATGTAGATTGTTTAGTGCGTGGTTGGCTAAAGCGGTACATCTGTTATTGGTTTTTTTAGAGTATTTATGTTCATAAATTCTTTTGTTTATGTATTGTTTTGTGCTTCCTATGTAGGTGCTAGGGCATTCTTTACAATTTATTTTATATATAGTGTGTGTTTTATTTTTATCAAGAATTTTTGGTTTCAATTTATTAAAGAATTTAATTGTATAGTTATTTGGTTTATGTCCCACTTTAATATCATAACTTTTTAAACATTGTTGAATTTTATGAGAAAGTTTTGGTATGTATTCTAAACTTATATAAATATTATTACTGTCATTGTTTTTATTTTCTTTGTTGTTATTATATATTTTATGGATTTTTTGTTTTATAATAGGGTCATAGAAAGTTTTAGGGTAATTATTTTGTTGTAATACTTGTTTTACTTTTCTCAAATTGTTGGGTCTAAATTTTGAGTGAGACAACTGTATTGCATTGTCTACCAGATTATTGATGACGTTAGTTTTATATTGTATAGGAACGGTTGAATTGAAATTTAAATATCTACCAGACCAGATATTTTTTGTAAACCAATTTGTAAAAATTTTTCCTGTTTTATTATATATAATTTTTATATTTAAAAATGAAATACTATGGTTTACTTCTTTTTCGACAGTGAACTGTAATTTACTATGGAATGAATTAAATAATTGTAAAGTGTTTGCAATTTGGTTTTCTGGTAATTACCCTAAAACTTTCTATGACCCTATTATAAAACAAAAAATCCATAAAATATATAATAACAACAAAGAAAATAAAAACAATGACAGTAATAATATTTATATGAGTTTAGAATACATACCAAAACTTTCTCATAAAATTCAACAATGTTTAAAAAGTTATGATATTAAAGTGGGACATAAACCAAATAACTATACAAATAAATTCTTTAATAAATTGAAACCAAAAATTCTTGATAAAATAAAACACACTATATATAAAATAAATTGTAAAGAATGCCCTAGCACCTACATAGGAAGCACAAAACAATACATAAACAAAAGAATTTATGAACATAAATACTCTAAAAACCAATAACAGATGTACCGCTTTAGCCAACCACGCACTAAACAATCTACATAATTTTAATTTTGATAATATTAGCATTTTAGGTACCGAAAAGCATGAAATAAAAAGAAACATATTAGAAATGATACAAATTCAAAGAGATCATAATACTGTAAATTCAAAGACTGATAATGATGGCTTTGTTAATATATACCATAACATAATTAATAATTAAATCAAGAGTTTGCATCTTAGTAAAATATCAGAATAATTATCATAACAACAAAACAAATATGATGTTCTTTTATCTACACTCACACAACTTTTGCCTACACTTTGTTTCAAACAGTCCCACAGTTAATACGTATATTTAAGCAATTGACACAATATCCATTGATGTTTTTATGTTTTTAATATGTAAATTTTGCTATTCAAAATTTGAACAGGTATAAACTATAATGTTATTTTTTATACTGTATTTATACCAAATAACGTTTTATATATTGTAATTAA
Organism: Platerodrilus igneus; assembly: GCA_036346225.1. Classification (NCBI taxonomy): domain Eukaryota; kingdom Metazoa; phylum Arthropoda; class Insecta; order Coleoptera; family Lycidae; genus Platerodrilus; species Platerodrilus igneus. The sequence continues at coordinate 170,227 of JARFIW010001410.1, forward strand.
TTTTATTATTTTAGATATTTTGATAATGGTTGTAATAAACCGAAACGCGTCATACAAATTTACTTGAATATTATTGATGACCAATACCCAGAAAATCTACATATATATATATATATATATATATATATATATATATATATATTGATATGATAACGCTGCACGTCGATGTAATTATACTCTCAGTCTCCTTCGGATCGCTACCGCTCTGTGTATTTTAATATCCTAAAATTTAAATATGCCTCGGCTAGCCCAGTTTAATTCACATAGAGTGCATAACGTTACGACGATCAAATAACTTACCCCTTTTTCTCTAAAACTTTTCCTGCTTTGAATGATAAAACAAAGTCGATTAATATTTGTATAATGAGAAATAAAAAATATATATACATTTCACAGCTTAATCTGTTCTACTGTATGACAAAACGAGCTTCTGAATCAAATAACAATAAATTTTAAATTGTTTATCTCCAAAAATTAAAGCTCCCTTTCCTTGTTTTAAAGCCAACAAAATGACGTTATACTCTACTGGAAATTTCTATAAACGTTCAAGATTCTTCCCCTTTTTTACGAAGTTTTTCGCGTATGAAAGAAATTTTTGATGACTCCTTACATAAAATATTCAAGTATAAAATATGATCAATGTTCAGAAAAATATATAAAGAGAAAATAATGCCTTATGCTAAATAGTTCTGACTTGTAGTTTTCCTTGTGTGGCTTTCTGCTGCATGCTGTGGATCAGTACCCCAATATCACATTTAGTCGAGCTGCTCCATTCAATTTATTTAGTCTCCAAGTTTTACCCCGTTTAATTAATAATCTGGTATTTTCTTAATCTTCCTTGGATTTTCTTAATGTCATTTAGATTTACGTGATCTCCTTTAAATTTTCGTAATGTCACTTAGATTTCGTAATCTCACTTAGAGCCCTAAAATATTTAACCTAAATTAATTAATAAATACTCACGTTTTCCAGCAAACGGCAAAACTTGTTTCATATATTTTTACTATAATTTACTTTAAAATTTTATAACACCACTTTTCACAAAAATTTGATCATTTAATTTGAATATTTACTTGACGCGTAAATTCTTGAGTATGAGTGATGCATCTTATGCTTGGTTTAAACTAAGACTATTTGTTTATCAAATTCGCGCGTTATATAGTCTACGTCCCATTTAAAAATTCATTGGTTATCTGAACTATTGTTCAAAGTTTACGCCCAATCATTGGATGTTTTGGATATTTTGTGCTTTTACAGGTATATCTCTAATAATAACTTGTCGGAACGATTCCTTGATCACATAGGTACCACCGGATTTCCAGTTTGTATTTATTTTAGACCGTGTGTTTTGATGTTGTTACAGAAATTTCTATTTTTCCTTGGCAAGTAATTTCACTTTTGGCTTCTGTTTGTCTAGATAATACTTTGGGATTTGTATTAACTCCATGCAGAAAATCACGTAGACAAAGTAACGTAAATTAACATATTTCTGTTTAAATCTTACGTTTCCAAAGAGTATTTCTTTCGAAGAATGCGTTTCTTATCAGGACGCTATGCTATCTGCTTTCACTATCGCATGTTTAATGTAAATTGTATTATGATTTTCTAGCTTTTTACTGCATTTAACGCTTTTCGATTTACAATTTATGAATACTTTTGGTTTAAGACAAGTTTGACTGCATGTTATTTCCTTTGCTGAATGTGTGTTTATTGTTGAATGGTATGCTTCCCGGTTTTAATTAAAGCAACTGCGATCCTTATACAGGGTATTAAATGTTTGCTCTTTGCACAATTTGCAAATTACATATTTTTCATGCTAAATAGATGTGGTTTTCTAACTCCTAGTACTATTTACTTGCATTTTGCATTGTGTAAGCATTATGACTCAATATACTCCTAAATAACTCCCTTATTATAGCAATATATATATTTATTTATATATATATATATATATATATATATATATATATATATAGACACACTCACACACACATGCAATACAACTAGCTTCTAATTGCTTCGTAGATTTTGTTTTTGGCACAATGCACCCAAATTGCGAAATAACTTATGCTAAGTGGTCCCTACTTTAACCAGTAACAAACTTTCGTCTTGCATAGTTAGATTGAAATTAGGTCAGTTTGGATAATGTCTCTCGACTGTTCCGCACATCGTTAATAAAATAAACAATTATAGTTTGTATCAACTTCTATCATAATCATATTCTCGTCTAAAAACTAATGTTTAAAGGTTTGGCTAGAAAACAAGTATTTCACCCTAATCCAAGAACATACTAACCTTCTTTAGGTTTTACGTAGGACGTGATTACTATGCTACAAATAGGCTATATAATACCCAACTAAACAGCACCAACTAAACGATAAATTAAATAGTAAATTGATATAAGTTTTATGAACGGTTTCGCATTAACAACTAATGAAAGATATCTACCACAAACGATTTAAGATTGCTGTAGCAAGAATTTCTCTCAAAAACTATTTTCTTTAAAGGCAGTGTTATAAATCCATTTATTTATTATTTAAATTAATGGAAGTTGCCTTTCAAAACAAGCATCTATCGAAATCAACACCACACAATTTTAAGTTAACTTGACTTTCTATTTGTTCGCGCCTATGTCTAGCAATAAAAGTTTTTCTGAAATATAACCATTAGATTTATAAAAGATTCTATGAGAAATATATATATCATTCTGAATAACCTTAGTGTCAACGCAACTTCTTACGCAAAAACAAGTTAGATCCTTTCAGAGGGTAAATAAAGAGTTCCTCCCAGAGAAAGTAGAAGTTGTCTTTGAGATTTACTTATTTGGGATGATATTAACAAAGTTTCAAGCATAAATCACACTTTACTTTTCGAAGCGAATAAAACCATTCACAGTATTAAAAGCTTGATAAGTGCTTTTGGTTGTCGGGATTGGAAACTGCCGCTTCTACATAGTGTTGCTACTAACAGGAGAGCGTAACAATTGTTTGCGTTCCTGTTTATTAAAACAAGAAATTTCATCAAAGATTAACTATTCTCAGAAAACAATTGGCGGATGAGCATTTGCTAGCTTTTGCAGTTTAAACATGTTTGAAAACTTTTCGTTTGTTACGGACATTAAAGCGGATACTTTTCAACATAGCCGATTGTTTGTCTGTAAACTACTAAAACAAGCTTAATAGCTATTCTAAACGTTAACCTACTTACAAGTTCTATGCAAGCGTAAAAGCTTAGCAGTAAGGAAGAACTCTGTGAAATGAACCTCGGTGTCGAATTTTATCACATGGACAACATCTTATTTTAATAATTGCGATACTTTAATATCAGTAAGACACGTTTAAAGCCATATCGCTATCAGAGCCTCGAGGAAGCTTTCTTAGTATGATACAGTTTTAGAAATGCCGCAAGGTAGATTTTGGGCCTTTGAAAGCGTCTATTTAAAAAGTTTTATTCAAAAACTAAAACTATCAAATTTGGCTGTGTCCAATGATGCTTGCAGTCTGTCATAATTGTCTCTAATTATACAAAATTCTTATTTTAATTCAGTTAAGTCAAATTTCTGTGAGAAAGTCGAATAGTCTACTGTGTTCTGCACTTCTGAATTCTACTGGTAGCATACCGGGGTTGTTTTTATGTTTTCTACTACTATTTCATTGTCGTCGGTTCTATCCGGGTGGAGATTGAAGGCAAGGGCGACGGATGTCTATCTGAAAGTATAGGGTGTCTTAAGTTCTTTAAATGGATATATCTTATGGTTTTTCCTTTGGCTACTACTGCTACAATTTTATCTGAAATCTGGTATCACGTTATAATCTTGAGGCAAATTTTTGTATATAACTGCGCTGTCGCTACATTAAATTATTTTGATTTAGTTTTACAGTTCGTTTTAAGTTCTAATAATTTTCTTGTGCATGTGAGTCGGGCACTCCAGGCAACTATTTTGACGTTGGGCGTCAGTGAAGCGATTTTGATTCTTATTGTTTGACAAGAATTTATTTTTAATGTCATCACTACCAATAGACTCACAAACTTCACGATATTCACGGCTTAGTCTGGGAATTACTCCAAGAGCGAGTAATGAGATTGGGCGTGGATAAAAAGTAAACTCAACTATAAGGTGGATGAGAAACGGGAAGGGAAATTGAGCGCCACCGCATCTATATGGACAATAAAATACAAAAGCTATGAGAAAATGCAAAAGCTCACATGCTATAGTGACTATCAAAAACATACATGTTATACAAAACAACGCTTCTGGAAACCTCTCAAATGTGTCTACTTCAACTCCCACTACGATGATCCTGAAAGGAAATGTCACACAATAAATTTTAAAGCAAAAGACACAGTTTGCGCCATAAAAAAAGATAATACAATAATACTCATACATTAATCATCATGAAACTATCAAACTAAAAGTGTTATACGTAAAAGTGGTTATCAAAAAGAGGTCGGTTACATCACTTCTATAACATTACTCTGCTTGAGTGTCCGTCAAGTTTTATTACTCAAAATTTATTTTCTCAAATTGTACTCTCACTAAATTTAAATACTGATAAATAAAAGACTTAATGCTTTGAACCGAAAATATAATTTAAAGTAATTCTTTTCCTTCTTTTAAATATATGTAAACAAAATCACAAATTTGATATTCAAAAGTCAAATTAAACTTTTTCTATGGAATAGAGATTCATAAATTTTTTCTTTAAATAATGAAATGCTGACATTTGATACTATTTTTACGAACGAAAACTGTATAACCTCAATTGACAGATCTGTTAGATTGGTTCACAGTAAATTCAAAAAAATTTATCTCACACACTTCTATTTGTTACAAAAAAAGTATTCAGAAACAAGTAGATTAAATAAATTAAAATTATTCAGGTTGACATGGTATAGGAATAACACAGCTAAGCTACCAATTATTAAGCGTACTATAAATGGACATATTTAGTTGAAATTGAACTTTACAAACTTTCTTATAAGGCCACATGTATATTTCACATGTTTCGCAAAATACTTTGATTTACTTCCAAAGAACAGGAGTTCCCTTTCTCTTATAAAACTTTAAATTTCAACACTTAACAAAAAATATCTGACACAGAAATTTTAGAACATTAAAACTTTTACGATCTTTTATACTGAATCCTAAATGCAAAATTTATACTCTTATTAAATCTAATATTTTTAATAATTACACGAACATTTTCCTATGTTTATAAACGTAATAATAAACTTTCAACCGCAACCAACATAAAAAAATTTAAACACTCACCGGCATCGATTCCCGCACTAATGAGGGTTCTAAATACCTGGTTTACAAACAAGCAAAAACTCCAGTCTCAAAAAAAAATTCTAAACCAAAAGCATCGGGTTCCATATTGACAGCAAAGTTTCTGCTGTGGGAATTCCAAACTAAACAGCTGGCATAATGGCGTCATACCTTCCTATCAAACATACACCATGTGTGCGATCACAATTACTTCTTGCTACAAAAATTTCTCTATAACAAAAAGAGATGCGCATTAATGGATACTGTGAATTAAACAACCACGTTGATGCTTTTACATTTTGACCGTCATAACAAAACCCGGATAACTTTTAACATCCCGCCCCCTTTTAAACGGCCATCAATTCTACGCCGACCTAAATACCGATTCTCAAGTAGCAACTGGCACACAAATGCGCCAACATTTTCTTCCACTCGTTCTGCTATCCCCGCATTGAAGAAAAAAATGGGCGTGTTATCTCTCAATCCCATGAATATAAAGAACAGATAAGCTGTCCGAAACGCCATCTCGTGACACTTTTCACAAGCGCAATATTAACTTAATAATTCTTGACAATGGATACTGACCGCCTACGAATTAGGCAAGATAAGTGACTTGTTTATAATGTATTTTAAGGCGTTCAGTTCCTAGAACAAATTTATAGTATTTGTTACGATTGAGTATATTCTTAAGATAAATCAAAGCGGTTTAAATGATAATAACGTTTATTTCTATTACGAAATTGTTTCTTCTGATATTATAATGCAATTTAATGAAATCAGATACCACAGAACTGTAACAAATAGAAACGACTTCATAGGTCAATACCTTAGAATCTATAATTGTTACAAAGTATTAAGCAGTTAATATAAATTCTAATATCATTATGGTGTCCTTCCTTATTGTGTTTTTTGTCATTAGCAGTTCGTGTTTTGCTATTGGTTTTTATTTTTATTGCTTCTCAATTCAGGTGTGTTTGAAAGTGTACATTTAACACTTTTGAGTTGTACGTTTGGTCAGGTATTAGCGCAAGCGTACAGAAGTGGGGTTAGATAAATAAAGCAATGAACAGCAGAATGTGGCTAAGCATTATTATTTAAATTTTTGATATTTATACATACTGGTGTGGTGCAAATGGAACCTTTCCTTTCAAAGGAAGATTTGGTTTCTAGATATGATAAATTCGCTTATTCACTTCGGTAGTACAAAGAGTGATAATGGCATTAAAAGTAAGTGCAGACTAATGTATTGGTTTTTAAAACGGGTCTCTTAAAAGATGGAGCAATTCCATTCCTTTTATTGTGGTATGTTTTCAGTAGATCTACTCTACTCCTAAATAAATATGCATTAATCTACCAAAATGGAAATCCAACCATATTAGCAGCATGTCATATGTACATAATTCCAGTGTATGCATTTATTAGAATGTATTGTCGTTGTGGTATGTATACACTTTTTCAGAGATTTAGTAAACAACTTGCTTTTACAAGTGTATGGTTTAACTGAGATGTACAAGATTTTCCACTGTCGTTTTGGGATCAACGACATTAAATTATGTGGCTGTTAGTTTTACAGACAGAGTTTTGTGCCTTGGTTTGCCGCTTATATATCCAAATGTTTCTTAGAAGGATAGACTAGCCTGTATGTAAGGTTATTAACTGTTATGAGAGAATTTGCCTTTGGTTTGGTCAAGTGAAATAAGTTTTAAATTTGGAGGTTTTGCAGCTGTTTTAAGCAGACTTTTGCTTTTACAAACTTAACTATGCTTTATTTTTCATATAAGTTTACAGGAAAAACTACCTATTTGTTGTCCAGATGCTAAATTTTAGCATGTAACAAACAGCTTGTGCTGTCGCGCTTTCGTGTTTGTGATCCAAACATGCCAGATCTGTAACATTTTTTCTAAATAATTTAATTGTTTTAGCATATCTTAAAAATTAAATAATTTTTTATCCTTAAACTTATTTTTGAAATTAAAAATGCTTATAAAAGAAATATTTTAGTAAACATATTTTCTACTTGAAATGTCTAATTTTTATTTCCGAGTGCAAATGATTTCTGAAAGAAAATATTTATTATCAGAACGCAAATAGTGTTTTCTCTTTGATAATTTATGTTGTTTATTTTTCAGGTTAAAAATGTTTTTAGGTGCACTCTAGCCGTGGATCCATTAATGATGAGGGTTAATAATTAATATTATTTTTGTTCATACTAGAAGGTTTCTGCGTTTCCCTTGTGGTTTCTCCTTTGTGTGTATTTTCATAAACGCAATGGCGCCTAAATTTTTTTTGGTCAACAAAATCGCCTATGACCCTAGCTCATGTCTCTCCGCATAAAGTAATTCTTAAGCTAAGTCCGCGAGTAACAAGTGTTCCTATGATTTTGTGGCCACTCTTTAACTTTTATGCTTATCTATGATTGTTTGGAACCCCAAGTGTCTGTATTAGTGTTTGACGCCTTGCGACAAATCTTGTAAGAATCTTTTTTATTTTAGACGGACCTAAATTTCTAGAAACCGTTTTGTGCCGGTTACTTTTATAATTTCTTTCATAAACCGTCTGTCTTACTGCGAATTTGTTAATTCGAGGAGTGTAAAGTTACTTCAAGCATGAAATGTGTTCTTATAAGCAAATAGGGTGTATGACATTAAATTGGTAATAGGTTTTTTTTGTATGTTGATCTTAAAAGTCTGATCTGTTCTAATAATCTCAAATGTAATTGTTCAATTAATCCGCTTAATTCCCGATGATTTTGTTGTAATAAAATGGATTTTTATTTTATGAAGTTTGAGGCTATTCTGTATAGTCTCGTTTTTGAATTCACTAAAGTTATTGATTCAGGTATACTGTAAAATGTAAAGTACTGTAAAAATCCGAGAATCACATTAATACTATTTTTTGAAGTGATGAGTATTGCTTGTCCTACTTTTGTAAACGCGTCTACAATTAATAAAATGTTCTCAGCTTTTACTACCAAAGTGTCTGTATGTAATTTTTGAAAAGGTTTGTCTGGGGTTTTTGTTGGTGGTGATCTATTATATTTTGCTCTGTTTCATAGTTTGCATTGATTAATAAAAATCTATAGTTAATTTTTTTATATTGTTAAAATAATATTTCCTTATTATTTGTTTTAGGGTTTCGTTTATTCTACGACGGTTTGTCTTACCTTCGTATTGGTTGCGAATTACGTGGTTTATCTCATCTGGGTCGCCAAAACAATTAGTTTTGTATGCATCTGATAATCTTTGGTCCCGAGTTATTAAATAATCGAATATATAATTCTGAAAATCTTAGGTACAGATGTTCTGTTGTAAAATAAAATTAAACACGTTTTTTCTCCGGGGTATATTCTTTCAAAATTTTAATTATTTGATCTACGTTGTCATCTTTCGTTATTTGAATGGATGTATTTTCCTATTATCTATTTTTGTGTATTTTACCGGCTCAGGGTTAGTTTGAACTTCCGTGATTATAAATTGGTTTGGTTTTGTATCTATGGCTTCATTTATAATTTTAATTGCGGTTTTCGGTTCATCCTTTCGAGTTGAATGTATCGTTTCGATTTTTTTTTGGGTCGCCTGGGTTTTCTCTCATCTCGGTTTCGTCTACGTTACCTGCAACTGACTCTGTCTCTGTGGCGTTGATTTGTATTCGGCTCAATGCGTCTGCATTATTGTTATACAATCATTTCTTGTATATGATCTAGTAGTCATACTCTTCCAATCTATTCCTCCATCTCTGTAATTTTGAGTTAGGTTCCTTTAGTTTACATAACCACGCTAATGGTCTATGGTCTGTGTATATAAAATTTTCTTCCGTAAAGATATAGACTGAAATAGTTTGTTGCCCAAGTTATTGCTAACAGTTTCTTTTCAATAGTTCTATACTTATGTTGTGTCTCATTTAATGTTCGTAATCTTTAACTAATTGGTTTATCGTTATCTACTTTGCCTTGACTTGATACTTCGCCTACTCTACTTCTTTACTACTTCTTTAATAAATTCCGGTGTATATTAGATTTTATTACCTTTATTTGAACCGTTTGTTATTGGTTTAATTATTTGTGCATATCATTTAATGAACTTTCTATAATATCTACTGAGTCCTAAAAATCTTTTTATTTCATTGTTCGATTTTGGTAAAGGTTAGTTTAATACGGCGTTTGTTTTATCTGGGTTTGGCATAACATCTTGTGGCGTTATTATGTCCCAAGAATACTGCGTATTTTTGCTAACATTTGTTTTAATCCAGTGGTACTTTAAAGTGAGCTTTTCTTAGACGCTAAAAACTTCTTATATTCTTCTAATGTGCTTGTCGAGTGACGTAGAATATACAATGATATCGTCAAGATATACTAGACATTTCTCTGTTTGTATCTCTTTCAAAATATTGTCTATAACCCTCTGAAAAGTGGCGGGTGCGTTCTTTAAGCCAAACGGCATGCGTTTGTATTCATAGCGTCCTGTGGATGTACTGAAATCTGTTTCGGTCATGTCTTTCTCTCTCGTTTCTAACTGGTATTAAACTGAGGCGAGGTGTAACGTAGAAAAGTATTGGCATTTTCCTAGCTTGTCTAATATTTTTGTGATATTTGGTAATGAGTACTTATCGTGTACAGTCTTCTTGTTGAGTTTTCTGTAATCGATAACCATTCGGTATTTGCGTTTGCTTGAGGTGTCTAATTTTTTTGGTGAATTTTGGTATTCAATAATGTCTTGGTTTAATAAGTCTAATACCTGTCTATCTGCTTCTTCTTGACTTGTTTGAGGTACTCTATACGCTTTGGTGAAAATTGGTTTCTCATCTGTTAGTTGAATACTATGTTTGATTCTGTAGGTGAAAGTTAAAAGTATTCCTGCACAATGGAATAAATCTCTGTATTTAAAACATAAATCTTTATTGCTCTCTCTTCTTCGGTATTAATATTCATTAAAACGATGTTAATTAAATTCTCTTTTTGCCATTGAAAAGTTCCGCCCATGGATCAAAGGAGTGCGTTTCACAGTCGTTACTGACCACTTTTCGTTGCTTTGGTTGAGTAATTTGCAGAACCCGATAGGAAAACTTGCTAGGTGGGCTGTAAGGATACGACAACATTCGTTTGATTTGGTACACAAGAAGGGAAAGTTTAACGTAGTTCCTGATTGTCTTAGTCGTGCTATTCCAGAAGAAAATCATGTCGTGAATTTAATAGAGGTCAAGCTTGATAATTTAGAAAATTGATATGTGTCGTTGCATGAAAAGATTTTGGCGTCGCCTGAGAAATACTCTCAATGGAAGGTTGAGAACAAGTTTGTTTTTAAGTTTATTCCATCAAACTTGCCTTTGTCCTTAAACATAATAGAGTGGAAATATTTGGTTCCGAAAGTTCAAAGAGAAGACGTTGTCAGATCGTGTCATGATCCTTCAGTTACAGGACATTTTGTGTTTCCGAAGACAATCGCAAGAGTTCAAGAAAATTATTATTGGTCCAAAATGAGTGTAGATGTGCTAAAGTTTTGTTGTCAAAGTTTAGTGTGTGGCGTACAGAAGTCCTCTAATGCAGGTCCTTTAGGTTTAATGAGAAAAGAAAAAGAAGCTAAATTTCCATTCCAAGTTATCGCATTAGATCTGATGGGTCCATTTCCTCGGTCGAAATTAGGATTTAAATGGTTGTTGGTAGTCGGAGATTGGTTCTCAAAGTATACAATTTTGCATCCCTTACGCAGTGCAAAGTCACACGTTGTTGACCGGTTTATAGAACAAAAGTCTTTTTAGTGTTTGGAGTGCCACAGTTCATTATTTGCGATGATGGTTTAATTTAATTAGTCGAATTTTCAGGTCATTATGTGATAGGTTTGAAATTCAAAAGATATGGTATAATGCTGTTTATGTCCCGCAATGTAATTTTGTTGAGAGGATTAATAGAACTGTGAGAACAGCTATTTGATCTTAGAGCATGATACCTGGGATACTGAGTTGACGCGGATTCAATTTTCTATTAATTCTACTAAGCATGAGACGACGAGTTATACTCCGAAGTTTTTGGTTTTTGGCCAACAAGTCCCCATATCTGGTAAATTTTATGATAGTGGATTCACTCCCGAAGCTGATTTTGAAATCATTCCTGGTAGTCGGCCTTTATATACTTCACATTGTCAAGGTATTTTTAAGGTATTTGAAGACGTACGTGCAAAATTGTATTTAACTTATGTAAGATCAAGCAATCAATATAATTTAAGGAGGAGGAACATTTCTTTCGAGGTTGGTAGTAAAGTATGGTGGGTTAATAAGGTATTGTCGAGTGCATGTAATAAGTTTACTGCTAAACTTGCACCAAAGTTTGTCTTGAGTATAATCAAGAAGAAGTGTTCGAGTGTGGTATATGATTTGGTTAATTTGGACGGATCGAGAGCAGTTGATGGCATATCAAAGATATGAAACCCTATTCCGTCATCGGTCCGGACTATTTCCCAGAGACTAATTAATCGTTTTTGATATCTGTTCGGTATGGTACGAATTTTATTATGAAGCAGAATGGTGACGATTAATAGAGAGCTTTTCTGGTACCCGTTGCTCATGGTAATCGCAGAATATTTCATGTAGTGTTATTTCTTTAATTGCGTTTTTGAATAACTTAGTTTAAATAGTTAGAACAGATAAAAATGTTATTTTGTATGCGTTGTCATTTTTAGTTTGTGGTAGGGGGGGGGATAGGGCCACATTAATAATAGTTGTTTCAGGCGCATTAATGGATTATTTAGTTCAAATAGGTAGGGCTGACAAAAATGCTATTTTGTCTGCATTGTTGTTTTAGTTGTGGTGGGACCACGTAAATATTGGCTGTTTCATTTCCGTGAGTGTGTTTAGTCCGCGTTATGCAAGTGGTCACCTAAGTGAAATTTGTATTTAAGATGGTCACTTACGTACTGTTGTGTTTGGAGTAAGTAAGAAGTATAAGAGTTAAATTTTTTTTTTCTTAAAGCGAATCGATTTAAGATATTTGGTGCGGCTACTGTAGCGTTGAGGAGTTTTTTGTTGGAGTGTCCTGAAGAAAGTATATTGATAGAGTCATAAGTGGCTATGATTTAAAGAAGTCAAGTACTCAGTAGTGAGCCAGAGTGTGTTTAAGATATTGGTTTGGTGTGCGGACTATTTTTTCTTTGTCGAGCAATGATTAGTTAGTGTTGTAACTTTTGTGTTGGATTTTTAGCATGAATTAAAACATTTTTGGAACGCTATCGATATTCATATATTTTGGTATGAGTTCATCGATTCGATATTAGTATTAGTAAGGTTAGTAGTAAGGAAGAAAATTGTTTGTCGCTTGCGGCGATCCGCGTCGTGTATTTAGTTTGAGTCTTAGTTTATGTATGGCAAGGTATGTTAGGTTTTGTTCCCTGTTTAGTTGCAAATCATGAGTGTTAAACTTCAATTTTTGACTTTCACCGATTATGTTCTTCTCCCGATTGTGTCTTACTTATTTTGATTCCTAACGGATGTGTGGTACGCAGAGTTACCTATTCACTCATTTAGTTGCTCCCCAATTTTCTATTTATGATTCGAAAGGTCACTTATAAATTTTTCTGTGGAGATCAGAGTTCGGGTTTACTGTGTTTTTTGTTTAGATTGGTTAAAATATAGATTTCTGTATTTATCATTTGATTATAGTTAGTAGTTTTCGTCTATATAAAAAAAATCTTCTCGGTTATGTATATATTAAAATATAACTAACCTCAAAGTTTTTTTTTCGGTTGGAGGCAGTGTAACAAATATAAAATTCTGTGGTATCAAACTTTAATGTCGTTTCCATTTGTTACTACTCTGTGGTATCTGATCCTTTTGTTTTGCATAACAACCTCAAAATAAACAATTTCGTAATAGAAGTGAATGTTATTATTATCTAATTCGCTCTAGATTTACCGTAATAATATATTCAATTATAACAAATATTTTAAAATTGCCCAAGATCAAGGCGTCTTAAGATTATTTTATAAGTCAGTCATTTGTGTTGTCTAATTCGTAGGCGTCTGTATTCACCTTGTAGGATTGTTGAGTTAATATAACGCTTAAACAGAGTGTCTCGAAGTGACGCTGTTGACAGATCAGCTGTTCTATTAGATAGACAGTATCAAAAGGGACTCGCCATTTTGTACGAGTACCGAGCTGTTGTTAAGAGCAGGAGAGGACAATAGCATTTTTAAGTGCCGTCTGGTGCCTCCGCATAGCCATCTAAGTCGAGGGCGGGTTCATGGTTGTCCTGGAGGGGGACCGAGATTGGAACTTTTCCTTGGATTCTGCCCAGGTGACCTGAATGCCGAATGAAGTGCCAACTTGGTGATCGGCCATCGGAATTCATTAACGGTGAGGTAATAATTTTTAAAAAATGTTAAAGCTAAATGAATCTCTAATTTCATCAGCACATCGAGAGATAACGAATAAATTTTAGTAATAAAAAGAATTGCAGGTCGTCGATCTGGTGTTTATTTAGTAGAAAAACATGACCACATCAAGGGATAACGAATAAATTTTAGTAATAAAAAGAATTGGAGGTCGCCCATATGGTGTTTATCTAGTAGAAACCATGACGTAGGCTTTTGGTTGGGAAATTTTTATGGAGTTGGAGTTTTCGTCATACGTACGAAATTCAGGTATTTACAGCCCTAATGAATGCAGGAATCTAGCCCCCGTGAGTGTTTCAATTTGTTGTGTAAATATGATTGAATCTTTAATACCAAGATTATAAAGTTTTAGAAATACTCGTAAAATTGTTTGAGATATTACATTTAGCGAAAATATAAATTTTGAAATTAGGATCTAGTATAAAAGATCGTAAGATTAATCATGTTTCGATAGTTACATATCAAATTCATTTCCTTGTTTGGTGTCGAAATTGAAGTCAGATAAAATGAAGAGAAACTTTATTCCGTAGTTGTAAGTTGAAATATTTAGGGACACATGTGAAGCATGCATATGGTCTTTATAAAAAGTTTCTAAAGTCCAATTCTAGCAAACTCTATCTAAGTATACTATGTCTGATGATTAATAGAGTTATTAAGTTATTCCTGTACTATGTCAAATTTGACTTTTTAAATTTATTAAATTTTTCTCATTTCGAACACTATTTCTGTAACAAATACTACGTACGAGATTTATTTGATTATTGTGAACTAATATAACAAATCTGTCAATTGGGGTTACTATAAATTTTTTTGTTCTTAAAAATGGTTCTAAATATAAAAATTTCATTATTTAGAGAGGAAAGTTATGAATTTTTATTCCATACTAAACAATGATTTTACTTTTGAATAATATACTTGAGGTTTTTGTTAACATTTACTAGAAGGAAAGAAAACAGTTATTTTAAATTATATTTTTGATTCAAAATAGTCTTTTTATTTCTGAATATTTAATATATAAAATTTGAGTAATAAAACTTGAGAGACGTCTAAGCAGAGTTATGTCATAGAAATGATGGAAAGAATTTTTTTTAACCCATTTTTAGGTATAACACTTTTAGAGTGGTAATAATTTCATACTGTTTAACTTATGAGTATTGTAATATTTCTTTAATAAAACACAAATAGTGTCTCTAGATTAAAATTTATTGTGTACTATTGTGTTTCAGGATCTTCACAGCAGGAGTTGAAGTAGCTTCTTTCGAGAGGGTTCCAGCAATATTGCTTTGTTTAACTTGTATATTTTTTTTGATAGTCATCATAGCCTGTGGGATTTTGCATCTTCTCACAGGATATTTTAAATATTTATTGTCCATATAGATGCGGTGGCGCTCAATCTTCCCCCTTTTTGATTCCTGTTTGTAGTCGAGTTTACTTTACATCTACGCCCATTCTCATTGCTCACCCTTGGAGTAATTCCCAGACTATGTGGTGAATATTGTGACGCTCGTGAATCTATTGGAAGTAACAACTTTAAGAATAAAGCTTTACTTATTACAAAGCATTTCACCGACCCCAACGTCAGCATAGTATTGGCGTGTCCGACTCACACGACAAAAGAAAGAAAAACAGGTATAACGTTGAGGAAGTATTGAAACCTGATACTATAGATAATTCAACTGCAGAATTACTACGTGTTGTACTGATACGATGTGACACATTTTCAGTACGTAACTGATCATCAGTATCGCTATCACCACCCGCATCTAAATTATAGGTCTGGCTTTTTATATGTCTTCAATAAAATCAAATATGTCATCTGGATTCATGTTTTCGAGTACAGAATATTTGTACGAACAAGTCATGATCCAAAAATATTATGCTACGTTTAGAAGAACACAGCAATCTTCTTAGCGCCACAAAACACAAACTTGCTGATAAGTCTATAAATACTTTATACTGTGTTTAGTCACTATCAAAAAAAGTTTTCTGTAAAACACAGCTATTTTAATGATAAATTAATAATAAACAAATAAACACCTGCACACCTCTATTTTGTGGTAATGGTTTGTGGCTACTGGCATAGCCACATTAGTATTGGATAACAAACCATGCGCATTTATCTACAAATGTGGCTACGATAATGCTCACAATTAAATTTCGGAAACCATTTATTACCATTAAGCTTATTATTGATCATTATTGGTTGTGGCCTTATATTTAACCACAATCTGTTAAAGGGTTAAGTTTTCTCCACTTCATGAAATTAAGACGTCGAATCTGTCGCTAATAATTTTGACAAATTCAGAAACATGATGATATAATGGAAAATGATAAAGGATAGTTTTTGAAACGGTATCTGAGAAAAGTCTGGTTGCTTATCTTGCATTCTGATTTTCAGGACCCGCAACAGTTAAATGTGTATTAAATAATTTATAACTATTTTGCAGATCGGACTCTGAATAATTTTTTCTACTAATTTGAAAAATGACGTTTTTGTAACGTGGTGGCTAACGATTGTCAATTAGAGTAGGCGTTTTTTACAAAATATTTGTAGAAGTACCAATAAGAAAACAAATATTTACAATACTTGTTTATAGAAATTTTAGGGAATTTTTACGGTATTCCGCTTGGACAAGAAAGAAAAAGTAAAGTAAGCAAAGAAATTAGCCTGTACCAAGTACCGCAACAAAAAAAAAAGAGAAAAGAAAAAAAGTCCAAATAAGTAGTGCCGGCCAGCTATAATGTCGTAGAGTGGGGTGGGTCACAGAAAAAAAGTAAATTTCAAGGACGGCATTTTATTAACAAACGTCTAGTAAACAAAACATGATACTAAAAAGAACATTTGCATAACCTCTAGTTAAAAAATATTATATCAGAAAGCCAATTCGCCTAGTAAACAACATTCATCCAATATATATCCCGAAAAATTCTGTCGTGTGGTTATCCAATTTTAAATATTAAAACCAGTATTTACTTGGATAGTTGCAGCAATCAATGGCGATCATTCGTAGGCAGAAATGCATTTCTGCAGCAGGCGGTCCAGGAGTATTCGGGCTCTAAAAAATTATATAAAAAAATTTGTTATACACAGTCCGTGTACATATTGATTCCTAAATAGAGACCCAAAATATAACAGGCGTATTCATAAGCACACTTCCACGATTGGAACGAAGCAAGTTGAATCTCGACACCGGAACATCTTCGGTTGGTCGATAAACAATCACAAAAAAAGTCAGACCCAATTCCTCCTGAGAGAGATCATCAAGTCGCCGTAGAGAAAAATCAGCAATCCCCTAGGAAGTAACAGCGTCAATTTCGGTAGATAATTTAGTTGTTATAAAAATCTAATCTCTCAAAGGAACTTCGCACATATCAATTTTCTAAACCCCAGGTTACAAATCCACTAACTCTAATAGCCCACTGCATTTTCAATTTTGCCGGCAATTGCATATTTTTACAGTACTCGTTTACACAAATTTATATTTTAAAAAAATTGCATATTTCTAATTTTACACAAACGAAACTAACCAAAGAAATCATTATCGGTATCTATAGGCCATCACACAAAACAACTCAGTTCTGTTTTCGCGAAGAAGATTATCATAATAATGATCAAAAGTCCGACGCGTCACTTTCTTTCAAAACACTATCTTTTGAAAAACACCACAAAGTGGAATTTTTCAAAACATTCAACCCCGACAAAATGAACACCAGAGCGAACTACGATCGATAGATAGAAAACCTAGGTTTACGTTTTGCTTTGTAAAATCACTCGTCTCGGTTTTAAACAACACCATAGTTCATCGAGCCAAGGACTTACGACCTACTTATAAGATGTGTTGCCTCGCTTTCTTATAAAATTATACCAAACGTTATATTAATCCAGTCTACAGGTAAGCGGTGTTTTGTGTAACTATGAAACTATGAAACAGTTTAATTGTCTACAGCCCTTAGTAAAGCAATATTGCACGGAATCGATTAATTTTAGTTTACTATTTGGCCTACCAATAAATTATTTCGCATTATAAAATTTTATTCAACACCCTAATCTTGTATAAAATTCATAAGATAAATTTCGCTACATTCGACAGATCAGAAATAGAAAATTATTGAAACAAAGTAAAAAAAGTCATTAGTTCAATGCGCATCTACCGGTTTGTAGCATACCACAGGTTGTTGTTCGATTGAGCACTGCTGGCTGCATGGAAAATCCATCACTTGTAGTCCAAATACCAGTCCGTAAGCATGCATTTGTTAAGCGCGCTGGCGGCAAGTCTGCGCCTATCAATCCTCCTGATTCACTGGTATAATTAATAGAAGCCACTTAACCAATGGTTCGTATAATTTCTATACGTAAAATTTAATAAAATATTAATTATTTGTAGCGCAACTAAGCAACTATGTAACCACGTTTAAGTATAAGTTTCACTAAAACAGAAATTAATTCAACCATAAGCAGTTTTTATTATCCTTACATATGATGGTACTGTGAAAGGCAGCAATACGTTTTTCTTAACCAAGATGTATTTAACTACCGACGCTGACCCTTGAACCCAAGATATTAAAGCTACGACACGTTCCAAAGTCATAAACAACGATGCAGGCGAGAGACTCCGTAGAGGACTTCGTCCATGTGTTCGATCGATTACGTCATGGAAAAGCCAGGTGACCACACCAGTAATGTACGGTTAGTCGTATAAAAACATTTCATAGAATCTCGTACTATTGGGATATTACATGCATTTTGTTTAAATTTTACTGATCTAAAAATTTTATTGAATATTAATTGGTAGAAGATCTTATGTTATGCTATTTGAAAAGTTGATTTAAAAGCCAAGTATAATTGAAATTGATTTTTAGAATTTTCATATTATGTAACGAAGTTTCACAGACAATTAAATTTAGTTATTACAATATATAATGACCTTGTGGTCATAAATGTAAATCGCAGGGCCTCAAATCTGACCACCTTTCAATAACCTAAAATGCTTTTGTTATGAAATAAGAATTAAATTTAATATTTGACAGAACAGTTAAAGAGGATTAACCTTCATTTGATTTTGTACATATAACTCTTTTCAGAAAATAGATGCTTTGAGTTGATTTAAAAATTATTTATTCGGGTATATGAACTTATAAATTAAGATAAAAAGAGGAGTTTTAAACTATGTAGTTATGGTTGTACAGACCGCTTCAGAGATAATTGAACTTGATTACAGGTATCTATTAAATGATTATAAAAACTGTATGCTTAACTTCCACCTGCCGTGTTAAAAATAATAGTATGAGTTTATAATTCAATAATTTGAAAACCAGGAAAAAGCAACTCCATTTACAAATTCCTATAGATACGTTATACACGATAGAGTTTCTACTTTCGCGCTATAGTGTTGTCTTGTAAGATAAATTAAAAAAGTAGTGGCGCCGAAAAATGTCCGTAGAATAAGGACCCCCCCTGATAGTCTTTTCAAATAACCGAGAGAGATAGAGTCCCAAGCTAGTCCGGAAGATCCCAAAGGTCATATAAGTACGGAAATTTACAACTTTGCCTAGCCCTTTGAGGATACATCGGGAGTTGAACGTAAAGTAATAACCACCCGGACCCAGTGTCCCGACATATTTAGATAATTATTTCTGGTCAGTATATTGTTAGTCGGGCACGTCTCAAAACAAAAACAACTTAACCTGATAGAGGTTTCAACTAATTTTGCTAAAAACGCATTGCAACCTTTAATTCCTTTAAAAACAAATGTTTTGACAATCAAACCACATTTTAACGCTGTCAAAATAAAATAAATTGAAGTACTTGTTAATAATAAAATTTCATATTTTAAGGCTCAATGAAGATAGATTAGAAGCATTTATATTTATAGCTGAATATTTTAATAAAATTCTACAGTATATTAGGTAAGCAATCGTTTAAATAATACTTTTAAATAATTCGAGCATATCATTTCAGAAAGCAAAGGTTGCTTATAATCGAATACATTTTTAATGCTATATCAAAATAGAGGTAGATTGAGGTACTTTAAATTATACTAACTATACTAATAAAATTCTACAGGGTGACGAACAAGTAATTACTTCAATTTAATAGGAAATCGGAAACATTCAACAAATTCGCAAATGACTGTAAATACAGTAGAGAATATAAAATTTAATTGCATAAGAACGAGAATATTTGCGTGAAGGGACGGCACGTAACACATTCGTGCATTATCTATAATGTTGTATTTCTTTTTAATTTCAACATTTACTAAAGCATAAAGTTATACTTCCAAGGAAATTAAATTTAATTTGTATATTCTAATAGAATATTATTTGAAGTACTTCGTATGGTTAAATAGTGAAATATACATTTTAACCTATCGTGGTATATCGTTAACGCACTTGTATTTACTTAATTCTAAAATGTATAACCTTGGCGTTTAATTTTCGTTATATTATTATTTATTTATATCTTGTACAAATATAGTAACAGCCATAGATACGCATCATTATACAACTACGTTCAAAATAGGTCCCGTTATGAACTTAGAGTAGTATTTTATTTCATAATATTTTTGTTTTAATCATATTGTTGTTGATCCATATTCCGAAATTAAATTATAAAAATAAAAGATCAAAATTTAATATTTCACATTGAAAAATTAATTTGCTAATCAACAGACGAAAGAAAATGCATTCGACACAAAAACATAGTGTTTGTACTAACGTTGACATCGCCACTACCATTCGCAAGTATACAAGCTCACGTGCACCCTACCTTATATTCTCTACCTACCGCCCCCAAATTATGCCGTGGCTGCAGTGTACTTTTTTTTAAATCCGTTTACCATCTGTCACATAAGCTCTTTTTTGTTTTAGGTAATACGTCTTTGACCTACCAGAGACAAAGATAGATAAAGAAGTTACAGTTTCATCTTTAATTCCACAGATAAAAAGTAATTAACATTACACCACGACCATGTGTGTTATTTTGTCTTATATTAAAACTGACGGTAGACGATGAGCATTATAAACGTTATTTGAGTTTAAATTAATTTTCATATTTGTGCAATTTCGGATAATTATTTTAAAAAGATACCGTTGAATTCCTTATTTAAAATATCTAATTAGTTAGCAGTGTTTTCAAACAGGATTCAATGGTAAAAAATCTCCTATTGCTTGCTTCTTTATGTATAAACGTTTCTTAACGTTATACATAAATCAGAGGCGCATAAATCAAGTTGGCAGGAATGGCAATGCCAGGAGGCGCTGACCCTATGGGAGGCCGAGCCGTAGAGGCCATATGATCCATTTTAATAAACGAATACCAAACATTTTTACGAGGAATATTTTATGCTATAATTTTTTTAGGAAACTAAAATCAGATTAAAACGCAGGTACTTGATTAACAAGTGAAAGTGTAAGAATTTTTAGAATTATATTATATACAAAAACCTATTTTCAAAATATAATGCGTACTATAATCTTACACAATAGACATTCTTTTGTGGATACAGGATGTAATTGTACCTTGCTATTGTTTATTCTGTAGGGTCATGACATTTGATTGTCTCTAGAGGTGTTGTTTTGGTTGTTTGCTAAAGGAAAAGGGGGTACTCAACACTACGCCAACTTCTCACAAAGGTCAAGCATAAGATGTAATTTTTATCCGTAGTTGGTAACTGACTTTTGGGAAACTTTCGGACTAATTCTGAACTCTACTTCTGCGGGATGAAACTATTAGGGTGGGCTCGGTTAATAATTAACTAATAAGCCAGGGCGCCACTACACTTATAAAAAACAACTACTAGCAAATACCGTCCAGCATAATAAAACCATGAACTCTTGACCTTAAATTCGTACAGATTTTATAACTGTAATAAAATATGAAGTTAAATAAATAACATGAAACAGCAATATGCGTCTCTTTACAAAAAATATACCTAAAAGTATTAAAAATATTAAGTTTAGATTTTGATTGGCGTTGGAGCTCATATTATCACACTACTTCTGCGAATGTGGATGAATCTTTCACTCAGTTTGTAGCATGAAAAAATTCTAAAATTAATCACTTTTATTAGGAGGTTCTAAAATTCTACCAGAAATGAAAATTTGATATAACCAAATTTTATACGTGAATTGAAATCAAATATTATGCCCAAATAAGAAAACTAAATATTTACAGAAAGCGTTCAATTATTTTGTTCAGAAAGATATTTGAATAATTTTTGTAAACTTAGTAAAGAACAAACATGGGTGAATTTTAGACTTTTGCCAAATTCATAAGCAACTAGTTATTGCATTGACAATGATTTTTACTCTTTCTGGGTTGATACCGATACGGATATTGATTTACAAAGTTTTTAGTTCAATATTCAATCAGTAAAATTTATGAATAAGAAGTTCTAATTCGCTTTATAACTTTCTTGTTCAAAATAACTAATTATATTATGGAGAACAAGGTATAAATAACATTTTTGCGTTAAACTTCAATTTAAAAAATCTAAACATTTATATTTTTAACAACTTGACATCTTCGACAACTTACGATTCCATAGGAGATGAACAATTTAAATTTTTCCAATCGCAGGGAAACAGACCAGATAGAGACAAGTGTTGGAAGGATAATGTGGATCAAGTGCGATGTGGATATCGCCGACATTCAAAACTTTCCACACCTTAACTGTACGAAGTTCTATCAGCGAGTGACCAGAAGGGGCCTGAGTAATCTGTTGCAGAACTCGTAGCTTTGCGCATAGTTGGACGTAAACAAAAGACACGATAGAATTATATTCGACCATCAACAAATTATTTGAATTTTGTTAGATGTGTTTCCTTTATACGTTAATGAGAATTAAAATACAAACCAAATGTGTTTGGCTTTATTTATTTCACTTAGATAAAATTCTTAAATAAATAGAATAATACAACTATACAAAAATTATCGTACCTTCTTGATAATTTTATAAAAGTTCTGGGTTTCGGAAAATCGGAACGCTTTGCAGCCTCCTTCTAAAAGAAAAAGAAACTTGAGAAACAACAAAAAGAAAGATAAAAGTGGAAAGTTTTTTTGCACTTCTGGACTTCAATCCAAAACTAGACTTAAGACTACATACTAACCCATATCATTACCAAAACTTGTTCCTAATAACTAACTAATATCTATGTCAACCAATACAATTGCAAAAAAAAATAAATACGTTTGTAATTTTAGGAGTGTGTTAGTGTCTATGCGTACAATATGTCCAATAAGGAGATATAACTAGGGAGTTACAATCGAGACAGTTATACATCAGTAAAAGGTTAAAATATAATTGTCGGATACTCCAAAAGAATTGTATCTACATCACCAAAGGCTTCACTAATGCGTGATATTATTTATAAAAAAATTATATGTACTGATAGACCACAAAATATTTACACAATAACCATAGACTTAAATTAAACTACGATAGGGAGGGGTGGTTAATGTACAATTGTATAAAGGGGGATACTAAATATGCGCAAGAAAAAAATATATAAGTAATTACAAAACTATGCCTATTTTACAACTTTATAATTATATTTCACTTCCTTACTGATGACTATAGTTTTAACTTTTTTAGAAAGTTAAATTTCTTTAATCCACTAGCTCTAATCTCAAATTTCAATACTACTTATTCACAAAACTCCATTTTTGACCGCTAAACCTAAATATTTAAATAGCACAAATCAACTTCGTGTTTCTGCGACTTACAAAAAAATTTTTGTGTCCACATAAGATGTTACAAGAAGTTTATACTTCTCAAAAACAAAAACATACATACTAGCTGAAAACGTAGCTTTACTTAGCAACCTTTCAGTCATAACCATGTTCGATACAACTTAGTATCCAAATCATAATGTTGAGAAAGCTAAAAATTCTTTCATAAAGTGATAAAATTTTTCTTCTGGCGAGCGCAAAAAAAAAGATTGTTCAACCAGGTGCACGGAATATAGCTCAACAACATATAGCTTCCCAATACCTAAAATCCAAACAAATACACAACTTTAAATAGAATTCAAAAACAATTGAGTTTGGACACAACACCTCAACAAAACAACTACATATACTTTCGATAAGCATTTCAGTCTTTACGAATACTTATAGGATTATCTATAGGCCGAAAAGGTTTTAAATCTCTTATATGCCATATACCAACTCTAGAACCATCTTCATGCTCCTATAAAAACTAATCACTACTATGGCTACCCACAACGCAATGCACTGGTACGCTCTCGCTCTACTCATAACTAAACTGTCAATACAAATAAAAGTGTCCTACAACGCATAAATTTGCTAGAATGACAAGATTCTTCTACGAGCCTTACCTAGACTAATAAACAAAAAATTACATCACCATGACCTCAAAAAAGTTATGCAAACTGCTAGAGTCTCGTCTAGACTACTGTACTGCTGAGCGAACAATCATCCCACGAGACTCTCTTTAGACTGATGTACTGCAAGAACGACTAATCCATTACAACAAGTCTCATCTAGACGAAACAGAACTAAACATGCTGCGTTGCAATGCCGAGAAAAATCAAAAACTACTAGCAAAACAAAACCGTGCATACTGCACAAGAGCCATCCTCAAATGATATAACAACAGTAAAATTTAATGTACCAATTTAATAAAACATAACCTCATATCTCGAGCGATCAAATAGACAACCTGCTTTGTTAACTTCCTTTGCTAATAAGCGAGCCATCATTCTTCTCTTATCTGTTGCCGGGCAATTATTTTCTACTCTTCTAATCCTAAGTTCATATTTCAATTTTAATACTTCCTGAATGTAAAATGTTGAAATCTAATCAACTCAACCTCAACCAAATTGTCAAATCTTATTTAATCTTAAAAAAATAGAAAATTCAACACAGTGAATATCCTCTACAAGTCTCAACTGTTATAAAAATATAAACTCTTATCCGCACTTACTATTACTTTAATTTGAACTATCTGCCGTAGATACACTTCGGAGATTAGCATCAAAAATTTTTAACTTTAATTCCTTTAATAGAGGTAGGGCCAAAGAGCTTACTACAGTGGTGATACATCCAGAATCCAACAAACCACAAATATTTTTACCAAATAACTGCACTGCAATATACGGACGATTATCGCAAGGTTTCTTTTCAAATAATATGTCCGCTTGGTTCCTCACAGATGGTAAATAAATTTTTTTTACAGAATACAACCAATTAGACCAATCATCAACAAAAAATAATTTATTTTCAATTTTTATAGAATTAGCCTTTAAGGATAAGACGGACTGTCGGCTAATGCACGAATGTCTTTACAATTGGCTTTTAGAAAACCTGCAACTTCTAAAGGTATGTCCATAACGTGTACAATTCCAACACACATTTCCATTTCTCTTCAGAATACTCGGTAAATTTTTATTGTACGTATTGGAAGAACAATTTCTCAAAACTTGAACTTGTGGTGAAAAGTTACTACTTTTATATATACGAGAGGGTGTAGAAAATTTTTAGATTCCTTGGTGTGATTATTTGAAAGAAAAGATTTACTAAAAAATAATTTTTTGAACTTTTTTTAGAGAATTAAAATCTAGGGCGGAACAGAATAGGGTTTGTTTCATGCTTAACTTTACGCGAATCTGCTAAGTCGTGAATTCTTTCTAGAAATAGGTATAACTGTACAGGCTCACCAGAAAATTTGACACCCCACGTATTGAAAGATACGGGTTGCTGAACACAAGTAACTGTCTGATTAGGTAAATTAATGCTAACGGACTGTGCTACCGATAACTCATTATTTTCTATATTTTCGCTTTCTTCAACTTTATCGAACAGATCTGCTTCAAGGACAAGTGCGGTAGCTAAAATTTCGTTTTTGTATTTAGAATTTTCTTCCAAATGTTTATCAAGTAGTATCATGCGTTTAATACAACCAGTAATATGAATCAATCTAGACAAAATTCTTTTAAAGAAAGAATCAGAAGAGTTGTCTTCAAATTCCACTATGTTACTACGAGTTGATTTTATTATGCATTTATTTCACTACATTCAGTCTCGAAATATTTTAGAAATTTTTCTATGTTCATCAAAGAACCGGGTTTGGTAACCTCTTTCGCTAATTGTCTACCTAATATTTTTCGTTCTTTTTGGACTTCTCTAGCACTAACTATGCCTCCTATTCTTAATTCATAATTCAATTCTACCTTTAGTAAATGAACAATACGAAACGTTTTAATCATTTCAAAAGTTTTGCAAATAAATTATTCACAAACAGCACAGAACAGAGCTGAATATAAAAGATAAAATAATTATAAGGGTCGGTCCGAGATAAAAACAAATTTTTTAAAGATTTTATTATCGGGAACAAATAGGAACTAACTGTTCTATAACGAGATTAAAGTAAACAGAAAAAATCAAGTTCAACAGTTTGCGGCTTTATTTGTATAACATTTCAAGAAAACTTTATATTTTTTTATAAAACAGTTGTGAGCGTCATTGTCTAGCCCCACACGTTACGGCGCCATTTTGTATAACGTATTATTGTCTCTAGAGGTGTTGTTTTGTTGGTTGTTAGTGTAAAAACGGGATACCCAACACTACGCTAACTTCTCACAAACGTCAAACATAAGATGTAATTATTATCCGTAGATGGTAACTGACTTTTGGGGAAACTTTCGGACTAACTCTGAACTCTACTTCTGAGATATGAGACTATTAGAAAGAAGCGGTTAATAATTAACGGATAAACCAAGGCGCCACTACATTTTTATAAAAAAAAAACTACTAGTAAACATCAACAAAAAAAAAAGTGTAGAAACTTTGACGATCAAATTACATTGACCTTAAATTTGTAGACCTCTATACGTGTTTTAAAACATGAGGTTAAATAAATAACATGAAGCAGCAGTTTGCCTCTCTTTACAAAAAATATAGCTAAAAGTATTAAAAATATTAAGTTTAGATTTCGGTTGGAGTTGGAACCCACACTATCACACTACTTGTGTGAATGTGGATTTTTACTTTGTAGCATAAATAAATTCTATAATTAATCACTGAGTAAGCACGATGTCTTACTTGAATTAAAAAGTTCTAAAATGTCACCAGAAATGAAAATTTTATATAACCAAATAATATACGTGTATTGAAATCAAATATTATGCTCATATAAGAAAAATAAATATTTACAGAAAGTGTTCAGTTATTTTGTTCAGTGAAATCTTTGGATAACTTTTGTAAACCTAGTAAAGAACAAATATAGGCCAATTTCATGCCTTTGTCAAATTCATAATCAACTAGTGTTTCATTGATGATAATTCTTACTTTTTCTACGTTAATAGCGGTACTAGATCTGATATTGATTTACAAAGTTTTAATTTCAATATTCAACCAGTAAAATTTATAAATAAAAAGTCTAATTCACTTTATAACTCTTGTTTAAAATAATAAAATAATTGATTGTATTATGGACAACAAGGTATAAATAACATATTTGCGTTAAACTTCAATTTCAAAGAAACTATTAACATATAAATTTTTAACAAGTTCTCCATAACAACTTGAAAGGATAATTCGTGATTCCATAGAAGAAGAGCAATTTAAATTTTCCCAATCGTAGAAAAACAAACAACAGTTTGTCGCTCAATAAAAAGTTGACTTACCGACTGATACCAAAAGTCACTTTGATAATTACCTATAACATCGTACAGCAACCGGCTTTGTAACACAAACAGCAAGATAGCCGGTAAATTTCCTCTTGAAAAACTGGTTTATCCCAGATGATAGTTGACCAAACAGCAGGAGGTCTTCAAGGGTAGCAGGAATTATTCCTAGTTCATTTTCTAATAACATCATAACACGACTTTCTAGATTTTGTATGTTCAATTTAACACTAAAACGAACGAACTCGTTTTGTTCATGTAGTTATCGCAATTTTACATAAATAAAACCAGATCCTAAGTTGTTTTTAAATTTGTTTCTAAATTAGTTGTTAAATCATTTTATAAATTTGTTTCTAGATTTTTATTTGTCTGTTTTTCTTTGTTGCGCATTGTTGAATTGAGTAGATAGGGGCACGTGTTAAAAGGCTAATGTGGATCAAGTGCGATGAGGAGATCGCCGACATTCAATACTTTCTACACCTTAACTGCACGAACCTCTATCGGCAACTGACCAGATGGGGCCTGAGTAACCTGTTGCAAAACTCGTAGCTTTGCTCATAGTTGGACGTAAACAAAGGACATGATAGAATTATATTCGACCCTCAACAAACGTAAACTTATTTATTTGAATTTTGGTAGATGTGCTTCTTTTATACGTTAATGAGAATTAAAACACAAACCGAATGTGTTTGACTTTATTTATTTCACTTAGATAAATTTTTTAAATAAATAAACTGTACAAGGTGAATACAAAAATTATGGTACCTTATTAGTAATTTAATAAAATTTCTGGGTTTCGGATAATTAGAACGCTTCAAGGTCAAATCTATTTATTAAAAATAGAGTGAATGTACATCTTTAGTGTTTCTTACTTGATGTATATATATATATATATATATATATATATATATATATATATATTAGTCTGTTAAATTATTACATAGCTGTCCATTTAACGCGGTCATGCATTCTTTTAGTAGTATAGATAAAGATAAAAACAAATATGGAGAGTTGGTGCATTCTTTTACAATGTATATATAATCCACTAACTAACTCGTTGCAAGTGAATTGCTATACTATCAGTACGCATTTCTTAGCAGCAAATGCAAATTGTATGAGTTTTTAGTCATTAAATTACAAAACTTTTGGAAATGCCTTCAGATATTCAAAATGAAATGATATATATTTTATGCACTAAGCTGCAAAATAAGATTCGTTTAAAGGTCAGATCGGCTAGAATTTTCTCAATTTTAGTCGACTCTATGCTAGATATCACTAAAATAGATCAACTAAGCATAATTTACAGATTTGTGAATATTATCTATGATGATGCTGGTTTTCCTGTTAATATTGGCATTAAGGAATGTTTTTTTTGTTTATTTCTGCCAGCGATTAAACAGCTGTTGGAGTAGAAGAAAATCTCTCAACGCAATTTAAGCAACATGGCCTTCCGCTTGACAAACTAAGAGGACAGGGATATGACGGTACCAGTACTATGAGTGGACTATATTATGGTAAGCAAGCAAGAATTCTACTTCTGCAACCAAAAACTGCATTTGTGTATTGTGTTTCCCATAATTTAAACTTGGTCGTAAATGATGCAATCAGATGTGTATTTAGTGCAAGTTAATTTTTTTTAACAGTTTAGCAAATTTACACATATTTTGCTAATAGTGCTAAGCTCTGGGAACTATTGACAGATCAGGATGACAAAGTTGTACAATAACATTGAAACTGTTAAATCCCACAGGGGTGATCATCCAGACACCACTCAATTTTTGCTCTGCACTAAAATTCTAAGGACATCTTAAAGGCATTGACTGATATAAATTTGCGAATCAAGAGTAGGGAAGAAAGAACGGCAACAGCTGGTTTGTTTAAACAGATTAAAAAATTTCAATTTGTTTTCATAAGTCTTTTTCGAAAAAAGATTCCAAGATTTAAATATAATCTCTAAATTGCTACAACAAACCAATTACGATTTCGATCAAACCAAAAGTTTAGTGGTAAAAACTAAAGAAAATATTGGTAACCTACGCCCTTCATATAAATTATTTAAGACATCGGTCGAAGAGTTAGCAAAATTGGAACGCAGAGAGTAATTTTGTTGAAAAGAGAATGCCTAAGATTAAAAGGCAGTTTGAAGAATTTTGTGAAGACGTACGTTTTAGAAATCCAGAACAACATTTTAAAGTATAGTTGTATTATGCTGTAATAGACATTATTGTATAACTCTAAAGAATCGGTTACAGGGATTTCAAAATGTGGTTATCAAATTTAAGGTTTTGAATACAAAATTTTTGGTAGCGGCTAAGGATGATGACTTAGTAAGCAGTGCCACAAATTTATGCGCGCTCTATGATAGTGATTTGTCTGATAAATTTCCTCAACAATTACTGATGTTTCAGCAAACACTGTGGTCAAAAATAGATATATGAGTTAGGAAAGATGCTTCTTCGTGAGTATTTTACTTTGTCTGCTAGTTTTCCCGACGTTGTAATGGCTGTTGTTTAACTTTTAACATTACCAGCTACAACTACAACAACAGGGCGATCATTTTCTAAATTAAAAACTATTAAAATATACATCAGAAATTCGATCGGACAAGACAAACTTACCAATCTTGCTTTCCTTAGCATTGAAAATGAAGAAGCACAAAAAATGGACCTCGCTAAATCGACGATTTTGCAGAAACTAAAGCAAGAAAACGATGTTTGAAATAAAAAAATATTGTATTTAATGTATACTTACATATTATTTTTAATTACTAATTATAATTTTTTTTTTTAATTTAGTAGTATAAGAAACTGTTTCACTGTAAGGAACAATGAAAATTATGATACCGGGTGCTGTTATGAATAGCTACGCCACTGACATAAATTACTATTAGTGCTAAGCACAAACTATCAAGCGTTTTAAAAGGTTATAAAATATAATTAATTGTATTCATTTTAGACCAGGGTCGAAAATTTTTGAAACGAAACAAAACAATAGTAGGATGAAACTCATTTGAAAAGGAAGAGAATATAACAAAAATAAAAGGAAAATAATTTACGGGCGATTTGAGGTCGTGAAGTGGAAGGGGGTGAGTTTTTAAGGGTAGAAAACGGTTTATCTCATTTCCGGCAAAACTACAAGTCCTATGGAGAAAAGTTAAATAGTAAAGTTGTAGGTAGTAAAAAGACGTACAACTTTTGTATAAACGCTTTTTCACATAACCTCAAAATTTATGTGAAAAATTCAAATAACCAAGTTTTTGGTTTTTTATCTTTATCTTTTACAAACAAAATTTCTTTTTTAAGAAAATTTGGTGAAAACGTACCTTTTTATATCCCAAATACACTATAATTTTTTTTATTTAAAATATTTATTTTTTCATCTTATTTTGACTTAACATCGAAAAACCATTCAATCGAAAATTCTCACGTCAAAATATCTGCTTTTTTAAAAAAGTTAGTGGGCTTCTTGTTCGTTGAAATCTGTACTTTCTGATGGTGTAAAAATATACATTACTATAGTAAATGTTCGCAAAAAATGCAAAGAAACGAAAAATAACCGAATCAGAAAATTTTTTTATCATTATGTACAGTTTTGAGCTATTTATTAAAATTTATACTTTAATTACTTGAAAAACATAAGATTCCATGTTACATTGATAAACAAAAAGTTACAAACCCATAAAACAAAGATTGCAAAAAACCTGAGAAAATAGTTGTTCTAAATATAACTAAAGGTAGGATTTGAAGAGGATTTCATCTAAAAAATGTGACTGCTGCTATTTTTTCCAGTAAAAAAGTTGATTTATTAAATGCTAATCACATTTATGTCATACAAAATCTCATTATATATAAATATTCATGTAAAACGCATTACTGAATTTTGATACTTGATACTGATTACGCTATTCATTATAATATTTTCGAATACATTAATCTTGTTACTTATAAATACCTTATCTTAAATTCTAAATCACTTA
The DNA here is from genome assembly GCA_036346225.1 of Platerodrilus igneus. Classification (NCBI taxonomy): domain Eukaryota; kingdom Metazoa; phylum Arthropoda; class Insecta; order Coleoptera; family Lycidae; genus Platerodrilus; species Platerodrilus igneus. The sequence continues at coordinate 201,497 of JARFIW010001410.1, forward strand.
TCCATTAGTTTTTGTCTCGTTGATGGCATTTCTTGATCGTTAGATTCGACAAACCTTCCCGATTCTAGTAGATCTTCAAAATCTTCAAGACCATCACCGTCTTTGTCTTCAATATTATTTCCATTATTGTAGGACCAAAAAAAAATTCGGATTCGAGTTTTTTTCGTTTCTTTGCATTTTTTGCGAACATTTACCATAGTAATGTATATATTTTTTTACACCATCAGAAAGTAAAGATTTTTACGAATAAAAAACCCACTGACTTTTTAAAGAAAGCAGATATTTTGACGTGAGAATTTTCAATTGAAAATATGGGTGGTTTTTCGATATTAAGTCAAAATAAGGTGAAAAAATAAATATTTTAAATCAAAACAATAACAGTGTGTTTGGGATATAAAAAGGTACGTTTTCGCCAAATTTCGTGAAAAAAGAAATTTTTTTGTAAATGAAAAATAAAAACCAAAAACTTGGTTATATGAATTTTTCACATAAATTTTGAGGTTATGTGAAAAAAGTGTAAATACAAAAGTTTTAGATCTTTTTATTACCTACAACTTTGTAATTTAACTTTTTTCCGTAGGGCTTGTAGTTTTGCCGGAAATCGAGATAAACCGTTTTCTACCTTTAAAAACACACCCCCTTCCACTTCCCGACTTCAGATCTCCTGTAAATTATTTTTCCTTTCATTTTTGTTTTATTCTCTTCCTTTTCCAATAGGTTTCATTCTACTATTATTTTTTTCCACTTTTTATTATTTTCAAAGACTTCAGTCCTGGTCTATTTAATAAGAAACTGAGGTTACTATTTTAACTACTACGTGTTTAATATCGGAATCACAAATAATCTACTAAATTATCAAATACTTAATAAACTGATATAATTTTTAACTTACCTCATAAGGAATCCATTTGTTTTATTTTACCTTAAACACGTATACATTTGAAAGAGAATTTCAGTGTCTACTTCTTTTAATTCCCATGATAATATGTAAATTTTATAACGAACAGCGATTAGTCTTTCGTAAAACTTTTAAATGATAACCTGCTTTAACTGCCTCGCAAAAGAGGTTACATAAAGGTTTATTCGGAATGAAGTCATAATGATTTGCGATTTTTCTGAGTTGCATATTAAGTGTGTCATTAGGATAGAAAGGATTTTACCATAAACAATTTCATAAGTAGTGTCTACTATCAACATAAGCTATCTAAAGAGATTTATTCTTACCACATTTTTACTAATTCTCACTGTAGGAAATAGACCTTCAATTAATAGCTTTATTTTGATGCTCTGATGCTACGGCCCTAACCAATATATTAACCAGGCTTTAGCAAAGGTAGTAGTGGGTAATGATTATACGTTTTTTTAAATTCCCCTTACGTAATTAACAACTGGTGGTTTAAGCTGTGTAAACGATTTTCACGTTATAATTTAGAAATGAGCGATTGTACGGGTATTTTAATGGCAGTCTCGCTTTTGTATTTACCTACCTAAACTTAATTGCAAAACTTTGCTATTTTGTATAATTACGCTAACAAAACTAATTATTCTCATTTTCATTTTACATTTTTACACAAAAGCAACACATCCAAGATTGATGGTTTTAATTGAACTCATTTTTAGTACATAACAGAAATTATATGTAAGAAAATTCATTGGAGCTAGGTATTGGTCAGTTTCTATTACGAGTCTCAAAATTATTTGCATGCAGATAGAAAATCTTGAATAATTGTAGACTGCACTATTCCACCAGCTTGCGACAACAGACTTAATTTCGTCATTGATCTGTTTTTTACTGTTGTTCTAAACACGAAAGTGTGGATTTTGATTTTTGAAGGAATTGTACAAAGACAATGTTCTTATTAGCAGTATCATTGAATAAGATAAAGCTATACAGCACTACACTGTCCCATTATGTTAGTTGGAATAGTATGTGCAACACATAAACATTAACAAAAGGTTTTTCAAGAAAAAAAACTAAATGGAACCATATGACAGTTATCGATTCACGATAAACATAGAACAACGATAAATTAATCCATCAATACGGAAAATAAATAAAATCTGTCCTTACAGAAATATTTAAAATTTATATTGATATATAGCTGCGAAAGCAATTTAAATTTGTCCATTTTTTCAATTCAATTACCATTCTCGGTGGCGCAATTGGTTAGATCATCCCAGTACCAAGTGGAAGGTTACAGGTTCAAATGTTTTTTATTAACTTTACTTTTATATTCTTTTAATTAATAACTGGATTTGAAGTGATCATTTGTATTTTATCAGTATAGGCAAACGTAGTTAAATGTTAGGTTGATGTATGGTAGTGTACACGATTTAAAGGTGTAGAAAATTAATTAACGACATCAAATAATTTTAATCACCGTGTATAAGGAAGCTTTGGGTAATAATACGCTTCATTTAAAGGTATATTGGATAAATTCGTCATCTACTTCTAAACATAGGGTTTATATTGTTTCGATAATGTTAAACACCGTGTATATTAAAGCAGTGGAAAATAGTACGCTTAATTAAAGGCCTACTGTGTAGATTTAAATCATTCAATTAGAATGTAGGGTTTGTATATAATCATAATCAACGTGTAGAAGGAAGTAATGTAGAATTTCATTAGATAATACGCATTATTAAAACCATGGAGCATAAAAATTTATTCGTTTCGTTAAGAATAAGGGGTTTAGATTATTCACTGGACGCTTTCTATAAAAAGAAGCCGAGTTAAAAAGTTCAACTTGTATTTAATTTAATCTTTCCAAGTACTAAAATTATCGAGAAATTATAAAAGACATGGGGAAGTCACGTAAGAGCCTTTAGCGTATTAGAACAAGAAACACCTGCAAGAATAACGATGTATATGATAGTCGAGAAGCTTCAAGCTATATGAGTGCAAGTAAGAAAACGAGTTTGTGGTATAAAGACAAGCGAGATGGAATGCATTAGCAGTTAAATGAGGGGAAAAAATGTAAAGGAGAGCACAGGTTTTAGATAGAACGAACAGACTAGATTGGCGAGTAAGGTTGAAATAAGATGCAAACATGAGAGGGGAAAGCATATCAGTTGGTGTGTAAAATTAATTAGTTGTTCTCGGACGTGTTGCGAGGCGTGTGTAAATTTCTTAGATGTCAACTCGGGCGAGTGCAAATTTCAGTAGAATCATTGTGCCGAGACATCGGAAGGGAAAATAGAATGCGAATTTCTTAAAATCGTCCGTCGCGGGACAAATTCGACTTGCAAGCGAGCCATTATTTAAACCCATGCTGATAGGAGTTTCGCTCTCTTTTGTTTTTGATTTTATGCGATACTTCAAACAGTTTTGCTCGTTATTTTTTGATTTTATTCGATACGTCAAACAGAATAGATGGTGATTACGTGCTACTATAACAGTTATTATGCATTAGTGCACGTAGAGAAGATAAATAAAGGTAATAAAGTCTAGTTATATTTGCGGGTATTACTATACCAATTATCCAAATTAATAACGATAAATAAATAAATAGAAGTATGCAGTTTTGGTATAGCGTGAAAGAACTATGAATTTTATTGCTATTTTTCGGGAGTGTTAGTAATCAAATGTTATTCGTAAACGTGATTGGATCCACAAAACAAGATTTCGATATACATAGGTGAGTTCCTGAGAAGCCCTGAAACCTTTTGGACGAATGGTGGTGTAGAAAAATTTCAAAGGCGGCCAGAAATCCGAAGACGTAAACATAAACTAGCTGGAAAGGTGGGATTAGCAAGGACGATGTACATTGGAGCCACGAGTGCAGTAACCTTCAGGTAACTTATGCATTGTTGTTCGATCTTTGTTGTTTTGGTGTGTGTTGAATATCTTTATAATTTATTTGATAAAGATGGACAGTAGTAAATTTGTATAAACAACAAATTTTGAATTTTAAGGTAAGATTTACTTGTATAAGTAGAAAGGAGTATTTATCAGGTTTATGTTTTTGATTATGATGGTAATTTGGGTCTGTCTTTGAGCTCAATTAGACTAACCTGTTAAATGAAAGTAAAGGGGTGGGAGATGCTCCCTTTTATTCAGACTCAGGTCTGCAAATATTGTTTACCTAATTAGTATGCATCCTCCAAGGACTCTAATTCCGGATACAAATTAAAATGATGACAAATTTGAACTTGAAATTTTATGATGCTGAAATTTATGTTAAAATTTAATTTTGAAATTTTAATGTATTGTGAATATTGATGTAAATAGAGTTAACGTTGATGTTTGTGGTAGGAATGTGATTGTTTTTTTTATGAATGAGGATGAAAGTTTTAACTATGTGAGCAGCCGAGGCGAAAGGAAAGAGTCAAGAGGCGATTATTAGAAGAGATTCAACGGACAAGAGAATCACAGCAATATATATATATATATATATATATATGTATAAATATATATATATATATATATATATATATATATATTGCTGTGATATACTCCTTTGAATGCGGGAACTGGGTCCTTTCAACAAAAAAATTCTAGTCCCACCGATTGGGCGTCATAAACTGCTGTGATCTTGGTTCATTTTCAGCTGCTCACCTAATTTTATAAACCTCCTCATTCATAAAATTAAACAACACATTCCTACCACAAACATCAACGTTAACTCTATTTACATCAATATTCAGAATACATTAAATTTTCAAATTAAATTTCAGCATAAAATTCAGTTTTAAAAAGAATTTCAAGATTAATTTTATTATCACTTTAACGTGCATCCAGAATTAAAGTCCTTGTTGGATGCCTACTAATTAATATAACAATATAAGCAGACCGGAGTCTGAGTATAAAGGAGCATCTACCACCCTTTACGTTAATTAACCAGGTTCGTCTAATTGAGCTCAAAGACATACCCAAAGTTTCATCATAATTCAGAACATCAATACTAAATACCCTTTCTACTTAAACAAGCAAATTTCATCTTAAAATTAAAATTTTATGGTTAGTACAATTTCACTAATGTCCATTTAAAGTAAATCAATTATAAAGTTATTCAACACACACAAAATGTCAAACAAAATAGTATAATTTACCTGAAGGTTACTGTCCTCGAAGCTTCAATGTACATCGTCCCTTTAGTAATCACACCATTCCAACAGGATTATATTTACTGCTTCTAATTCTCAACGCTTTTAAAATTTTCTCCATCACCATTTATTTAAAGTTGTTTCTGGGCTTTTCCGGAACTCATCTGTGTATATCTGACCCTTGTTTCGTGGATCCAGACACGTATTTGAACCATTTAATTATTAACACCCCCGAAAAATAGCAAAGAAATGCATGCGTCTTTCACCAATATACGCCAAAACTGCCTACTTTTGTGTATACATTTGTCGTTGTAAATTTTGCTAATTGGTACAGTGATACTAAATTTTATTACCTTGTATCTAAGTGCACTGAAGTACATTCATGTTAGCACGTAAATAACAAACTATTTTGAATCACTAAAATATACGAGCAAAATTTTAAATTATTTTATCAAACTAAAATGCACTGTTTAACATCTTGAATCAAGTCGCGGATGTAAGAGCTTTTAACGCATCGAATAGTCAAAAGTCTAAGAGGCCGAAATTCATATTACCACCGGTATATATAGCAAAAAGCCTGTCTGTCGGTCTGTTCCCCAAAACAGACAATTCTTACGAATTTCTCATTCTATGTTCCCAGTCCGTCGCTCGCGCGTTGGTTTTTACGAATTTTTCACTCGCCCTATTTAAATCTCAGAAATTCTCACACGGCACGCAAACCTGTCCGAGAAAACTAATTAATTTTGTACAGAAATTGTTGTTTCTACCTCTGATATTTGCATCCTATTTTCAACCAATTGTGACCCTCGTGACGTTGCTTAAATCACGCCTTTTACTATATGTGTCTTTGCTTGACGCATTTTCTCTTTCCTTTTCTAACCTGTTCGTATTGGTGCAAATTGATATTCTTTATTATCGATTATATTTTAGTCCATGTGGACTATCTGGGTTAAATAACCCCGTATCGCACATTCTCGTGAATATTAAGCCCCGGTTTCTCCAAAATTCTTTGAAACCATTTGTTATCTACACAATTTTCGCCGTACGTGATATTTAAACTACGCAGGTGTTCGAAATATTATTAATTCTCAGAGCTTTTTAAATAAACCCTGTTTTGTATTTCGTGCTAAAGCATCTGACCGTTTCAATATCCTTAGAATCGACCTGTTTATCTAAACAAATTAAACTGAAATTGCCTTTTAAAATACGCAGGTGTGTTCAAACATCCTACTTCTAACTAACACTTCTAGGATTTGCATTTTATTGGGTTTTTACAAGTTTCTGTAGATATTATCTGTACGTTTTGTTCAATACCGGTTACTTGAAATAGAGTTAATTAAGATAAATTTTGCACGTAATTTCCATTTGTTTAGGAATAATTACATTACACGCAGAGCTTTTTAATACTGTTTCTTTTGATATAAAGCGTCTTGTACATGGTTTAAATTTCTTATTTTTACTGAGACGACCGAATTTATTTATGCTTCATGGTTTTTTAATAAAGCGTATTATCTAATAATATTCATTATACACGGTGATTAAAATTATTTGATGTGATTATTTAATTTTCTACCCTGGTCTAAATATGAGTATTTTCCCCCTATTTGAATACAAATAATCCCACTTATTTGAATGCAAATATAAAGCATTTAGACAAAAAAATTACAAAAAAATATGCCTATCTCTCTCTACCCTTATCTATCTAACTTACCTACTTTGTCTCCAATCAAAAAGAAAATATTTACACCTACCTATATCCCTATCCTATTCCTAACTTTTACTTAATTCTATAAACTGAAATTATCCCTAACTTCATCCTACTCATCCATCTAATCCTATATACGTCCTATATACCTATCCTATTCCTAACTTTTAACTAATCTTCACTATACTTTACTTCATCCTACCTAATCCTATATACCTATCCTACTCGTACTCTATTCCTAACTCTCCACTAATCTTCTATGAAATATCTACACTTAACCTATCTTATTTTCTTCCTACATTTACTCTTTATTCTCATCCTAAATCTATTCCTAATTATCTCCCATATTTATCCTATATCTAGCTCTATTTTCTATCAAAACTTACTTCTACTCTTCTATATACACCTATTCTATCCCTTGTTCTATATCTATACTAAAGTTCACCTATCTCTATCCTTTGTTCATTGAGTTTTTTAAATCTAACTCTCTTCTTGACCCTCCAAGTCTTTCTTCTTACCATCCTAATACTCTTCATCCCTATCTCTCCCCCTTCTATATCTATACTTATCATCCCTATTATCTCACATACAATAAACTTATCATCCCTATTATCCTGACTCTTAAATATTGCTTCTTCTTCAGTCTCTATACATGTCTGTTGCTCATTTACTATTTTTTTCCTTTCTGCCGACAAACCAAACGATACTACCTTAAAATTATCGATTTTTCCCTCTATGGAAAATCCTCTGTACCTTCTAGAATTCTTATGTAATGGAATCCGCCAGAATGAATTCCTTAAATCTACTTTATTAAAAACAACTTTGCCACTTAACCTCATCAAAAATAATTCTGCCTTCACCTGCTCCCAATATGCTGCTGTTGCTTCTACCCCCACTAATTCTGCATTTTCTTGTACTAAAGCTTGAACCTCTACTCTCCTATCCTCTGGACATCTTATCGTGTTGATCTGTTTACTTTCATCATCCTCTACCTCTACTACATTAATATTCAACCCCGTGTCATCCTCTGTGACTTCATAACTGCCCTTCCATGGCACTACCCTATCCTTAATCCTTATTACCTTCCTTTCCATATCTATCAAAACCCCTAACTTCATCATACAGTCAACACCTAAAATGCTCTGAAACTTCAGTCCAGGTACAATTACAAACTCCTGTTCACAGCTTAACTCTCCTATATCTATCCTAAGCACCACAACACTATTTACTACAGCAAACTTCTTTTTATTTGGAGCTACTAAATGACTACGCTTTATAGGCATAATTCTATCACAAACCTTATCCCTAATTTTGCTGACGAATTCCTCCTATATTAAACTCGCCTCTGCCCCAGTATCAAGTAATACTTCTACATTATTCTCAAAAATTTCTAAATTAATAATTGGCAAACATAAATTTTCCTTAGTTTCTGGCTCTACTTCCTCCTCAATTTTGAAAAATTCACGTGGATGTTCATATACATTTACACTGAAATCTAGTGGTCTGTCGCGTTCTAAAAATCCTGTCCAGGTCTGTTTTCCCTACTCGGTCCTGGTCTAGCCGTCACCTCAGCGTATGTCCTAGGCGTTTCCACTCGTTCCATGTCTGTATTAGCAGTCCCGCTCATGTCTGGTGAGCTATTCATTCTGGTAGGTCCCGGTCTCTGTGCAGGTCCCCTTCCTAAACTATTACTCCTAACGTATGGTCGTCTCTGTTCCCAAATCTGTCGCTGGTATCCGTAATTATTCCCCCTTCTAGCATAGTTGTCCCGTCTATTGTCAAACCTAACTGTGTTGATCTGTCTTTCCCTGTTTTCCCGAGGTCGTCCATTACTTACGTCGTCGTACCTCTGGAGGTATTCCAAAAACATTTCTCTGTCCACTATGTTCTGTAGTGCTACGTGCTGTCTTATGTCTACCTCGAAGTGTCGTGATAAATACTTAATAATTTGTCGGTCCGTCAGTGGTGGGTTCAGTTGCTTTGCTATGCTATACTTGCGTATAGCATATTGCTCCCTACTTCCTGAAAATTCTCCCTTAAATTTCCTTGTGATTAAGTTGTCTCGTACCTGATCTTGTCTGTGGTCACTCCAGTAGTGCTTTAGAAATTTGTTTTCAAAGTCCTGATACGTGTCTATGTCCTGCCCTACTAAATTGTACCACGCTTCCGCATTGTCTTTTAATAAAGCCTTTATCGTATTTAGTTTAGTCTGTTCGTCAAATAAATTTCCCACTAGATTTCTTACACTATTAATAAAAATTTGTGGATTTACCCTGTTATCGCCATAAAATTTCATGTGTTGGTCCAATGATACTCCACCTGTAGAAAATCTGGGACCATCCCCCGTTAAATTTGACATGTTGTATTTAATACTACTAACTTCGCGTTCTACCCTGCCTAACTGATCCCTACATGAGTCCGTCACTTCGGTCATTTTTACATTAATCTCTTCTTCATAGAACATGCGTACTTCGGACTTTAAATGTCCCATTTCCTGTCGAAGACCTGTAATATCACGCTCATTTTTTTCAACCCTATTTTCAACTTCCCCCATCTTTACGGTAAGACTATTTTTAAATTCTGAAACTTCTTTATTCGTCTTATCTATTTTCTCACTTAGGGTTTCTCTAACTCCTGTTAATGTCTCATTCATTCGGTCAAATTTTCGATTTGAGTCCTCTCTCGCTCTATTCGATTCATCGTTTAGCAGTTCTAATTTTCTGTTAGACTCCTCCATCGCTCTATTCGATTCTTCCCTAGCTCTATTAGATTCTTCACTCATCCTCTCTAACATTCTCAATATCATCTCGTTTCCTTGATCCCCTGATTCCGTCCTCGACTGATCTCTACTGCCTCCAGCTTCTTCCATTTTCAAATTTTTTTCACACAATGCACTATCGTCACTTCCAATTTCCACTCCTTGACTCCTTAACCACTCCTTTCTCTGCATACGTTCTAATCACTCTCACACACTCTAAAATACTCTTAAATTTATACACACACAGAAACTCTCTCTCTCAGATCGCCAGTTTCCTGGAATAAAATAACAAAAATTTTATTTTGAACTCGAGCCCTCACGTTGTGGTCGCCATAAACTGCTGTGATATACTCCTTTGAATGCGGGAACTGGGTCTTTTCAACAAAAAAATTCTAGTCCCACCGATTGGGCGTCATAAACTGCTGTGATCCTGGTTCATTTTCAGCTGCTCACCTAATTTTATAAACCTCCTCATTCATAAAATTAAACAACACATTCCTACCACAAACATCAACGTTAACTCTATTTACATCAATATTCAGAATACATTAAATTTTCAAATTAAATTTCAGCATAAAATTCAGTTTTAAAAAGAATTTCAAGATTAATTTTATTATCACTTTAACGTGCATCCAGAATTAAAGTCCTTGTTGGATGCCTACTAATTAATATAACAATATAAGCAGACCGGAGTCTGAGTATAAAGGAGCATCTACCACCCTTTACGTTAATTAACCAGGTTCGTCTAATTGAGCTCAAAGACATACCCAAAGTTTCATCATAATTCAGAACATCAATACTAAATACCCTTTCTACTTAAACAAGCAAATTTCATCTTAAAATTAAAATTTTATGGTTAGTACAATTTCACTAATGTCCATTTAAAGTAAATCAATTATAAAGTTATTCAACACACACAAAATGTCAAACAAAATAGTATAATTTACCTGAAGGTTACTGTCCTCGAAGCTTCAATGTACATCGTCCCTTTAGTAATCACACCATTCCAACAGGATTATATTTACTGCTTCTAATTCTCAACGCTTTAACAATTTTCTCCATCACCATTTATTTAAAGTTGTTTCTGGGCTTTTCCGGAACTCATCTGTGTATATCTGACCCTTGTTTCGTGGATCCAGACACGTATTTGAACCATTTAATTATTAACACCCCCGAAAAATAGCAAAGAAATGCATGCGTCTTTCACCAATATACGCCAAAACTGCCTACTTTTGTGTATACATTTGTCGTTGTAAATTTTGCTAATTGGTACAGTGATACTAAATTTTATTACCTTGTATCTAAGTGCACTGAAGTACATTCATGTTAGCACGTAAATAACAAACTATTTTGAATCACTAAAATATACGAGCAAAATTTTAAATTATTTTATCAAACTAAAATGCACTGTTTAACATCTTGAATCAAGTCGCGGATGTAAGAGCTTTTAACGCATCGAATAGTCAAAAGTCTAAGAGGCCGAAATTCATATTACCACCGGTATATATAGCAAAAGCCTGTCTGTCGGTCTGTTCCTCAAAACAGACAATTCTTACGAATTTCTCATTCTATGTTCCCAGTCCGTCGCTCGCGCGTCGGTTTTTACGAATTTTTCACTCGCCCCATTTAAATATCAGAAATTCTCACACGGCACGCAAACCTGTCCGAGAAAACTAATTAATTTTGTACAGAAATTGTTGTTTCTACCTCTGATATTTGCATCCTATTTTCAACCAATTGTGACCCTCGTGACGTTGCTTAAATCACGCCTTTTACTATATGTGTCTTTGCTTGACGCATTTTCTCTTTCCTTTTCTAACCTGTTCGTATTGGTGCAAATTGATATTCTTTATTATCGATTATATTTTAGTCCATGTGGACTATCTGGGTTAAATAACCCCGTATCGCACATTCTCGTGAATATTAAGCCCCGGTTTCTCCAAGATTCTTTGAAACCATTTGTTATCTACACAATTTTCGCCGTACGTGATATTTAAACTACGCAGGTGTTCAAAATATTATTAATTCTCAGAGCTTTTTAAATAAACCCTGTTTTGTATTTCGTGCTAAAGCATCTGACCGTTTCCAATATCCTTAGAATCGACCTGTTTATCTAAACAAATTAAACTGAAATTGCCTTTTAAAATACGCAGGTGTGTTCAAACATCCTACTTCTAACTAACACTTCTAGGATTTGCATTTTATTGGGTTTTTACAAGTTTCTGTAGATATTATCTGTACGTTTTGTTCAATACCGGTTACTTGAAATAGAGTTAATTAAGATAAATTTTGCACGTAATTTCCATTTGTTTAGGAATAATTACATTACACGCAGAGCTTTTTATTACTGTTTCTTTTGATATAAAGCGTCTTGTACATGGTTTAAATTTCTTATTTTTACTGAGGCGACCGAATTTATCTATGCTTCATGGTTTTTTAATAAAGCGTATTATCTAATAATATTCATTATACACGGTGATTAAAATTATTTGATGTGATTATTTAATTTTCTACCCTGGTCTAAATATGAGTAATATATATATTGATATGATTACGCTGCACGTCTATGTAATTATACTTTCAGTTTCCTGCGGATCACCACCGCGCTGTGTATTTTAATATTCTATAATTTAAATATGCCTCGGCTAGCTCAGTTTAATATGTTTTACTATATAACAAAAATAAACCACTGAATCAAATAACAATAAGTTTTTAGTTGTTTATCTCCAAAAATTAAAACTCCTTATCCTTATTTTAAAGCCAACAAAAATGACACTATACACTACTAAAAATTCTTAGAACGTTCAAGACTTTTCCCTTTTTACGTAAATTTTCACGTATAAAAGAAGTTTTTAATGACTTTACATAGAATATTCAAGTGTAACAAATATAGTCAATGTTCAAATAAATAAAGAGAAAATAAAGCCTTATGCTAGATAGTTTTGACCTGTAGTTTTCCTCGTGCGTCTTTCTGGCTTTGTTACTGCGTGCTGTGGATCGGTACCCCAATATTATTCTCAATGCTTAAAATAATCCTCTGTTTTGTGCGCCTTTGCCAAGATTTAAGCCAATATTCTTATATGGGTTTCGTCCCAGTGCTATCAATTTATTTAGTTTCCAAATTTTACTCCGTTTAACTACTTTCTTAATTTACCCAGTCTTACTTGGTCATACTTAACAATAATTAATTAATAAACTTCTACTCACGTTTTCCAGCAAACGGCGAAGCTTGCCTCATATATTTTCCACTATTATTTATTTAAAAATTTTCTAACACCACTTTTCACAAAAAAATTGATTATTTAATTTTAATATTTACTCGTTGCGTAGATTCTGAAGTAGAAGTGATGCTGCTTGTGCTCGGTTGGAATCAAGACTGTCTGCTTATCAAATTTGCGTGTTATATAAACTACGCACCATCTAAAAATTCATTGGTTATCAGCGCTGTTGTTCAAAGTTTACGACCAACCATCGGCTGTTTTGGATATTTTGGGCTTTTACAGGTATATCTCTGATAATAACCGCCGGAACGATTTCTTGTTCACGTAGGATACTAGTGGATTTCTGTTCTGTATTTATTTTAGACCGTCTGTTTTGATGTTGTTACAGGAATTTCTAATTCGCCTTGGCACGTAATTTCACTTATGGCTTTTGTTTGTTTAGATAATACTTTGGGATTTGAATTAGCTCCATGTAGAAAATCACGTAGCCGAAATGACGTAAATTAACATATTTCTGTTTACTTCTTGCGTTTCCAAAACGTATTTATTTCGAAGGATGCGTTTCTTATCAGCACGCTATGCTATTTCCTTTCACTATCGCATGTTTAATTTTAATGGGAATTGTAGCCTGATTTTTACTGTATTTAATGCGTATCGATTTTCAATTTATGAATCCTTTTTGGTTTAAGACAAGTTTGATTGCGTGTAGAGTTATTTCTTTTGCTGATTGTGTGTTTATTGTTGAATAATATGCTTCCCGGCATTAATTAAAGTCAACTGCGATCCTTCAACAATGTGTTAAATGTTTGCTTTTTGCATAATTTGCAAATTTCGTATTTTTTATGCTAAATAAATGTTGTTTTTTAACTCCTAGTACTATTTACATATATTGTGTAACCATTTTGACTCAATATACCCTAAATAACCCTCTTATCATAGCATTATATATATATATATATATATATATATATATATATATATATATTGCTATGAATTTACTGGAAGTCTCGAACCCCATCGTTGTTCCGTCCAATGAAAACTTGATATGATAACGCCGTACTCGGTATCAATGGCGTTTTCTACTTATAACTCCACCTCTTTGTTTAAATTATCAAATTTCACTCCCACTAATTTTATTATTCTGCCACGGCTAGCTTTTATTTTAATTATAAAATGAAGTTAATTAATTCCATATAATGAAAACAAATATTATGTACAGGCTTTGAAAATTATTAAAATACACTTTTCAATCAATCAATATTGTAAGTCTTATTTATCTCAAAAATCATATGCTTTGCAATCAATCTAAAGTCACCAAAAACTATCCTTTTTTTTTATCAAAGAAGCCTGTAACGTTCAAAACTCCTTTATTATATTACGTACTTTCAACGTATGCAAAGTTTGTTGCTGACTCTGTTACACAAGTTTATATTAATTAGGCAAATTCAATATTCAAATTCAAATAGAAAAAAATGTCTTAAGACTAATAAAGTCTAACCTGCTTTGTTTACTTCGTGCTTCTTTATTTCTTTCTCACAACTCAAAATTGTACCCAGATTATCGACACATCCATTATCAACCAACATCAATTAGAATTTTCCATGCATTTTTATACCATCCATTTGGATCATTAACATCGTATTCGAAATTATTGTCGTCACCCTCGAATTTATTATACACCTATTTGAATCATTACCATCGGCCTCAAATCTATTATATTATTACACCTCGAATTATTCTCACCAGTCAAACTTAGATTTATTGTCATCAAACTTAGATTTATTATCGTCAGCCTTACAATTATTGTCGTCCCTCTCTGGATTTATTGTCATCCAATTTAGAGCCCTATTATTATTATATTTTAGTTTAAATAAATCACCCCCAAACTCTACTTACGTTAATCGGCAATAGAAGTTTTCATATTCGTAGCACTATATGTCACTGAACAATTTTACTATTAAAATATTATTATTACGCGAGTTATGTGATCCCCCATTTGTTATACCTATAAAACTAATACTTAAGAAAGTTATTAGAAAATATTAGGAAATGTGCAACAATGTCATAAAAGACAAATTATTACAATTTATTTTAGTTCATCAAACGTTCAGCTTTTGCATTGCAGTTCGTAGATAACTCATTGTACAATTAATTAATGTAATTCGACTTAGACTAATTAATCAAGTTTGTCAAAATTCCAATTAATTTCTGTATAATCAAAAATAAATTTGAACAAAACAAAAGTTGGAGGCGAAACAAGCATCGTTCAAGTCCAGCAGTTGAAGGAGATACAAGAATAGTTCGAATTCAACAAAAGAAAAATTGGAGGCGATACAAGAATAGATCAAATTCAAAAAGAAAACAGAAACAAAGAAAGAAATCAATAAAATCAACAAAGCAACTAGTGTAAGTTCATTTTCCTTAAACCAATTGAAATTTATTTTATTATTAACAAAGACATTTGATATTTGCTAGTTTATGATTTATATATGTATATTGACTATTGTTACAACTATTTTATGCAATTTTTTGAAAATAATTGACTTAGCAATTGCTAGAGATTATCTTCAAGCTGTTATGGAAATTTTATTATTATTTTATAATTTGTATATATGAGAAAGATTTATAAAAACTTGAGAAAACTAAAATTCTGAGACAAAGAAACTTGAGAAGAAAAATTATTTTGAGAAATAAAAGAACTAAAACGATTAAAAAAGTCGCAAAGCGCACAAGAGACTAGATCACGTTTTAACTAATGCAAAAAAAATTCTTAGAAACAAAACTAAACCTCTAATTCAGCAATCTTAACTGGCGCAAGAAATTTTTAGAATTTCTAATTCAACAACTTTAACTAACGCAAGAAACAAATTTCTAATTCAACAATAAGAGAATTAACTGGCGCATAAAAATAATTTAAATACACCGAGAATAAAAAGCGAAATCTAAAATCACGAGCAATTGAAACCAAAATCCTTATAACAACGCAACGATTCAAACGCGAAACGGAATACGATCCATAAATAGACAACTTGCAATCTATTATAAAACCACATCTTAATACGAGAATTATTCAGACGCAAAGCCAACAATCGTATCATCTTTAAAAGTGAATAAAATCTAACCTTGGATAAATACGCATAAATTTAATAATAAATCACTATACAAAAGCTATTAAAAACATCGCAAAAACCTTTCAGAATTCAAGCATTATAGATTAAATAATATTACGATCGGAAACTTTATTAAAGAATCCATTTAAAATTACTTAGGAAAGATATAAATAATTACGGTACTGAGAACGCTTTCAAATGTGAAAATTTTAATTAAATATTTCAGAAAATTAACGAAGCACAAATTTCAGTGTATAAAATCACAACGATTACTGAATAACACCCACAGTATATTTAAAAATAAGTTTATCACAGGAACTGAAGCAACTAATTAACTGACAACATTGTAAGCATTGCAGACACCTTACAATCGCATAAACTAAAGAAATAATTATTACGCACCTAACTAAAAACGACATAAATTAAAAATAGAGAAGTATTAACTGACGCAACTAACGCAAAACATTCAAGCATGATAAATTACCACAAAAATCACTCAGCCTATTGAAACTTCGGAAATTAAAATTAAAATCGGCAAATCAAGAGTAAACTCAACCAAACCAATACCAAACGTAAAACTCATTAAATAACACCAAAAACTACAAAATAAATCCAAATTTTTTCAAAAAGAAAAAAAAAATTTTTTTTTTACTTTTTTAAAATTACCCAAATATTACCTTAGCCAAGATGACTAATGAAATAAAACTGTACTTAAAAATGATACCAAACTTTAACGGTAATGAACAATGATTACTCAGTAATTACATTTCAGTTAGCGCAATATTTTTAAAAACCTTTTATAAGCCAAGTGATACCGAAAGCAACACCTTGCTTATCCGCCTTATTATCAGTAAACTGACCGGAAGGGCACTAACATTAATTGCCAGTCGCGAGGACGTAGACCAATGGGAAGAATACAAACGCATATTGATAGCATATTTCGGCGATCAAAGAAACTTAAAATGTTTAGTAAGAGATTTGACAAACCTTAGGATGGAACACAACCAATCACCCTATCAATTTGGAATAAAATGCCAAGATGTAAGAAGCTTAATATTGACAAAACTCAAAATTGAAGAAACCGACCCAAACGTAAGACTTTTAAAAACGAAAATGTACGACGAGATGGCATTAGATACCTATCTAAATGCACTACTCGAATGACTTTCAGATAAAATTAGATTTCAACATCCCCAAAACTTAGAAGAAGCAATGAACATGATAATCGAAGAAGAAAATGTAATGTACTATAGAAACCGACTATATAACCCCAACGCGAATAAAAGCTACACGCCAATGAAAACTATACAACCCGCATGACAAATAAATCCACAACAAAAATTTAACCCATTCAATGCACAAACAAACCAAATGCGAACCAATAATCCACAATTTAATAACTCAAACTTTAACAATCAATACAAACAATTCTCAAAACCAACGTTTTACCCAAACTTTTCAAAACCCGCATATCAACCAACATTTAACTCGAACTTTTCAAAACCCGCATTTCAACCGAAATTCAATCAAAACGTACAGCAACAAAGACCAGCATTCAACGCGAATCCTAATAGAAACTCACCGATGATAAACAATAATAATCCCAATAACTATTATAAACCCACACCGATGGATACCTCATCTGGTAACACCAGACCCAACACGAAAATAACGCACATAAGACCAAACCCCAATCAAAAACCCACTTTCACTTCAGAAGAGCTATTTCATCAAGAAGTAGAAGATTATGAAGATGACCAGAATAACAGCAATCGACCGTGTACGAATAATGAACAAAACCAATCAAACCACTATGAACGCGAGGAACCATATTAAAATTACGAGCAGGACGACGAAGAGAACACTTGTTCAAATTTTCAAATGGACCATTTTATAAACGACCAAACATAATAAATCTAAATAATATGAATCACCTTGTATTACCCTATATCGAAATACCCCACGCTGAATTTAAATTACTAATCGATACCGGATCTTCAAAAACATTAATAAGCCCGCGAACAGTAAAAAAACATTATCTAAACTATGTAGAAAGAGAACCCTTCAAAATTAAAACCGCCCATCAAACAACCCTGCACCAATTCGTAGCAAACATACCTTTACCAAAAACCTTTAACGTAAAGATGAAACACAAATTCTGCATATTTGAATTTAACGACAAATATGACGGACTATTAGGAATGGACCTTCTAAGAAAATTAGGAGTCAACATAGATATTAAAAACCGATTATTAAGAACCAAATATGGACGAATTCCCATCAAATTTCAAAACACCCAAATTGATGAAATATATACATTAGAACCCCGAACAGAAAAAAAGATAAGAATCCCCGTAAATTCAAATAATAACATAGGAATAATAAACCACATAACTTTTCAACAAGGAGTAGAAACCCCAACCGCATTAGTAAAAATCAAAAATAATTACGCCACAACAACAATATTAAACTCAAATGACTACCCCGTAGAACTATCTTTAACAAACCCGATTAACGTAGAAGAATTAAATTTTAATGAGATGGAAACAGACGAAAACTTAAACAAAAATTACAACCCCGTAGAAAACGACGAAATGTTAAGACAAAATTTAAATAAGATCCGATTTAAACGCGACATAAATCACGAGGAACAGAAAGCAATACAAAAATTATGTTACGAGTACCGCGACATATTCCATTGCGAAGGAATACCCCTAACCTTTACCAATACAGTCAAGCACAACATTGAGCTAACAGACAACAAACCGATATTCACCAAAGCATACAGATTACCCCAGGCAAGTCAGGAAGAAGCTGACAGACAAGTAGCCGATCTATTAGATCAAGATATCATACAACACTCCAATTTACCATGGAGCAGCCCGGTATTAATAGTACCAAAGGAACTGGACGCATCAGGAAAACGGAAATACAGAATGGTAATAGATTACCGCAAATTAAACGAAAAAACGGTAGACGATAAATACCCGTTACCGAATATAACAGAGATTTTAGATTAGTTAGGCAAGTGCCAATATTTTTCGACGCTAAATTTAGCATCAAGGTACCAACAAGTGGAAATGGAAGAAGGAGATACACAAAAAACAGCCTTTAGCACACCTAGAGGACACTATGAGTATAAACGGATGCCATTAGGACTGAAGAACGCACCCGCAACTTTTCAACGAGTAATGGATAACATACTACGAGGGATACACAACGAAAAATGCCTTGTGTACCTAGATGATATAATAGTTTATTCAACATCATTAGTAGAGCACATTGAAAGATTACGAGAAGTGTTCGAAGGATTAAGAACCGCACAATTTAAAGTACAGCTAGATAAAAGCGAGTTTCTACAAAAAAAGTAGCCTTTTTAGAACACATAATAACACCCCAAGGAGTGATGCCGAACCCCGACAAAACGAACGCTGTATTAAATTACCCCATACCCAAAACGAATAAAGAGATAAAAGTATTTTTAGGCCTTAGCGGATATTACCGAAAATTCATTAAAGGTTATGCTCAAATAACAAAACCCCTAACCAATTGTTTAAAAAAGGGAAACAAAATTGTACATACCCTAGAATTTATCAAAGCAGTAGACAAAATCAAAAGCATTTTAACAAATCACCCCGTATTAGAATACCCCGACTTTTCAAAACCATACATATTAACAACGGACGCATCTAATGTAGCCTTAGGCGCAGTATTAAGCCAAGGAACAGTAGGTACCGAGAAACCCGTCAGTTACGCATCCAGAACCCTCAACGAAACAGAGCAACGATACAGTACGATAGAGAAAGAATTGTTAGCCATAATTTGGGCAACAAAGTATTTTAGATCGTACCTATACGGACGAAAATTTTATATAATACACCGATCATAGACCATTAGTATGGCTATACAAACTCAAAGAACCCAACTCAAAATTACAGAGATGGAGAATCAGACTAGAAGAATATGACTACGAGATCATATACAAAAAGGGAATTTACAACAATAACGCAGACGCATTAAGTAGAATCCAACTTAACGCACTAGAAACCGAATCAGTGATAGGAAACGTAGACGAAACCAAAATTAGAAAAGACCCAGAAGAAATGGAAACCATACATTCGACACAAAATGACGAATCGGAAACCGCAATTAAAATTTTAAACGAAGTATAGACATGAAGCCCAATCAGTTTATAATCATAGAAGTTTTAAACAACCCCAACCCTGTAAAATACACGAAAGTAGATAATAAGAAAATTTACCAAGTTTAAATAACCAAAGACGACAATGAAACACAGATAATTAAAATTCTAAAGGAATACACCCCCGAGAAAAAACGATTTTACTTTTATTTTAACACGGAAAACTTGTACAAACGATTTTCAGAACTTATAAAATGCACAAGAAAATTAATAACAATAGACGACCCTGACGAAATAAATGACGTGATAAGAAACCAACACGAAGGAAAGACCAACCATCGAGGAATAAACGAGACCCTAAAACAAATCATGAGACGTTACTATTTCAAGGACATGAAAGAATTAACAACAGACTTTATCAATCAGTGTGAATTATGTGATAAAGCCAAATATGACAGAAAACCCTCAAAGATACCCTTAATATTAACTAAAACACCAGACAAACCTTTTCAAAAATTACATGCAGATACTCTAGTAGTAGAAGCACAAACTTACCTAACAATCGTGGACGCATTTACGAAAATAGGCCAAGCAATACCAATCACTTCTAAAAATAGTATAGACGTAACTCAAGGATTTCTACACTATTTTACATTTTACGGAACACCCGAAACAATAACATTAGATAACGGAAGCGAATTTAAAAACGAAACAATTCAAAACACTTTGGAATTACACAAAATAAAAATTCATCTTATAACGGAGAACCACCCTGAATCCAACGGACTAATTGAAAGACTACATTTAACCCTATTAGAACAGATCAGATTATTAAGAATAAATTACAAGAAAGAACACATAACTAACTTAATGTCATACGCATTAATCGCGTATAATAACACCATTCATTCAACGACAAATTATACACACTTAGAACTAACCCTAGGACACTCAGATTCACGCAACCCGTACGATATTTATTATAACAAAGAAATCTATCAGCAATACGCTAAAGATCATAAAGAGAAACTAAAAATAACTTATGACAAAGTGAAGGATAAGTTAGATAACGATAAAGAACGCATTACCGCGACCCGTAATAAAAACTCAAACATAAACAAATTTTCCATAGGACAAACCGTATTCGAGAAAAATTACCAAAGTAAAAGACACAAAACGGCACCGAGAAATTTAGGACCCTTTAGAATCAAACGAATATCCGACAAAAACGTAGCCGCTATAGACGACGGCAAGACAACAAAATATGTTCACCTCAAAAATTTAAAACACCCTGTACTTTCAGATGGCCAATCATCACCCTTACCGTCAACCTCCACCTAGGTAGAACGGACACAGAAATCATAACTGAAGACATAAAGAACAACCCCGGGATACTACCAATAAAATTAGGCAGTATACAGAACACTATAGATTATTGGACCTTTGCACAAAAATTCGATTTAACCGAGCTGAAACAAGAATTTCAAATAATCAAAAATAATTATTTTCAACTAAAACAATCAACGGACACAACAAAATTCGGAAAAGAATACGCAATAGAAATGATGAACTACGACAGTATAACAGAAAGCATTTTGAAAAATATAGAAGACAAATTTAATCGACTAATCCCTACAGAACAAATGACGCGAAGAAAAAGAGGACTAATCAACGGATTAGGAAACATAATCAAAGCAATAACCGGCAATTTAGATAATAAAGACGCAGAACGCTATGACAACGCGATACAACAATTAATAGAGAACCAAAACGACATCAATACCATAATTAATAAACAAATATCGTTAACTCAATCAACGATCATTAAATTTAATGAAACCTTAAGAAAATTAGTTAGAAATCAAGACAGTATAGCCAATCAAATAGAAACCTTAAAAAATAACATGCGAACTACCATGTTAGGCATGCGAGATTTAATCAGATTCAATACGATATACAACCAGATAATATCAACCTTAACTTTAATTCAACAAATCCTAGCAACATTAAAACTGGTTTTTATTTTTCTTTTCTAAATGGTTACAAGGCTAGCCTCGCGCATGGGCAAGTGTAACGAAGTCTTCCGACATAACTATGGGTCTATTCCTTGGGTAGAGCTATGAGAAATGGGGGGGTAAGTCGAAATCTAATTGTAAGTCAAACTTAATCCAAAACAACTAGGCGCCACCAAGTCCTGACTTATTTATGATAATTGCGTGGTATATTTCTAGGGGCGGACGTGGAAACCCAAAGAAAAAAAATCGACTTCGATGACAAAAACCCGTCTTAACAAAATAAGACGCTGCTCCTGTAAGAAATTGTAATAATTAGATTAATAGAAAGGTGGAACACTATTTGTGTCCCGCAAACATACCTAAAGAAATATTAAAAAGATATTTTCTATATAAAATTGGCATCAAAATTCTACTCTTAAGGATATTAGTTTCCTGTTGTTAGGTTTGACCATATTTGATCAAAATAAAAAACTTTAATCTTGAACCAATAATTTACTCAAAAGATTCTTTTTTAAAACAAAATGCAATGCAACAAAATTTCATAAATAATTAAATGAGTTCGTGAATTTTAAATTCCGACCCGTGCAGATCTGTTCAGGAGGATTACATTTTAAAAACGTTGTTACTCAAGTTTTTGCTTTTCTAAATTACTTGTATTAGTTTTAATTTCTACTAAAAAAAAGCAGATCACAAAAATATTCTTGTTTACTCAACTTGGGCAAACGCTGTTCAAAGCATTTGTTTTCTAGAACACATCTGTCAGCAGTATACTGCAGACAAACAAGTGACGTCAGTAACACCTGTTGCTGTTACTAACGGTACATAATGAACCACGTGTGTGGTTTCTAAAACCATCAAAATAGTGAATTATAATTTTAACACTGGAAAATTCCAGCTCAACAAATAATTGAAATTTTTATAACATTCGTACTTTTACACAATCAAACAAATTAAAGTGTTTCCAATGTATAAACCATCAAAAAAAGATTCTTAAAACTAACTACGAACCAAAACTGCTTTTTGTGGCCTTGGAGAGGTACTTGTAATATCAAGCGGAATTTACTGTGTTGTGTGGACCCAGCTCATCCTTAACAGCTCCTAGCACATGGAATTGCTTCAGGTGTCGAATTAAATGCAGTCACAATACATCCGTCAGCTGCTGCAATATGTTGAATCACGCTGCCTTACCAAATAACATCTTTACGTTGTGTAATAAAATGGTCTTCTATAAATTAGTCAAATTTTCCATCTTCTAAGTTGCTTTTTACAGGTTGTAATACAAAGTGGTTTTAACATCAGTGATTGGATTTGTTGTTTTCAAAGTTGCATTTTTTAGTGTTGTTTTTGCGCTAAATAAAATATCTCAATTAAACAATTTAATAACGTTCATAGGATACCAACCGCTATTTAAAGATGTGTCTCGACTGCTCAAAATTTATACGCAAATTGCCGGCTTGCGTTTTTTCGTACATCTTGACTCTACTATCTCGCATGGCCGACTGGTGATCAATCTCACTCGGACGAACGGAGTGTCCCAGGAAGCGGCTGTCAACCAAAACGCGCTTGCAAATTGCTATTGAAGACACAGATATTTGACTATACATAGAATGCTACATAAAGATGCCGCTTTAGCGTAATACCAAAGTTGTTAAATGTATTTTACTTATTATTTTAATAAAAGTGTTTTATAATTCTTGCACTTTTATGAACGGATTTAATAACCAAAAAATAAAATTGTTACACTACCCCTTTCCTAAAAGAAAAAAACATTTTCTAACAAAGAAAAACTTTAAGTATAACAAATACAAAAATTTTTTTTTTTTTAATCTACTAGCCTCTTCTACATTCCTAATTATCAATACAAATTCTTATGAATTTATTAATACGAGGGGGACAAATATTTACAAATTTGAGTGTGTCGGTAACTACGTGTACCTAACGTCCATAGGGAGACAAAATCGGGGGGTCACAATCGGTGTATGTCAAAATTGGGAGGGGTCAAAGTAAAAAGTCAAACACTCCACGGGACAAAAAAAATAATCAAAAGCTAAATTCAAAGTAACCCTTTAACTAGAGGTTCTTACTCCTACCGAGGCTAGTATTTACTAACTATAACCAAACATATTAGAAATTACCTTAATTTCCACAAATAAAGACTCCACTTCCTGGAGCTCAAGCAGCTCTATATACCAAAAAAGGAACGCTACTACATCAAAATAGCATAACTATTCAAAATATTATCACTATAAGGTAATAATCAAAAGAGTAGCCTAACTAATAGGTCTAAATTCAAAATACCATCATCACAAGGTGATAATCAAAACTAAGGTAACCTAACCAAAAGGTTACTTACAAAATTCGAATGCAAATTATTATTATCAAAAGGTGATAATCAAAACAAAGGTAACCTAACCAAAAGATTACTCATAAAATTCGAATACAAAACCGAACCAGTTAGGGCTGTAATATCCTACACCCTACTGATTATCCTATCACTAATTTTCAAACAACACATCTTATTAGTGATGGAACAAATGGTGAGGTTCACCATGCAAACCTTTGACCTTATCAAACAAAATTTTCTGACAGGTCAGAAATAAGGGAAAGAATAAATCAATATTCTCTCTACCTAAATGTGTAGAAATCAGGACTAGCAACTTAAATAGCCCACTTATCTTTACATCCTAAAGACATCTGCCAAAGACATCTTTTAATAACATCTTCAAATAACGCGCGACTAAAACAACCAGTATGCACACTAATGCACACCTCAAAACTACTACAAAAATCCTTAACCACTTGCTTCAGTTACCAAACAAAAGTTTCAAAAAAAAACTAATTACCAAATGGCAGTCTCCATTTAGTATTCGTAAAACGATGCCAAATCAAAGATCGGAACAAAACAAGGCAAACAACTACTGTTTTGCTTAACATCAAAGAGATGACTAGACTGGAACTAATCGTCAGGATCATCATTTTCATTTGGAGACGATGCTTCAACGGGTTTCAAGTCCTTAACATGCCATTTTCCGGCTCTTGTTCCATCTTCATTTTCTAACTCATACACTAAATTGGAAAGTTTTTTTCGAACTCTACTCAAAACGAACTTTGGAGCTAACTTAGCGGAGAATTTATCACCAGCACTTGAAAGCACCTTATTAGCTCTCCAAACGCTCTCTCCGACTTGGAATGAAATGTCTTTTCTTCTAAGGTTGTAGCGTTTACTCGAACGTTGATAAGCTACATGCAAATTTTCACGGACATTTCCAAAAATATCAAACAAAAGTTGACGATCCAAAACATAAGAAGGTCTACTACTTGAAACAACATCTACATCCTCACCAGGTTTAAAATTATCACTATAAGCTTTTCCACTTAAGGGTACCTGACGACCAAAGACTAAAAAATTTGGAGAATAGTTGGTGGATTCGTGTTTTGCTGAATTGATTGCGTACTGAATTTTTGATATCTCAATATCCCACGTATCATGTTCTTCTAGGTACGAACGAATTGCAGTACCAACTGTCTTATTAATCCTTTCCACAAAATTGCATTGAGGAGCATACACAGCATTGTACCAAATCTTTTGGATTTCGTACCTTGCACACAAAGCTTTAAAAACACGTCCAATCAACTGTGGACCATAATCACAAATAACAAATTGTGGTACTCCGTAGACAAGAAATACTTTTTCCTCTAAAAAGTTCTCAATCAAATGTGCCGTGGCACTACGCAAAGGCTGTAAAATCGAATACTTCGAAAACCACTCACCAACAACTAAAAGCCATTTACGTCCGCGTTTGGAACGAGGGAACGGACCCATCAAATCTAAAGCAATGGTTTGGAACGGAAGTCCAACCTCTTTTTCCTTTCCCATCTTGCCAAGGGGACCTTTATTGGGTGGTTTTTGAGCACCACAAATCAAACACTTCCTACAAAATTTACGTATATCAAATATCATCTTTGGCCAATAATATAGTTCTTGGACACGAGATAAAGTCTTCAAAGAACCAAAATGTCCTGCTGTAGGGGGTCATGACATGATTTAATGACATCTTTACGCTGAGATCTCGGTACTAAGTACTTCCACTCTACAATATTTGCCGAATGCGGTAATTTGGAAGGTATAAACTTAAAAATGAACCCATCTTCCACTTTCCATTGTGGGTAGCTCTTGGGTGACAACAAAATTTTCTTTCTCAAAGATTCATACCACAAGTCTACATTGTCAAGTTTGATCTCTACTAAATTAACTTCCGGATTTTCTAAAGGAACGCCGCGACTAAGACAATCTGGAACTATATTAAATTTCCCTTTCCTATGTACCAAATCAAATGAATGTTGCCTTAATCGAACTGACCATCTGGCAGGTTTTCCGGTAGGATTCTGAAGATTACTCAACCAAAGTAACGAAAAATGATCAGTGACAACTGTGAATCGAACTCCTTCCACCCACGGACAAAATTTCTCAATTGCAAAAATAACTGCTAAACACTCTCTTTCTGTGGTGGAATAATTGCGCTCTGCACGGCTCAGGGTTTTACTTGCGTACGAAATTACACGCTCTTCTCCTTTTATATTTTGAATCAAAACAGCTCCTAACCCAGTGTTGCTGGCGTCACATTCAACAATAAAGGGTGCCGAATAATCTGGCTGTGAAAGAAGAGGTGCTGAAACTAATGCTTATTTGATCAACACAAACGAATTTTCTGCTTCCGCGCTCCAATTTACAGTTTGACCTTTTTTCTTTTTCTTAATGAGATCGTTGATGGGCGAAACTAATGACGAAAAATTCTTTATAAAGCGACGATACCAGCTGCACATTCCTATAAACCTCTTAATTTCCGTCGTGGTTTTCGGTCGAGGGAAGTTAACCATCGCCGATACTTTATCGGGATCTGTACGAAGTGAATTTGAACCTATTATATAACCCAAAAATTTAAGTGTTTTTTTGAAAAATTCACATTTTCCTATATTTATGGTAAGGTTAGCTTCTTTTAGACGTTGCTTAACCTCTGACAATAACTTCAGATGTTCTTCAAACGATGACGAACATAGTATTATGTCGTCCAAATAACAAAATACATGAGGTTCAAAACGTGGACCAAAAATCGCATCTACTAAACGCTGTTGCGTCTGCGCAGCATTCTTCAACCCGAATGGCATGCATGTAAATCTATATTGTCCTCGCGAAATGACACTGAAAGCAGTCTTATCTTTAGATGACTCACTAAGAGGGACTTGCCAAAACGATTTTCTCAAATCAAGTGACAAAATATAGTTCGCACCTCTCAACATATTGAGGATTCTATCTACATTCGCAAGGGGGTACGAATCGTGAACAGTTAAGTCGTTCAGGGCTCTACCATCAAAACAGAAACGATATTCTCCATCTGCTTTCTTAACCAACAAAACCGGAGAGGACCACGGACTAGTACATGGTTCTATAACTTTAAGTCTAAGCATGTCGTCCAACTCATTATTCAATATTTTACTCATATATGGTGACATCACATATGGTTTCTTATGGAAGGGCTTGGCATTACCTGTGTCTATATCCATTTCGATTAGGTTAGTACGTCCCAACCTATCATCGCTGCTAATTTCATTGAACGAATTTATTATCTCTTGTGCTTGTACACACTGAGCATCCGAAAGGTCATGCAAATCCAATAAGTAATCATTAGTGTTCAAAGGGATAGAAGATGAACCTAAATATATGATATTGTTCTCAATGTTACTCTGAATAAACCAATTATTATTTCTAAAATCGGCAACTACACCAAATAATTTTGCAAAGTCACTACCGAATATAAAGGCATGAGGTAGGGACGGAACCACTAATGCATTAAGAATACGACAGTCACTACCTACACAAATTGGTAAATCAACCGAACCTAAAACAGACTTTACTGAACCATCAGCTGTAGTAATACCTGTTTTTGCTGAACTAAAAATTTTTAAGTCTAATTTTCTGATTATCGAAAGAGCTAAGGATCCTACCACTGAGGTAGTGCATCCTGAATCTAGAAGACCGGTAATGTCTCTATCAAGTAACTTCACCATAATGTAAGGTCGATTATCAAACTGCTTCTCAATGAACAAAGTATTATTCTTAGGCTTCGTAGAGTTCTGACAAAAATTTTTTACAACTGTAAGCCAACTCGACCAATCGTCTTTACAAAAATATTTTTCTTGTTTATAAATCATAACCGTAGCCTTATGACGCGAAACAGGATGCCGACCACTATGCACCTGCCGCCTTACTGGTTTTTTGAACATTGTGGACATGACGTTGCCTTAACGCCTTTTCGACCACATCCAAAACAAAAAATTTTCTTGGTTGCTCTACACTCTCTAAACCAATGTCCATTACGGGAGCAATTCCAGCAAACAAAATTATTTCTCTTATCGGGACTAAAAGAATTACAAGCTGATGACTCCAAAGTACTCTTATCCGCTACTGTTGCTTGAGGATTAACTAATTTATTTTGAAACACCCTGCTCTTAACGGCACAAATTTTTTCATTCAACACGGGATGTTTGGTCTCAAATGGATGCTTCGAAGGACTACAAGTTTTGTTAGGCTTACTAGAAGATGCAGAAACCAGGTTTAGTTTCATCAAAGAAGCTTCTTCTAACTTTTTGCACAAATTTACTAAGGTAGAAACATCTTGAATGTCCGACAATGCAAGTGCTGAAATATAATCAGGAATCAAATTTCTTCTAATCATCTTAACTTTAGTGACTTCTGCTGGCTCGTTAGTCAGTCTACTAAACAAAGTTTGCATATGCGCAACAAATAAAATAATCCTTTCGTCTTTACCTTGACGACGATGTCTGATTTTTCCCAAATATCATCATCAGAAAACCTGGTAGAAAATCTTCCTTTAGACGTTCTAATAAAGAGTTCCAATCTCTCAATGAATTTTTTACTGTTCTAAACCAAATCAAAGCATCTCTCACAAAAAGTTCACATGCTGATCCAAATAAATCAGCTTCGGGTACCTTACGAGATTGTGCTAAATCACTAACTCTATCTAAAAATGAATATAGTTGTTTGGGATCTCCTGAGAATTTTACGGGCCATGAACCTATAGGTAGAGAAGATGTTATGTACGAAATCGTATGGGTGGGCGCACTAGCAACTGAAGGAGATACTACAACAGACCGATCAAAATAGGTGGACTCTGCACTTTTATTGATTTTATCATATAACTCAGCTTCAAGGGTTAGTATGGTTGCTACGGTCTCATTTCTAAACTTAATTGCTTCCTCAGAATTTATCGTAGGAATTTTCATGCGCTTAACTCGACCAGAAAGGTGGATTAACCTTGAACAAGCTCTCCTAAAAATTGAATCTGGTGAATCACCTTCAAATTCGGACAAAATATTTCGAACTGACTCAACTGAAACAGAAATTTCTTTACTTTCCGTTGCAAAATCTACTTCATAACACGAAAGATCAATCAAACAACCAGGCTTATCTACTTCTCTGGCTAACAGTCTTCCTAAAATTTTCCTCTTCTCCACTACTGGTCTCTCACTCACTACTCCTCTAATTTTCAGTTCATACTCCAGTTCTTCTTTAAGTAGACAAACAATTTGGAATTTTTCCGACATGATTACAAAAGCCTAATATTTTAATGAGATCAAACTAATAAATCTAAATGATTTGAACCTTACAAAAATAGTCAAAACAAATTTGGACAACCAAAGGTAAAAGTCAAAAAGTGTATTTGTAAAATAAATTTTACCAAAACGATATCAAAAAAATTTATGTTGCGTCTAAACGGAATGAAAGTTAAAAATAAATTCGACTAACTTAATTAATTGACTGAATGGGGTTTAACGTTTCAACCTAACTTTTAAACAAACAAATTTTAATGTCAACTAAACTTTGAGCAAACAAATTTCGAGGCAAAACAATTTTTGAACAAACAAATTTCGACGTAAAATAAGTTTTGAACAAACAAATTTCGAAGCCCCAAACGTTGACGGCGCCAGTGAAACTGGTTTTTATTTTTCTTTTCTAAATGGTTACAAGGCTAGCCTCGCGCATGGGCAAGTGTAACGAAGTCTTCCACATAACTAGGGGTCTATTCCTTGGGTAGAGCTATGAGAAATGGGGGGGTAAGTCGAAATCTGATTGTAAGTCAAACTTAATCCAAAACAACTAGGCGCCACCAAGTCCTGACTTATTTATGATAATTGCGTGGTATATTTCTAGGGGCGGACGTGGAAACCCAAAGAAAAAAAATCGCCTTCGATGACAAAAACCCGTCTTAACAAAATAAGACGCTGCTCCTGTAAGAAATTGTAATAATTAGATTAATAGAAAGGTGGAACACTATTTGTGTCCCGCAAACATACCTAAAGAAATATTAAAAAAATATTTTCTATATAAAATTGGCATCAAAATTCTACTCTTAAGGATATTAGTTTCCTGTTGTTAGGTTTGACCATATTTGATCAAAATAAAAAACTTTAATCTTAAACCAATAATTTACTCAAAAGATTCTCTTTTAAAACAAAATGCAATGCAACAAAATTTCATAAATAATTAAATGAGTTCGTGAATTTTAAATTAAGGTTTATCAAAATTGTTGATAATCAAATATTTTACAGCTTAGTGTAAACTTGTTACACTAAAAAGGTCCGACCCGTGCAGATCTGTTCAGGAGGATTACATTTTAAAAACGTTGTTACTCAAGTTTTTGCTTTTCTAAATTACTTGTATTAGTTTTAATTTCTACTAAAAAGCAGATCACAAAAATATTCTTGTTTACTCAACTTGGGCAAACGCTGTTTAAAGCATTTGTTTTCTAGAACACATCTGTCAGCAGTATACTGCAGACAAACAAGTGACGTCAGTAACACCTGTTGCTGTTACTAACGGTACATAATGAACCACGTGTGGTTTCTAAAACCATCAAAATAGTGAATTATAATTTTAACACTGGAAAATTCCAGCTCAACAAATAATTGAAATTTTATAACATTCGTACTTTTACACAATCAAACAAATTAAAGTGTTTCCAATGTATAAACCATCAAAAAGATTCTTAAAACTAACTACGAACCAAAACTGCTTTTGTGGCCTTGGAGAGGTACTTGTAATATCAAGCGGAATTTACTGTATGTTGTGTGGACCCAGCTCATCCTCAACAGCTCCTAGCACATGGAATTGCTCCAGGTGTCGAATAAAATGCAGTCACAATACATCCGTCAGCTGCTGCAATATGTTGAATCACGCTGCCTTACCAAATAACATCTTTACGTTGTGTAATAAAATGGTCTTCTATAAATTAGTCAAATTTTCCATCTTCTAAGTTGCTTTTTACAGGTTGTAATACAAAGTGGTTTTAACATCAGTGATTGGATTTGTTGTTTTCAAAGTTGCATTTTTTAGTGTTGTTTTTGCGCTAAATAAAATATCTCAATTAAACAATTTAATAACGTTCATAGGATACCAACCGCTATTTAAAGATGTGTCTCGACTGCTCAAAATTTATACGCAAATTGCCGGCCTGCGTTTTTTCGTACATCTTGACTCTACTATCTGGCATGGCCGACTGGTTATCAATCTCACTCGGACGAACGGAGTGTCCCAGGAGGCGGCTGTCAACCAAAACGCGCTTGCAAATTGCTATCGAAGACGCAGATATTTGACTATACATAGAATGCTACATAAAGATGCCGCTTTAGCGTAATACCAAAGTTGTTAAATGTATTTTACTTATTATTTTAATAAAAGTGTTTTATAATTCTTGCACTTTTATGAACGGATTTAATAACCAAAAAATAAAATTGTTACAACATTAGAAAGCACAGTAACCTTTCCAAATTTAAATACCCTACATTCAAGTATCATAGAACCAATTGATTTATTAAAAGAATTATTGAGAATAAAATCTTTTATAACTAATAGTAAATTACCTTTCGATGTAATAGAATCAAACATTTTAATATTTGAAAAAATAGCTATAGTTAAAGGCTATGTAAAAAACAACGATATAACATTTTTAATAGAAATACCAATAGTAGAGATTAACAATTACAATTATTATCACTTATTTGCTTTTCCAATAAAAATGACTAGCACATACCAAGTTATTATTCCAAAAACCAAATTCCTATCCTTAAATGAACAAAGATATGGTTATACGAACGAAAAATGTTATGAAGTCACACCCAATCAATACTTATGTCAATCATTGACAACAACAACAATTCAAGAAGACAGCCCTTGCGAAGTACAACTACTAAAATTCACCAATCACTATGAAAATTGTGAAGCCAAACCTGTACAAATCACCAACATGAAAATTCAGAAAGTAACGGAAAATAAATGGATAGCCATTTTCCCCACCGAAGTAATCGCAACAATGTATTGCAATCAAGATGAAAGTAATTTAGCATTAACCGGAAGTAAATTAATTACCCTTAAGGAAAATTGTTATTTGAAATTAAAAAACCAAATAATTAGAGTCTACCAAGATCCCGTACAAAGCAAGAAATTAGCAAATCTACCCGATTTACAAATCAAGATTACCCAAGACGAAGACGAAGAAATAATTCAAAAACCAATGCAATTGGAACACCTGGAATTAGACAACCTAAACCACGCCATGAAACTCATGGAAGATTACAAGGAACACCTGAACGAAATCAAGACGCCCAAAGTGCACTACGATAACATTAGTGTATGGACAATTATATTGATCATATTGACTATTTTATTGATCATTTATGTAACTTACAAAATATGTATTAGATATAAGAATAATAAAAGAAACAGTTTTAGATTTAAGAAACCCAAAGAAACAAATGTACCCCTAGAAAATATGAATTTTAAATGAGATTAAATGAATTTAATTAAAAATCAAGAAAAGGTAAAAACCCTTAATTTTTAATGTACGTCAGGAAGAGTTATGTGATCCCCCATT
Source organism: Platerodrilus igneus (assembly GCA_036346225.1). Taxonomy (NCBI): domain Eukaryota; kingdom Metazoa; phylum Arthropoda; class Insecta; order Coleoptera; family Lycidae; genus Platerodrilus; species Platerodrilus igneus. The sequence continues at coordinate 234,442 of JARFIW010001410.1, forward strand.
TGTTATATCTATAAAACTAATACTTGAGAAAGTTATTAGGAAATATTAGGAAATGTGCAACAATGTCATAAAAGACAAATTGTTACAATTTATTTTAGTTCATCAAACGTTCAGCTTTTGCATTGCAGTTCGTAGATAACTCATTGTACAATTAATTAATGTAATTCGACTTAGACTAATTATTCAAGTTTGTCAAAATTCCAATTAATTTCTGTAGAATCAAAAATAAATTTGTTGAAGTTCAAAGAAGTCTTTTTAAAAAGGACCGCTCAAAGCCACGAACCTTAACTCGCGTTACTCTTAGATTTAGGGTAACGCAGCTTGGCCTTGTTGAGTTGAAAACTGAGCTCCGTTATCATTGCTCGCTGTTAATATATGGTTAGATCCCCCTTTCTATGTGGGCTTGGTTTGCTAATCTTAACCAATGAGGTCTTTGTAAGTGGTTTTCTTATGTAACATTTTTGGCTTTTCGAGTAATGGTTGTTTACTACAGATGCTTTTTTATTAGACCATGCGGTGTTTTGAGTAAATAATCGCTTTTCCATATTATACTAAAATTACCTGATGCAATTTGAATTTCGATTTTCATGTTTATTTACGCATCTTTGATTACCTTTACTTATCAAAATGTTAATTGTTCCTACGCACTTACCGAAACTTATAATAACTGATTAGAATTTTTTTGAATGCGTGTTTAATTACCTGAACTATGCTTACTTCTAAATACGCGTGCTTTTACTGAAAAATATCATTATTTGCATTACTTAAAATTACTAAAGCTCTATATACCGGGTGTTAAATATTTGTTATTTACCTAATGCATGAATTACCTATTTCTATGCTAACTATGCGTCCTATTGTTATAAGATTTGTCTATTTGCGTCGTTTAAAACTAATTATACTCTATATACAGAGTGTTAAATCCTTACTATTTACAAACTATCCCAATTACTCAATTTTCTACTAAATAAATGCAGTTTTCTGCTTCCTATTATAATTTATGGTTACTAAACGACCATTGCTATAAAATACACCCTTGAACAACCCCTTATCACGGCAATATATATATATATATATATATATATATATATATATATATATATATATATATTGACGTCATAAGGGGGCCATTGAAACCCAAATCCTATAAATAAAGCCAACCCAAATAGAAGTAAAACGGAAAAAAGTTGATATTTCCAATATTTATTGTTCCACCTTGTATATAAGCGTATTGCATGTACAAGGTAATCAAATTCATCCACGTTAGTAAAACACATAATTTCCGTGTAGTGCAGTAATGGCGGACTGTAACAAAATCGTAAAACTGATATAAACTTTATACCTTATAAAAATCAATCATATTTAAATAAATATAGCGCGAAAGCGATGTAAATTTTAATAAATACTACAAAACATAAAACAAGCTGTGTGTGTAAATAATTAATTGTTTTTTAGTAAAATGAATTTTAATTTTAATTACTGAAATCCGTGCCTTTAGTACAATGTAAAATAACTTAGATGTAAGCCATTTATTCATCTCATTAGAACACGTTTTGTTTACAATTACTAAGATGCAATTTCTTTGCATTTTGCAAAACCATATAGAAAACGGAAGCTTTAATTAGCTAAATTGACCGCCGTGTATGTAAGTAATTATTTTAAGAGATAAATACAAAAAGCCATTTAATCCGCATAAAACCAATATGAATTTACCGCCTTTATTAATTAAAATACTAAATAAATAATTTTGTGTATAAAAACACGTTCAATTACCGTTGTAAACAACCTTTTTGTTACAATTATTAAGAGTACAAATTCATGAAAATCTTTTTGTATTTGGAAAATACCTTTTTCAAGCTTCGGGAGAAATAGAGAAAAGTGCATCATCTGTATTAAGAACTACTTTAATATCTAATTAATAAATAAACATTTATTCAAAGAACTCGCTCGCTATTAAAAAAAGCAATTAAAGTCAACAATAATTATTTTATAAATTTCCGTGTCCCTATAAGATAGATGCAATGCGATGTTATCTTAATTCATTAGACAAGAATAAACAGAGCATTTTAGTATGAACATAAATCATACATTTAACACTAATTGATCGTTAAATGCCAATATTCCCTGTAAAATTACATCACCCAGGTGAGTAATTCTTTCAATTAAATCTGAAATAGTATAGAAATTATGGCGTAGTTAAATAATTTAATATAAAAGCCGAAACTTGATTAGGCTGATTCATTCAAGATTCAACATTCATTAATTCGCGTTTTGCCAAGAACATGTAATATTTGAGATTTAGTATTCGTCAATTCATCCATAAATTCACAACTTAACCTTTCTTTGGTAGGTGCTTCTAGCTATTTGTACCTAATTTGTAAATAGATTAATGACAAAGGCATTTATTTCAATCAATTTCATATTTTAGCATTTGTATAACGTAGGGTATATATAATTGGATTTGTGTGTAACAATAAAATTTATTATTATTATTATTTCTATATGTTTAGGATTGTATAATACTAACTACTGTGCTTTTAAGTAAGCATAATGGATGTATTTTAATTTATGAAATGGTATGCGAAAATTCTAAGAAAGCAATATTGTGTTGAAATGCGTTTTTGTTAAATAACTAAAGTAATGAAATTTGTTGTTGATTTTGGTTTCTAAAATAAAGCAGCTGTTTTCTGTTGTTCAAATTTTATTTTATTTTAAGAGAAAGGTAAGTTGTAAAGTTAAAGCTAAAGTAATCAATAGGTGGTAGTATCAAAGCGTATCAAAGTATTGTGTTATAATTAAAAGGTTTGGGCACCCGTTTGTCAAAGGAGAGTGTTAGGTGAACTAATTGGTGATTAGAAGCTATCCAATATTGAAAACTTTTACAGCAAAGGCAGCGGAATTCTACTGGAACAGAATCTAACATCAAGTTTGAGAATCAACACCGTAGCAGCAGTAAGGAAGGGAATATTTAACGCAAGCATTTGTGGTATCTAATTATGAATCTGAGAAGTTTCAAAATTTATTCTTTTCATTGGTTTTCAACTTAATCACAATTACTCTGCTAAAATGAAATAGTTAGAGTTATTTAAAATCACTAATAATACTTCAAAATTTAGTATTTCATACCTAAAACAGAAAGGTGGATTATTGAACTAAAATTTTTTAATTTCATTTAGATTTACTGACGTTGTCAAGCAAAAGACTGCACGTTGAGAAAGTAGAAGCATCGAATAAAGATTTGAAGGTATTTGTTTCTTAGAAGCCAACACAGCTAGTATTCCTGGAGATAAATTTTGAAGAGCTAAATCTAAACAATATACTTTTTCTTACACAACACACACACACACACACACACACACACACACACCTTTGTAAAAGGTTAGGTTAAGAAGCAGTTGGGGTAAAATATAAATCTGTAATTTGCTGTTATCTAACTAGTTTCTTATCGGTGTCTCTAAGAGAAGGCGCACCTAATTTTATTTATTTACATCCAGGTCTAAGTTGGACCCCGACTAAACCTGAATGTAAAATTTATTCAAAGTTTAATATATACCTGAGATAGTTTTTTGTGTTTTTTTAAAATTTTGACTTTTCCGTATTTATTCAAAATTTACTTCCAATTCTTTTCATACAAGTTTTGGAAAACCTTCTTGGCGCTATGACAATAGCGCCACTTATGTGTGATCTCTGGATGGAAGTGTTTAAAAGAGGGTTTGGTTACCTACATTTAGGCGTTTTGAAATAAAATTTATTATTGGACTTTTTAGCTAGCCGGAGCCTTAAAATTTTGCCAATTTAGATTGATTACAATTTAAGGTCGATACATATTGTAAGCTAGGTGATGCTGTACTTCTCATAATGTGTCTGTATTAAATACTACAATTTTGGCACATCTCTCCTGATGTGCCCCAATTAAGGCGAAACGCGAGTTAAGGTTCGGGCCTTGGGAGCTGCGTTTTTAAAAAACACTTCCAAACTCCTTAACAAATTTATTTGATTAAACAGAATTAAATGTGTAATTTTACAAACTTGATTTAAAATTACTCTAAGTTCGAAAGCATGAATTAATTGTACTATTTTGAGTAGCCTAAGCAACTGCAATATTAAAGCTGAATACTTTGACTGACTGCCGGGTCTTGGGGCTCCCGGGCTATTTATAATGTCCTTAACCCCTCACAATTTTGTGGGAACTTGCAGAGTTCATGTCTGCTTAATCTTAATTCTATTCATTGTTACATTGTTATAATCTTACTTTCTAGGTAATTGCGATATCTTGACCGTCTGTGACCTGCCACCTGCAGTGTCACTACTGTCTAGATACAAAGTATTGCATCCGCTCTCATGAACTGTTAATAAACTTTACTAATTGTCCTTGTATTACATTGTTGTACTTCACTTAGTAATTTCTTAATAATTTCTAATAATTTCCTATTAGATTCTATTTTATAATACATACATAATTTGGGGGATTTATAACTCGCGTCGACAGGATGCCCTTGTGCCCTCGTATATAATATATCATACATATATATATATATATATATATTATATAATATATAATATATAACATATATATATGATATATATATATATATATATATATATATATGATAAGAGGGTAGTTTAAGGGTAGATTAAGTCATAGGGATCGTAGGATAAATATAAATAACTTTAACTTTAAGAAAATCAAATAATTCCAACAATTATAGGAGTAAATCGACTGTTCTACAAAAAGTCAATTGCGAGGACACTGTATATAAAGGATATTTAATCTAATGCATGAGAAAGAAGCTCATTTAGTAATAATCCGATACCACTTAATTAGAATAGTGATGTGTGCGTCGTATAATGTTTAAGTATAATTTACGAGTAAAGATAAGATTTTAGAAGTAACTAATTGCATCAAAATAAATTATCGGGAGACAGATAAATTGGCATTCCCAATATTTCATAATTACGTCGAAAATATCAACGCATCTATATGCAAAGGCATTCTAATACGTCACTAAATACATGACTAGAAATAATACATTTGTTCAGAAAACCAACATTCTGTAACAAACAAATAAACACCAGGCGGTTCATTATATGATAAGTTTTGAACTTTTAACTTACAAACGTAAAATACGTGATTGAATGTGGGTAATAATTGGGAATCCTAAGAAATAACTATGTAATACAGAACGCTTACGTGACTGATAAAGCATTGTCACCAAGAATTCGACAGGGATTTTGAGAAATACCGAGTTCTGCCATAGATAAGGCAAAGTACAAGCCTTAATCAATAAACACGCTAATGGAAACAATTAGTGGGAAGGGCTTTTAAATACGATAAGCAATGAATAAAGAGATCAGTTCATATTCTACCAAGCACAAACTATGTTCAAATGCAGTAGAAATTTACGTGATGAAATTAACTAGTTAAACGTTAAAATTCAGAATAAGTAAAATTTGAAAGTGCAAAAATTGTGCGACGAGAAATAAGCCGATCTACAAATAGACGTAAGTTAAGCAATTAATTAAATTTATTTTAATATTTAACAAAACAGAGCTTTTGTGTGAGACAGCTTTTGTTGATGCCACATTCGTTGATGCCATTGTTGGGGATGCCATTTTTATTGATTTCAGTTTCGTTGATGTCATATGTACTAAGTTGATATTTAAGTTTATATGCAAATCAATATTTATGTTGAGATATAAGCCTTAACACAAATCTATAAATACGTCTGAAAATGCGATCAAAAGGGTACTCAAAGTTAATTCAAAGAAAAATACCAGAAATCAAAAGTGGATAATTCTGGCCAATAAGTAGAGCGGACATAGCAAGGGATGCAGACTACAGACACTATGAGGCAACTCCAGTGACCGTTCTAGATTAGCGACTTTTAAACATTTATTATTTAAAGACTGTTTCAAATTCAATATTTGCTATACATTATATATTTGAAAGAGTCATCAAAAAGATCATTTAAAATATGAAAACAGGGAAAGCATCTTAGAACGTTTGAAGACACTTAAGAGTAATTAAAAGATATTTTTGCTGGCTTTCAGAAAAGCATAAATTTGGTAAATGTAAATATTCTATCCAGGAGAAAATTTTGAGGTTACGCAACATTGTACATATTATCAATTATTATATTGTTTGATTTTGAACTGCTTTATTTAAATCCATTTAAAGGGTAAAATAAAATTTGTTATTTGGAAGTCGAGCATTCAGTGAGCTAGTCATGGTAAACAAGAAAGTATAGAAACTTAATAGGGCATATCACAGCAATAAATTAGACACGCCCAATCGTGCGGCAATGCATAGCAATAAATATCGCGCACCAATTGTAAGGACAACTTCATATCAATATACATATTGCTATGATAATAGGGTAGTTTAAGGGTAGATTAAGTCATAGGGGTTGTAGGATAAATATAAGCAACTTTAACTTTAAGAAAATCAAATAATTCCAAAAATTATAAAAGTAAATCGACGATTCTACATAATGTCTATTAAGAGGACACTGTATATAAAAGATATGTAATTGAATGCAGGAGTACACAAAAATGTCTAAGTATAGTTTACAAGTAAAAATAAGATGTTAAAACTTAATAAATTGCATCAAAATTAAATTACCGAGAAACATAGACAAATTGACATTGCAAATATTTAACAATTGCGTCGAAAATATCAACGTAAACGCATCTTAAATAATCCATTATTAGAAAATTGTTACGTGACTAGAGAAGAACACATTTGTTTAGAAAACCAACATTCTGTGGAAAAGAAATAAACTCCAGGCGGTACAATTATATGATAAATTAACAAACATCGAATACGTGAGTTAATGAAAAGCCAAAGTTGGAAATCCTAGGACAATACTGCAATACGTTGAATGCGGACGGGATGAACAGAGCATTCATCAAAGACTTAAACTAGGTAATTTGTAAAAATTCCGAGTTCTGGCAGATAAGGAAAAGTACCAGCCTCGATTGTAAACATACCAATGAAAACTGTTGGAGGAAGGGCTTATATATACGATAGAAACTGAACGACATTTTAGTCTATATTTAACTAAGCAACAACTATGTTAGAAGGTGTTAAAAACTTACGCAATTAGTGAAATTAAAATTAAACAAATGAGATTTAAAAGTGCGAGAATTTTGTGCAACGAAATATAAGCCGATCTATAGATAGACGTAAGTTAAACAATTTAATTAAATCCATTTCTAATATTAACGAAACAGGACTGTGATTTGGGACATTGTAATTTGGACATACTCTGATTTGGGACGTTTAATTTTGGTGATATTCTAATTTGGACACATTCCAATTTGGGATGTTTGATATTTTAATTTGGACATATTTTAATTTGGACATATTTTAATTTGGACATATTTTAATTTGGACATATTCTAATTTAGACATATTCTAATTTGGGACGTTTTATTTTGGATCTACTTTAATTTGGTACGATTTTAATTTAAAGCGATTTATGAGAGGGAATTCTTATATGGGGACGGCATTATGTGGATGTCTTAACGCAAACAAAAATATTTCAATAAGCAAAGCGGATACAGCAAGGGGATGGAGATCATAGACAAGGATGGAACTCCAGAACCCATTCCATGTTAGCAATTTTTAATACACTGTATTATTGAAAAACTCTTTTCAATTTAATATTTGCTATGCATTGTATATTTGTAAGAGTCATCAAAAAGGTCACTTAAAAATATATGAAAACAGAGGAAGGTATCTTGGAACGTTCGAAGGTCCCTGAAGGCAATTCAAAGATATTTTTGCTGGCTTTCAGGAAAGCATAAATCTGGTGTATGTAGATATTTTGTACAAAAAGGAAAATTTTGAGTGTTGTAAATATTATCAATTATTATATTGTGTGTTCTAAAATGGCTTTATGTAAATTCAATAAGATTTATTCAGTAAGCTAGTCGGGGTAAAATCCTAGTTTAACATTTCAGATCCAATGGGGCGAATATCACAGCAATAAAAGGAATATCACAGCAAATAAATATTAAACCCACCGTAGGGGTTTAATAAATTCATATCACAGCAATAAAAATGTTACATGCCCAATCGTGGGGCAAATATCACAGCAAATAATTATGGCTCTCATCGTAGGGGCTTGATTATCCTAAAATAGGGAATATCATAGCAAATAAATATAGCGATCCAAATCGTAGGAGCTCGAACACCACCAAAAGAAATTTAAAAATTAAAAATCGTAGGAGCGTGAAATTTAAAATAATTAAAAATTGTAGAGGCACGAATAAAATTTAATTTAGAAGTATAAGGGCTAGGGAATTTAAAATCCGCAAAGAATTTTTAACATATTAAAAAAATTTTGAAATTAAATAGAAATGGATAAACGAATAAAGGAAACTAGAGAAACATTAAGGAATCAAAGGGTAGAAATAGGGTCTCAAGAAAATGTAATTTTACAGGATGTATCAACGGAAATGCAAGGGCAACAGTTGACACGAAGTCAAAGTGAAGAGCAGCAGATATCACAACAATCTAAAATGATGTCTATTTTGTTAGCGTTAAATAGAAAAATGGACAAAAGCGAAGAGACCATAAAAAATATTAAAATAGAGATTATGGAAAATGAAGAAAAGTTAGGTACCGAAATAAAAATTATAAGCGACGGATTAAGAGAAACAAATCAAATAATCGCGGAAATGCAGGTACAATTTGAGAATAAATCTATTAGAATCATGGACGATGTGGATAAAGTTAGGGACGAGGTTTGGAAAGTTAAATTAGATCAAGAAACGTGTGAAAAGGAAACTAATAATCGGATTACAGATTTAGGTAAAAAGATGCAGGAAATTCAAGGAAATTGTCAGATAGGACTTAATAATGTAAATAGAGAATTATGTAATTTAAAATCAGAATTCAAAAATGCTGGTAGGAATCAGGGGCAATACACTAAGATAAATCGACCGAAAGTATCAGTTGAGCAATATTCGAAATTTTACGGAGACAACAAAGTGAATCCAAAAATATTTTTGAATAATATAAGAAAATTAATACAGGGATCAACGGATGGAAGATACAATTTAAATTTCGTTAGGTCAATGTTGAAAGGAAGCGCGGAAATATGGTTTGACTGAAATGTAAATTGTAAATGAAGCTTTTCTCTACTGTACGCTCCACGTTGGTTGGGCGCTAGTGAAATGTTACTAGTTTTTTTTCTAATTGGTTTGTCATAAGGTGTAAAGCCCTTCTTTACTATATTCGCGGTCTAGTCTGGGAATTACCCCATGGGTGAGCAATGAGTTTGGGCGTGGGTATATGGTAGGCTCGACTACAAACGGGAACAAAAAAAAGGTAAATGGACGCCACTGCATCTATATAGACAATAAGCAAAACTAAAGTATCCTACAGGAAGACGCAGAAACCTATAGGATATAATGATTATCAAAAAAACTTACAAACCACAATAAACAATACCTCTGAAACCTCTTGGACCTCTGCTCCAGCTTCCGCGATGTCGGACCTGCAAGAAGATGTCACACAAAAATAATATATAAGACACTGTTTGTGCCTCACAATAACAAAATATTTCGATCCTTATAGATCGATTGGCCTGAATTTAAAACCTTAATAACACCTTACCTATGAGAAAATACTCTACTGGAAATTACTTATTCCGTTTCTATTACCTGGTACTGTATCAACTTTTTCCACATTCAAAATTTTGCTGATCTAATTTGAGCAATGTTAAGTTCAATAAGTGAAATAAAAAGACAAAGGTATCAATTCAAAGTTTAATAGAAATATGATTCTCTTTTGTCGCAAAAATTACTTGTAACTAAAATTTATTAATCAATATATAATAAGCTTTAAAACTTTCTTAGAGTGTTCCTCTATAATCAAAATTATCAACATTAAGTAAGTTATAGAAGTTTCTGAATATGCTTCTCTACATAGAGAGGTATTAACATTTATAAGTTATTTAATACAGTTTAGGTTCTAAAACATCCATAAAACAGATCTGTTCTGGCTTACAAGATTTTTATCTAAAGAACTTGTTACATAAACAGTTCATATGGTCTAAGCATGAAATTAATAAAAGTCAGTTCAACATATGTTAAAAGCAGCTTAGGTATTCTACTAATCACAACAAATTGCTAGAAAACATCTTTCATCCAAAGGTGGACTTTATACATATTTTTATCACTTAACATGTACATCCTAAATGCACTTTGAATAACAACTTTTAAATCATCTAAAGGTTCAAAAATTTCTTTTATAAAACAATCTAATTCCGAATGAAAAAAAATTGACTTATTAAATTTTTAGGTTATACTTTCAAACTAAATTTTACGTAATATATGAGCATAAACACGTTTTGCAAACAAACTTGAAATTTACTTTATTTAACGAAAGTTTCCCATGATTTAGAAGAGAGTAAATTAAAGCTTTAACCTTAATTAGCACACAAAACTGATTTTCAGTAAAAAGTTTATAAGTACCTGATAGATTGTGTTTTAGTTCTACAACGGCGATGTTGACGAACGTAATAGATGAATTAAGACGCATAGCATTCCATCTGCTTGATATTCCGAAAGATACAAAACATGCCGGCATTAACCATAATTCCTCGGACAGCTTTAAAACAACTAATTTCACAATACTCGACCAAAATCTAATTCCATTGTTTAGCGTGTTCCTCAAACCTGCTAAAGAGATCGAACCAAGTATTAGTTTTAAACACGGCTGATTAATTACACGGTGCTTACCACCAATGGATTTCCTCACAACGTGTTGTAGCTGTTGCCTTGAGTTGACTGGGCGGCTTACACGAGAGCTCTTCGTGAAGCCTCCGCGCGACAACCAAGAAGCCCTACCACTCTCTTAGAGCTATCCTTAGCTCCCACTTACAAGCGGAGTTGACCATTTTCAAAAGCGAAGTCTACGTACCTGCGGTTGCTTGCAAGATGGCCGTGTTCCTTACTTGCCAACGCTCTTAGTCCTCGCGTCATTTTCGCGCAGGCGTTATGTTTAACAATTGTTCTAGCGGACGTCAAAACGCCTGTAGTTTATGTAACTCAAGTTACGTTCAAGGTATTCACGATATCGAGAGTATAGGAGTCTCCATTAAATACTCTTTATAGGTAAAAATAATATAAACGGAAAGAGTTGTTCTTCTTTATAGTACATTAAATTAATTAACGATTACACGCTAAATGACAGATTCGCAAAATAATAACAGTTAGAACTGTTTTTCCTTCAGAGATATGAAATGTAACAAAAATTTTGTTACATGACTTGATAGAAAATGAGATGGGAACATTTCAGGAATTCGAGAGTAGATTTTTAAAAAAATTTTGGGGTAACAATCAACAATACAAGGCGCGAGATAATTTAATTACAGGAAAATATAATCAGAACTTAGCGATGACACGAGAGTTGAACGCCATACAAAAATTCAGTATAGCTAAGCAATTAGATCCTCCGATGGAAGAAACACAAACCATAAAGTACTTAGCGGGACATTTTGGAAAAGAGATAAGACATTATGTAATGATTCAAAATATAGTAAATAGGGAGATTTTCCTGGAATATTTACAACGTTGTGATGAGTTAGGACAGAGTCTTGTGGCGGAAAATAGGATGATACAAAGACAACGAGAATACATAGTTAGAATGCAAAGGGATACGGATAATAATAGACTAAATTATAGGAGAAATTATAGGCAAAATTATTATAGAAATAATTATAATAACTGCAACGATAATAATTTTAGACGGAATTGGAATACAAAAAACACGCCAAGAAGAGAAACAGAGCAAACAAACCACGACAGGAACATAAATCAGTATACACTACAAGCACGACATCGGGAACAATTAGCACAACCAATAAGAACGAACCGTACCTATGCAGAAATTACGAGTCAGGCAAGACCATCTACGTCGAATCAGGATTTTTGAATGAGGACAAACCAAGTAAGCCCTTAAGAATTAATGAATATGAACACCAGCGCGAATATATAAAATGTGAAATGGAAAAGGATTTTAATAAAAATTTATTACCGATAATTAAATTGAAAATTGGAAATAGTAGAGGTGGAACACTCATTGATACGGTAGCAGAAGCGTTGTTAGTGTCTGAAGATTTTGTTAAGCGGGAAAAGTTAATGGAGAGAATAATGCCTATTAGGAATTTTAATTTAATAGCACCAAAAAGCAAGAGATTTGCAAGTGTGAATAAGATAACAATTCTGGAATGTGAAGTGGGTAAGATGAAGTTTGAGAACGAATTTATAATAGTGCCGGGGTTAAGAATAGATGTAATATTTGGTATGGACATAATTGATAAGTTGGGATTAAAAATAAATGCCGAAAGAAAGATAATAGATGTAAAAGGGGAATGTATAAAATGGGATAATGAGAAAAGTGTAGAAGTCGAAGGAGACTGTTTAAATATTAATAAATTTGAGGGTAAAGTTGATGTAGAGGGGGATGTTGATGATGAAATAAGATGTCCAGAAGAGATGAAAGATAGGGTGAAGGCATTATTAGTGAAGAATTCAGAATTAGAATCCAAAATAGCAGTAGAGGGTGTGCATAAATCAGAAGTTATAGACACGGAGCCGTTTAGCGTAATTCCACCAGAACGCGAATCAATAAAATATACCGTTTTTTTATATAAAAGGGCAACTTTATAAGTGTGAAGTGGTTTCTTTTGGTTTGTTAGAAAATAAGGATGTGATATGGGAACCATATGAAGAATTTGGGAGTGATATGTTAAATTTTAGAGAAGACTTTGAACGAACTTTGTTGAAAATAAATTTTGTATGGAGAAAAGTAAACAAGAAGAAATGTGAGTTCTTTCAAGAAGAAACAAAATTTTTGGGATACGAAATAGGATATATTAAGAGGAAAAATAATACAAATAATAAGTTAACTTTGAAAAATAATTTCGAAAAGAGAGTGTGTATTGGAAACAAGAAGGATAAAATGATTGAAGAGAAAAAACTTTTAATAATGGAGAAATAGTATACACACTGTAATATAAAACTAGTATAAATAAGGGAAGTGAATGGGAATACAATTATAAATTAGGATAGGTTTAAGAAAAGTAGGAGTAGTATAGGTTGAAGTAAATGGGAAGAAATATGTAAATAGAAACTAGTTTAGTAGAAATATTCGAAGAAAACAATATTTAGTAATGGTTGATATAAATAAGAAAAAGTATAGGTAAATAAGTAAAAGTATAGATAATTAAATAGGAGTGGTTTATTAAAAATATGAAGAGATGATGATACGTTGTATGAATTTATAAAAAATGAAAAAGTATAGATAAATAGGAGTGGTTTATTAGAAATGGGAAGAGATGATGATATGTTTATGAAGAATGGAAAAAGTATATGTAAATGGAAAAAGTATAGATAAATAGGAAGTGAAACATTAGTAGATTACAAATGTAGTGTAAATTGTGGAGAAATAGGAAAAGTATAGACAAATAAAGAGTGAAATATTAATGGATTACAATAGGTAGTGTAAATTAGGAGAAATGCAGAAGAACATAAAGATGTCTAAGTATAGTTTACAAGTAAAGATAAGATGTTAAAACTCAATAAATTGCATCAAAACTAAATTACCGGGAACATAGATAAATTGGCATTGCAAATATTTAACAATTGCGTCGAAAATATTAATGTAAACGCATCTTAAATAATCCATTATTAGAAAATCGTTAGTGACTAGAGAAGAACACATTTGTGCAGAAAACCAACATTCTGTGGAAAACAAATAAACACAAGACGATTCAATTATATGATAAATTAACAAACGTCGAATACGTGAGTTAATAAAAAGCCAAAAGTTGGAAATTCTAGGACAATACTGCAATATGCTGAATGCGGACGTGATGACCAGAGCATTCGTCGAAGATTTAAACTGGGTAATTTGTAAAAATTCCGAGTTCTGCCAGATAAGGAAAAGTATCAGCCTTGATTGTAAACACGCCAATGAAAACTGTTGGAGGAAGATCTTATATATATATACGATAGAAACTGAACGACATTTTAGTCTATATTTAACTGAGCAACAACTATGTTCGAAGGTGTTAAAAACGCACGCAATTAGCGTAATAAAAATTAAACAAATGAGATTTAAAAGTGCGAGAATTTCGTGCAACGAAATATAAGCCGATCTATAGATATACCTAAGTTAAACAACTTAATTAAATTCATTTCTAATATTAACAAAACAGGGCTCTGATTTGCGACATTCTAATTTGGACATACTCTGATTTTGGACGATTCATTTTGGTGATATTCTAATTTGGACACATTTCAATTTGGTATGTTTGATATTTTAATTTGGATATATTTTAATTTGGACATATTCTAATTTGGGACGTTTAATTTTGGATGTACTTTAATTTGGTACGATTTTAATTTAAAGCGATTTATGGGAGGCGATTCTTATATGGGGACGGCATTTTGTTGATGTCTTAACGGAAACAAAAATATACCAATAAGCAAAGCGGATACAGCAAGGGGATACAGATTATAGACTAGGATGAATCTCCAGAACCCATTCCAGGTTAGCAATTTTTAATACACTGTATTATTGAAAGACTGTTTTCAATTTAATATTTGTTATGCATTGTATATTTGTAACAGTCATCAAAAAGGTCACTTAAAAATATATGAAAACAGAGAGAGGTATCTTGGAACGTTCAAAGGTCTCTGAAGGCAATTAAAAGATATTTTTGCTGGCATTCAGGAAAGCATAAATCTGGTATATGTAGATATTTTGTACAAAATGGAAAATTTTGAGTGTTGTAAATATTATCAATTATTATATTGTGTGTTCTATAATTGCTTTATTTGAATTCAATAAGATTTATTCAGTAAGCTAGTCGGGGTAAAATCCTAGTTTAACATTTCAGATCAAATGGGGCGAATATCACAGCAATTAAAATGTGACATGCCCAATCGTGGGGCGAATATCACAGCAATATATATATATATATATATATATATATATATATATATATAAAGTAAAAAAATTAATTCTTTTTAATTTGTATTAATTTAAGACTCATTAAACTTACTTCTTTTATATATATATATATATATATATATATATATATATATATGTATATATATATCTGTGAATCGGCTGCGCAATTGTTGGGAGCCAGAAATAGATGTTCTGAATCGGGTACAGTTGCCCTTCTTCCAATATAAGAATTCAATAGAGAATGTTAGTTTTTAACTTACCGTGCTGTTTTTCCTGCCTGACTAGCTTAACGAAAAATATGCTGTGGAATTTATAAAAAGAAATAAAACAGCAATTTTAAGAAACGTCTATGAACAAGCTTCCATATATTCAAATACATCTTTTTTCACATTATCTTAATTATCTCTTATATACACAGATATAAATAACGCTTATAGATACAATTTACAGCTTAAGCATAAACAGAAAATTTACCTTATGACTACTTGCGTATTAAAATAATTTTTACCTAATACTTGTTAATAATAACAGAACCCCAAAGCATCTCATATGTGAGTCACAAAATATACTCTTTGTTGGATAATAAATACACTTGTATTACCTCGTCTCTTTCGGCGTACTTAATCAAGGACGCTGAACATAAATCTTGTAAGGGTCAAAACGCTTCGAGCTCTGACTTGAATATTGCTGAAAATAAACTATGCAATGACAAATAATTTTTGTAGAAATTATAAACTAATTCTAGCTTGATTTTGCTTAATAATGATCGAATATTCCCCAATACAAATTTATACTTGCAGCTTGCATCTCCAAATTTTTCTTCTGGCTACTTGTCTTCGCTTATAAATATTTCCTTTCCATTGCAATTAACTACTTTGAAAAGTTCTAGGTTCCATTTCAAATTCTAACTAATTTTCCATCAATCGAAGTTTAAGTTTTAGAAACTATATTTATTAATGATAGATTAAATTAACTTGTGCTCTTGCACTAATACTATTTATAGTTAATTGTCCTTGTACCCTTTATAGTAATTATGCTTCATAATTTATCTTTTAATTTCTGTTACTGAATGAATGCTTAGAAATAAAAAGGTGGTATTTGAGATGCACCCGATCTATGCTTTAAGATTTTAATTATAATGCAGTGAATAATATACGTGATATACTTCTTCGCAGTTTTATTGTAGTCGAATGTTGTTGCTAGTGTGATACCAGTTTTACGTAACCGAAATGAGTGCTTGTTAATAAAAATATACGGCACGAGTCTACATATTGTTGCATGATGACGTAACAAAGTGACAGTTGGGTCAAAATGGGTGTTGTGACTTAATCAAAGCGATAGTTGTTCTAAACGTGACGTTATAGATTAGATAAGTGATATACGTAGAGGTCTTGAATAGAAGAAGCGGAGAGAAGGCGGCGGAGGAGGAGAGGAGGAGGAGGCGGGGAAAAGGATGAAAAAGAGGTGCAGCAGGAAGAGTTGCACAAGAAAATGCAGTGGTTGAAAAAGAGGTTGTGGTAGAAGAGATATTGGTGGAGGATGGGGTGGTGAAAAGGCGGATGATAGAGTAGACGGAGCTGGTGGAAGTGTGTTACGTTCATTTTCAAAAATAATTGGTTAGTTCATATACAATAATTTTTAACTCAAATTCCTTTCGCGTGTTTAAATTGTATTTCGATTAATAATAAATATCCTATATATTTTACTTGATAAATCTTTCTGTTCATTAAAAATAAATATTCTTTCTAAAAATTCCTTAACGTGGAATTTACGCTATAATTAGATAGGCGTCTTTCCAAGTATCCAATAATTAATGCTGGTGTGTTTTTTTTTGGAAGAATTTGTCGAAATTATTTCAATAAATTCGGGTTTTCCTGTTTTATTTCCTTAACAAGATTACTGTGAGCTTTAGTGCTTTAGCTAAACAAATTTAATATTCACTTTCTGTTCGAATAGCAACAAGAAAATATTCGTCCTGTTTTGCTTCGTTCCGTTTTTCTTTAAGCGAATTGTTGGCACGCATTATAGCGTGGCGAGTATTTAGGGTTTATAAAACGCGACTTTTCGGTTTTAATAAATTAATCTATTGTACGTAATTATTGTAGCTCCCTGCGGGGGACACGTTAATCCCTTGAACTGTCGTTTTTTCTGGTAATAGGAGGCCAAACGCGTTCTTCCTGGGCGTAGGCCTACCTACACGCTGACGTGGACCAGCTACTGACTCAACCTCGACGTCAGCAACTCGAGGGTGGGTTTTTCTTTGTATTCGCTACTTACTTTGGAACCAGAACGCCTGGAATTTGAACGTTCAAACATCAGGCATTTCCAAATTTAATTCTTATATACGAAAATTATTAAACTATTTTGGTATTTACTGCTCTTTTATTAATGCTTTACTATTTGTTTATAAATAACTAAAAATATACTACTAATTAATGTAAAAACGGTTTAAAGACTTGCTGGCACATTTGAAAATGTTGTTGCCACTATGTTTATAAATATAGGTTAAGTTTATATTTACGATGATCTAGAGCTGTGGTTTTTAGGGTTGCGTTTGGTTCTTTTTAATAAATAACGTCAGGGGGTAATTACCAAAAAACTACAGCTCGCCATTTCCATGAGTATTTTTTTATTGAATGTTTGGGGATTTCTCATAATGTATATGTAAATTGAGGACATTGACCTTTTTGTTGGGTTTGGGAATACTGTGTTCTGTAAATATTTTGTTTAATTATAAGTTCTTTCTTTTCCTTTGTATGTTTTGTTCTGAGTGTGAATGAGTGAGTGTATATTTTTTTTTCTTTATTTTTTAGGCTTTCCTTTACGTGCTTATACGTATAATACCCCGCCCACTCGCCGACTGAGCTCGGTCATACTTACTTCATTCTTTTTTTTTGTTTTTTTTTGTAGGCTACGTCAATGGTCGTAACAAGTGGAAGAGGTGATGCTGGAGGAGAAGGAGGAGCAGGAGCCGCTCCAATAGGAACATATCGCATTTACTGTCTTATCCATAGCAAAATCAACAGTATAGAGGTTCTTGGAAAGCTATAACTAAAATTCAATATCATAGCTAGTGAAACCATGAATTTTTCATTTATTTCTTTTAGTCAGACCCCATATAAACTGCTGAAATTAATTAAATAAGATTTGTAGATTATTTTGATAACTGATATCTATAGTATGAAATGTACCACATTTTAAAATCAGGTTTAATTTGTATAAATCCACCTTGCAACAAAATGTCCTCTACTTTATTCTTATTTAACACAGAGTATAGTGTTCATTGAATAGTGAAAGCTTATTAATTTCACCCTTACAAAGTAATACTACTTAACAATTTAAACAAGGATGATCTTATATGTACTGCACTCTAGCGGACGTCATTCTTACTAGTTAACTTTAAGTACTGCAAATAATGTTAATGCTTAGAAGAAAAAGTCGTTTTAATCTGCAATTGGAACTAAAAATGGAAATTTAGTTTCCTACTGGTCTTATCCAGAATAACTCCTTCTTCTATAGGAACAGAAATAGTTTGCGATTTAATAAGTGCAGTCGATATACTTATTGATTACAATGACAAGCATAGCTTTTTCACGGACACTTCAATACATCGCCAGAATTTAAGATTGGAGATTCGGTTATTCTATTCATATTAAAGCACTAAATCAATTAACAAATACTACAAACAAAATCTTCACTTTTGACTGATATGTATCTTGCTAAGGGTATTGCAAATAAGTCGAATAACATGTTCTTTGTAGAGTACTTGAAACTTACGATCGAAAATAAACTATGAAAAGTGAGCTTATTCAGCTGCCATCCATTTAAATGCTAGTAGCTACCATTCACCCAAAAATCTGTGGTAAATGGTAATTTGTATGTCAGACACGCTTTTCGGTAGAATTTCATTAAAGAAGTTGTTTGGACTTTAGTAAAATGTCTAAGGGTTTTATTTAAATGTGCATAATTAGTTTATATTTTAAATTAATTTGTTTTACAAAAAATAATTCTTCAAGGCGTTCCATATTTCTTAGCGATTTGCAGTAGATAAGGTCAGGAACGTTTCTAAAATTGCTTTTTATACACGAAAGGTTTACTTTAAAATACAAGCTTCAAAAAAAATGATGCATCCAAATTAAATTTGGAAATTCAGTGCTTGAGCACTATGGCATGTTTAAACTCATTCGCTATAAGAAAAATATTACAGGATACGTTTATTTTGTTACGTAACTGTAAAAAAATTTCTATTTTGATGAAAACTGAATTTCTAAGCAGTTTGTATATTTAGGAGATATTTATTCAACAACTATAATAATTTTTTTTTGAACAAACGCCAGTGGATAGCTACAAACCGGTAAGTGATGTATTGGCATTTGAGTTGATAAAATTAAAGAATATAAATAATTTTTCTTTAAATTCGAAAAAAAAATATATACATATATAAAAATTCTTTTGGAAGAAACCTTTATTTGATGTTGTGAAAGTTTTTTGTATTTTCATTTTTATGATCCCCGTCTGCATTATATGAGTTTAGACATCCTAATTTTGACTTCAACCGATTGCGCTTTTTACTGATTTGGAGGTATGGTACGCGGAGTTACTCTCTCAATCATTTCTTAGTCTTTTAGTCCTTTTAGTACCTTAAGTATTTTAGTAATTGCTAGTATAGTTTTACATATTTTTAGTTGTATGGCATATATCTTTTTTTGAAAACATTTTTGTAACTAAACTTATATACGTTTAGTTACAATTATTTTAGTAGATATTGGTCAATATTTTTTATCTTATGGTTTTGCTTTAAAACTATTAGCTTTTTTATTGAGTCTTGTAAACAGAATTCTTTCTGTTCTCTTTTGGAAGACGACAGTATAACAATTTTTTTATAAAAAAAAAAAATGAAAAATTTGCGGAATAACTTGTTTCCAATCCTCAATAGGTTTTCAGATTCACAAAAAAATTTTGTTTCATATGGAAAACAATAAACTATCAATTATTTCCTTTAAATTCTATTGCAAGATTAAGTTCCATACTGTATTGTAATAACAAACTATAAGCTTCAGGTGTTCAAAATCTTGTTGTGAATGTCGTTAGAACTTCAAAGTAATCGTTTAAAATAGACGTTTAACATTAGTTATTGATTGTAAATGCTTTATTTTACTCAAATATTTCAAAGTTTTCTGGGTTATTTTACAACACCGCTGGAAGTCCGTCCTAGTTTTGTTAACATGCATTTTCTTTTGCATAGTTCCGTATAGATAGGGTTTCCCGGGACGAATCGCTTAAGAACTACTTTGTTAATTCTTTTACTTCTATTCCATTCTTTGAGACGCTCGTAATGGAGTCGCTGATGGTAAAATTTAGTTTAAGAATTAATACAGTGCTTTGATCTGTGTTTTTTTTGGTGGAAAGATAAGAATTCTAATACAGTTTATCTTTTCAGAGATATTGGTCTGAGGCAGCAAGATTTGTTAGACGAAAATGTGCAATAAATGCTAATTAACTTTTATGCTTTTAACTAGTTAAAATTCTGCAACACTCCAGAGTAGTTTCATCAGGGTATTTATCTACAACTCGCTATTAAGGGTGAGTGATTTATTCCGTTGCTGAGTTCCTTAAAGAATTTATATCGGTTGTATTGAACAACTTTCTTTAAAGCTTGGGACGGCAACGTACCCGTTAACCGGACTAGATGTAAAAATACCATTATTTCAGTTCATAGGGTTTTTTTGCAAAATAGAAATTACAACTAAAATTTTAATTTTGTAGTTTCCGATATTTTGTCAAAAGAGAAATAGCTGAAGTGAATTCCTGTTTAAAATTTGTTTTCTCCACAATTGCAAGAGGCCGGATTTAACAAATTACTTTAAAAGATTTCTTTGTGTAATAACTTGCAACGATTTGTCTTACTATTCTATAATTAAAATGTTAGCTAATTTATTCTATGGAAGAATCTCAAAATAAACATGTAAGTGATATGCCAGATCTGATGGATCATAATTAAGTTAACAAATTTGTAGATGCTTAAACTATTTAAAAATCCTGTTTGAGTACTTCCAAACCAAAAACATGTGATCTTATTTGATGATTTTATTGAATATAAATTTTATAGTTATGAAAAAAAATATTTATTTATATATAAAGAAATATGCATGTCAATACGTTTGCAATTGTTTGTGCCTTGTAGTTTAAGAGTTGCATATGTTAAAATATTTTTTGTTAATAAGTGCATCTAATTGACTGAGGTAAGATCTACCCACGTATTTTACCACTAGATTTATCTAAGAATTTTAGTAAAGAATAAGAATTAAAAACGGCTACAAATATAAAAGCACAAATATAATTAATGATCATTGTAAACAATTAAGAACTTAAACAAGAAAATAGACAAAATTTAACATCTGATTTAAATATGCCTCGATGATGATATATCTTGACATATTTAATTAACATCAATGTTATTTAAATGTTTCATTCGATAATTAGCATAAGATATCAGTACTCCTGCATTGCAGTAATACAATATGCTCCTAATTGTTAAGTTGAATAAAAACTTTGAGATACAACAAAAAACATCCTATAAAATCTCATTAAGTGTTTAGTTACAACCTTAAATATTTGGAATTTATAATATGTTAATTTGCTTTGGTTAACAAAGATTAAAATCCTTGCATTAAGGGTTCTTTGAAATAAGTTTAAAACGCCTGCATCTCTTAAATAAATACGTTTAATGAGTTAGCATGGAATACTATTATCGCGCTCCGATATCACACAGCTGTTCACGGACGCCGATTGCGAACAATTGAAAATTTTCCATCTGATTATCTTTTTCCGGTAGTATTATTCGAAATGATAAACCTTTATGGTTTTATACAGGAAATAAGCCACCCGTCATACACATAACTGATATAATTCTGCCATGCGAGTTGTAGATAAACCTAATACTTTGAACAGACTTGGTTTTAATACTATCAAACACAGGTTCCTCACGCGGACATACTTCGTGGATGTCGTCGTGTAGTATTGAGACCACTTACTACCCTTGTTTGGAAATGATGTTCTGAGAATATTTTGCAGTTGTTTTGTGAATACTTTTGCAATTTCATCGTCGGGAAATGTTTTCAAAGAAAACACGTTACCGCCCGGTGCCTTCTTTCCCACTATGTATACAGGCTGAGCGTCGGAGGAAATTCAATTCTATACAGCGTCCTTTTACATGAAGAGGCTCCGAAAAATTGCGGTGCTACTTAAGATGTTTTCTTTTACGAGGCACTACTGTGCTTAGGTTTTTTTTATAAGTCAAACTTAGTCAAGTTCTGTAACTAGTAAAATTGTTTCATAGAAGTGTCCGGTCCGTCGACGCACTTTCAGATCTGCTACGATAGTACCAAAGGCAGGCTGACGATGTACGACAAGGTACATACTGAGCTAATAGTTTCCTTGGAAAGCAGCTATTGCTCTTTGGCACACAAACGGACTTAAGGTACGAATACTCTACTCTTTCTTTGATGCTTTCTATGAGACCTAGTTAATTCTTCTTGTATGGTTGAAAACAACGCTAGGGCTTTAGTTTCTCTTACTCGTGGTTACGGCACAATAGATTTAAGACTGCAGTTCTAAAACTCTCTTTCACGTGATAGTACACAAATTGATTGCGCGACTGTTTTCAAGTCACAATTAGGATAAACAGAAGCTTGGGTTAAAGCAATTTTACTTTAACATAAGATTTAGGAGATGCTAGCGTCAACAAATTGTTTACTCATTATAATCTAAATAAAGTTCAGCACTTGGTTACCTTTAATTTAATATTTCGCTATTACTTTTAAGAAGTGCACTTCAATAAGGAGCAGGTAAACAGCTTGTATTACTGTATATATTATCTCTAATGTTCTTCTTGTATCTGTGTAAGGCTGGAAATATTATGTAAGTATACTTGCACTAGTTATTTATATTTTAATAAGTGATGTAACTGGGAAATAACCCTAATCGATCTTGTTTAAATTTTTATGTTTATTTTAGGAGTTATGTTGTGTTATATGCGAGTTGACATTTTCGTCTATATAATATTTTAACAGGACATTACACAAACGTTCGTTTTGGTTTTTGTAAATATTCCATATTTATTAACTGTTTATTAACTAACTAAGGTTTCCAATTTTCTTTCTGTATAACCCATCCTACTATCCGACGTTTTCAGCTAGAACGCCATTAATTCTTTTGGATCCCTCTTGTTTGTTGCGATATTCGGTGCAGAAAAATTTCTTTGCTTACCTTACTTTTCTTTTTCGTCCACATAGATTGTCGTAACAAACTAATTTGAATAATCAAGTTATTCACGATGAGATTGAAAACACAGTATTTGATGCATTGTCAGGTTCTAAGCCACAGCAAGTGAAAATGGATTAGTACTACTTTATACCTGTTTCGTTCACAGTTTAACGAAGCAGCCTCCTTCAAACAGTACCACGGATCACCAGCAAGTGACTACAGATATCAAAAGGCAGTGCGGCCGTACGTCAACCACACATTCGAGTTGAAGATACTTAAAGGAAAACGTATAGCATAGTTATACGTCTTTCAAATACTACAAGCGGAATATTGTGAGTAATGAAAGAACAGAATGCCGTTGAAACAATCCCTCTAAGAGTTTAAGATAAACTTTTAATGATATAGAACAGTTACAAAACCACTGCGCGTTTAAGGTTGCAAAGCACAGATCTCAAGTCAGATAACAAACATAGCAAAATATAAATACAAAAAATATTACCTGTACTGCTCGGATATGTGTGATAACGACAGAACTAGGTCGCAGTTTTAAGTATCAACGTAAATACCAAAAAAGCGTACTAGAAAAAACGCAACGAAAGTAACGTAGACTGTCAACACCGATTAACACAACAAAAAAGAGAAAGGAAAAATACCGTGCTAACTAAAAGGTCATAGGGTGAAACGGAGGGTCATAGAAAAAGAAAAAAAAATCTCTTAAGATCGAATGACCCCGAAGGACTATACATAGTAATTTAAGTTGAAGTTTGACATAAGCTTCATCTAGAAATATTAACCATATTGCTCAACCCTTTTAATTGTAGTATTTTGCGGTTCATATAGTCTACAATGCAGTCTTCACTTAAAATTAAATGTTTATATTATACAAATTTCCCCCTAGCAAAGTTAAAAATCAAGGTAGGAAGCAGAAGCAATGGACCCAGCAATACATTAACAAAACAAACCAGAAAAAAATCGTTTCAGAAAACAAGAAGAAAAACCAAAAAAAGAAAAAGTTCCATCCGGTTCGAAGTTCAATACACCAAACTAAGCCAAAAAATGTAGGAGACTGTAGGAAAAGGAAAAGTATATGGTAGCAATCAACAAATACAAACATAGAATAGCATCAACACTGCAAAGGTCAACGAAGGACGGATATTTCTAAGAAAGAAGCTGCAATGTTTTAAACCTCAGGGAAAAAACCAAAAAATAAGAAAAGAAACGAGGAAGAAAACCAACAGCAGAAGCCAAAGCGCTACAATAGCTGTCGAGCTTCAAAGAATGCTAGTAAACGTCAAGAACGCTGGATAAAAACAACTGATGTACTTCAAGCTGTGGTAACAAAGAATCATATCAAACAGACAATCGAAGAAAAGAATATTTAAATAAACCAAGAGTCGGCCAAATTACAGTTTCCGACGAAAAGCAAAAAGGTCTACAAAGCACATACCACAGGAAGAAAATCCAAAATTAAACGAAGTTTGTGTGGGGACTGACAGTAAGAAAAACTAGCCAAAGGAAAAAGAGAAGAATTTGAAATAAATGGAATGAAGAAGCAAAACTAATATTAAATAAAACAATAAGAAACAGTACAAGATTTGAAGGAAGAAGACAAAAAGCGAAACCGGATGTAGTTATGGTTGAGCATGCGTAGGTGCGTGTTTGGGTATACGGTTGTGTGCGTGCGTGCGTGCGTGCAGGCGTGCGTGGCGCATGCGTGCGTGCGTGCGTGCCTGCCTGTGTAAGTACGTTCGTTTGTGCGTGCGTTCGTGCGTGCTTGTGTGTTTCTGTGTATGTGTGGTGTATGAGTGTGTGTGTGTGTGTATGTGTGTACGAAGAGTGTTGAAGCAGTAGTGTGTTGAACTGCTTTAGTCGCCTTTTGAGATGGGTAAGCGGTACCGTGGGGGATGAGTACAAGGTGCGAAACGAAAGAAAAGAAGAAACAAACAATAATATGCGTTTGTACGAAAAGTGTGTGTGTGTGTGTGCATGGAGTGTGTGTGTGTTTGTGTATGTGTACGAAGAGTGTGTTGAATGTGATAAACCGGTTTGGTCGACTTTGACGACGGGTCGACCGTGCCGTCGGGTTATTCTAATCTGGAAACACTCGGGGGTGGGTACGAAGAGCGAAACAAAAGAATGTTTGTATGGAGTAGGTGTGTGTATGGACTATGTGTGCATGGAGTGTGTGTGAAGCAGTGTGTACGTAGAATGTGTTAAAAGAGTGTGTTGGATCGCTTTTGTCACCTTTTACCACAAGCAGGTAGTACAGTGGGACTATTATAATACGGAACCACTCGGAGGTGGGTGCAAGTAGCGATACGAAAAAAAAGAAGAATAAACGAGCTATGTGTGCGCGTGTGTGTATTAAAAGAGTGTGTTAAGAAAGTGTGTTCGACCGCTTTAGTCGCCTGATACGATAGGCAGGCTGTATCGTGTGGCTATTCTAATCCATACTCACGCGAGGTTGGATGATGCAAAAAACACAAACAAAACAAGAAAATTATTTGGAATGGAGCACAAATTCGGAGAAGCAAATAGTAAAATAATGCCGAGTCAGCATATGAAGTTGGGAAGCGAGAACTAAGAGCGAAGTTTATAACGTTTGCATCGCCAGAAAGAAAACGAAGCGAGATTAAGCATATCAGAGTTATTGAAATGGGCAGGTTTGAGTTCATTGGCGTGTCAAATGATCTTGGTAGGGGAAGGATCGGTAAGTTTATAGGTGCAAAAAAAACAACTTTCCTGATGGAAAAAGACCAAGGAACTTAAAAGCAAGTTTAGCATTGAAATAAAGTGAAGCGTCAATCAGAGCGAAATTACGACGCCAAACAGAATTGTCTAGTTGAAAGGAAACAGGACGGCGACGAAGATTATTACATATACATGTATTTTACCTTATACAGTTGTCTAAAATAATCCCTGCAGAAGATGTGTTCTCAGCCAAACCAGGCAAAGAAGGCACTACGTCCCGTGATTCCACGTTTGAACGTTCGGATGCCGCAAGAAATTTTAAAAAGGTTGACATCCCAGTGAAGCTGGTTTCCACGGATATTGGAAGCAAGCATAGGCTTAAGAGAGCTGTTAGCACGTTCGGCAAGATTGGGTTGGGGATGGTAACGGGTGGTGAAATGATAACGGGAACACAGGGAAGTGAACTAACGGCTACGTTATCGGTGATGAGGTATTGGGAAACACCAAAAAGTAGGAAGCTTGTTCTTTAAGGATTTTTGAAATTGTAGTGGCACTGCACAAAGGAAGGAAAAGAAGAAACTTAGCAATATCCACTACAGGATATAGGAATGACCTCAGATGGCACGAGGAAAAGGACCTACGACATCACTGGAAATGACTTGCCAAGGATAGGATGGTTTGATGTTAGGAGTAAACAGACCAAAAGGCGGTAACTGTTTAATTTTGTGGGCAGCACAAACAGGACAAAGTTAGATGTAGACAATGACATCAGCTCTGAGACAAGGCCAGTAAGAGGTTTGGAGGGACGAACAGAAGTTTTGATCACACCACAGTGACCGGTAGTTGGAGTATCATGGTAGAGGGATACCAGACGTATGCGCTGCCTAGAAGGTACACCGATTTTCTAATCATCGGGAAAATCTGCAGCGATAAAAGATTTGTGGCGACCGAAAAGGACGTAGTTCACCGCGGAGCAGGCGAGATGACGCCCAAGATGGTTGAAAACATTTTGGACTATAAAATTGTACCAAGGGTCAGGAGTAGGAAAGGTCATATCGAAAGAAGGAAAGGCCGAAAGAGATATGGGTTTGAAGATAGGAAGAAAACGAGAAAGTATATCACGAACGCTATGGTTTTTATCTTTGCAGTGGATTATGGAAAAGTCATATGCTGGAGGTGAAGGGACCAGCGGGCTAGACGACCAAAAGGACTTTGGAGTCTGTTGAGCCAAAGGAAGGAATGGTGGTCGGTAATTACGAAAAAGTGAGTAACCTCGACGTAAGGCCGGAAATTTTTAAGCGTCCACAACATTGCTAAGCACTCGTTCTCAGTAACTGCGCTCAGGCTTGGAAAGCGAGTCACTCTCGCCCTCGGTTAATACCTGGCTTAGGATTTCACCTAAACCGAAGTAAGAGGCATCAGTTTGGATAGAAAAGGACAAGATAAAATCAGGGCTGGTAAGGATGGGGGCGGAAACTAGTGATGTTTAAGGGAAAGGAATTCGGACTGACAATCAGGAAATGAAGGGACACTTCTGCGAGTGAGGTTATAAAATAGAGAAGTAAGGATAGCAAAATTCAGAATGAAGCGCCGGTACCAACTGGCTAAGCCAATTATTTGACGGACTTTTGGACAGAGGAAAGATGAATATTAAGAATAATGAAAACTTTATCAGAATTGACAAGTAAACCATCTCGGTAACGACGTAGCCCAGATAACAGAGTTCATGAGGACAGAAATAACATTTATCTTGACGAAGGGAAAGGCAGGGAATGAAGAGACGCAAAAGGATAAGTTAAGAATGGGTAGGTGTTCATCGAAGGAAGGGGTAGCTTTGATAATACCGTCAAGTTAAATGCCATTTCTGAATTCTTGAACTTCGCTATCTGGGTTATGTGTACCGTACTATTACGGCCCACGATGCTTTCCAAAATTATTTACGGTATACCATACGGACAAGGATGAGGTTAACGAAAGCAATGTAAGTAGTCTGCAACGATTACCACAACACAAAAAAGAAAGAATACCGTACTAAACAAAAAGTTGAAAAATAAGGTGGGGTGGGGGAGCAGTAAGAGTCAAAAAAAGAAAACTTCAAGATTAATTCGCTCCAGAGAATTACACATTGTAATTCAAGTTGAAGTGTGGTTTATTCTTTATCTTCAGATATTTACCGTAATGCTCAATCTTTTCAATTCTATCATTTTGCGGTTAATACAGTCTGGACGGCTATGTGGCGTAGTAGTGTGTGTGACTACTACGCCCAAGGTCTTGGGTTCGAATCCCGACACGGTCCGTTAAAAAATGTTAGGCGAGCATTTTTCACAAAAATACATCCTCGTTCGGATGAGAGGTAAAATGGGGTTCCCGTGTGTGAGTGTTGTCACGCACGTTAAAGATCCCTACCTTGCTTGGAACAGCGGGGTTCGGCAAAATTCCAAATTTTCCAGGTAAAAAAAAAACTCGCTTCCTGACCAATGTAGTACCTTCGGGTAGAGCATTAGAAAATCACATGTAAGGTTGATACAGTCTTCAATACAGTTTTACGTTAAAACAAAATGTCTACATTACACAATAAAAAAAGTAATTCGCAACACTTTCTTTGTGCCTATAAAATAAATGCAAA
Source organism: Platerodrilus igneus (assembly GCA_036346225.1). NCBI lineage: Eukaryota > Metazoa > Arthropoda > Insecta > Coleoptera > Lycidae > Platerodrilus > Platerodrilus igneus. The sequence goes on from JARFIW010001410.1 coordinate 263,016, forward strand.
TTAGGTAAACGTAAACAAAGCAATCACTTTCGTACAGTAGCAATCAATCATTTTAAACTTTGTCCTACACGAACACATTTACAAAACATTATTACTGAGTGGAGCTGTAAAAGACACAGTATATAATTTGTGCCTTATCACATACAACGCATTCAAATATTACAGCTTAAATGGATGTTCCTTAATTGTCTTTTAACTTGACCTATTTATAAAGGTTTGCAACGTATTTGTCTTAAAATAATCTAAACAAAATACTTACGAATTTTGTTTGTAACAGCATTCATTTCCTCTGGATTAGTCCAACTACAAAAGCAGAAATCTAATACCTATTCTACTGGAAGATTACGTCAGACTTCCAATAAAGACAAACCGGGTTTCAACACGAACATTGGTAAAACGCTAAAATTGATTGATCATGCTCTGAGGAGATATAAAACCTCCGAGTTATAACCACACTGGTTATTATCAATATCAATTGTTGTTTTACCGACAGTAAATGATTTTATTTCATACTCACGTATTTAAAGATATTTTCCGATTTCTTGCTTCAATAACTATAAAACTGCATATAGATTTTGGAACACGTTAGTTTGCTTCGACGTAACATCCGGCACTTTTAACTGATTACACTTTTAACCGTCACTTGCACATGCACTTTTAAATTTAATTAAAATCTCGAAGTACGTGTAATCAAATTATCCTTAATGAGTCATTCCGAAAAGTAAACATCATCTACGCTTTGTATAGAACAGGAGTTTTTCTTAAATAATTTTGTAACTCGACAGCTTCTTCCTACATATTTACTTTTACTTATTTACATAATTAGACATGTATTTTTCATTGTAAATTATATCAAAAACGGAAGTATATTCCATGCCAAATAAGCATTTGATATGTAGTAGACGCACAAGTGTGATTCGTTATAGTATTCCTCAGAGTATTGCTTATTTTGATTGCTACAAGGATTTTGTTGTGTATTATACGACTATTGAAATTAGAAGTTACAGTTTAGCAAATCTGCTATAACTTAATCAACACAAGTATACACTAAAATTCCGAATTCACATTTTTAAATATTTAAAGTAAAATGAATATTCTAAAATTTATTACATAAACTGTAAAAAATGGTGAAATCTTTTCAATTGTAATTTTATTCCGCTGTAAATTACTAAACAAATTTGACCATTAAAATGTAATGAATCACTCAAACCTCACCTTAGAATGCAGCTGTTACACAATTCTTGTAAACTAACAAATTGTCACAGTTTTTTTGTAGTGACTTGCTCTAACAACTTCCCGATCCATAAATCTTATTTAATAAAATTAAATATCAGCCATTATTCATAATCTACCATTATATCGCACTTCTTGTAGCTGGCCTAAAGGACTTATAAGATACCACTTAAATGCGTAAGGCTTTATCTCAACAGTGTACTCGGGGCTATGGTATCATACGCCGCGAGACAAAAAATTTACAACGAAGTGTTTTACTACGACTGACGGGGGCTTATGGGGCTACTTCACATGATGCACTTTATGTACTGGTGGGAAGTATACCCTTGGACCTAGAAGTGAAACAGCGAGCTGCAATGTACTATCCTACACACAATGACAACCAATAACTACAACGCATCTTAAACACAAACCAACGACAAAGACGGAACTAAAGAACTACATACTTGCAGAATGGCGGACACGGTGGGATCAAAGCACAACCGGTAGTAGGGTATACGCAATGATCCCAAATATCAAAGACCGCCTAAAAGCCAAATACCTGGTGCCCAGTAACGGATTTATTCATTACCTAACTGGCCACAGACCCCATCCAACATACAGAGAACGCATGAATTTAGTTGGCAACAACATATGCACGTGCGGAGCAATAGTAACACCAGAACATCTAGTGTTCGAGTGTAATGACTTACAACCGTACCTTCACGCACATAGACAAACATTATTCAACAAGATCCTACACGCGCACAAAAAACCACGGCACTCATTCACCAACGTTATCTTGACGGATAAAGGACACAAACAAAACTACCCGGACAGAGACATAAAAGCACCACCTCTCCTGGGCTCGAGGCTCTTGCTCGGAGACCGGAAACCGATCGCCTGGAATTCCAAGAGCTCCGCTCTTGATGACCAGAAGCAACAAGATCAAAGCATCAATCCAAATTTGAAACAACCAAACCCCCTAATACTCCTACATATTAGCAACCTCGTCTCTAATAAATAATAACTAACAGTAGTAGTATAAGTTAATCTTAAGTAGTAGAATAAGAAATTTCTTTTATTTTTACTAACGCTAAATTTTAAGAACTAAACTTTGGCGAATAATACAACAAACAAATCCATTCCTCTGAAAGAACCTAGTTTTTTTATGTAATAGTATAAGTTCAATATGTACAATATTATACCAATTCAATCCAACCTTTTGGTAATCTGTGCAAACATAAACACAAATTAATATTTTAAACACACTTCAAGTACATTTACTAAGCATTCTTCCCCGAAGACTGGATTTTCGGTTGCAAAGGTTCTAGTACTGAGGGGGGGATGCAAGGCGAATGCAAATATAACACAAACACACACACACACACACACAACACATACACACACAAAACACCTCTCAAACACTGTAAACACAAATACCTATCCACACACTCTTACATTGCCTTTTCAACATCTGGATATCCGGCTGCCGATGGTCCGGACTAATAAGGCAAAATCGGTTGAACATTCTTTCTTGAAGGCTGAGATATCCGGCTGCCGATGGTCCTAGACTTAGAAGAGGAACGTAACACGAATATCAGCACCACAAACACACACACATATACACACACAAACAACCCCACCCACACACATACACACACATAACACATGCCATCAAGCGCGCACGCACACACACATACAACTTATTCACGGTTACTTTCTGGGGGTAAGTCAGGTCTGCTTAAATTTCAGGTAGCAGACTACTGAAAGAATAGAACAAATAAATGAAACAAATAAAAATAAAAAACTTTTTGTATAAATAATAAAAGTTAGATGTATAATATAAATGATTAAAACAAAATATAAATGTAAATTCAAATTTATCGTGCAATTAATTATAAAATTTGCCATCCCCTTACTGGGCTCCTTTGCCTTTTTATTACCTTTTTTTGAGGTTTTAATTCATTTAATTTGTTTTTGTGAAATGCTATTTGCTATTCTACCTCCACGGTTTAGCTACGGTCTAAGCAGCTGCCATTAAATTTTCTTTTAGTTCAACGTCATCATCTCAAACGATATTTTTTAAAATTTCTTTAGTTTCTACAATTCCTTTCGTTATTATCTTAATTTTGTCTTGAACCTTTATGTTAACTAAACTTGGTTCTTGCTTTATGGGCTTCACAATAACTCTCTCCAATATTAAAATTAAAATTTTATTAAGTTACTTGAATCATCTCAGGATTGAGCAAATTGATTGTAGATATTTCATCAGACTGTGAGCAATAATTATGTTTTGAAAAATTTTAATGCTCATTTTAAACTGATTTAGTATACCTATGATTTCATTATATAGAGACGCCATCACTCCAAACTAACCCTATAATTAGCTCTATGGATTTAAAATTTGAATAAATGACAGCGCGTATAATGATTTAAGCAATGCGAGCTAGTAGCTACAAAAAATCTATTGACCTCGATCGGGCGTTTGGATAACCTCAAACAATGTAGTAAGAGAAATAGTATCCGTAAATTTGGTATACCTCAATTATTTGAACAATCATTGACATTGAGATTTAAAAATTATTCAACAAGAGACTTGAGCTTGATGTACAGCTATCGGACTTGGAGACCTCATAGAACCGGTGTTAAACAAAAAAGGATAACGCGAGCCATTATTGTTAAATTTACGTCTTATAGAATGAAAACTGCTGATATAAAAAGAAAAAAATTACTAAAATACTCTGATATCACAATCCTGTGTGGTATTGTTAAAAACTGCAAAGTTTAATGTGTGCAAAAATTTAGCATATTTACAGAACGGGCGGATTTATATAAAATATAAAAATTCTATTAAGACAATGTATTGTGAAAATGATTTTGATAATTAACTAGTAAACTATGGTAGTACTTAATGTTTAGGCATTTTGCTATTTATATTGTGGCGTCGATCGGTCTGTCTTTGACACAAATAATTACATTGCGTGTAAGCGAGGCCTTTGTACACGAAAACTGATTGATGGGTTACGGAGTTACCTCATCTTTCAGATGGTTTTGATTGACAGGTACAAGGGTTTTGCATTTAATAGTTACTTAGGTTATAATAAGTATATTCGAGATGATATTTGCATAGTTTCTGTTACGTTTTAGAATAGTCTAGAATGTTTAAATATGTATATAAATTGCAGCTGTGGATATTGGAGTTCAGTTCTAATTAAAGCTGTGATTACAATATGTTCTGGTTTAAAGTTTTGAAAAATCTGATATAGATCCCCATGATATGTATTATTGTAGTGATAATATAGACTAGTAATTAAAACGTGGATAGTTAATTATAGTGCTTGATAGTAATTTAGAATATAACATCGTAATGTTAAGAAAATAATACTTGTACAGTTGGCAATTAGTTGAAAATAAATTGCTAGGAAAACTTATAGCAAATTTCATTGTACCTACAAGTTGTTGAAGAGACTTGTATAATCATTTTAAAAATAAAAAAATGTTGTTATTGCAAATAGAAGTTTCGTTACACTAGTGTCAAAAAGTGAGATTAAAGATTTTTGAACGATTTTTATTTGCATGCCTATTACTCGTAGGCAAAAGCAGGAACTGAAGCGCAAAATTCTTTTATTCTTAAAGGAGTTCAAGTCAGGTGTTGTCGACAGCTTGCGTGAAAATGCAAAGAAACAAGATATAAACTCTGCAAAACTGGCAGAAAATTAGAAAAAGGTTTCATGAGCTTTTCAAAAAAATCACAAGAACACGTAGAGAAACAAGTCAAAGACTCTGCAAGCGTAACAGCGAAATTAAAAAAACCTAAAACCAGATTTACAAGAAAATTACAGAAAACCGCTGCAAACGTTGCAGAAAAACTGACCAAGACCGCCGTAAATCTGCAATAAAACTACAGTTAATTGAGAGAAGAATTTATACAGGAGCCTACAAAAACCGCAACGGCGGTTAAACAACTAAAGGAGCAGTTTTGAAAAGAAACTGTAAAATTTGCAGAAAACCTAGAAGCTAAATTTTCCGGGGATCTACAAGAATTGGAAACCAAATTTTTAGATAATTCACATAAACTGGAAGAGATATTTACTGAAAGATTTTACGAAAATTTGCGTAAAATAAAAGAAGTGGTACCTCAGTATCAGTAATAAAACAGCACGTCCCAGAATTTAAAAATGTCGAGAAATGTGAACTGACGTTGAGGTTCAGAATAAAATCACCCCCATTTGATGGAGTTACCTTGGCAGACATATTAAAGAATACCAAATTGCCGCAAAAGCTAACGGCTGTAGCGATGATAAAATGGCAACCGCGTTAATTGTCGCGGTGCCAGGCGAAGCCTTGGATATTCTGCTGATCATATCAGATCATCATCCAAGAAGCTACGTGGCCTTAACATCAAAGCTGGAAATGAGGTACGGCGACTCTCGTTTGCAGCAAGTGTACCACCCCCAAATGAAGAACCGTTACCAAAAAGTTAGGAAAAATTTGCAAGAGTTTGAAGTCGAAATTGTTCGCATGGTGAGACTAGCCTAGCCAACAACACCGGATAGCTTCCTAAACCAACTGGCAGAACAGACCATTTACGTGTCTAGACAATTTAACAGCAAGACTGTGAAGTTCTTGGCGTTACCGGAACCACCATGAAAATTGCTAATTCCAATATACTGCGCGATAATGGTAAAATTTGACCCTTGAAAATACGTCTTCGAGTTGTGGTGGTGAAGGAATTCCAACACACGGACTACTAGACGCAAAAAACGGAATTGAGAGCAAGATGTTTGACTATCAGGTAGTAATGACAAACATCACCGAAGAAGTTATCTTGGAAATTGATATCTTGAAGGAGTATAGATTCTATATAGGCATGAAAGAGGATGTTTTGATAGAAAATGAGCAAGTGCCGTTTTGCGAAGCCTACGACGTGCCTGTGTGAGTTTGTCTGACAAACGACGTGATCCTACCTGGAAGGATAGAAAGTGTACTGATGGGACGCATGGATGGTGCTCTTGGTGAAAGCTTCGTGCACGCCATTGAACCGATTACTGACGAACCCCTCGAAAGAAGCGTGTTTGTGGGGAAAGCTCTGACCAAGTGAGGGTTGATGTACCTATTAAGATCTTAAACGCCAATAAAACGATATCGTACTGAAAAAATATACAACGCTTAGATAGCGTTTTTCGGTTGTTTACGTGTCGGGATGTGAGGGAGTTGAAAAGAAGCCTCCCATCAACGAATATTTCGCGAAGTTATTGGACCAGCCATGCCAACATCTTGAACAATAACCGGCAGGACTTATAAATTTGATAGGACCATATTTGGACGTATATGCGTTTAATGACGATTGATTATGAAAGACTACAGTAATCCAGTGTAAAATTGATACAGGATGTGCACCACCAATAAAGCAACAACTGAGAAGGCTCCCATTAGCCAAAAGCAAGGAGACTGAGAAAATGATTGGCGATATGGAGAGGCAAAAAGAGATTGAGCACTATGAGAGCCCTTGGGTATACCCTGTATTGCTTGTAAAGAAGAAGAATGGGTAGAAAATTTTTTGACTACGGACGATTGAATAATTTGACCAACAGGGATAGCTACTTACTTCCAAGGAATGATGACACCTTAAAAACACTTTCAGGGTCGCGATGGTTCTCAATTTTTAATTTAGAAAGTTGTTACTGGCAAGTGGATATGGAACCCATACATCGGGAAAGCGCCGTTTTCACTATATGTATTGACTTATGGCAATCTACAGTCATGCCATTGAGGTTCTGCAACTGAAGGTTTAATCGATAGGGTCTTGTGTTGAGCTATCGTGGAAACGTGTGTTGTATATTTGGATGACGAAATCTTAATTGACAAATCGTTTGGGGAACACTTGGAGAATTTAGAAAAAATTTTCGAAGGCTTAGAGAAGCTAATCTGATTCAACCGTAACCTAGTAGGCGAAAAGGTAAAATTTTTAGGACGTGTAGTTTCATACAACAGAATCAGGCCAGACCTGTAGAAGGTTAAGATGATGCAAGAGTGGCTAAAGCCAAAAACAACATCAGCTATGCAGCTTCATGGAGTTGTGCACTTACAATATAAGATTCGTTTCCGGGTTTGCGAATATTGCCAAGCCCTTGACCAAGTTGGCTGAAGATGGGCGTGATTGAGTTTGGGATGAAGATTGCCAAAATTCTTTCCAACAACAAAGGCATTTATTGAAAACAGTTCCGATCTAAAGCTACTTTCGGTCTTAAGGCAAATTTATCTTGGATAGAGACGCAAGAAATGTCGCCATTGGAAGTGTACTATTCAAGATGCACAATAGAGAGTAAATGCTGTCGAAAGGGCAGCAATTTTGAGTTAGCGTTATTCCAAGAAGTTTTTCAGTTGTTGGCGATAAATAACCCGAACAACACCATTACGGCTGCAATCAGATGGTATGGTACAAACCCATGAACCGCACGTTGGGCAAGCACCTTTTCAAGATCGTCTCCCGACATTAGAGAGATTGGGACCAATATTAACATCTATTCTTATTGACTTACTGGTTTTTGCTTCATGAGAGCAATGGACAGACACCTGCATGTGCTATGCTGAAACGCGAGATGCGTCTACCGTGTGAGCTTAAGTTTGGGCGTAAGCCTGGGGATGAGATCTTGAGCGAGGGTGACGTTGAAAAGCTCAAGTGCAAGATGTACTACATCCATCGTGACGTTAGGACAAATATCCACATCTCAAGAGTTTGATTTTAAAAAGAGCGACCGCATCGAGCTATATAATGCCAGACGAAGCCGCGCACTGTCACCAAAGGTACATAAACATTTTGAGGGTGCGTATGAAGTTGTAAAGATGATCAACGACACGCAATATCGCTATATTGCTATATTCCTCAAAGAGAAGAGCTATAGAGGTGCACAGACATTATTCTACCATTCATAATATTTCCAAGTCAGAAATTCAATTAAATCGTGAAGGAAAAGGGCAGTAATGGCTGCTGACATTTGCTAGAGTAACACGAGAGATAATAAACTAGATGATGAAAGATACAATTGAAGTTAAAGCAAGGCCCTGACCTAATACAACTATTTACGAAAACAGCCAGACAAATTATTCCACTATTCGTAAAATTTCCAAGACTAAATTTTCCCTTAATCAGGAAATACAGTAGACATACTTGATGTCATTAAATAGACAATCATCATCAATATTAGAATACGTGGTAAAAAAGGTTATTGAAGTGTAAAATAAAATCTTGACCGAATAAAACTCTAAATTGCCTTTGCACTAATACGATAATCAATGGACTTCATTGTTTAACCTACTCTACATGTGCTTAATAAACTTTTAAACGCTTCTGCGTTAAACACCGTATTCGTGGATGGATGATCACCCCAGTCAATAATGTAGACCTCATTCGTTAATGGAACGCTTTTTAAGGACATGCACTGAACAAAGATACGTAAAATATCACATTCCTCTTATCATTATACTAAAACACCTAAACGGAAACATTACGTCGAATATTAAACCGTAACACGTCAGAGGTCTCAGGTGATCGACTCAAGAGGATTTGCACACAATCACAATAGCCACTTTTCTAATTTATTAACCTGTTTTAACATAACAGGACCAGGTTACCGATTTAAGGAGGATTTACAACAAGCCTACAAAGAATTTAGACGTGACTGCAACACGTCAGAACATTGATTTGCCGTTATATGTCAAGTAATATTAATGTTTAATAGCAATAAGAGCTTTTTGCTTATTGATTATCGTTCCTTATAATAATGCACCTAACTACAGTAACAATTGCTAGCAGTGTAATTAATAAAGTGCACTCAAATCGTTCCAAACACAATTGTTATTCAATTACAGAATCCTTCCGCTTCTGATAGAGTGTATTGGATTATTAACTTCTCCACATGCTTGGCTCTATTTCGAATCTTGGTATGTTACTGCAACATGTAGGGGATTTATCACTAAAGATGTATTTCAGTAAGCTTGACATCTTTTCAGAAATTTATCAGGTATTATTTTCTAACGGAACAAATTTTCCTAGTGGTACATGGAATTTAACAGTTAGTTATTTGGTAATATTATATCGTTGAATAAGCTTCATCCTATGTTATGCTTTATAAATGCAATTGAATGTACATTATTGGAAATTACTATTTAATAAGTAATTAATTAAAAATGGTTATAAATTTTATTTAGCAAAAAATGCCTCACTATTGGTAGGCAGTTATGATTCAAGTACCTATTACAAATTGCCGCGACGCAGATCGATCAAATTCCTCTTCGTATCTTATTGTAACGTATTCTCTAATTGTCCTTTGTGCCTTTATTTGCAATAAATACAGGTCTAATAATTATTCTTCACAATCACAAATATTTAGTCTAATTGACATTAACATTAGCTTAATCACTATTTTTTATTTAATCGTCTTCATACTCGGAATTTAACACTATCGTAGCACTAATTTTACTGGTGATTTACTTACCGAACACATTTATAATACATAAGCGAAATTATCTTTACGGTAATTTATGCATATCCGATATTTATTTCATTCCGAATGGACCTACAGCTTGAAGAAGTTCTAGATTACTGGAACGGGTGGAGTGGCTTCCGCAATCCAGTAATCTAAAAAGCCGAACAACAGATCCAACCCAAATAGTAGGGTCTTTAGTGAGGAACCAGACTAAGACAGGTCCCCGAAAGAGGGCAGCAGCTTTTCGGTTCATAGAGTGGCAGAGACCATAGAGGTCGGTATGGCATTCTAAGACACACTACTGCGATGTGGAAGGCAACGGGAAACCACCACATTATCTCCCAAATATACATTATAATTTGAATTAGGGCCGCTATACTTGCGGCCACGTCCCCAATGCTCCACCCGGAGATACTACATTGGGTTTAAACGCGAAAAATAATCATGCTTCTGATTAATTCTGACTTCATAGTTAATCCACCCTAAATAAAAAACTAAATAAAAATCTAACAAACCTAAAAATCTAACAAACCTAACAAGCTCTAACAATCTAACAAACATAAAAATCTGACCAACTGAAACGGAATTAAAGACAAGGTTGTAAATAATGGTATCCCAAGCGCTGACTTTGGAGTGTACCCGATCAACAAGACACAAGCAAAAATAAGAGGGGGAGGGATCCGTAATACCGGATAGCAGACGCCGGCTCTGCTTACCAGTGCGACCTGAAGGGTCGTCTTAAAACTATCCAAATCTAGCTAACTAATTTAAATTCATCCCTAGCTTTCCCTATCATTCCCTAACTGATTTATATTATGATTACAATCTTCACTATTCTACTCTTCCTTCCCAAATATATACTGCAACCAATATGGCGACAGAACGTCAAACAAAATAAATATGCCACAAAATGCTACAATGCATGCTAATAAATAAATAAATAAATATAAAGTGTAAATATAAAATATAAATAAATATATAAATAAATGTCTAATAAGCGTTAAGCATATAGCAGTGCACAAAAAAGCAAAAGCATCACCCTATTTATCAGGTGCACTCGCACAAGCATTATGTCGGCTAGCGCCATTACACACAAAACGTGCTTGTTAAATTATTTCAAAAACTACTAATTAATGTAAATCAATGCTTGTGCGAGTACAGCCGCCACAATTTAAGTCTTACCTCCATGATAAAATTCTCCAGCATCCGAAGATCTGGTCATCTGCTTACATCTAACTGTCTCTTACTTCTAAGGGGAAGATGGGGTGCACTGCTAAAGTCCTGGTGGGTATGCACTAAATGTTCTTGGGGGGATCACAATCAATGTGTGGGTCAACCTGCCCGTGACAGCGTTGTTCCATCTCTCTTCCCATTGTCGAATTGATTTTTCGCGCAGCTTTCTTTTAATCAAAGACTTCGGTATTGACGAATGTGATATTCGAAAGTCTCCCGTCGCGGCTTCTTTAGCTAATTCATCAGCCCTATCGTTTCCTACGTTACCATTGTGCGACCTGACCCAACAGAACTTTAAACGTCGAAACTCGAGCGCCGTACGCGCTATCCTCCAAACGTCGGCTTGGAGCTCTGTCGAGGTGTTCATGTTTGTTAAAGCCGTCAGCGCCGATTTACTATCATTGATTATATAATACTCGTCTCTGCCCGTTTGGTTCATTACGTAATCGATAGCCTCTCGTATGGCTACCAATTCGCACTGGAAGATAGTGCACCAGTTCGCGAGTTTGGTTTGAAACCGAAACACCTGCCTTTCCTGCTTATACACGACAAACGCCGCGCCTGCTTGCCCATCGTCCATACGTGAACCGTCCGTATAAATTCTGATACCCATCGCGTCCTCATCACCTTCGACAAACTCGATTCCTCTAATATCAGCCGGGTGCCCCAACTCAGATACAACGATCTTTCTTGCAATTTCCCTATTACCAAGATTAAGATCTTCGATAATTTCGCACCCTTTTCCTATATTTATTAATCGCCTATCTCTAATCTCCCTAACGACATATGCGATAGGGAGAATCTTACTGATCACCAGGACAGCCTCCATGGAGGTGGTCCTGTACGCCCTCGCCGCTTTTACCGCGGTTATGCGTTGTACGCTCGTTAATTGACGCATCTCCCGGACTTTACAACCTTCTGCCCATACAGAAGCTGCGTACAGTATTGCCGGCTCAATTGCTCCGGTATAAACCGTCCTCAGCGATTCGCCCCTGAAACCCCACTTTATTTTAGCCGCCGCCATCATTTTATTTGATATTTCGCCGCCCTTACTTTTTACGTATTGTACGTGCGCTTTCCAATTTAATTTATTGCCGATCTTGACGCCGAGGTAGGTAATACAATCTTTAAACGGGATTTTCTCCCCTCCTAGCTCTAACCTAGGAGGTCTCTGTCCTGGTTTCGTGCCGAAATAAAGCGCCTCTGACTTCGCCGTGTTAAATTTTAATTTTACCGCCTGCGACCATTCGTGTAATTTATTAAGCGCCTCGTTCGGTTTTGTGCGCATATCCATTAGCAATCTCAATCTTACAATTAAAAGCGTGTCATCTGCAAACCCAACGATTGAGCATCCTGCGGGCAACTTGACCCTAAAGATGCTCTTATACAACAACTTCCCAAATATACAGCGTACTCAAATTGTTATTAAAGATAATGGCAATCTCTGAGGTAAAAAATTTCTGAGTTATAATAGTCCCCTATTCGAATCTCTTGGAGGGGACTACTTCGAGGATGTAATCGAAAAGTACAAAAAAAATTGTGAACATTCTGCAAGTCGATGCGTCAATTGTCAGAAGTATGAAGCAAGTAATTAAGCTAGAGAATTTGAAAATTTAAATGATAGGTTAGCACTAGACATAGTAGGGATCAACGAGGTTCACTGGCCAGAGGCGGGGAATCTTTGGAGTGGCGACTTCAGGGTAATTTATACAGATCAGAGGAAGAAAATTCTGGTGTGGGGATAGTTATAGAAAAAAAGACAGGGCAAACTGTAAAAAACTACCTACAAAAGAACGAAAGAGTACCGGTTGAATTAGAATCTAAACCGGTAAATACAGTAATAACACAAGTATACATGCCCACCTCTAGCTACAGTGAGGAAGAGGTGGAGGCGATCTACAAAAATAACGAAGACACACTAAGATACGTAAAAGAACGTGGAAAGTTAATAATTACGGGAAATAGGGTAGAGAAGGAGCGGTAGTAGGGTTATTTGGTTTAGGCACGAGAAATGACAGGGGAAATAGGCTGGTAGAATTTTGCGATAAGGATAATTTAACCATCACGAATACATTATTTCAATATAATGCTAGTAGACGATTCACGTGGAAGATACCAGGAGATACAGGAAGATATCAAATAGATTAACTTCTTGTTAGACAACGGTTTAGAAATCAAGTAAACGACTATAGAAGCTACCCAGAAGTAAATACAGACCCTGACCACAATACGTAACATTCCATACCAAATATTTCATGCATACAAATTACGCTTTCAGCATAGCCTACCCCAAATATCATCCCTTTATTTAATAGCTTTATTGTAGTAACGGCACCTTTTATCTAAACAAGCACCAACTCGTGCAATATCACTTTTATAACATGCGGTCCGCTACTACAGCTTTCATAATTTCTAAACGGGATGTTTTATGCAACTTAATTGAACACACAATAATTGATAATCGTAAGAGCATTTACTACTATTATGTTGTAGATCTAAACCCGTATTCAGATCTAAATGAAAAGAAAAAGAGCTTTAATATCTTTGTTCGTGTTTTTATCTCATTTTCAAAACTCCCCAGTGGAACCTGTTTCACTTGAAAAGCTGCTTCCTAAAATTTTGAACGTAACAAACACTGAGTTCTCACAAAATTCCACTTTCGTCGTGCTGTTACAAAGAATTTTGTTTACCACCGTAACGGGCGCTCTCTTCCTAAAAACTGCTAGCCATCGACCAATGATAAAATTTTCCTTCGTCACAGCGCCCCACCCATCCGCTATCTATCTCCGTTCCACGCATGTTTGTTGTCTCCTTTAGAACCCCTCTTAAGTTATCGATATTGTATCTGGCCTTCACAATTACCCATGTATCTCGTACGTAAGTTGTATCCAACGCTTTATTTATACGTCTCTCTGTTTGTTTTATATTATCCATCGTTTATTCCATTCACTCTTCAAGGGATTTGATGTTTAAAGCAGTTGGTCAAATCGACCGTTGCAAACAATTTCATAGGAATTCTATCTTAACGTTTATTTAAGTTCCCTGAACGTGACATTTAACAACAGGTATTTCTTGAAACAACCGACCGTTTAAAATAACAATTATCGGTTTACCCATTCTTAGTATTTGTATAAACGAACGTTGTCTTTTAATATGGAAACATTTGCGTTTAAAATTATATTGATTTTCTTATGCATGCAAGCTCCCTTTTTGCTTCCATGCGTTTAATTAAAATTTGTTATAATTACTTATGCGTATCCTTGAGTTGTTTATGTACTCTAAAACTTTCTTTTCTTATGCAATTTTTACATTCCAATTTAAATATAGAAAAATACCTTAATACCCGTTCATTTTTACTATATAAATTAATTAATTTGGCGCGTAAATAATTTGCTCCTATTTCTATATACACGTTTGCTAAAATTTTATTGTCTACACCTATTTAACCTCTAAATCCACAACAATATATATATATATATATATATATATATATATATATTTATATAATGTTATGTACTCTAGAATAAACATACTATAATTCACCTAAGTAGTTTATATCTTTGTTATTCCAAATGAGCAAGCATCCCAAATATAAAGAACAGTTCTAGCTCACTCTAACTCTGAACGGTAAAATATTACCTTATCGGTTTTATGAGGGCTATCTTCTTCATCTTTGACGCGCGGTCGTTTCTGGTTGTTCTCCTTCTTGTTCGCTAAAAAAGATTCAGATGAAGATTAGATCAAGTAAACGCATTAAGAAAATTAAATCTATATTAAGTCAACGAATACATACTGTGTATTGGTGTCATAAGGTCGTACGTTGCAATTGGTGGATCTGCTCACGGAGCCAGCGATTTTTCCAGCACTTCATTTGGATTGACTATAAACTACTCAAGAATTTTAACCCAACGACTATCATTATTCTTTCCTAACAAGGGCAATTTTAAAAAAAGTTTTCATTTTTGATTTGTTTTACAGAACACAACTACAACTTGACAATAAAGATTGAGCGATTATCACACACATATCTTAAGTATATAAAGATATTAAACAACAAGAACAGCAGAAAATGTCAGCAAGTATTTAATGCTAAAGTATTATCTAGACAGCAGTTGTACAAATATGAAATCTGCATAAAATTTAATAAACCCAGTCATGTATAAATTTAATGCCGACGTCTGCAGAAAAATAAAATAAATGTATTCAGCAAAAAATGTCGACATCAGCAGAATAATAAATAAACCCACTTATTCAGCATGAAAGCAATTATAATTATAATTGATCAACGCAATCTAAGATTAGCCGGTTACTAGTTTCCCATAACAAGAGCAATTAATTTCATTTTGAAATCCTTTTTTTTTCTTTACTGTAATTTAAATACAAGAATAATTTTATGTGAAGGTAACAAAATAACTTGTTGCTTGACCACATGTTGAGATAACAATTAAGTCAATGTGTTGAATTTGTACTATGTACCAGGATATTATTTAAAAGTTGAAATTCATTCTGAAAATAATTTAAAGTAAAGACTATTTCAAATCACTTGTAATAGTGGCTATTGTAAATGCGCTCACAGTACTGTAAACGAAGTAAAGACCTTCTTATGTAAAATAATTCATCAAATATTTGATATACTTTAAACAGAGTCATTAATTTTGTTTGGTGCTGTAAAACACCATGATTGATAATTTATGGAGACTCTAATATCATAACTTGCTGTAAATACTTGTAACTATTTAAAAGAAATTCAAGAGAAAATAAATTTATGTTTTACTTAAAGTCTTATTTCTTTATATCTTAAAAAGAAAAGGGTTATATATACTATTACAGAAATTTGTGAGGTACTAACAGGTTATAGTTGTGTTACTTTGTAATTTTACAAATAGGTTTCCACAAGCTGAGTTAGTCGAGGCATATATAATTGAGACATATAGTTAGTCGAGGCATAGATAGTCGAGGCTCATTTATCAGGACATATAGTAAGGTATTAAAAAAGTTTTAGGAAAAGAAACTACGAAGAACCAACGAGTGGCTCGAAATCACAGCAGAAACAACGACCAACGAGTGGCTCGAAATCACAGCAATATATATATATATATATATATATATATATATATAAAAGTCAATTTTTTTTAGTTTTACTGAAAAGTAAATTATTTCCCTCAATAATCTAAAACTTATTTAATATTACTGTATTAGTTGATTAAGGGTCACTTGCATCGCATTATTTCCCAAATTTTTACTTAAACAAAATGGGAGTATTTTAGTATTTTCTATGCAATATATATGTTAATTGCGAGATTGTTGAGCTTCTCAATTTTTTTTATTTCTTTTAATGCAATTGGAAACTGAATCAAAAATGTGGATAGCTGGATATTCTATAGAGATTTTGTGAAGCAGAAACCAAGGCACAAAGAATGCAATGTTGATCGTCATCGTTATTTTGCTGATAGCATCATTATTTTTGCTTACACACTGTTTTTTTTATTTATTAGAATAATTAGATAGCTGAATATATAAAATTTTCATTTGCAATTTTTTTCAGAAAACGATGCAAATTTGTAATTTTTTTTCTAAAGTGTAATAGACTAGACCTTCCTTGCAACAAAAAACGCCGTGGTGTGCGATTTCAAATTACACACAATGTTAATTCTAAAATAACTGCAGTATGTTTTAATACTGGTTTTAAAAATTTGTGTACCTATTCACAACCAGATTACTTTAAACGACATTTAACTAATCTAGGCTTTATTTTACTCTATACCTTCGTTGAACAAGAAGAAAATGCTTGTGGTGTGTAATCTTTTTGTAGTCAAGTACTGAAATTACACAACAGAAAATTCTTTCAACGTTAATTGTAGGATAACTGCCGGTGGTTTTAAAAATTTATGGAATTTTTCCTCAAGTACCTGCAGGTTTTAAGGTTGCCGAATGCCCACATACGATTATATTTCTAATTACACACAACGTACTGTTTCAATACTGAAATGAATAAAAAAAACAGTATGTAAGCAAAAATAACGGTGCTCTCAGCAACATAACGAATTTGGTCATTGTCTGAAAAATTGCAAATATGCATTTTTTATAGTTATGCAAGATTTCGAATTTGCTTTATTTTCTGAAAAAATTGCAAATGTGTAATTTTATAGCTATTTACCTTAGGTCATGAATCAAAACGTAAATAAAAATCATTTTAACAACTGCTTACAAAAGCAATTCGTTATGCAATTATTTTGATGGAATATGAATAAATGCCCTTGCAATTTTGCATAATCTGAAACTTGCTTATTAATTATGTTTTATAACATTTTGTATACACTTTTTGTATACATAAGAATAAAATCTTTTACAGTTGTTTTTGCTTACGTCAGAACATATTTATGTATAAATAGTCAATAAATCTCTACAGATATTACTTATAAAGTAATTTAGCTAGTGACCGAAGTTAGTATATTACAATTTACTTGGTGATAGTTCTTACCATTTAGAAGTCGATAAAACAGTTTACGAAGTCGGTAATACAGTTTAAGAGTTCATAAATACATCGCGCAAGCGCAATGAATACGAAAGCAATGCAACGCCCCTGGCGGCCGGAAGCGCGAACCTTATTACAGATTCCGCGTTGCCAATTACCATTACGTCACCATTGCACAAAATTATATTGCGCCATAATCGGAAATATAAAAATTTAAACAAAAGTTCATATCAGTAAACAAATTAAACACGGTATTACTTACCCCGGAAATCCGAACGTTCTGCGGGGTTGAACCAAAGTTGGCCTCTATCAAGGTTCCTCAAGGCTCCATCCCGGAGTAAGTAAAGATGGTGACTCGTCATCTCGGGTCGTGCAGTCCAATACGCCTCGTTGGCTTCAAATTTATTACCTATGCAGGGAATGGGCAGGAAAAAACAGGTAAAGGTAGACAAACAAAAGATAATTAAGCAAAGGAATCTACATAGGTAAAGCTAACGATACGTTACCAAAAAACGACCACTTCACTCGAAGATCAAAGGCAAAAAGCCCCGTTTTAAGAGCGTCGCGGAAAACTTGTCCCCACTCTTTTGTCTTTTACACATCCGCCGAAGTTATTCGTCCAACCCTCTAGAGTCGCACGATCTGCGCAAATGCACTATGACGTAACGGAAGTACGGGCCTAGTCTTTTAGAATTCCACGCGCCGCGTCTTTTGAAATTATGGCGCGAAACTTCCGTACATCAAAACTAACCTAAAAACAATGTTTAAGTGCCAATTGGATTGGCACGTAACAATCGCGACAAAGCCACAAATGAAAAAACTTAAAAAAGAAAAGTCTGTTAGCACAGTAACAGCTTAAAATCTAAGACCTAACTACCCTATATAAAACCTAACTTAAAACCTACAAAATGTTTATATAAGGCGTCACCTGGTTTTTTGACCGATAACACGTCTACCGAAGTACCAGAAAACGGAATAGGTAGCCCCATAGTCTTTGACTACACTAATTATCGACAGCACAAATTTGTCGGGGAGCATGAAACACTACTTAAATTAAACCGGGGCGACAAGTCGCTTAAACTATCTAAACTAAAACTAACATTAAAGTTCTTATGTACAAACACACATGAGTGTTGCATCAAAACTATTCTTCTTTTGGCAAGAAGTGCCCAAATTTAAAAATGTTCATGGAGTGCGTCACTCTGCACTCTAGCAAATTTTGTTACTGGTACTTTGGTTTCCTAACGATGCACATTTACAACTTGTCCATGACATAGTTGTGAATCAACAAATTTACCAAAAGTACCACCCTACTAAATCCTTATATGCTAACCTGACAAATTACATTTCTATATCGGGTTAGCTTTTTCACTTAAATATCAAAAAAATACTTCCCACGTCTGGTCATAGATACCACACGTTAGGACGATAAAAAGATAAGACAAGATCTCAAATTGTTGTTAAAGATAGTAGATAAGATAACGATAATGAGCTTAAATTGTTATCCTCAAAGGTAATAGACAAGATAACGGAATTAAGCTTTAGTTATGATTTGAGATACTAGATAAGATAACGCGATATTAAGCTAAAGTGATGATTAGAGATAGTAGGTAAGGTAACGCGATATTAAACAAACGTTATCACTAAAGATAACAGGTAAGATAACGCGAAATTACTAAAGTTATTACTAACGGTAGTCGGTAACATAACGAGAAATTAAACCAAAATTATTACTAACGGTAATCGGTAAGATAACGATATTAAAACTAAGGGTATTATCGAAGATAATAAAGAAGTCAAAGGTTTTGGCCTAGTTATTACCCAAGACAATGAATAAATAACAGTTAGAGTGGCTCCAGTGGAGCCGTTTAAATGGGGATTGACTCGTGCCCTCTAAAAAGAGAAACCTGTGAAGCAGGTCCATTAGCAATAACGGCACGAGAGACCGGCAAAGACATTTGGGTACATTCCTGCACCCGGCGATAATCGGTATCGGTGATATAATCATCTGATACCCACACGATATATCGATATAAAAATATAAACACATGCACTCACACATTCACACACTCATCCATACCTTCACTGCCAGTGCCCATGCACTGACAGCGGCACCGCATGACCCTACGAAAGATTCGCAGAGACGTGGTCCAGATGTCTGTGAAAACCTCCCGCGCAATCACACGGTGACTAACAGAAATGAAAAAGGCAGTAGAAATAGGAACGGTAAAAAGAAGGAGGTTGGTTTTTTGGAGTGCATAAGAGACACTTCCAGGTAGAAGAAAGTAGAGGAAGGGCTCGCATTGAGCAAAAGAGACAGAAAAAAGGTGGATAGCAAAGCGCTACTCAACCAGCCAATGTGGCCTGTAGCTCGGAGTGAGGGAACATCACTCTTATGTGGCAGACGGGTGTTCCGGGATAAGAACAGGTCCACCGAAAGAAGAATAAGGCATAGCGGAGATAGTGGGATAAAAAAAGTAGAGCTTTTGGACAAGAGTCCGAGAGAAGGTAGAGAGTTGTCCCTGTTAAACACAGCGCAGTCTGAAGGACCACCTGCGATATTAATCCGACAAGATAAGGTATAACATATGTTAACATTCACTAGGCTCCTAAGAGAACTAGTACGATCATTTTCCTAACGAGTGCATCCACTACGATAAGAAAATCAGACAAAAGTTGACACGACAACTTAAAAGTATAATTACAGATACAAACACACAAAAACAAACTGTTTTAAGGTAGTATTTCAAAACGGTAGCACTACACACAAAAATGCCCAATTATAAGCAGTTAAATACAGGTACACTGTCCCCATATGCTAAAACAACCGAGAATTTAATAAGATAACAATAAGAAGCAATATCACCTCACCACAAAGTTCAATAAAAAAACAATGAAAAAAAATGTTTATAAGTTATGGTGATTTCGTAAAAAAAAGAAACAAATAATGATGTGGTATAATGTGGGCGACTGCAATAATTCAGAGGAAAAACACATGGAATAGACAATCTTAGTTTTTTGCAACTGCGAATATGAACTATTTCTTTCAATGGCATAGGTCGCGAACAATATGTGAGCCCAAAGAAGAAAGCATTCACTGTAACATCAGCTAAAACCAATCATAAAAATTCAATGAGTTATTGCAACCAAAGTTACGACAATTACCACACAATTAAACCATGTAAGAAAAATACTAAAAACCAAATAATATGTAGTAGGAAAGGTTCAAGGGTTAATTAAATGAACGACAGAGTTATATTGGGGGGTGTAGAGAATGAAGTGATATATATCTAACGGTATGGTCAAGGAAAAGTCAACCAAAAGAAAATGATAGCTAAATTAAGATAAGTAAAGTTAAACGTGTAAGAGATTATATACTGTATGAGAGAGGGAATAAGTAATTAAAGTTAACTAATTGATGGTGGGAACAAGAAATATTAAGTAAATAGTGAGGAGCATGGAACATGAAAAACTTAAGTAGCATTTGGGTCAGCAGAGAATGGCTTAAGGTCTTTAATATGCCACCTGCCTTGGCGTTTTCCTTCAGCATCCTGAAGTTCGTAGATAAGGGGATTAATGACACGAGTGACCTTACAAAGAATGAATTTAGGGGCTAATTTTGAAGAAAATTTCTTAGATGCATCCGATAAGACATAATTCATTTTCCAAACTTGTTCGCCCAAGGTGAACGAAATATTTCGTTTACGTAGATTATAATGGTCCTTACTCTTTTCGTAAGCTTTTAACAAATTCTTCCTAACGTCGTTAAAGATAGAAGGTAATGACTGTTGGTCCTTGTCCCAACGTACTTTATCGTCAAATTCAATTACGTTAGTATCGTCAGGCACTAAACCATAGTAACTCCCATCGATTGGGGTATATCTTCCAAAAACAAGAAATGACGGAGTGAATTGGGTTGCTTCGTGTTTAGATGTACACAAAGCTTGAGCAATTTTAAAGATATGTTCATCCCATGTAGTATGGTCTGAATCAATATAGGAAGAGATAGCGGTAATTAAAACTCGATTTACTCTTTCGGTAGGGTTTACTTGGGGGTGGTATTTTGCGTTAAACCAAATTTTTTGTACTTTATAACTTTTAACGAAATTCTGAAAATCTTTAGAGATAAATTGTGCTCCATTGTCACAAAGAATAATCTGAGGGACACCAAAGATAAGAAATACATTTTGTTCTAGGAATTTAATTATCGCAGCGGATGTAGCTTTACGTAAGGGTTGCACCATAACAAATTTAGAAAACCAATCGGTGACAACTAAAAGATATTGATTACCTCTTTTCGATCGGGGGAGAGGTCCTAATAAGTCAAGCGATATTAATTGAAAGGGATAAGATACACGTTTAAAGTTCCCCATTAAACCAGGACGAGCATCTTGTGAACTCTTATGAGAGCCACAAATTTTACAGCTCTTAATGTAGCGACAAACAGATTGCTTAAGTGTGGGCCAGTAATATAATTCAGATATTTTAGCGAGAGTTTTTGTAACACCAAGGTGTGCAGCAATGGGATCATCGTGACATAATTTGAGCACCTCACTGCGGTTTGCAGTGGGCACGACCAGTTTCCATTCAGGGATATTCGATATTTTATGTGGAGACAAAGATACAAATTTATATAGTCTATTATTAGTTACACGAAATGTAGGAAATTTATCGGGATTGTCAGAAACTTTTTTAATCATATTGAGGTACCAGGTATGAAGAATTAAATTTGGAAGGTTAAGAGAAACAACATTACGAGATAAGGCATCAGGTACGATATTTAATTTGCCAGGCCTATGCCTAACGTCAAAAGTAAATTGAGATATACGCAAGTTCCATCTTGCCAAACGACCTGCGACCTGTTTCAAGTTATTAAGCCAAGTGAAAGCTGCACAATCAGTGATTACGGTAAAGTGTGTACCTTAAACATAACCTCTAAATTTCTCGATGCCAAAGATAACGCCCAATAATTCTCGTTCGGTAGCAGAATATTTTTGTTCGGCAGAAGTTAAGGCACGACTTGCATAGGCGATTGGATTTTCCAAACCATTGCTTACCTGGAACAACATTGCACCTAAACCAGTAAGCGAGGCATCAATTTGTATATAAAACTTTTCATCGAAATTGGGTGAAATTAAGATAGGTGCTGAAGTGATTAATGTTTTAATTTGTTCGAACGCCTGTTGGGATTCTGAATTCCACTCGATAGTTTGGGATTTCTTTTTATTTATAATTAGAGCGGTAATGGGTGCAGATATAGTTGAAAGATTGGGTAGAAAGATGCGATCATAGCTAATCATTCCAATTAAACGTTTTGATTTCGGTAACAGTTTTAGGTGTTTTGAATTTAGTAATAGCGTCGACTTTAGCAGGTTCTGCTCGTAGGCCAGTTCCATCGATAATAAAATCAAGAAATGTAAGGGATGAACAACAAAATTGACACTTTTCCCAGTTTATCTTAAAACCTGCTGCATTTAAACGTTCTGCAACCTCATTTAATGTAGCGATATGTTCATCGAAAGAACTTGAGATAACTAAGATATCATCTAAAAATACAAAGGCACGTTCCTGGTGTAAGATAGGACCTAACGTTTGATCCATAGTACGTTGTAGGGTTTGTGGAGCGTTACAGAGACCAAATGGCAAAAAATTATAGTCGAAAAGACCTCGGCCGGGAACACTAAAAGCAGTTTTTTGACGAGAAGATAGGTCGAGAGGTATCTGATAAAAAGCTTGTCTAAGGTCGATAGATGAGATAAATTTTGCGTTACGAAGCCGGCTTAAAATTGAGTCAGTTCTTGGTAACGGATAAGCGTCAGAAACAGTCACGGAATTCAACTTTCTGCCAACAAAACAGACACGCCATTCGTCACTCTTTTTCCGAAGTAATAATACGGGAGACGTCCAAGGTGAATTTGAGGGAGAGATAACACCAGATTCTAACATTTTATCTATTTTAGCATGTAAATGCTTTTGTAATGCAGGCGATAACGGATATTGACGTTGCTTAAAAGGGAGGGCATCACCTGTAGAGATAACGTGTGTTGCAGTTGTAACGCAACCAAGTTCAGAGGTATTAAGTTTACGAAATTTGTCAATTGTAGCGTTAAGAGTTACATTTTGGGAATCAGTAAGAGAGATTTTGTTAGATATTCCTGTAGATGCACAGGAGTTCGTTTTAAGAGAGGTTTGCCATGAAAAATCCTGGAAATAAAGTGACAGATTAAAAAGTTTAC
The DNA here is from genome assembly GCA_036346225.1 of Platerodrilus igneus. Lineage (NCBI taxonomy): Eukaryota > Metazoa > Arthropoda > Insecta > Coleoptera > Lycidae > Platerodrilus > Platerodrilus igneus. The sequence goes on from JARFIW010001410.1 coordinate 286,664, forward strand.
AAAAATCCACACCTAGTAAAAAAGGATAAGCTAATGCAGGCACAATCAAAAATAAAACGTCACGTTCAAGAGATTCTACTCGAATTTTTAACTTAAGGGAACCCGTTACATGTATTTGATTATCGTCAGCTAAATTTATGGAAGTTTTTTCGGGAATAATTTGAATTTTAATATTTTGTTTAGATAATTGATGTAAACCTTTGTTATTTATAAGGGAACATGAAGAACCTGTATCCAATAAAGCAATTACATTTAAGGAACCTATTGAGATAGATAAGTGTGGACGGTTATCGAAGGGTTTTTTAACAAGTTGTGAAACGGCAGCAGTCTTTTTATGGTAAAAGGAATTGACGGTTTGTAACCACTTAGACCACTCGGATGGCGTAGTATAGCATAATTCTTCTAATGAAGGTAAGGCATTTTGTACATTAACAGTAGCGGTATTATTGTTAGATAAATTTAATAACGGTAGGGTGTTGGAAGTAGTTTTATGATTTGAATTTATTGACGTCTGGGTCCGTTGAATGATTTGTGTTGAGGACGATTTTGATTCCTTGAGATATTCACGCCCTGATTTGAAATATCTCGACGGGAGTTTCCCGATACATTAGAATTACAGTTCGTGCAGTTAGATTTGTAGATATTTGAGCGGCCACAACCATAACAAAAAATATTTCTGGGGCATGTGCAGAGATTATAGTTATGTCCACTTCTCTTACAGTTCCAACAGGTAAGTGAGTTATTAGTTACGGTAGAAGGAACGTTAAGGGTAGATACTTTATGGGAAGCTCGAGCTTGGCAAGCTAAACCGGGTTCTAAAAGGCCAGACTGTTTCTCTGGGGGCGGACGATATTTATCAATTCTTAACTTCACTTCCTGAAGAGAACGACATAGATCTTTAAAGTGGGCTAACGAAGAGGTGTGCTGTAATGCCAAACGTTCCGAGAAATAGGGGTTTAAATTTCTAAGTAACTGATCGATAATTTCAGGTTCTGAAGGTTTTTTGTCGAGTCTGCTATATAAAGCTTCTAATGAGGTAATGAAAGAAACAACATTTTCGTCAAGACCTTGAGTTCGATTACGTATCTCGTTCCAAAGGTCGGTAATATAACCATGAGGTAGGAAGTCTCGTTTCAAACACGCAACTAACTCCTCCCAGGTAAAAATTTGGTCTCGGATGTTTCTGTACCATATCAACGCTGAGTCTGAAAACAAGTTACCTGCTGAAACAAATAAGTCTTGGTCTGTACACTGCCGAAAAATTTTGAAGTCGTTAATACGGTCAAGAAAAGACGATGGTGGGACTTAATTAAGGTCAAACCCTTGAAAAGTGAGACCCCATTTGTATACAGGTATAGATTTCCCTAATGGTTTAGGTTGAGCAAGTACGAGATTTGAAAAGGGTAACGATATATCTACGTCTGCATTTGGATTGAGTTTGTCAAGAACAATTCCTTCAAGTAATAATATTTCGGACAACAAACTTTGTTTAGCTTGGGTCGCTTGTTCATCGTCATATAAGGATAATAATTCGATACGCTGTTTGACATGCGTTATTCTGGAAACTAAACGCCCTAGCTTGATATCACTGGCACCAGGATCTGTTCTATTTATTACACCAGATATGTCGTCCAAAGAAAGTTTAATTTCAGATACGTTGTGAGGCCAATCGCCAACGATTTTCTTTGAGATAGCAACGCCCTTCATTTCCTGGGCTAAAATGGCCCTGAGTTGAGATCTCCTATCATTTTGATTATGCGCGGCAGTAATGTTCCTTCATTCAATCTCGTAAATTAACTCAAGCGATTTTAAATGTGAAACATTCATTTTGGATTTCTATTTGAGACACGATATATATGAGATATGCAATACTGACGTAAATCAGGAAGTAAAAAAACGTTAAAACTACTTCAAGTCAGTACGATAAGATATTTAACGGTGAAAACTTCTTATGAGAGCATTCGTAAAGAATAATATGCAAATTTTAACACGATAAGTAACCAAAAAACTTAAGAAGCACGTTTAAAACTATATGCGAGCAAGGTTAGTGCTTAACAAAGGGATATATCATTGATAAACTACAAAAAGGCCCTCCAAAATAGAAAATACACACAGGTAATTTATTATTTAACCAAAGCAACAGAAACCCATAGTTTGACGTTACATAAAAAGATATTAAAAAGGCCAATTTATTTCAATAACGTTTGTAACATAAGGTTTCTTTAAAATACGTTCGAATATCAGAATCAACTAGGGAAATGCCTATTTATTTTATATACTTACTTGCATAAAAGTAGGGTTAAATAGTTGAAGTTTGCTTTTTGACATCTAAAAGAATGCGTGTTCCAAAACACGTATTAGTTTCAAGGTTAGAGATATTAGATAGTTAATTTTTAAGTGAAAAAACTTTAAATTACATCGGTAATACATTGAATGTTTATAAAAAAAAACAAAGGAAAATTCACAGGTTCCTAACCTTGCACGTTAAATGGGCGCCATTTTATTACAATTTACTTGGTGATAGTTCTTACCATTTAGAAGTCGATGAAACAGTTTACGAAGTCGGTAATACAGTTTAAGAGTTCATAAATACATCGCGCAAGCGCAATGAATACGAAAGCAATGCAACGCCCCTGGCGGTCGGAAGCGCGAACCTTATTACAGATTCCGCGTTGCCAACTACCATGACGTCACCATTGCACAAAATTATATTGCGCCATAATCGGAAATATAAAAATTTAAACAAAAGTTCATATCAGTAAACAAATTAAACACGGTATTACTTACCCCGGAAATCCGAACGTTCTGCGGGGTTGAACCAAAGTTGGCCTCTATCAAGGTTCCTCAAGGCTCCATCCCGGAGTAAGTAAAGATGGTGGCTCGTCATCTCGGGTCGTGCAGTCCAATACGCCTCGTTGGCTTCAAATTTATTACCTATGCAGGGAATGGGCAGGAAAAACCAGGTAAAGGTAGACAAACAAAAGATAATAAAGCAAAGGAATCTACATAGGTAAAGCTAACGATACGTTACCAAAAAACGACCACTTCACTCGAAGATCAAAGGCAAAAAGCCCCGTTTTAAGAGCGTCACGGAAAACTTGTCCCCACTCTTTTGTCTTTTACACATCCGCCAAAGTTATTCGTCCAACCCTCTAGAGTCGCACGATCTGCGCAAATGCACTACAACGTAACGGAAGTACGCGCCTAGTCTTTTAGAATTCCACGCGCCGCGTATTTTGAAATTATGGCGCGAAACTTCCGTACATCAAAACTAACCTAAAAACAATGTTTAAGTGCCAATTGGATTGGCACGTAACAAGTAGTGATATTTTAAAGTTAACAGTGAAGTGTTACACTTGAAGGTAAATATAAACAATCATGATCTGCTTAAAAGAGGGTGTTCAACGTTTGTTCCCGCTCCGGACTTTATAGCTATCCACATTTTGATTCAGTATTACATTACAATTCCATTCAGTTTCCAATTGCATTAATAGACAGAATTTTAATTCTAAATATTTAATGTATTTTGATGTTAATAATTTATATGTGGCTGCAATGTCTGAATATCATTCCGATGATTCTGATGTAGGATATATTTTTGAATGCGATTTGCACTACCCAGCATCTTTACATGAAATTCACAGCGACTTACTTTTGGCGCCTGAACATATGTTGATATTGTAAAAAAACATGTAAAATAATAAATAGACTGTGATTGCTAAATGATGTATGGTTTTTTTTTTTCATAATTTGTAAAGGTACTGTAATAAAGTAATTATAATATTCGTATGCTGTTTGAGAGCGGATTGTATTTGACTATCTTATCATGAAGTATAAGGCAATGACAAGATGTATTTGGCAAAACGTTTTTGCTAGTTTCAAAATCTAATCTAATATCGACAGTACCAGATTTTAACGCTTCGTTTTGTCTAGAACAATCTATGACTACTAATGGCGCAATACTCCGTAAATCTTCAGGAATAAATAGTGGTTGATTTTTCTTTTCGTAGTATGATTGCTGAAATTGGGCATACCTCCCATATACCAAAGCAGTCTGTTTATTCTCGAGCTTCAAATTTAATTATCGTAGGGGAAAATTTCTGAATTTAAATAGAGTTTCATGTTGGTTAAATAGCAATGATCAAAACGACTGTAGTTGCTCATGTATCTATTTTTTCGGTTGGTTTGGAAACCAACAATCACAAATCTTGTTTTTTCTAATTGTGTTGTTGTTTTAATGTTCCATGTATGACGTTGCGTTTCTTGTAGAAGTTGATATTCATGCAACTCCCATCCTTTAAATAGAATATGTAAATCCTGATTTTGGGCAACACATTCTATTAAATTAATTCCTTGAGCATCATCAACTACTACATGCGGCATTTTCCAAAAACTTTTTTTAAAACAACTTTTATTTCTTTATCAGGTGTAGGATTAATTATAGCATTAGTATCAAAACTAGAACGTAGTAAAACTAGCTTATGACGGGGGTTTAAAATAATATTTTTAAAATCTTTGCATAATCGAAAACCATTAAAGAGTTTATTGCAGCGTTAAAATTCTCATTGGCATCAACTATTTGCGAATCATCCATAGGAATCCACCCAGCATTTTGTAAATGATTACTTTGATTACTATTATATGAAACATATCCCTTCATTATAGACGTTAATCCAGAATTCCGAACACGATCTACAATGACACCGCCAATTTCATATCTAATTTCATCAAAAAGCAGCAAAACCTCATTATTTACCAACTTTGCTGTCTCAGACGGCGTTCTATCTGTTTTAATTATTTGCCTTCTATGTACAGCATACTCTTCAATGGTAGGGTGTAAACATCTTGTTGTTGTATAGGGATTCGAATTTCATCATTATTGTTTAAAGATGTGTTAGCATAAGACTGATGAGTATGTTTTTCAATATTAACAATTGCATTGTTGAAGTAAACTTTTTCACGCTCGTTCAGTATTTCACTATTCATTCCATTTTTTAATTAAATAAATGCAGTCCTAACGATTGTAGAAACTGCGGGTTTTGTGTTGTTAACGGTCTTGAAACAATCGATTGAGTGTCGATTGCTTTGAAATTTTCAGCATTTAAAGCAATTTTTGACATGTTGCGAGCATTATACTTAATACCCATGGCTATTGCAGATTTTTTTTAAATGCAACCTTACAGTTAGCAGTTCTCCTCTGAAATTAACTAAATTTCCATCTTGATCTAACACTTTAACTATTATTTCATTTATTATACGTGACCTGATTGGTAGATATATAATCGTAGGTGGGCACTCGACAATTTTAAAACCTGCAGGTACTTGAGGAAAAACTGGTTTACTATTTAAATAGGATCCACTTGCAATATTACAGTCGATTAAAACTGCATTCACTTTACAAATGTTGATCGAGTAGTCTGCTTGATGCGTGGCATATGCTAGCAATTTTCGTGAACTGAAACCAAGGAGAGAACCAATTGTATCCTTTTTGGTAAAATTCACATCTTCACTACATTTAATACTACATTTATGGGTATTATTGTCAGCTGTAATTTCTATATACACTGACGTCTTTCTAGCGCTTCGTGATTGTTCCGTACGACCACGCCACCTTTTATCGCGTAAAGCTTTTTGAAGATATTTACTAATTTCTCTACTTTCATAAGTACCTTCAGGTATTTCTATGAATTTTCCGTTAGGTCATAATAAAATTTATTATTTATTGTAAGCATAAATGTCCGCAAAACACAGTACCGTACGATTGTTCTTGGCTAATGTTATAAAGAATTTGACATTTACCCCCACTATTCAAATAACTTATCAACTCTGTTCGCGGTTGCAGGTTTCCGTAGCTGTTATAGTAAATAGCGCTACTACCGTACTTTTTATAAGAGGTCCAATGCGTGCCTAAACCTTCTATTCCATCTAAATTAATTATACCACATTCTTTTAAATTAACTTTCTTGAGGAGATTGTTTCCCATAAACACTCCACGGAAATATGGTACTTCTAATTGCTTAACAAACTCTATTAATTTTACATTGCTTAGTGCTCGATTCGGTAAAATCAAGTTGCGTTCCTTTGAGGTTTTGCAGGGGCTAAAAAAAGACCAAAACCTTTATTATAAAGTTTGATGTACATGCCGTTCCCGACTGCCTTAGCTATTTTAGTATCTGAAACTGCTTTTGAAACAGCAGCTGCACCTCCAGTAAGAGTATCAAGGGCGCTTAAGCCTGCAAAAATTGGTATTAGTGGTAGAAAACCTTCTGTTTTAGGAATTGATATAATACGAGCTGATTTAATATGCTTCTTTTGTTTTGCTGTATTGACGGCCTTAATTGCTATGTTGATAGCATCCATAATATTAGATCCTTTAGTTTTTTTACGTGCTTGTTTGATAATACTTTTAATACCTAGCGTACTTCTTATTTTACGTTTTTTTATCAGTTTTCTTATTTTATTGATATTTTTTGTTCTCAGTGGTGCGCAGGCACCCATACCAAGTTTTACTTTAGCTTTCATTGCGGTAGCTACTCCAAATGCTGCTGCTTTTTCACCTAAAGACGAGTCACCAGAATTTAGTCTTTCTGTAGCTAACTGAGCTAACTTCGAATCTGCTTGATGGCGTTTAGATAGATCCTTTACTTTGGAGTATGCAATATGGTGTTCTTTACAAGCTTCGTCTAACTTGTTTATTCTCTTGACTCCCCGATCTAACCGTTCGATTAGTTTTGTACTCGGACCGCAAAATTTGTAACCCGGAATATGCGCTTTACATGATAAATTGTTAATTACAGTATTTAACAGTCCGTTCCCAGTAGTTTTAGAATTATTATAGGTAATCATTAGCGGACAACTGTCCTCTCAAGCTGTGCAGTAAATAAATTATTGTGAATTAGTAATTCTTTATATACTCGCCGTTTCTTATATATAATTCCACTACTTTACAATCGAATTTAGTACTTGCAAACATGCCTGTTGTAAAACAATCAACATCTTTAACCATAAACAATAATGACATTGACGTGCAGTCCTTAGCTAAAAAAAAAATAGCGTTCTTCCGCCTTCATCTATTCGATGTCTAGTTGTTAGTCCATCTAATTGCGGTAAAACCAACGTTATGATTGGGTTGATAGAACATCCTAATGGTTTAAAGTTTGAAAACGTATATGTTAATTCTAAATGACTTGATCAACCAAAGTATCAATACCTTAAAAGTCTACTGCGACCAATAAAAAAGATCAAATATTATACATTTTTTAGTTCTGATAATATTATATCACCATCTGATGCTCGAAATAATTCTATATTTGTTTTTGATGATGCAGCTTGCGATAAACAAGGTATGATTAGGGAATACTTTAGTATGGGGCGTCATAAACAAGTGGACAGTTTTTACCTTTGTCAAAGTTATACTCTCATACCTAAGCACTTACTACGTGATAATGCTAATTTTTCAGTTTTAATTAAACAAGATGATTTAAATTTAAAACACATATATGACGATCACATCGATATTGACATGAAGTTTGATAAATTCCGTGAAATATGTGGTGCTTGTGGGAAAGACAAATACGGTTTCTTAGTTGTAGACAAGGATAGTGATCCAGGTCAAGGAAGGTACCGAATAGGTTTTGATCACTTCATACATATTTAAACCTTGAGAGTCTCAAGTATCGTTAGTATCCAAGAATTTTTTTTATTACAATAAACTTTTTTTACGCTATGAACAGGGAGGCGATGAAACTTAAAAAAATTTTAATTAAGAAAAGAAACATTGTAAAAAAACAAACTACGCCAGTTAAAAGATAGTGAAGTCGTCCAAGCGGAAGCAATCTTACCCATAACATCGCGATTAGAAACTATTGCTAATAAACTGGAAGGAGAAAGTGTGGAAAAGAAGGAAAAATTTAAAGAACTGCCTCATAGCAACGTAAAAAAATTGAACCTAAATTCCTAGACAGGAACGTTGACTATATTGATTCGCCGGTTATTGCTCAGCATATACCGAATATAAATGATGCCATAGATGAAGATGATAATGATGATGATAATGAATACGAAACAGAAGTTAATCGAAATGCTCAAGAAGCCCAGGAATATATACAAAGCTTTGTCGATTCACCTGGTATGACACATTATCTCGAACAGCTACATCCGCTACCTCGAGAAAATGTTTACAATATGTTTAAAGATGTTAAGAACTAATTTGATTATAGATATGGTGTTAGGTTTAACCCTGATTCAAATGGTCTTATGATAAGCAATTCGAATTTCGCGTTGAATGATGAAAATGTACTAATAAGTGATTTGAAATATAAAGGTACTCCTGGATTATACGAACTACTGTTTAAAAAATATCCTGTTGGATACAAACCGCAAGATCTAAAATCATACCTTGATATTGTGAAAAGAACAAATGCTGATAGAAACAATAGAAACAATGAGGATACGCATCTAACAAGTTCCTGATGATGATGGATGTTTATTAGGAGCGAATTCAAACTAAACTGTCGCTACGGGGTTCACGCTCATAAACGATAATCCTTTATTCTAGAAAAAGGGAAAACTATCTCAAGTGTGCGTCATAAAATCCTTCGGGACAACCTTTTGTATTGCGACACCTGTTGTTCGTTGGAACCTTTCTTATCAGTAGACAGATATAAGACTCCTCTCTTAAAACTGTTTTGCCCCAGAACGTTTTACGCGTTGAAAGTTAAATGTCCCTGTGACAATAAAAATAACTAGAGTCACTCTTACATTTACCATATTGATGGAAGTAGCAATCGACATTTTAAATAGCGGATGCTGCCTCATTTGGAGGCGGCTACGTGGCTCAGTTGGTATGCGTGTGACTACTAAGCTCAAGGTCACGGATTTAAATCCCGACACGGGATTTCGCAAAAGTATGCTCTCGTTCGAATGAGAGGTAAAATGTAGGTCCCGTGTATGTTTCTATTCACATTAAAAATTCCTACCCTGCTTGGAATACCAAGGGTTCGGCAAAATTCAAAATTTCGGGGTAATAAGGACTGGCTTCCTTGCCAATGCAGTATCTTCGGATGGAGCATCGGAATGTAGTGTCTCATTTGGATCAAAGTCGCAAACCAAGGTATGACTCTGGTCTTCTGGATTAGTAGCTCTAGCATGATTCGTAAAACCCTACAGTCCAATCTGCCGAGCCCACAACCAATCTTAAGAATAGCCCATTTCTTGTCCTCAAACTCTATCAACTGGTTTTTGAGATTCATTAATGCCCTGTATAAACGATAGTAATTAACTTTCGTAATTTGCAGTTGCTTTGTCACTAGGTAATAAATGCAACGACATCATTTCTGAGGTGTATGGTTTTGTCCACCTCTGGTTGTTGTAGGTAAAGTTGATCCAGATTTCCAAATTTACTTTTGAACATCGCAGCGATCCCTCGGGTTATATGAAGATCCGCAATGTGTAAGTATTTCGACGGTACATTAAATGGGTCTTTGTGGGCCTTTTTTGTAATTACAAACATTGCCTTGCCAGCACCGCTGTATACGGATATAAACCATTCATAACTTGAATCAGGCCTTGATTCGTCTTCCTGGCTACCTCACTTTATAGTGTCGTGGTCGCACCTGTCGCAACGTGCCAGTTTGGTATCGTGTACCAATACTATTCTACAGTTATTGAGCTTACAAATCTTATATACTATATCGCTGATTCGCTTCAGTAATTTATAAAGAACCGTTCGATTTTTTTTATAACTTTGACGACAATTCACGCATCCTTTTGAGATTGTACAACCATACATGGTTGTCGGTTTAAAACCAGACTCTTACGATTTGATGTCATATCAAGTCTTCATTTGGTCGCTCGCAATCTGAATATTCTTTTCTTACGTCTCCATGTATGTCATGTCTTGTCCGCTTGAGTTCCTAGAATAAACTTTCACTTACAACGTCTTCTGCGGGCTTACTACCAAACTAAAGGTGACATTGTAAACGTATCTCACGTTGCTGCATACCACATGCCCTACATGTGGTATGCAGCGACGCGAGATACCTTTACAATGTAGTGGAGATCCCTATCTTCACTACCTTCGTGAGAACTTGAGATCGGTATGTCAGTAAAAATTGGTGCATGTAATTGGTTCAAATCTTTTTGGTGTTCAGAAACTACCTTCCAGAAATATTTTTTCATGGTGCGGTACATGCGTTCTACATTACCATCCGATTGAAATTGCAATGGTGTGTCGTTCTGGTCTTTCTCATCCCCTGCAATCGGCAAGTTTCTGGAAATGACACCTATTCAAAATTTCCGTCTTGGTCAACGTGCAGAACCAAAGGTATCTCAAAGTGGTAGAAAAGCTTTTTGACTAATATGTCACCGAAGGTTGCTGTGTCCTAATTGGGTATGTAATACTCCACCATATTGTAAAATAATTCATGACCAATATGATGTACTAATTTTGAGAGTCGGTTTGGGGTGAACCTGCAGAGTCAATTTCCACTTTCACAAATGGGTTTCCTTTGTTGTATTGTTTCATGGGCGCTTTCCGGTTATCGGACGGCCCAAACAACTGACACTTCCTGCACCATCCCCTGACGTTTTCTTTGCAGTCTATAATGCAATGTACTTCTTTAGCTCGTTTTTCCATTCATTATTGTACAATTCTAGTTAATATTTTTGACACGTGTGCTGCCAACCTTATTGTTCGAAAATTTTCACATCTATCCGAGCCTTTCTTATTTGATATAGTGACTATGATGTTACGTTTGAAATATTTGGGTATCTCGCCTGTCTCGCACATATAGTTTATAAGTTAGAAGAGACGTTCTGTTACCGCGTGCCTTATCATTTTTCAGACCCATCAATGGTAATTCAAACTCATTTCGCAGTATAGGATATCCTAAGTCATCATTTTCAATGTCTGATTTCTGTTATAATGCTGTTAGTTCCTTTCGTGCATATAAATTCCCTATATATTCTTGCCATCTACCCACTTTCTCTACATTTTCCATAATAACGTTTCCTCCTGCGTCCCTTATCTTTTTGCTATACGGTTTTATATTTCTAAAATTAATTCTGATTAGTTTGTATGCTTCGTCTGTTTTCCTGTTTCCATCTTAGTTTGCACTTCTTTACACGTTTCATCAATCCACTGTTCTTTAGCTTTCCTGCATTTGCGCATAGTTTTCCATTTTTTGACTTTGTATCTCTGTTTTCCTGTTTCTTCTGATCTATTTTTGTATTATCAGTAGGGTAGCTAAGCCGGTTTGGCAACAGAGATCCACAGCAAGATATGTATACGCCGGTTCGAGAACAATATGAACAGCTAAGCCGCTTTGGGAAACAAAACGTGCAGCAAGATATGTATACGCCGCTTTGAGAACAAAATTGTCTTTGTGTGTAAATTTGTTGCGTCGGGGGGTCGTTAGGTCTTTGGGGTGTGCGTTCGGCGGGGTCGTTAGATTTTTGTTGTGGGGTGGTGCGCGTGCGCTGGGGTGGAGATATTTTCTTAGGAAATTTTTTAGCAGCGTTCCCGACGTTAAATATTAAATATTAAATTTTAAAAAATGTTGTGTGTGTAGAAAATGGAGTTCACGTGTTGGTTCGTATTTTCTGGGGTAGGTTAAGCTAAAAATTAAAACGCCGCGGTGAAGAATTTTTAATATTAGGCAAACGCGTGCAAGTGGTAAAGAGTGTTTTAGCTCTCCTCATAAGCTGCGTTTTGTACGAAGTAGAAAATAAAATTAAGAAAGTATACGAAATGTTATATGATGGAGGTCAAATTTTAAACGTCTGCAGGTAAAATCTTGTAAAAAGAAGTCGTTCACTTCTCGCAATTTCAATGTCACGATAAAATACTAAGAATTTGCATGCAGTCGAATATAACAACGTGTTTGGAATTATAAATCTCTGGTAATATATGTAAATCACGTCGACATTCGACTTTTAATATAATGTATTTAATTAACATAAGGTGTGTGTGTGTTTGCAAAAACATGTCAAGACAGGTATGCCGTATATTTCCTTATTGGTATGCAAATTATACCACCTTGCATCACGATTTATTTGACTTTTAAATAAAAATTAATTTAATCTTATATCAAGGATGTCTTGCTTACATTTTAGCAATTTGAATATATTTAAATATTTAAATGTAATAATACATTTAATTTATGTGGCAATAAAATTCTTTTACTTTTAGCGGTTTGGTGATTGAATGTAGATGACGCATTAGACATTGTATATATATATATAACTCGTTTAATTTCACCATTATTTGAACCTGCGTTTTGAAGTGCTCAGTATACGTGCAGCGTTAGTATAAAAAGTAAGTTACATTTTTCTTTATTTGTAAAAGAATATTTTACTTTATAATATTTGCAAGTTTGTAACAGCATTGCTGTTGTTTGTAGATGGATCAAGTAATACAAAACAATAATAAACAGTCCGTTGTAGGCCCTAGAAAAGAGGCAAAGAGGTTAGCCGAATTGCCACTAAACGTTCCACAAAGAATCTACAGAGCAAGAATAGTACATTCCAAATATGGCGATTGTGTACTGATTGAGTTAGCGGACAATATTTCATTTCTACCACAACGCAACACGGAATTGTGGAGAAAAACATTGAGGAATTGGGTTCTGGAAAATACGCAATAACCATATTAGAACTAATAGATATTAAAAGACCCAATCATCTTGTTTCCTACAGAATAGAACACATTTAGAAAAACAAAAAATAATTGGTATGTTTTATAATTATTGCTTGTTTTGAATAATGACTGAACATATTAATACTTTAAGTAGCGAAATTGTTTTAAAGTTAATAACGCATGCAATATTTTATTTAAAAGGTATACAATTAAAGAAGCTGAAATTTTGTTAAAATATATCAAACGATACTTAAGGTTATTTGTAAAGGCGGTTAGACATGGCGACTTAAATTTAGGTCAGTTAAGGCAAATTCAAACCAATATGGGATTGTTAAAAGCATCCAATCATCAATTAAAAATTTTCATGTAGGAAGCGGCATTCAATCGGTTTCACAACCATCACGTTTGGGGTCAAATGGATTGATTTGGTTTCCGCTTTTGCAAGAAGAATTAGAACAGGCGTTATAATAAACATGCATCATAAGGACTTAATGGCATTTTTAATGATTGCTTTAAGGTAATTAAAATTAAAATAAAAAATAGTTTAAAAAAATTAAATTTAATAAAAATTAATATTACACTTTTCGGAGAATTCATTAAAACATCTAATATTGATGAAAATAATATAACGGATTTTAAACATTTTAATACGAAAAATGTGGCGATTGACGTAGCGACGGATTTAACATCATGGTTTCGTGATGATGTGGTTGATAAACTAAGAACAAAACTATCGGAGTTTCAGGAATCAAAATCAGGCTGGGCTTTGAAAAAATTGTATCGATGGAAGTTAATATTAATAAATACGAAATGGGCAATGGACGTGTTTCATCTTTTATTCCGCTTCCAAAGCAAATTTCAAATAAATATGCATGCATCAACGTGAAAAATTCAGATGAGTGTTGCTTTTTGGGCAATTGTTTCAGCATTATTTCCTCTAAAATAAGAAGTAATCTCACATCCTCATATCCACACTACAGATTAGTTTTGAATGTTGAAGGATTGGAAATGCCGATGTCGATTAAAAATATTTCAAAATTTGAAAATATGAATAAAATTTCCATAAATGTATACAGTTTAGAATTAAATTGCGCTAAAGAAAAATCGTTCTATAGTGTGGTGCCAACAAGGCTTACTATGCAGAAAGCTGAGAAGCATGTAAATTTACTCATAATTCAAAATCAATATTTTCCAAACGTAAACAATTATAATACTCCAAGTGAGGATTTTGAAAATGTTGAAATAAAATACCATTATGTTTGGATAAAAGTTTATCGCGGCTTATTGGCAGTCAACTAAATAAACATAATCATAAAAATATATTTGCGATCGTTGTCTGAATTACTTTAACACCCTCGATAAATTAAATGATCACTCTAAATATTGCGAACAAGTAAATATCTGTAGAATTTCATATCCTAGGCATCGTCATGTTGAATTTAAGAATTATGTTTATAAGCAAAAGTACCTTTTATAATTTATTCCGATTTTGAGACTATTTTAAAACCTGTTAAAAATCATAGTTATCAAAATATTCCAAGCACTTTAAAGTATCAACATCATAAAGCTTTTAGTGCTGGTTATTATTTAAAATGTGACTATGATGAATCGTTATCATTTTTAAAAATTATTTGGGGAAGATTGTATAGATTGGTTTGCAAACGAAATGGTGGAAGTTGCAAAATTTGTTCGAAGTAAATTCAAACATATTGAACCAATGATTGAACCTCATAATAACATTATTGCAACACATTGCTCTATATGTGAAAATGCATTTTCTGAAAACGCTATCATCGTTAGAGACCACTGCCACTTTACTGGCAACTTCAGAGGTTTTGCACACCAACATTGTAACCTCAACTTTAGAAATAGTTTTGTTGTACCGGTTGTGTTTCATAATATGAGTGGATACGATTCCCATTTCATGATACGAGAATTATCAAAAAAGGGTAATATTAGTTTATTGCCATTAAACAAAGAGAAATACATTTCATTTACTCTGAACGATCTAGATGCTGATGATGATGGTGATGCTAAGATAAAGTTTCGTTTCATTGATTCTTTGAGATTTTTAAATTCATCTTTAGACAGTTTAGTGGCCACATTGCAACCTTCAGATTTCAAATATTTATCGAAAGAATTTTCAAATGTCTGTTCAAATAAATTGAACTTATTAACAAGAAAAGGTGTATTTCCATACGACTACATTGATTCATTGTCTAAACTGGATGAATTTGAACTTCCAAAATTGAAAACTTCTATAGCATGTTGACTGGTGAACATGTCACTGAGGATATGTATAACCATGCTCTAAAAGTTTGGAATGCATTTCAAATAAAAACATTTCGGAGTATGCCTTACTTTATATGAAAACCGATATAATGTTGTTAACGTGTGTTTTTGAACAATTTCGCGAAAAGTCGTTTGCCACATATGGGCTCGATCCTGCTTGGTACTTCACCTTACCAGGGTATGCTTGGGATTGCATGCTTAAGCATACAAAATATAAGTTAGAGTTGCTTATGGACATTGATAAAATTATGTTTATTGAAAACGCTATTAGAGGTGGTATTAGTAAGGTAAGCAACCGATATTCCGAAGCTAACAATAGATACATGCATAATTATGATGCATCTAAACAATCCAAATATCTTTTATATTTGGATGCTAACAATCTTTACGGGTGGGCAATGTCGCAAGCATTACCATACGGAGACTTTGAATGGGTTGACATTAATCTCGATATTATTTCAATTCCAGATGATGCTCCAGATGGATATATTTTGGAGGTTGATTTGGAGTATCCTGAATATTTACATGATTTACACCGCGATATGCCGTTTTGTGCAGAACATCAGATCCCTCCAGGATCAAAATTGCCTAAATTAATGACCACCTTATCCAATAAAACTAAGTACATTTTACATTACAGGAATCTTAAACAGGCGTTGTTAAACGGACTTAAATTGACAAAAATCCATCGAGTTCTAAAATTTAAACAAAGTTGTTGGTTAAAACCCTATATTGATTTGAATACTGAGCTTCGGAAACTTGCAAAGAATGAGTTCGAGAAAAATTTATTCAAATTAATGAACAATGCGGTATTTGGAAAAACAATGGAAAATATTCGAAAGCACCGTGTTGTAAAGCTAGTTAAACGTTGGGAGGGCCGTTATGGAGCAAAAATTGGATGGCAAGCCCCATGTTTCATAGTTACACAATTTTCGATGATGAGTTAATGGCTATTGAGCTAAACAAAACCGAATTAATCTTTAATAAACCATTATATGTTGGTATGTCCATATTAGATATTTCTAAAATTTGTATGTACAATTTTCACTACAATTTTATGCTTCCAATCATGAAGGTGGAAAATTGCAAGCTCATGTATAGCGATACCGATTCGTTTATTTATGAGTTAACTTGTGACGATGTATATAACGAACTTATTAAGTCAAATCTCTCAAAGTTTGACACTTCTGGGTATGATGTAAATAATCGCTATGGAATACCTCGGGTTAACAACAAAGCTTTGGGGCTCATGAAGGATGAAACAAACGGTGTAATAATAACACATTTTGCTGGGTTACGATCGAAAATGTATAGTTACAAGTTGGAATGCAATCCAAATGAGAAGGAAAATAAAACACGTAATCATGGTGTTATAAAAAATCCAAAGGTATCAAATATAATGTAGTAAAAATGAAATAACTTTTGAAGACTATGTTTCATGTTTAAAAGATTTTAAAGAAAAGAAACTTAAGCAAGCCACGTTCCGTTCCTACGCTCATGATGTATTTACAATAATTCAGGAAAAATTGCATTAAGTCCATATGATGATAAACGTAGTCTAATACCACATTCACATGATACATTACCGTGGGGACATTATAGTATCGCGATGATGGAATAAATATATTTTTTAGAAGTTTAAAACAAGCAATTATTAAGAAAAACTTACTAAATATTTTATTTGTTTTACAGATAACCGCTTCCCATTATAGTTAACAGTATGGATGTTGAACAATTAGTAGAAAATCAAAAAGAAATTGAAGTGCCTAGTTTACTGACAATTAGCATAAAAACAATACTGAATTAAATTGGGTTAACCAACCAGAGTCATATTGGTATGTTAAAATCAATACTTCCAAAAACAGTATACAAAGACATAAAAGAACCGTTATTGGAATGTTTAATAGTGCAGATATTTATGAAGTTAACCTCAAATTTCTTAAGTCTGTGCTACTACAAAATGATTTTGAAAAGCATGCGTCGAAGTATTTGGAGAAGTTGGTCAACTGCCACAACGATCCAACTAGAATCAATATAATGTATATAAAAGAACACATCAATCCAATAATGTATTCCAATTTTCTGGCAGAATACCTATACATATTTGAGGAAATTGGATGGGATCATTTTTTGGCTACTGTTTTAACAACAGGTGAAGAGGACATACTTCATAAGTGGGATTTTACAAAACCTTTGTCTGAAGAGCAATACACGTGTTTAATGTATATTTCAACAAATCGCATGCCTCAATTTGCAGAGCGATACAATCGTGTAGTTGTACATTCTTGGGAAAAATTAAGTACTATCACAGCTTCTACTGAGAGTTATTCATGTTGCAAGGAATGTATGAGAGGTGTTAAGGGTGTAATTAAAAATACAAAATTTATGGTATTTGAAGATGCTTGTATAGTACCAGATCTTATATGGAACATGAGTTATTGGTGTTGCAGATGTGAAAGAATGCCTTTATTTCAAGTAATCGATGAGTCAGAATATTATACTCATATTGATTATATTACACAAGTTTAAATGTTGTATAATGGATTGCGGTTGTTGTATATGTAATAATAGAAATAAAAATGTTTTTCTCAATTTGTATATTATTGAACTGAATACACTATTTTAAATCATTCAAATCGCATAAAATTCTATCATAATAGTAAAAGATGCATTGCTTTAGACCAATACACAAACTGCATAAACTGCATAAATTATTAAAAGTCTCCAAAGTCTGAAACATGCAATATTCATCATTATTAGAATAATTTTCACTAAATCTAAAACATTTCTATAGTATGCATAAAAGTTCATTTCTTTTAAGAGGTTTACTTGATCAACCACTATACATTGATTTGCTTCCAAAATCTGAACTACATCATTTTCACAAAGCATATATTCAACATCATGTTTAGTAAGTTTTAAAACTTTTCATCATTGTATACGACTTGTTGTAACTTGCACGTGTCAATGATTGAATCATCGTCATTACCATTGCCATCCAATGGTTGTTGCATAGTAAAGAAGTTAACTTTGTTATTAAGCAATTTCATAAGGTGATTCCACTCAACATCGCTTAAACTAATTTTATTGTTACCATCATCATTTAAGTAGCTATGTCGATTTAAATCAATTGCAGGTGTAAACTGTCGAGCTGGAGATAAACCTACTTTGATGTTATAGTATGAGAGTGGAAATGTGGTTTGTAGCAGTAAATAATGTTCACTTTTGCTAGCATGTTCAACTTTATCTAGATATTGATTGATTGCAGCATCATAATCAACATCTTCGGATGATGATGATACATCAAAATCATAATAATCACTTTCAACACTACTTTCTTCAACCATGATTGCAAAGACCTTTTGCGATACTGAAATCACGTGAGAAAAATGTTCATTATATTTTTGCGAAACCCCACTTCCCCGCCATTACAAATTGGATTTTTTATTCATGAATTGTGAGAATTATCAAACCCCAACCATTTTACAAATAGACGATCTCCTTTTGGCGTAACACTTTTCAACAAGAAAAACATCAGGATGTGAGGTTTTCTGCAGTTCTTCTGCATAAAATTGCCCCAAAATCGGTTCACCTTTGTAATCTTGAAGTAGATAGGTAGCAGGATTGCCAACTACTATTTTAACAATTTTAAAGATTTCTGTGGAATAATTTGGCATGTAACCTTTAGGAAAATCAGACTTATATTTCGAAATTCGAACATGGTCGCCAACTTTAAGTTTTATCACCCCATTACTTTCAAGGCATTAAACTGTGGTAAATATGTGAATTCGGTGACATCTTTAGGCTTCATTTTAATTTTCGAATGTTTTTGTTATTATACTGTTGAGTAATATTAGGCAATGCATCCAACCATTTACATTTACGTCTAAGGCTAAATTGTTTGAATAATTCATTCTTTAACGTTCTAATTACTCGTATAACTATGGCAGCCTTTTTGTACTGAATGTAGAGTAATGATTAATGTTATGCATCTTCATTAATTTTTCATATCTGCTGTTGTAAAATTCTTTACCATTATCGGTTTGTAAATTATCAGGCACACGACCTTCGTTAAAAATGGATGTCATTGCCCGGCAAACATCAATTGCATTTTTGATTTTAAAGGACGTGTCCATAGATATTTTGAATAACAATCTATCACCACTAACACATACCTATAATTGGCATTTTCCTTAAAATATTGATCAAATTCGATAAAGTCGGCTTGCCAGAGATCGTCTCTGTGTTTAATAATGGTACGTTTTCTAGGAAAATTTTTCTGGCTGCTTTATACAATTCTTCAACAACGGTAAGCTTTGACATTATAAGGAAAGTGCACAATACTGGGTAACTATTATTTTTTCTCTTGATGTGCAATCGACAGTCGAAACCGTTGACATCAATAATAATACTAACGATTAGAACCTTGCAACGTTGGAGATGACAAAGCTGGTGTTGTAGTTAGTGAGATTGACGAGGTTATAGAGGTTGATGCTGGTGAAGTTGTTATTGTCGAGATCGGTGATGTTGTTGAAGTTGATGTTGTTTGCACATTACACTTTTCCTCAATTGTATTCAGCAGCTGTTTGTGTAAATTACTAATACAGGTATCCACGTATCGCTTATTGGCAGCATCATAATCAGCTTGTGGTTCTATAACATTACAAAGTTTTTGTATTGCATATCATATTGATCATCAAATGTATAATGAAGCCGATATTTTGTGGATGAATGTGTACCAAACTTATCGATACTCATCTTTCAAAATGCTATTATGCAATGATCCCTTCTTCTCTGAGCTCTTCTTCAATACTAATTATTTCATTATTGTGACCAGTATGACCTGCCGATTTTGATGCGTGTAACAATCTAAGTCGCTCAACTAGTTCGTGAGGTGTGTTCCAGTACACATACTCCTTTGTTTTAGCGTTGACTTCTTTCAACAGACCATATCCTACTGGTGCATCTAGTATTGGTTTAATAATTTTGATGTACTTATACGATCTGGAGCCAATAATTTTGTTTTGAGGATCATAGTTCCGTTTAAGAGCGTTAGTAGCTTCTAAAATCTTTCTGTACTCCTTTTGATCATTCTTGGTATACTTTTCAGGTTTTTTAAGTATTAAAAGTTCATATAATCCTGGAGTGCCTTTATAAGTTTTACCATTTATAACTAAATCAGCTGATTTAGGTGTTATGGTAACTAAAGCATTTCCATACTCCAGTGATCTGTACTAGCATCGTATCGGAGGGCACTATGACCATAATCGATTTCATCTTCTGAATTTTGAATGATTAGTTCTATATATTTTCTAGGTAAAGGATGCTCATATCGCTCTAGAAATTCACCAGTAACAACATGATCATCATCATCATCATCATCCTTTACTTCAACTTTAGGCAAAATGCCAAGAGCAGCAACATCAGCAGAACTATCTGCAACTGCCAACTTTGATTTCAATTTATGGTTAACAGATGCATATTTTTTTGTTTTAGCAATCTGCAGTAATGGTTCAATTATTGGTTTATATGCTGTTTCAACCATTCGCTGAGTATCAAGTTCACCCCTCTTAAGAGCTTTAAGTTTACGATTAATTGAACGTCTAGTTTTCGTTAATCTTTCTTTAATCGTTCTATCAGTGACATCCATCTTGTTGGCTTGCAGAGTAGAAACTGAGCTGCAGTAAAGCGGTTATAGAAAGTTTATATTGTTATATAACAATCAAATCCCTTTCGATATCGTCCATAATTAAAGTCTTTTGCAATGCATAGAAAATCATATTTTTCCAGCCAACATCGCGAGCACATTAATTTAAAATGATCAAAAGTCATATCGGTACCAACATGTTCATCATATATGTGTTTTAAATTTAAATAATCTTGTTTAAATAGGACAACTATGTTAACATTATCACGTATTAATTGTTTTGGTACTTTAGAATACGTTTGACACAGATAAAATGAATCTACACCCGAATGTCGACCCCTGCTAAAATATTCGCGAATTATATCCTGATTTAAGCATGAAATATCGTCAAATATCATTATCGTATTTTTACTGATTGCTTCTGGAGGGGTGACATTCTCTTTATCGCTATAGGCGTAGTACTTAATGCCCTTTATAGATTTAAAAAGTTGCTCTAAATATTTGTATTTAGCTTGTTCCAATGATTTGGAATACACGCACACATTTTCAAACTTTAATCTGTGTGGTGCCTCCAATAAACTAATCATTACATTGGTCTTTCCACATCCTGATGGTCCGCATATTATCGCCCTGATTGATGTTGGAAATAAAGGTCCATGCTTTCCACGACTTCAGATTTTAAAAATTATGATCGTCTATACTTAATTGTTGAGGCTGCCGTATAAACTTCATATTAAGTCGAATGTTTTAATAATACTAATCAGTTGATGGCTAAACGTTGTAAAGGAAGGGGTGTTCTAAACACCTTGATAAACAAATTACCGGTAGAGCTTCATGTACCGGGATACCAATTTTGTGGGCCAGGCACCAAGTTACAAGAACGATTAGTACGAGGTGATTCCGGCATTAACGATCTAGATAGATTGTGTCGCGATCACGATATTGCTTATGCTCAAAACCCTGACGACTTGACCGCACGACACAGAGCTGATAAAGTTCTAGCAGAAGGCGCTTGGAACCGAGTGAAATTGAACAACGCTCAGTTTGGAGAAAGCAGCTGCTTGGGCCGTAACCAATGCAATGAAAATTAAAACCAAACTGGGTATGGGGTTACATCAAGAAGGATAAAGAGGAAGAAAAAGAGACAGTGTTGTTCATTTAAAGGGGCATATTGACACCAATTAGAACTGCTGTAAAGCATATTGTCAAAGATTCAAATGTGAAGAAATTTATCAATATGAGTTTACTTGCTGCAAGAAAAGCAGTTAAAACCGCAGGTGGAAAAAGAGAGTGCGATTTCCTCGAATTATTCCCATACCCAAAGCAGGAGGCTTTCTTCCATTTCTAGTGCCACTATTTGCAGGTCTTTCAGCTGCAGGAGCACTAGCTGGCGGTGTTGCAGGGGTCGCTAAAGCTGTCAACGATGCTTCGGCAGCTAAAAACAATTGGAGGAAAATCGACGTCATAATGTCACCTTAGAGGATATAGCTTTAGGTAAAAAGGTGAAGGGTTATATCTTTTATCGCGCAATAAAAAGGATTTGCCTTATACTTAAAACCCAATCGAAAAACTTGTAAACTTGCCACGTAGAGCACTATTTGATTCAGATCTAAAGAAATATGCTAAAGGTTTACCTTTCTTTAGAGGAGTATTTATGCGTGATGCACTGCCAGCAAAGCCTCATGTTAACGAATCTGCCATTGTAAACTTAGATGACAACGTTGGAAATGGAACGCACTGGGTTGCATACAAAAACGTGGCAAGAAAGTTATTTACTATGATAGTTTTGGAGATTTAACACCACCGCTTGAAATAGTGAGATACTTAAGAGACTGTAATCTTACTTATAATTACAATCGGGAGCAAAATTTTAATACCTCAATATGTGGACATTTATGTTTGAACTTCTTATACAATAAATAATTTTATGGTATATAGTTGTTTGATTTTAAATTTAATGGTAGTCATGACACAAACGTTTACGTTGACAGGTGTGGAAACGTGCTTTCTGCCAACTATTTCCTCCAATTGAACTTGATTCAGAATATAAATATGGGTTAGGTTTGGTGGGGTTTTACGGATGCAACTCTATACGCAATATTCATGCAGGTAATAACAAGTTTTATTATTTGGATGATAAAAGGATAATAATAATAATGTTATTGATAACGATGATGATAATAATGCTAAAATAAAATGATTACAATTCCACCTGGAGCATATGAAATTTCTGAACTTGGAAAATATATAAACAATGCAATAGATAGCCCCCAAGTAGTGCATTGAAGTTTATTCTAAAGGCTAACAATAACACATTGCAATGCGAAATGAAATCCATGTACACAGTGATTTTTAAACGCAATGATGCTATTGGGCAAATGCTTGGGTTCACTCCTGGCACATATCAGGCAAATAAAAATCATTTCTCTCAACAATCAGTACAAATATTTGATGCGACCAATATACATGTGGAGTGTAATCTTACTGGTGGAGCGTATAGGAATAGCGAGCAGTCACATACAATTTTTGAATTTGATGTACACGTAGAGCCTGGATATAAATTAATTAAAGAACCTGTATCCATCACATACTTGCCTGTGATCGTTCAACAAATAGATAACATTACGCTACGGTTGGTCAATCAAGAGGGTAAATTGGTGGACTTTGGTGCAGAGAAAGTATCTATTAGATTAGAACTTAAAAAATATGGGGCTTAATATTTTTGGTGCTAGAGTATACTCAATCAGTTCACCTCAACCTGCAGGTCAGCAAACACCTGGTGCATTAACAGATCAGGACGTTCAATTTTAGAATATCTCGGTTATAAAGTGCTTAATAAACATGGAAGGCGCAATAAGAGGGCTATTCAACAGTGTAGCGTCCGAAGATACGATTACAGAATATGATCGTCGAACATATCACCCATATACGACAAACGCCTATGGAAACTCGGATGAAATCAATATTGTTATCCAAAAGCTGATCTTATGACTGCAACTTATGACAGCATTATATACTTGGAAGGTACTCTTAGTCCAACAGAAGCTCAAAATAAGGATTATGCTTTCACGAATAATGCAATGTTGTTTCTTTTGAAGAAATTAGATTTACGCTGGGTGATCAGGTTATCGAAACGGTTAGATTGCCCGGAATTAACAGCACAATCAAAGGCGTTTGTTCGTATACACGCGAGCAAAGTCGTTGTATGATGCATGCAGGATGGAGTGTGGAAAATAAACCCTTACCTTTGCTTAATGAAGCTAAAGATTCTTTTGCGCTTCAATACCATTAAAGCACGTGCTTGGATTTGCCGAAGGATACAAAACACCGTTGCTCAACGTTCGACAAGAATTAACGTTGGTACGTTCAAAGTCTGATATTGATTGTTGTAAGGGTACTTCTATACCAAAATTA
Organism: Platerodrilus igneus; assembly: GCA_036346225.1. Taxonomy (NCBI): domain Eukaryota; kingdom Metazoa; phylum Arthropoda; class Insecta; order Coleoptera; family Lycidae; genus Platerodrilus; species Platerodrilus igneus. The sequence goes on from JARFIW010001410.1 coordinate 310,654, forward strand.
CTCTCACAAAAGTAGTATGGAAAGTACCACACGTAATGCTCAACGATGCCACAAAATTGTCTATTTACAAAGAAATTAACAAAAATTCGCGAATACAAGTAGCTTTTCATGCACGTGACTTGTATACCTATCCAAGCCTACCGTACACTACATCTTTGGTTTGGCCTGTTAAGAGTAGTACGGGTTTTCAGCGCCCTCAATGGATATTCATCACCTTTCAAACCAAAAGCGCAACCATAAGGATGCAGATGCGTCTACATTTAATCATGCAAACGCTACAAATATAAAGGCTAATATCAACAATAGAAGATACCCGTATGAGCAGCAAAACCTTTCTTTTACCGACAACAAGTACATGGATGCTTATAATGAATATTTGAATTATCGATCTCAATATTATGAACCGTTCGAGAGTTCGGTATGTTCTCTTCTCAGTTATGAGGAGTTTAAACAGCAGCCAATTTTGTAATCAACTGCACCAGACAAAATGAAAGCATCCATAATATAGTAGCAGATTTAAAAATTGAAATTGAAGCATCAAAAGCATTTGAAGTTGAAACTGTTGCTTACTGCATGATTATGCATGACGTACTTATTGAATATGAACCATTTACTGGCATTATACGTAAACTTTAAAAATCGTTATTTCTTATAAAAGATGATTGAAATACATATGTAATATATTATTTAAATAACAGTGTTTTTGTTAGTATATTATTGATAGTCATGGAGGTTGTTGCTGTTCCACTCGCAGTGCTTTTAATCTTCCTTAGTTTCCCCATCGGCAGGGAAGTGAGGTGTGAAGATGAAATTTACACAAACAGTGAATTTGGCTTAGAAATGGCAAACGTTTATCTAAACAAATATGGATATATTGAAACTCATAATGTTAGTGGGGCCTCTATCGAAAATCGCAAATCGATAATTAAAAATGCCTTAAAAGCATTTCAAACATATTACCAACTGCCGGTTGATGGTGAACTAAATAAAGAAACTTTAAAGTTAATGTCAAAACCTAGATGTACAAATAAAGACAATATTTCTGAAGCATACAATGTACATCAAACCAAATTGACAAAGCGTGTTTTAAATTACACAGTATTAACGAATGATTTTCGCATCTTAGCTCGGACGGTTGAAGCATTTAAAGTTTGGGCAAAACACACAAATCTTGTATTTATATACAATCCACAGAGTTATGATATATTAATAACATTCCAACAACAAAATCATTACATAAGGGCTTCAACAAACCCTAATGAGCGGTGTAAGGATGATTTTGATGGACCTGGTGGTGGGTTAGCACATGCTTTCTTTCCATCCAGCGACGATGTTGTGTCTGAAATACACATGGATTATGATGAGTCTTGGTATATGGAACACTCAAATTCACCACCCAGTGGATATATAAGTTATTATGAGGTGCTACTTCATGAAATTGGTCATACATTAGGGTTAAGACATTCAAATAATGTTAATGCAGTTATGTATTCATATTTAGAAAATCATCATCTTGATTTACATGAGGATGATATTGCAGGAATACAGTCCCTGTACCCACCACCATCATCAGCATCTACCACCGTTAAATCAACTACCGCTGCTTTTAAACTTAACTCCCCCAATAAGCCAACCTCACCGAACAAACTACCGCCAGACCTATGTAACATTGAAATTGAACATTTTCTAATTCTAAATAAACGCATATATATGTTTTATGAAAAATGGGTTTGGATATCAGCTCTAAATAGCACTTACATTGAACCGGCTAAGAACATAATAGATTGGCTACCTTTTCTTCCACACACGTTTAAACGTTTAGATGCCGTATATCAGAAACCAAATGGTGATGTGGTTTTCTTTAGCAACAATCAAGTATATCTGTTGCAATTTCCTAGCATGCAGCTAGTCAATGGATGGCCTAGAGCATACACTCACTTTTACATTCCTAATCGTGTTCGGGTCAATGCGGCTGTAAATACCTATACTGGACGTACATTGATATTTTATGGCGAAAATCAACTCATGGAATACGATGAATGTACTAAGCAACCCAAAGCACATTTTTACAATCACATGCATTTCCAGATATTCCTTCGCATATTACAACCATTTTTCGATATACCAATGGTCATCTATATTTTATCAATAAAACAAATTTCACGAATATAGTGAATTTCTAGGCAAAGTAGTTCAATCTGGCCACTTTGATCTATCCATATTTAACATTTATTGTGCAAACAAAGGATTAATGCAACAACTTTACGATGTATTGACAAAGTTATTAAAATTGGACAAACTAGTGAATTCGTACTTACAATCTAGCAGTATGTATGATAATTATGATGATGAAAGTTTATCGTAATGTTAAAAATGTACAAAATATAATAAAAAATTAATTTTAGTTCATTTTATTTTTACATCACATAAAAATTTATTTGGAAAAGCAACAATAATTTCATATAAAACTTAAATTCTAAAGAATGTTGAATAAAGTAGCTGGTTCTTGATAATTTCGTAAGTGCTTGCATATTTTCCGCAACCAATTTACCTGTAGATATAATACAATCATCGTTGATTGCACCACACTGTTTGGTAAAAGAGGACGCTATGTTATCTATAAATTGATTATAGATGTAATCAATTGAAGAATCATTAATTGTAAATAAACAATCGTTAACTATGAATGCCATTGAAAATAATTTATTAATTGCTTCCTCAGAAAACACGAGCGTAGCACTACCATTATGACTTATTCCAATATATGGAAAGTTGCTGCAGATATCGTAAATGGCATGCAGCTTTATTCCATAACCAATGGATATTTCTTGATCTCTATATTCAGGTTCCTTTTGTAGAATTAGCATATTACGAAGGAAATGTTCGCTTCTTAAACTTGAAATTTCATTCCATTCCTTAACATTAAAACATAGAAAGCTTTGTGGAGCAATAACATTAGATATTTGCACTACTGCATTTAGTTCATACCGCGTTGAAATACCAACTTCCAGTAATAAACCCAATTCCACATGTAAAAATGTTGACCATGTTGATACTAATTCCTCACGATACTTATTAAATGCTGTAGGACGTGTTGATTTTAGTGATAATTCTGCGTTTGCATCAACCCATGAAAAATTTGCATTATCATTTTGAATTGCATCGATCGATAAACAATTTGCATTACCACCATTCTTATTCAAGTTTTTATTAACTGTTGCAGCATACATGTTTCTACTTTGAACGCAAAACTCTAACTATTTACGATGGTGGATTTTACCGGTTGAATTATTGACTATAATTATTCATCCAATACTTCAGTACAATCGCATTTTCCGCTGCACAACTGAATGATGTGCAACGTCTTGCGTGATATGAACATTTTGAAGTGTTGGGGCAATTCCACTCCTTTAACTCTTGTAAAGAAGCTGGACACCCCAAAGCTTCAACATTGATGATGTTGAGGTTAGAAAATTCGGACATTACCCATGCCCGTTTTTCTAACCCCTTTACATATACATTCGTCGCTTCATTTAATATTGGACTTAATACATGTTGCAAGCATCCATAGGGCAACTCACCACACTCCCACTTAATACCATGAAAATTTTCTATTAGCCATGCATTTTGACGTTTATGGTCTAGCAATAATTCACCCCATGGATGCGGTGGTTTTAGGATGTGTGTACTTACATCATTTGATGATGCCAATAATGGAACAATAGCGACTTCTTTATATATGAACTTATTGTTTACAGTTTTGAACCCTTGAACATCTAACACTATTGAAGTATTCATTTTGCAATATTGACGCTGGCTGTTCAATAACAAACAGAAACTAACATCTTAACTCAATGTCTCCATATATATATATATATGCTTTGCAACAAGATTCCCCACATAGAAACGACGTGATTACTTTTTAAAATTTATGCGATTGTATAATTATATACAATCCCATTATATTTAATGTATGCATTAAAACATTCCAATGTGGTTATAAAATTATTCACGTTTTGTAGAAAAACCATTAAAATTTACATTTTAATCTCATTGCAACTTTGTAACCTTGATGCTAATGAACGCTATTATTAACTTCTATCGTTTGAGAATGACGCAAAGAAAGAATACCTGATGCTACACCTTGAATTATAAAAAGTTAATACATGTAAATTCTTCAAAAATTAGTATGCTAAATACAGTGTTGATGTTTCATCATGACCAAATAACTACATCAATTGCATATATCAAACAGGATTCTGAATAGTACACGGTTGATGTGGATATAAAATTATTCATGGTTTTAGCAATAAAAATTTAAAATATAACCTTGCTTATAAGTTTATAACATTTCTAAGTATATATAATACAGTAAATTTAACCATTAACTAACAAAATGAAACCAACTGCAATTATATCGCCAACAAATAGAACTGGGGTGCCGTGGTTCGCAAAGCCGACAGTGAAGCGTCGAATGCTTAGACTCTTAAACCCGTAAGTAACAAATATTTATTTGTATAAACTAATTTTCAATTTATATTTACTACTGAAAAAATTGTTATATAATAAAACTTAGGTTTATTTTTTCTTATTGTTACAGTAATATGCGATATACGGAGGTGGCAGACCGACATACGCCAGCACAAATGTCACCACCACCACCACAACCACCACAACCATGGTCCCCAGATGATGGCGAAGATTTACTTACTTTGCTAAATGAATTTATAGAAAGAAGTATTCATTAAATAAATATTAAAGAAACACATATTTTCTAAATGATATTGGTGCTAAGGAAAGCTATTATTATTAAGTTATATAGTTTGAGAGTGATGTTTAAACCTTGATGCTACACCCTGAGTTGTAAAAGTTAATCCATAAGCAAGAAATCCTTGATAATAGCAAGTTCAGTGTACTTGTATAAATTATTTTGGGATGATGTAACCAAAAGGATATACGACATACCTGCCTTGAAATGTTTTTGCAAACACACACACACCTTATGTTAATTAAATACATTATATTAAAAGTCGAATGTCGGCGCGATTTACATATATATTACCAGAGATTTATAATTCCAAACACGTTGTTATATTCGACTGCATGCAGATTCTTAGTATTTTATCGTGACATTGAAATTGTGAGAAGTGAACGACTTCTTTTTTACAAGATTTTACCTGCAGACGTTTAAAAATTTGACCTCCATCATATAACCATAGATTTATAATTCCAAACACGTTGTTATATTCGACTGCATGCAAATTCTTAGTATTTTATCGTGACATTGAAATTGCGAGAAGTGAACGACTTCTTTTTTACAAGATTTTACCTGCAAAATTTGACCTCCATCATATAACATTTCGTATATTTTCTTAATTTTATTTTCTACTTCGTACAAAACGCAGCTTATGAGGAGAGCTAAAACACTCTTTACCACTTGCACGCGTTTGCCTAATATTAAAAAATTCTTCACCGCGGCGTTTTAATTTTTAGCTTAACCTACCCCAGAAAAATACGAACCAACACGTGAACTCCATTTTCTACACACACAACATTTTTTAAAATTTAATATTTAATATTTAACGTCGGGAACGCTGCTAAAAAATTTCCTAAGAAAATATCTCCACCCCAGCGCACGCGCACCACCCCACAACAAAAATCTAACGACCCCGCCGAACGCACACCCCAAAGACCTAACGACCCCCCGACGCAACAAATTTACACACAAAGACAATTTTGTTCTCAAAGCGGCGTATACATATCTTGCTGCACGTTTTGTTTCCCAAAGCGGCTTAGCTGTTCATATTGTTCTCGAACCGGCGTATACATATCTTGCTGTGGATCTCTGTTGCCAAACCGGCTTAGCTACCCTACTATTATCGTCTTTCTTCTATTAGATTCAGGAAAACATTTGTTATCCATGGTTTCTTATTTTCTCTTTGTGTATACCCAGAATATTTTTGGCGGCCATGTCTAAGCTGGATTTAATGTTATACCATTCTGTTTCTACTTCCTTAGTATAAGAAATTTTCCCGATGCCTTGCAGCAATTCGTTTGATTTTTACAAATCTTTCGTGGATATCTTTATCTTTTAGTATCTATAAGTCAAAGTGCATTTTTCCGTTCTTTTTTTCAAATTTTTAAATTTAAGAGCGGCGTTCATAATTACGAAGTTGTGGTCAGTGTCTATATTTATTTCTGGGTAGCTTCCACAGTCTTTTACTTCCTTATGTAAAACGACTTCTTTTGTTAAGTAAAACAACTTCTTTTGTTACGTAAAACAACGTTGTTCGTTATACTACTGCTGCAATTATGGTAGCAGAATAAATGTAGGCTGACGACCATGGCGTTTTTATGCTGACTCAACCCCGACGAATTGCAAGCTAAGTATCAGGATACCTACAGGTATGCAACTTGTATTCTTTTGTGTGCGTCAAGGGCCTATGTGACCAGAAACGTCACATTGTTGAACTATTATTTGTTGCTGCAATCCGATATTATCACTCTACAGGTGCGATGTACTATTTTTAAAGATGCGTGACAAAAGGACACACATGTTTATACGCTTTATTAATTAGTTACTTTACAAAAATTATTAGGTAAACATTTAAAAACACTTAACAAAAGCTCTCACAGTTTTTATTCAATACTAATTAATTTTATTTTGTGTAAATACGAGATGCGCACTTTGTAGCTAAATTTCTAAATTATCCATAGAATATAATTGTTGGCTGTAAAATAATAACGCTTAATTTATTTTTCTTTAACTTGTTTGTACAGAATTCTTTATTTATCTTTATGTGTTAATAGATAATCGTGGACGATGTACTGTATTTTTTGTTTTCTTAGTATGTGGGCGAATCTTCCCACTCTCCGCGTCTAGTAGTTAGCCTGGTATCTCTTCTTCCGACTACGTCTAGGTACGTAACAATTCAACAAATCTAAATTAGTGCTCATAAAACAGCTTAAGCAGAAAATTATTCCTAATGAAAAATAAACCTCATCTATGTCCTTGTCGATAATTATAAAACCTAAACAACCTCTTCTCTGTGAGTTACAGAAGACCTCTTCAAAATTTCTTGAAATAATTTCTTATCCTTTTTATTTCCCCGGCTAACAGCATAATTGGCCAACGACGCTGCACAGACAATTTAGTAAAGTCAAAGTCTGACCTCAGAATTTGCTGGAAATTATCCCCTTAACAGATGATTTTCATATAATTAAGAACTTATTCTAGCTTAAGTACTAATATCTTAATATACTTATAAGTTACAAACAGAAACCAAATTTCTACTTGCTATTGTTATTGTCAAATAGCGCTAACCAAAATTCTATTTACATCGGAATTACTGGCATTAAATACTTCCTGGTTCCATTTCAAGACCCAATTTAAAGTTAAAATATCGGTTTACGAAGTGGATATATTTTTAGTGAATTAAAGTCAGCAGTTCCTCTGGTATCAGTATTATTTATATTGAAGATTGTTTAACTCTCTTTGTATTCAGAACAATAATTATGTTTCACAATTCAAAATTCTATGTTGAATATTTCATGTCGTAAAATAAATTATAGATTACTCGAACTTACACCTTCGATGTCTTAAAGTCATTACACAAAACTTATATGTACGATGCCGTAAAATTAATGAATCTTCCTTCATTCTTCATAACTACTTCCGTTTATGTACCAAAATTCTAACTAGATAATTTTTTCCATTTGGTTCTAGATCTATTTTGAAGCATGACACATCCTGGATGATGTAGTAATTATGAGGATGTCGCGGGTTACATATCCTTTAAATTAATATATATGTATATTCAAATGCAACTATTAAATCTTAAGAAATCAATTGTTAGATTTTATAATTGAAGGACACATTATAAAAGGTTAATGAAAGTTCATAATCAAACGTGAGAAAGGAAGCAACTACTTCGTATTCCAGTCGTAACATAATATTGCAGGTGCAGGTCACAATAGATTATAAGAAAGCAGTTGTTAGAATTAAGATTACTAAGAAGTAATACAATGTATTTTATTAAAAAGTAGCAGACAAGAGATCTGCACTTCCCACAAAACGATGCGAAGGCAGGGATAGCATATATACCCTAAAAAACCTATGATGGTCGGTCAGGCTCGAACTTCATATCTTTAACATTGTTGGTTGTTCAGCTACTCGTTAGTAATTAGTAATTTTGAATATTTGTTAATTAAAACGTTAATGTACATAACGTCCAAGTTGTCATACCATTATTGTAATTACTGTTTAAATAAAATAGACTTGATAGGGGTGTTTTTTTTGGAAATAAAGACTCTTTAAAAGAAGCTCCCAAAGGCCCAAAACCTTTCTGGCGCAGTCGATTGTAGGATTTTAGAAGGGCATTAGCGAATCAAAAATCGAGGAACTGGTGGTCGTGAATTTTAATTCTTTAACTGTAACAAAAAACCAACTAATTAGACAAAGTACAAAATCGACCAATTCTAATAAGGAAGGAAGATGAATGGAATTGGCAATTAAACTATTGTAAGTACCAAAAGTTCATCAGGTTGCTAATATATAAAACAGAGCCAGGTAGATAAGAAAAAGATGGAAGAGTATAGAAAGACTTAGACCAAGATATATTAGTCAAATTATTAGAAATTTAGGTTGCGAAGGGTAAGTAGAACTTTTTAGATTAGCACAGAATAGAAAAAAAGTTAGAGCTGCGTCAAACCGACCTTAAATAAGGTCGAAAACAAAATGATAAGTGTAATGCAAATTTTAAAACACATGCAAGAACTTAACTCCTTTACTTCAATTGGAGGATACTGCAACAAACATGTCCAATTTCCTGTTAAAATTAACAAAACCGCTACGCCTGGACTACCACATGTTTAACAATGGTAATTGAAACCGTGCGTCTATATAAAACAACTAGCTGTACCGCCAGAATGAGGGTACGTGACTGCATCTTTTCCAAAAACACTTCGTGTATTTCCACAATCCAGCGATGCACATGATTATATTAGTTTAGTTCACCAATATCGACGAGTTCGTACTTTGAGTTCATAGTAATTTCCAACCGCTGACGGAAGAAATTTTTTAGTACCTATTGCTACGAATAAACGTTGGTGGGAGTACAATCCAACAAGTCGGGAATCACAGTTGGTCCTCAAACCACAGTTTGAAGGATACCGTACCCGATCAGCTTTTAGCCGAAGCTGATTGCATAATTACGGATTAGAATGATTGATTATTTAAAACTCGCCAACATTTAGTAGAAATGAGAAATTTCTGAATTATTTATTTTTCGAATTGCTTTAAAATTGCGATTACAACATGGAACAGCGAAAGCATGGCACTTCTAAGTTTTTTTTTACCTTTATATACGTTATCGTTATTCGAGCCGGCTCTTACTTTAGACGGTTCCATAGTGTGTGGTTATGCATGTGACTACTACGCCCAAGGTCCTGGGTTTGAATCCCGACACGGTCCGCTTGTAAAATGTTAGGCGAGCATTTTTTACAAAAATACACCCTCGTTCGGATGGAGGTCCCGTGTGTGAGTGTTGTCACTCACGTTAAAGATCACTACCTTGCTTGAAACAGCAAGGGTTCAGCAAAATTCAAAATTTTTCAGGTAAAAGAACTCGCTTCCTAGCCAATGTAATACCTTCGGGTGGAGCATTGGAAAATCACATGTAAGGGGTCTTTACTTTAATTTCCTTTCGATTTTTGCCAGACCCGTGCGTTTTATGGTAGCAAATTGACTTATATAAAATCGAAATCTACTGTTTTGTTCAAAACAACTATAAAACAATAGGAAATGAAAAACTAGTAAAAATTACCTAGATTTGCATTTGTTAGATTTGGCAGAAATTTATAAAATCATATTCAGTAGAACTTATAAACTTATATTGTTACACCGACGGTACTATTTTCCCGTGCCGGTTGTAAAGGTACATTTTCTAGTCTACAAACTTAGTAAATATACATTATACACAATATTAGATACATGAAACAAAATTATATAGCGATTTTAAACAATGTAAATGTAACTGCCAGAGGTTTGGTGACCAGTACTCTCTTGGCGATGGATTGCGTTCTGATTCAGGGAAGTACCTCAAATCTCACGTTTTTCGCTATACATAAATAATCTAGCAAATGTCATTACTACTAGCGGCCTTTATTTATTTGCATATAACACTGCTGTTGTACACAACGGACAGACGCGGAATGAAGTGTTTACCAAGGCAAGGGAAGACTTAAATTAAACTATAAGTTTAGGGTTAGCCAACCGACAGTAAATAGACTAAATGGCCAAGTAATGCCATTCTCCTTCCGAGCGGATACAAAACCTTTCTCAGACCACTGTCCGAAGCTACACAAGTGCACAGAACTACAAAACGAATAGGATTGTTCCCTAGTGCAAAGAATTAATAAGGGCGGTTACTTGGGTATCGTAATTGATAAAAGACTGTCTAGGAATAGTTACATACTGTCGGTAGCTATCTGATTAAAAAAACAGACATACGTGTTTGGAAGACTAAGGCACGTGTTTCCCAAAAGCACTTTTAGAATGGTGCACGCGTTGGTGCAGCTAGTACTGAATTATGGACTACCCGTATGAGGAGGCACGTGTAATATTGATTTAAAATCAGCAACAACGGCTGCTGAAGCAATAGTCCGAGTGTGTCTCGATGTGATACGTCATTTTCAATTGAGGAATGCCGATCAGATATTTGACGTTCTAGATCTAAAAAGACTTCATATCTATAATTTAGGCTTTTTTATTAAATTAGTCAAACAAAAAAGTACTCCCCAGGTAGTAGCCATCCACCAACGACGACTGGGCCCAATATGTTCTTATCCAAAATTATACTGCTTGATACTCAGAAACAAGCTTGGTACGTGGTACCCGTCGTTGAAAGTAACCTTGCGCCTAATATATCTCTTATAAACATGTTTAAAATAGCGCTAAAACGAGAACTGACAAAGTGTGAAATTTTAATAATAAAGATATGCACATTCGTTGTAATCCACTTCAAGAAAAGTTAGTGCCCTGACACTAAGTGGACCAGAAAGTGTGAGCGTATAGCCATATGTGTTAAGCTAAGATTTAACTCTTTATCTCTCTTCTTCTTAATTATTTACTGTGCATTGTACTCATGACCATTTCGAATGGACCTGCTCCTTGACGAAGTTCTAAATTATTAGAACAGGTGAAATGGCTTGCGTGTTCTAATGAGCTAAAGAGCCAAACTACAGGTCCAACCAAAGTAGTAGAGTCGTTAGTGAGGAACCAGACTAAGACAGGTCCCCGAAAGAGGGCAGCGGCTCTTTCGGTACTAAGATTGGCAGAGACCATAGGGGTCGGTATGGCAGTCTAAGACACACTACCGCGATGTGGAAGGCAACGGGAAACCACCACAGCGTACCTAAATTGTAATAAACATGATGGCATTCTCTGGGGTAAAAAATTCCGGAGTTAAAATAGTCCCCCATTCGGATCTCCGGGAGGGGACTACTTCGGAGGATGCGATCGGAAAGAGAGTCGGAAACATTCTGCGAGTCGGAGCGTGGAATATTAGAAGTATGAAGCAAGTAGGTAAGCTAGAGAACCTAAAAACCGAAATGAATAGGTTATCACTAGACATAGTAGGGATTAGCGAAGTTCGGTGGCCAGAGGCGGGGGATTTTTGGAGTGAAGACTTCAGGGTAATTTATACAGGAGCAGAGGAAGGAAATTTGGGTGTGGGGATAGTTATGCGGAAAAAGATAGGATACTGCGTAGAAAATTACTTACAAAAGAACGAAAGAGTACTCATGGTTAGATTAGAATCTAAACCGGTAAACACAGTAATAATACAAGTATACATGCCCACCTGTAGCTACAGTGACGAAGAGGTGGAAGCCATCTACAAAGATATCGAAGACATATTAAGATACGTAAAAGGACATGAAAATTTAATAATTACAGGGGATTTTAATGCCGTGGTAGGTGAGGGTAGGGAAGGAGCGGTAGTGGGTTATTTGGTTTAGGCACGAGAAACGACAGGGGAAATAGGCTGGTAGAATTTTGTGACAAGAACAATTTAATTATCACAAACACATTATTTCAACATCATGCTAGAAGACGATATACGTGGAAGATGCCAGGAGATATAGGAAGATATCAAATAGATTGCATTCTTGTTAGACAACGGTTTAGAAACTAAGTAAAAGACTGTAGAAGCTACCCAGAAGCAGATATAGATACTGACCACAACATCGTAATTCTGAAGGCCGCACTTAAATTTAAGAATATGAAAAAAAGGAGCGGAAAAAGGCACTTGGACTAAACTAAAAGATAAAGATATTCAAGAAAGATTTGAAAAAAAGTCAAATGAATTGCTCAAAGATTCTTCTTAATCTTCTTTGGGGATTAAACCAAGTTATTGAATTTATATAAAATTCACCAATAAAAATTAATCAGCTGATTTCACGTTAAGCGTATTGGCTATCTAAAAAAAGTCGGTCCCAGGCCGTAACACAAATTGAAGGCAACAATGCATTTAAACTTTAAAAAAATTTTTGCTTAGTGTACTCAAACCAAATATATCGAACATCAATACATCAAAGTCACCTTCAATTTATGTCATAAATGTCAAACTTGAAGTTTTTATTATTTTGAAAACGATCCTAGGTCATGGATCGAAACGTTAATAAAGATAATTTTAAAAACTATGAGTGGTTTAATCCCCAAAGAAGATTAAGAAGAATACTAAACAAACCACAACAAACATACAGGGAGTATATACAGGGAGTATGCTGAAAGATATCGGGAAAATATCTGATACTAAGGAAGTAGAAACAGAATGGAATAACATTAAATCTAGTCTAGACATGGCGGCCAGAGATATTCTGGGCTATACACAAAAAGAAAATAAGAAACCATGGATAACAAAAGATATCCTGAATTTAATAGAAGAAAGACGAAAATACAAAAATAAATCAGACGAAACAGGAAAACAGAGATACAAAGCCATAAAATGGGAAATTATTCGAAAATGTAGGAAAGCCAAAGAACAGTGGATTGATGAAAAGTGCAAAAAGGTACAAACGAAGATGGAAATAGGAAAGACAGACGAAGCATACAAATTAATTAGAATGAATTTTGGGGATATAAAACCGTACAGCAAAAATATAAGGGATGCACAAGGAAACGTCAATATAGAAAACGTAGAGAAAGTGGGTAGATGGCAAGAATATATAGGGAATTTATATGCAGGAGAGGAACTAACTGCATTAGAACAGGAATCAGACATTGAAAATGAGGACTTGGGATATCCTATACTTAGAGATGAGTTTGAATTAGCATTAAAGAGTCTGAAAAATGGTAAGGCGCCGGGTACAGATAAGGTGCAAGCAGAAACTCTAAAAGCCGCTGGACAAGCAGTAACAGAACGTCTCTTCCAACTTGTAAGCTATATGTATGAGACACGCGAGATACTCAAAGATTTCAAACGTAGCATCATAGTAACTATACCAAAAAAGAAAGGCGCGGATAGATGTGAAAATTTTCGAACAATAAGTTTGACAGCACACGTGTCAAAAATATTAACTAGAATTGTGCAAAGACGAATGGAAAAACGGGCGGAAGAAATACTAGGAGAAGACCAATTTGGGTTTAGGCGGAACAGGGGAACACGGGAGGCTATTTTAGCTCTGAGAGTAATAATGGAGAAAACAATAGAAAAAGGGGAAAGCATGTATATAGGGTTTGTAGATTTGGAAAAAGCTTTCGACAATGTAAAATGGAAAAAAATGTTTGAAATACTCAAAAAGATTGGAATGAGTTATAGGGATAGACGAATAGTACATAGCTTATACAAAGAGCAAACAGCAGTAATAGAATTAGAGCAGGAACGAAGAGAAGTAAACATTAGGAAAGGGGTGAGACAGGGATGTGCCCTATCCCCATTGATTTTTAACTTGTACATAGAAGAGGCAATGAATACGGTCAAATGCAGGAAGACATTTGGAATTACTATGCCAGGACAGAAAATTGATATGCTTAGATTTGCAGATGATATAGCGGTATTAGCGTCTAGCAAGGAAGAGTTAGAAGCTGCTCTTAATGAAATGGAAACAGTTCTAACAGAGAGATACGGTATGAAAATTAACAAAACTAAAACTAAAGCTCTAGTATGCAAAGGTGGGGAAAATAAATCAAAAACAAGAATACAAGTATGTAACACGAACTTACAAGAGGTTAAGGATTTCTGCTACCTAGGAAGCCAAATAACGCAAGATGGGAAAAGCACAAAAGATATAAAACAAAGATTAGCACAAGGTCGTGCTACATTTAGCAAGAAAAAGCAACTACTGTGCTCAAAGACCACAAACATAGAAACAAGGAGAAGGTTGCTTAAAACATATGTATGGAGCACAGCACTGTACGGATGTGAAGCCTGGACAGTAGGAGAAGCGGACAAGAAAAAGGTAGAAGCCTTTGAAGTGTGGTGCTACAGACGTATGATGAAGATATCATGGACAGACAAAGTTAAGAACGAAGAGGTACTAAAAATGGTAGGGGAAGAAAGAAATATGTGGAAAACGGTAAAAAATAGGAGAGATAGGATGATAGGCCACATACTACGGCATGAGGGAATAGTGCGGAATATATTAGAAGCGGAGATCGGAAAAAAGAGAAGAAGAGGCAGACCTAGGTTAGACTACTGTACACAGATAGTAAAAGATGTAGGCTGTAGGGGTTTCAGGGAGATGTGTAGGCTAGCCCAGAATAGAAATCAATGGAGGTACGCATCCAACCAATCCCAAGATGGATAAACTAATGACGAAAAACATAACTGTGCTTAAACATGATGATTATTATAAGTAACTACAAGAATTGGCTGGGCAATATTCTCGAATAATGTTAAGTGTGAAAGGATTTACTGGAAAACCATTATTTCGGCAAACGTCTAAGTGTTGGGGGATCTTGGTAGCCACAGGTTGCTCAACCCCCTTCACTGAATCTCGGTGAAATAGGGCATAAAATTAGAAAACAATAGAAGGGGAACGAGCTGTATACACATGCTATGTGAGAATTTCAGGGAACTATGTAGGCTAGTTCAGAATATAAATAAGTGCAGGTACGTGTCCAACCGGGAAAACCATTAATTCGGCAAACGTCTAAGTGTTGGGGATCTTGGTAGCCACAGGTTGCTTAACCCTTTTCACTGAATCTCGGTGAAATAGGGCATAAAATTAGAAAACAATAGAAGGGGAACGAGCTGTATTCACATGCTGTGTGAGAATTTCAGGGAACTATGTAGGCTAGCTCAGAATATAAATAAGTGCAGGTACGTGTCCAACCAGTTTTGAGACGGAAAACCTAATGACGAAAAAATAAGCACAGATAAATCTGATGATTAGTATAAACAATTAGTTGTGGTTGCGAAATATCTGCAACTAATGTTGACTGTGCGAAAAGATATATTGGAAAATATATTAAATCGGTAAATGGTTAAGTGTTGGGGGAACTTGACAGCCACAGGCTGCTTACCTCCCTTCACAACCACTGAAGGTAGGAAAAATAGGGTATATAACTGTAATACAATAGAAGGTGACCGAACTGTATCTAACAAGAAAGAACAGCACCTATGAGGAAAGACAACAAACATAGAACAAGAAGAAAATTGTTGAAAGCATATGTGTGGAGCACAGCACAGTATGCCTATGAAATACGGGCAATCTGAAACGCAGACAGAAAAACGGTAGCAGCCTTTTGAAATACTGTTCTTCAGATGTATGAGGACGATAGCATGGACAAACAAAGATAATAACAAATAGGTTATTGAAATAGTAGGGGAACAAGGATATCTGGGGAAAAAGAGAAATAGAAGGGCGGAATACGTTCTAAAGCATTTTGGGAATAGTATGGGATATATTACAAGCAGAGATAGGAAAAAAGAAATAGATGTAGACCTAGATCAGATAGTGATAGATGCAGACTTTGGAAATTTCAGGGAAATCTGTAGGTTAGTTTAGAATAGGAAACAATGATGGTACGCGTCTAACCAGTTCCAGGACTGAAGACCTAATGATGTTGATGTACTCATGAATTATTATTCTTTTAAATTTTCTATGAATAAAATCTATATTGTGTTTTTCTTTCTTTTATTTTATTTCTGTTTCCTACTTTTTGTTTTTTCTGTCCTTCTCCTTTTTTCTCTTTGACTGTAACGTAATTTGTAGTGTTAAAATTGAGATATACTTAAATTAAGATTTATCATTGCTCGCACTAATCTCCCGCTTCTAGCACAAGCTGTTGTTTAAAGGGAGCGGTATTTCATGCTACTAAATTGACTATACGCTTGAAATGCAAATATGTCTTATGTATAATCTCTGATAGAAACTAAATAAAAAGTAGAAATAAAAATAAAAATAAATTATTACTAATTTAGTGAAATGCATCAAAACTGAAGCATCGTTTTAATTAGCTAGGCAAATTTTAAATACGCAACTTTTATGGTCTTTGACTTACCCAAAAAATGTGGAAGTCCGCAGCGTGCTATATAATTTTAAGTCTAAACCATGTACATGCTGTTAAGTAGCTCCCAGTAACATTTTTAAATTCAAACTTATGTGGAAAAATGAATATTAGTGTTTGTAGCAAGACGTTATGAATTGTTAAAAACTTAAGTAACATTATAAGCCGTTAAAGCATTATATAGTTTTCGTGGCAATCCTCCTGTATTACGTATTTGTAAATAGTTACCGCTACTAATAAAAGACAAACTTAATATTTCTACCATCTTTGTCATGGTTGATCTATATCACATTCCCTACAGAATGTATTCAAAAATATGAAAATTGTTGGAACGGTATTTGAAATTCCACTTTGCATCCTATAGTGAAATATTGCAGCTTCAACTTTAAAGGCATACCACACAAAATATTCTAGTAGAATTTTTTAAACAAAACTGATCTTTCTAAAAGAAATACTGACATGGGAGCTAAAATTGAGGCAAAGGCTTCAGCTCATGGTTAAATTATTATGTAAACGCAAAGCTCGATAG
Organism: Platerodrilus igneus; assembly: GCA_036346225.1. Taxonomy (NCBI): domain Eukaryota; kingdom Metazoa; phylum Arthropoda; class Insecta; order Coleoptera; family Lycidae; genus Platerodrilus; species Platerodrilus igneus. Next base: position 327,696 of record JARFIW010001410.1, read on the forward strand.
AGTAAGCAGACGTGACATGTTAATTAGCCACGGCAGCGTTCTAACCCAAGCCACATCAATTCGAGGCTTACAAAGATAAATGGTTTTGCACAAACCCAGCTTTCTGTATCTACAAAAATGTTACCCAACAAAACTTATACGAAAATGCTTTTCTTCAAAGTTTTTCTGAAATTCACATACTTAGGATTTATTACTTGTTTTTGTTTAAACCTCATTATACATAAAAAAATCGTTAGGTATCTAAAGGAAACAAAATATATGCGAATTCCAAATCTACAATGTAATCATTACACTTCAAATTTTTCTACTAAATTACATTTATTTTTCAGGCAAGCAATATAAGATGCAATATATTCTTATCAAATTAAATTACTCTTTTCGGTCGTCTTCAATTTAATTGCTTAAAGTAATATTTATTAGTTATTTTACACCATTGATCTTATTTTTGATTTAACATGTCGCTGTAATCATGGTCTAAACGGATTTTATGGATGTTATGGACCTAGAATGCTAAGTGTCCCTTTCACTAAGTTTAGGACCTCAATCAGCTAAAAAACTTATGCTACCCTATTTTGAATATTTGGTTGCACTGAATTGATTTAAAATGACGCAAATCAATCCAGTTTTTGTATATACTTCGTCTTCGTGTTATTATAAGGATATATCTAGGGCTGGGTCGGCGTATCGATATATCGATACGTATCGATACGACCCCCGTATCGATCCCCCAGATACAGCAAAAAATAAATATCGATATATCAATACTCGATATGTATCGATACGTATCGATATGTATCGATACGTATCGATATGCATCGATACGTATCGATATGTATCAATACGCATCGATACGTATCGATATTCGATATAGAATATGTATCGATATTCGATACGCAAAATTCCGTATCGCCCACCCCTATATACATACTTATGTCACAAATATTAAACTTGAAACTTTAATTATTTTGATAACAAACAATCTTAAGTGAAAGATCGAATTGTCAGTAAATACATTATTTTAAAACGATCTTGTGATTTTATTCCCAAAGAAAGAGTAGAAAAATTTATAGATGCGTATCGATTCGTACCGATAGGTATCGCTACGTCTCGATATGTATACTTAATCTACACATCTAAACGGTCCGATACGAATCACTATATATATATATATATATATATATATATATATATAAAATACTCATATTTAGACCTGGGTAGAAAATTAAATAATCACATCAAATAATTTTAATCACCGTGTATAAGGAATTTTATTAAATAATACGCTTTATTAAAACCTTGAAGCATAAATAAATTCGGTCGTTTCAGTAAAAATAAGAGATTTAAAATCATGTACAAGACGCTTTATATCAAAAGAAACAGTATTAACAAGCTCTGCGTGTAATGTAATTATTCCTAAACAAATGGAAATTACGTGCAAAATTTATCTTAATTAACTCTATTTCAAGTAACCGGTATTGAACAGAACGTACAGATAATATCTATAGAAACTTGTAAAAACCCAATAAAATGCAAATCCTAGAAGTGTTAGTTAGAAGTAGGATGTTTGAACACACCTGCGTATTTTAAAAGGCAATTTCAGTTTAATTTGTTTAGATAAACATGTCGATTCTAAGGATATTGGAAACGGTCAGATGCTTTAGCACGAAATACAAAACAGGGTTTATTTAAAAAGCTCATTCGGCGAAAATTTTGCAGTTAATTAATGTTTACAAAGAATCTTGAAGAAACCGGGCTTAATATTCACGAGAAGGTGCGATACGGGGTTATTTAACCCAGATAGTCCACATGGACTAAAATATAATCGATAATAAAGAATATCAATTTGCACCAATACGAACAGGTTAGAAAAGGAAAGAGAAAATGCGTCAAGACAAGACACATATAGTAAAAGGCGTGATTTAAGCAACGTCACGAGGGTCACAATTGGTTGAAAATAGGATGCAAATATCAGAGGTAGAAACAACAATTTCGGTATAAAAGTCAATTAGTTATTTCCAGACTTTGCGTGTTGAAATTTCTGAGATATAAATGGGGCGAGTGAAAAATTCGTAAAAACCGACGCGCGAGCGACGGACTGGGAACATGGCATGAAAAATTCTTTAGAATTACCCGTTTTGGGGAACAGACCGACAGACAGGCTTTTTGCTATATATACCGAGGTGAATATAAACAAGCTCTCTTAGACTTTTGACGATTCGATGCGTTAAAAGCTCTTACATCCGCGACTTGATTCAAGATGTTAAACAGTGCATTTTAGTTTGATAAAATAATTTAAAATTTTGCTCGTATATTTTAGTGATTCAAAATAGTTTGTTATTTACGTGCTAACATGAATGTACTTCAGTGCACTTAGATACAAGGTAATAAAATTTAGTATCACTGTACCAATTAGCAAAATTTACAACGACAAATGTATACACAAAAGTAGGCAGTTTTGGCGTATATTGGTGAAAGACGCATGAATTTCTTTGCTATTTTTCGGGGGTGTTAATAATTAAATAGTTCAAATACGTGTCTGGATCCACGAAACAAGGGTCAGATATACACAGATGAGTTCCGGAAAAGCCCAGAAACAACTTTAAATAAATGGTGATGGAGAAAATTTTAAAAGCGTTGAGAATTAGAAGCCGTAAATATAATCCTGTTGGAATGGTGTGATTAACTAAAAGGGACGATGTACATTGAAGCTACGAGGACAGTAACCTTCAGGTAAATTATACTATTTTGTTTGACATTTTTGTGTGTTGAATAACTTTATAATTGATTTACTTTAAATGGACATTAGTGAAATTGTACTAACCATAAAATTTTAATTTTAAGATGAAATTTGCTTGTTTAAGTAGAAAGGGTATTTAGTATTGATGTTCTGAATTATGATGAAACTTTGGGTATGTCTTTGAGCTCAATTAGACGAACCTGGTTAATTAACGTAAAGGGTGGTAGATGCTCCTTTATACTCAGACTCCGGTCTGCTTATATTGTTATATTAATTAGTAGGCATCCAACAAGGACTTTAATTCTGGATGCACATTAAAATGATAATAAAATTAATCTTGAAATTCTTTTTAAAACTGAATTTTATGCTGAAATTTAATTTGAAAATTTAATGTATTCTGAATATTGATGTAAATAGAGTTAACGTTGATGTTTGTGGTAGGAATGTGTTGTTTAATTTTATGAATGAGGAGGTTTATAAAATTAGGTGAGCAGCCGAGGCGAAAAGAGGATCACAGCAGTTTATGACGCCCAATCTGTGGGACTAGAATTTTTTTGTTGAAAGGACCCAGTTCCCGCATTCAAAGGAGCATATCACAGCATATTTTGGCAACCACAACGTGAGGGCTAGAGTTCCAAATAAAATTTTTGTGATTTTATTCCAGGAAACTGCCCGATCTGAGAGAGAAAGTTTCTGTTTGTGGATAAATTTAAGAGTATTTTAGAGTGTGTGAGAGTGATTTGAACGTATGCAGAGAAAGGAGTGGTTAAGGAGTCAAGGAGTGGAAATTGGAAGTGACGATAGTGCATTGTGTGAGAAAAATTCTAAAATGGAAGAAGCTGGAGGCAGTAGAGATCAGTCGAGGACGGAATCAGGGGATCAAGGAAATGAGTTAATGATGAGAATGTTAGAGGAAATGCGATTAGCTAGAGAAGAATCGAGTAGAGCGAGGGAGGAGTCCAACAGAAAATTAGAACTGCTAAGCGATGAATCTAATAGAGCTAGGAGGAGTCCAACCGAAAATTAGAGCAGATAAGCGGGAAAATTGAACAAAATACTAAAGAATTTACAGAATTTAAAGATAGTCTTACCGTGAAACTGGGGGAAGTAGAAAATAGGGTTGAAAGACATGAGCGTGATATTACAGGTCTTCGACAGGAAATGGGACATTTAAGGTCCGAAGTACGCATTTTCTGTGAAGAAGAGATTAATGTAAAATGACTGAAGTGACGGACTCATGTAGGGATCAGTTAGGCAGGGTAGAACGCGAAGTTAGTAGTATCAAATACAACATGTCAAATTTAACGGGGGATGGTCCCAGATTTTATACAGGTGGAGTATCATTGGACCAACACATGAAGTTTTATGGCGATAACAGGGTAAATCCACAAATTTTTATTAATAGTGTAAGAAATCTAGTGGGAAATTTATTTGACGAACAGACTAAACTGAATACGATAAAGGCTTTATTAAAGGACAACGCGGAAGCATGGTACAATTTAGTAGGACAGGACATAGACACGTATCAAGACTTTGAAAACGAATTTTTAAAGCACTACTGGAGTGACCACAGACAAGACCAGGTACGAGACGACTTAATCACAGGGAAATTTAAGGGAGAATTTTCAGGAAGTAGGGAGCAATATGCTATACGCAAGTATAGCATAGCAAAGCAACTGAACCCACCACTGACGGACCGACAAATTATTAAGTATTTATCACGACACTTCGAGGTAGACATAAGACAACACGTAGCACTACAGAACATAGTGGACAGAGAAATGTTTTTGGAATACCTGCAGAGGTACGACGACGTAAGTAGTGGACGACCTCGGGAAAACAGGGAAAGACAGATCAACACAGTTAGGTTTGACAATAGACGGGACAACTACGCTAGAAGGGGGAATAATTACGGATACCAGCGACAGAATTGGGAACAGAGACGACCATACGTTAGGAGTAATAGTTTAGGAAGGGGACCTGCACCGAGACCGGAACCTACCAGAAGGAATAGTTCACCGGACATGAAGGGGACTGCTAATACATACACGGAACGAGTGGAAACACCTAGGACATACGCAGAGGTGACGGCTAGACCAGGACCAAGTAGGGAAAACAGACCTGGACAGGATTTTTAGAACGCGACAGACCACTAGATTTCAGTGTAAATGTATATGAACATCCACGTGAATTTTTCAAAATTGAGGAGGAAGTAGAGCCAGAAACTGAGGAAAAATTATGTTTGCCAATTATTAATTTAGAAATTTTTGAAAATAATGTAGAAGTATTACTTGATACAGGGGCAGAGGCGAGTTTAATATCGGAGGAATTCGTCAGCAAAATTAGGGATAAGGTTTGTGATAGAATTATGCCTATAAAGCGTAGCCATTTAGTAGCTCCAAATAAAAAGAAGTTTGCTGTAGTAAATAGTGTTGTGGTGCTTAGGATAGATATAGGAGGTTTAAGCTGTGAACAGGAGTTTGTAATTGTACCTGGACTGAAGTTTCAGAGCATTTTAGGTGTTGACTGTATGATGAAGTTAGGGGTTTTGATAGATATGGAGAGGAAGGTAGTAAGGATTAAGGATAAGGTAGTGCCATGGAAGGGCAGTTATGAAGTCACAGAGGATGACACGGGGTTTAGTATTAATGTAGTAGAGGTAGAGGATGATGAAGGTAAACAGATCAACACAATAAGATGTCCAGAGGATAGGAGAGTAGAGGTTCAAGCTTTAGTACAAAAACATGCAGAATTAGTGGGGTAGAAGCAACAGCAGCAGATCGGGAGCAGGTGAAGGCAGAATTATTTGTGATGAGGTTAAGTGGCAAGTTTGTTTTTAATAAAGTAGATTTAAGGAATTCATTCTGGCGGATTCCATTACATAAGAATTCTAGAAGGTACATAGGATTTTCCATAGAGGGAAAAATCGATAATTGTAAAGTAGTATCGTTTGGTTTGTCGGCAGAAAGGGAAACAATAATAAATGAAAAACAGACAAGTGTAGGGACTGAAGAAGAAGCAATATTTAAGAGTCAGGATAATAGGGATGATAAGTTTATTTTATGTGAGATAATAGGGATGATAAGTATAGATATAGAAGGAGGAGAAATAGGGATGAAGAGTATTAGGTTGGTGAGAAGAAAGACTTGGAGGGTCAAGAAGAGAGTTAGATTTAAATAGGATAGGGATAGAATAGGTGTATATAGAAGAGTAGAAGTAAGTGTTTATAGAAAATAAAGCTAGGTATAGGATAAATATGGGAAATAATTAGAAATAGGTTTTAGGATGAGAATAAAGAGTAAATGTAGGAAGAAAATAAGATAGGTTAAGTATAGATATTTCATATAAAATTAGTGGGGAGTTAGGAATAGAATAAGAATAGGATAGGTATATAGGATGTATATAGGATTAGATGGATAAGTAGGATGAAGTTAGGAATAATTTCAGTTTATAGAATGAAGTGAGAGTTAGGAATAGGATAGGGATATAAGATGGGTGTAAATATTTTTTTGGATTGGAGACAAAGTAGGTAAGTTAGATAGATAAGGATAGAGAGAGATAGGCAATTTTTTGTAAGTTTTTTTGCAGTCTAAATGCTTAATATTTGCATTCAAATAAATGGGATTATTTGTATTCAAATAGGGGGAAAATACTCATATTTAGACCTGGGTAGAAAATTAAATAATCACATCAAATAATTTTAATCACCGTGTATAAGGAATTTTATTAAATAATACGCTTTATTAAAACCTTGAAGCATAAATAAATTCGGTCGTTTCAGTAAAAATAAGAGATTTAAAATCATGTACAAGACGCTTTATATCAAAAGAAACAGTATTAACAAGCTCTGCGTGTAATGTAATTATTCCTAAACAAATGGAAATTACGTGCAAAATTTATCTTAATTAACTCTATTTCAAGTAACCGGTATTGAACAGAACGTACAGATAATATCTATAGAAACTTGTAAAAACCCAATAAAATGCAAATCCTAGAAGTGTTAGTTAGAAGTAGGATGTTTGAACACACCTGCGTATTTTAAAAGGCAATTTCAGTTTAATTTGTTTAGATAAACATGTCGATTCTAAGGATATTGGAAACGGTCAGATGCTTTAGCACGAAATACAAAACAGGGTTTATTTAAAAAGCTCATTCGGCGAAAATTTTGCAGATAATTAATGTTTACAAAGAATCTTGAAGAAACCGGGCTTAATATTCACGAGAAGGTGCGATACGGGGTTTTTTAACCCAGATAGTCCACATGGACTAAAATATAATCGATAATAAAGAATATCAATTTGCACCAATACGAACAGGTTAGAAAAGGAAAGAGAAAATGCGTCAAGACAAGACACATATAGTAAAAGGCGTGATTTAAGCAACGTCACGAGGGTCACAATTGGTTGAAAATAGGATGCAAATATCAGAGGTAGAAACAACAATTTCGGTATAAAAGTCAATTAGTTATTTCCAGACTTTGCGTGTTGAAATTTCTGAGATTTAAATGGGGCGAGTGAAAAATTCGTAAAAACCGACGCGCGAGCGACGGACTGGGAACATGGCATGAGAAATTCTTTAGAATTACCCGTTTTGGGGAACAGACCGACAGACAGGCTTTTTGCTATATATACCGAGGTGAATATAAACAAGCTCTCTTCGACTTTTGACGATTCGATGCGTTAAAAGCTCTTACATCCGCGACTTGATTCAAGATGTTAAACAGTGCATTTTAGTTTGATAAAATAATTTAAAATTTTGCTCGTATATTTTAGTGATTCAAAATAGTTTGTTATTTACGTGCTAACATGAATGTACTTCAGTGCACTTAGATACAAGGTAATAAAATTTAGTATCACTGTACCAATTAGCAAAATTTACAACGACAAATGTATACACAAAAGTAGGCAGTTTTGGCGTATATTGGTGAAAGACGCATGAATTTCTTTGCTATTTTTCGGGGGTGTTAATAATTAAATGGTTCAAATACGTGTCTGGATCCACGAAACAAGGGTCAGATATACACAGATGAGTTCCGGAAAAGCCCAGAAACAACTTTAAATAAATGGTGATGGAGAAAATTTTAAAAGCGTTGAGAATTAGAAGCCGTAAATATAATCCTGTTGGAATGGTGTGATTAACTAAAAGGTACGATGTACATTGAAGCTACGAGGACAGTAACCTTCAGGTAAATTATACTATTTTGTTTGACATTTTTGTGTGTTGAATAACTTTATAATTGATTTACTTTAAATGGACATTAGTGAAATTGTACTAACCATAAAATTTTAATTTTAAGATGAAATTTGCTTGTTTAAGTAGAAAGGGGTTTTTAGTATTGATGTTTGGGAATATGATGAAACTTTGGGTAGGTCTTTGAGCTCAATTAGACGAACCTGGTTAATTAACGTAAAGGGGTGGTAGATGCTCCCTTTATACTCAGACTCCGGTCTGCTTATATTGTTATATTAATTAGTAGGCATCCAACAAGGACTTTAATTCTGGATGCACATTAAAATGATAATAAAATTAATCTTGAAATTCTTTTTAAAACTGAATTTTATGCTGAAATTTAATTTGAAAATTTAATGTATTCTGAATATTGATGTAAATAGAGTTAACGTTGATGTTTGTGGTAGGAATGTGTTGTTTAATTTTATGAATGAGGAGGTTTATAAAATTAGGTGAGCAGCCGAGGCGAAAAGAGGATCACAGCAGTTTATGACGCCCAATCTGTGGGACTAGAATTTTTTTGTTGAAAGGACCCAGTTCCCGCATTCAAAGGAGCATATCACAGCAATATATATATATATATCTATACGTACCGCTACGTATCTATACGTATCGATACGCACCGATACGCATCGATACGTATCGATACGCATCGATACGAATCGATATGTATCGATACGCACCGATACGCATCGATACATGTCGATACGCATCAATACGTATCGATACGTATCGATATATATCGATATTCGATATATCGATACATATCGATATAGAATATGTAACGATATTCGATACGCAAAATCCCGTATCGCCCACCCCTAGATATATCCTCTATACGTCGCTATGGGGGGTTATCCTAATTTATCGCAACTGGTATTCAAAGTTAAACACATTTTTATTTTTTGGGTGCATGTAAGCGTATTTCGGTATTTGCATGTATGTTCTAATTTTTTATGTTAATTCAGCTTCTAGCGGGATGCAGAACTGTGCCGTACATGCGAACGAAGGCGTTGAGTGCACGATGGCGCCGTTAGATTACAGAAGCCTTAAAAATATTGGAAACCTCATGTATGCCGACTGACAGCTGCAAAAACCAATATATTTAGCTACAATGCCCTGTTTGTTTGTATGCATTTTTCTTTCGACCATCGATAGCGATGAATTTAAGGCAATACCTGTACATACTTGTCAGAACTTGCACAAAACAAAACGCGTTTTAACGCTGGCGCATTGCTTTAGTTAAACATGTATTGGTAATATATTTATTAGTGAGGGTTTGATAATCAATAGTATTAGTAAGGATATAACCTGTATATCGAAAGTTTTAGAATAATGAAAATTTAGTAAGCATCGTATTTGTAATTTTTTTAATACAAAGTACTTTACATAAATACATAATAATACGGAAAAGGCTTTGATGACAGTTGAGACTATTTCTATAAAATTCCTTTAAGAACGATTGGTTCAAAAAATATGTTGAAACAAAGAATGTAGTTCAAATTATGGCATATAATTATTATCTATAATTGATCAGATTGTGATTGTTACTCCGAATTAAAACGCCTAATAAACAAGATAAAACACTAAACATTATCGTCGCGACAGGTTTGGACATTCAAACCAACAGTTTGACAAAACCGACAACAAATATGCTTAGAATAAATAAACGTCAGTGATATTAAACGTGCCAGATTTCATAAACGTGATTACACTATGACTAAAGACGATAATAAAACACAGAGGTGTTTAAAAGCAGAATAAACATGTAGCGCATAATCTATACGACAATGACGTGAATGGCGCGTAAAAGCATCAAGTAAAACATGACAACAACACGAAGCATATAACCCGGGTTGGCAGCAGTAAGCGAGGAGAAATTTATAAAAGTAATCACACTAAGAACAAAGCCAGAATTTAAGGCATGTAGACAGTTGTGTTACTCTAGGCGCCAACTTTTTTGACTTTACTTGCGAATAAAGTAGAAGAGATTTTAGAACTTCTATCGAGTTGCCGGAACTGAATATTCCTATTTGTGATTTTCCAATGTTCCACCCAAAGTTGCTACATTGGCCAGGAAGCAAATTATTTTTACCTGAAAAATTTTGAATTTTGCCAAACCCTTGCTGTTCCAAGCAAGGAAGGGATCTTTAACATGCGTGACAATACTCACACACGGGACCTCCATTTTACCTCTCATCCGAACTAAGGCGTATTTTTGTGAAAAATGTTCGCCTAACATTTTCCAAGCAGACCGTGTCGGGATTCGAACCCAGGACTTTGGGCGTAGTAGTCATACGCATACCACCTACGCCACGGAGCCGCTTCAAAGGAAGTGAAAAACCACGAGTCTTCGTAAATAAATGACAAAGTGATGAACTAAAAAGTTTACTCAAATAGTATTTTTGTATTTTTGAATTAAGTAAGATAGTGCGCCCTAATAGTCGGAAACGTAGAAAGTGGACCGTTGACGAAAGAAACACTCGGGTTTTTGAACGTACTTAATTTTTTTTAGATAGTCTGGAAAGTAAACTTTGAGTTAAATTTGTATATTTTGAATGATCAGTAAATATGTGCATGTTCCTTTTTTTTAATATAAGCTGTCTAAGTTTGTGTTAATCGCTGGTTAAAGAGTTTGCGAAACGTTGACATTTTTAAGGAAAAACTGAATGGTGGGATGATAATTTTGTATTGAAGTCTGTTTTCGTATATTGCTAATTAGGAAATTACACGAAAGGATCTCAATATTTTGTAAATGAAACAATCGTAAAACTAATATATTTTCTGTCAATGATCTTTTAGTGATGTTCATGCGTAACTGACCAGCTGAAGAATAAGAAAACGTAAAAATACGCTTTTGCTTTTCCTTAGGAAAATGGGATTTGTACTAACTGTCCGATGTTGATAGTTGTTAAGCTTTAGTTAACTGTAGAGTCTTACTTATAGAATAGGAAAAAGCAACAAAGTTGTAAAAGAATATCCGGCTACCCGAGATATGAAACGGTGATAGTCACTATTGTAGGTTTTCCATGCATCGGGAGACTCTGTATCCTGAATTTCTTTAACTGGACTGAACTGAATAAATTTTTCTTTCAAGTTTTATTTTAGAAGAGGAAAGGTAAAGTATGTAATAAAAACAGTTAGGGCGCCAAAAGCAACGGAGAACTATTCGAAATAGCCACTTTCCTGGTAGGGAGGTTTATCGTAAAAGAGTTTGCCTAAACGGACGATGATTTGGAACCCTACCAATTGCGACAAAAGGAAAAATTAAAAAGCTTTTCGAGGTAAGTGCACATACCAAGAGTCTTTGCAATTTAGCGGTCTCCATTTTAGTATTTTTTTTCTTAGGTACCACCACATACTACTGCAACTAGTCGGGGCAGCTGTAAAACGGTTACGGTATTTCCGCCCCTTCAGTGCAAAGTACGCTCAATATTTAAATAATAATGTAACTCCGATTCTACTCGTAACAGCTTATGTAAATGATTACTATCCATCGCTTCAAACTCATTGTCTTATTTGTTTTTAGTCGATGAAAAGTGCAAGGGAATAAAAATAATATTCTGATTTTTGAATTGAATATTTCAGGAGTGAAGACTTCGCTGTTTAGGAAGGAATATTTGTGTCATTATTATATTTTTAAACCAACAGCTAGAAAAATGTATAATAAATATAGTACTTCATTTTGCTACTTAAGACATAGCAAAAGATGAAAAACTGTCGCTGAAGCAGAATTTTCTGAATGAAAAGAAGAGAAAGGTGTATAAATGGAATCACAAATAATAAAGTTTTTGCTTATAAAATAGTCAGAAATTTCGAAGACTCCAAGCCTGCACTGTAGCCAAATTGTACTCGAGGATTAATAAAAAATTGCCTAACCACCTTTCAAAAAATCATTATTTCTTTAGTGTTCTACAAATTAAAAAACGCAGTTGAACGATTTTGATTGTTATCCTATAGAATAAGATGATTAAGTTTTCTCTTCTTGTTGTAAAGCTTGTCTGAAATCTGACATGGCACCTACTCATTTTATTGACGGAATTGGTTATAATTAGTAGTAGGATCTGAGCAAACATTTAAATGTTAGCGAGGCAAATAAATTACACCTTGATAATGTTATACAATCGCAAAATCTTTCTAATTATTTTAACATAATATTGATTGCCTGCTATGGAAGCTTTTATGTGACTGGAACAGTTTTTCGGATAGTGATAGCCAAGTGTTTGTAAAAAATAATGGTACTTTTTAATGTAAGTACAAATGCTTTTTAAATTTAATTCGACAATGTCTAAACCATACAAAATGGTGCCAAACAAAAAATATTAAAGACATGCCTCGTTACCTGCAAGAAAAATTTCTAAACCTAATAATCAATTTCTGAGGCAAAAGTATCAAACTTAAAGTATTAGATCTAATTAGAGAGGCGAAACACTTTTCCAAAATTTAAATTGTACACCGAACGCTTGTAGGCAAGAGCAAGTTTTTATTTGTGTAGGATATGGTAATATAAATATAACCCCCAAAACTATTGTGGTAGTATATTCTGCATGTCCTTTTCTTATCAAAAATACGGTAGGTAAAGATTTTACAAAATCTGTCGCATCAGTATTAGAAAAAATTGAATTTAAATATCAATAATTTGCGAGTCAGTGTTATGACAATGAGGCAAACATGTAACGTAAACACAATATTTTACAAATAAACTATCCTCTTTTCCACTATATGTCTGTCGGGAGCCTGCGTAGAAGTACTTGTTTTTGTTAGTCACTGTCCGGTTACTGTTTGTTACGCTATTACTGAAAATTCTTAAATTTATTCACTTAATCTTAAACTCTTGTAAATTAAAAATGAGTAAACAGACTCAACTCTTTAAAACGAAAACTGTAAATGTCATTAAAGAATCTAAAATCCGATCGAATAATGCTGAAATCAAGAGGGAAACAACTGAGCGAAAAATGTAGAAAAGCTGCAAACCGCTAGTACAAATCAGAATAAATGAGATTTCACATATATTGAGACATGAAACATTCAACTACATCAAAGGTGTAGTACGTTCCGAAATTATATGGAACAATGTAATGAATCGAGCTAAGTGGCTACGTCATCTTGACTTAAAATATAAATTTTTTGTAATAAACATATCAATTTTTTTAAACGCAGAAACCAAACTAAAGTCAAGAAAGAAAAGTATGAAAACATTTTCATCCCATAATTAAGCTTTCTTGAAAGTATCTTTAATATATCATAAAGAAGTGCTTAAACAAAAATCAACCATTTACTGTAGCCAAACAATTAATATTTCCGGGTCTCGTTAATGCACCTATACAAATACTAAGTAAAAAATGTTTCCAGAAAATAAGATTCATATCTCCTTCTAGCAATACAGTCGGACGAAGAATGTAGAACAGCAATTGCTGTTAAAAGCACGTCAGTCTAAAAGTGGTTATTCTTTCTATCAAACGAGTCTACTGATATAATAAAGAAAGCTATGTTGCTCGTTTATGCTAAATATGTTGACTTCACCTGCAAAAAAAATTTGTTATGGAGAGTTTATGGTTGGTTGGGAATTACCGAGGCGTACAACTGAAAATAAAGTTTGCAAAGTATTAAATGTCTACATACAATGGAAAAACTTTTCCTAAAAAAATAATGTTGGTTTGTGCACGAATTGTTAGGCTTCAATGACAGGACGAAGAGCAGGACTTGCAAGTTTCATAAAGAATGAAAGAAGTCAATATTTACAAATAACATACTGTATTACTTATAGAAAAATGCTGGTATCAGAAAGAATGAATCCGAAACTCTATGACGCGCTATCAACTGCGGTGTAAGTTCTATACTTTTTCAAAAACCAAGCGCTTAATTCAAGATTATTTTCGATTCTATGGGAGGAAATAGAATTACTCTATGTCAAGCTATTGTCGCATACATTGGTTTGCTGCCTCACTCGAGCACACGTTTTAAAAAAACTTTATGCGTTCAGAGATGAAATATATATTTTTTCTTAATGATTGTAAATCCGATATGACCAACAATTTTCACAATTTTCCAATTGATAAATAAATTAAATCTTATTCTTCGGGAACCATCAAGTACAGTTCCTGACCGAGAAAATAAGATTTAATCTTCAGATTAAAATTAAAGATACAAAACGGCAGAATATAAGAAGATTGTCTTGATGAATTTGCTTCGTTCTCTGAATTCGTTTCTGATATGAATGACTTAAACACACTAGTAATATTTTTATGCGTTAAACTTTACCTAGAAATTCTTAAAACATATTTAGGAAAATATTTTTAGAGTTCTGATGTTAGATCTGTGAACTCGTTGGTAATTGATTCACTCCTACCATGAGCAAATTACAATTTATCCCTTTCACAATAAGAACAATTAACCAATTTCAGATCCGTACCTAAAGACAATTAAAAGCAGTTACAATAGTAAATTTACGTTTTGAATTACAATTCGTGAAGTATATCCGGTACTGAAGGACAACGCATTTACAAGATTTTATTGAAATTTTTTACTTTATATTTTTGGAACACATTGACGTCTTATGAACAATCAACGTCCCAGTTCAATCAAGAACTATCTAGCACCACAAACCACACCCTAAACCACACCTCTATCCAATTAGAATTACTTTATTATTAAAATTATGGAAAATATGCTTTTATTCTTTTTTATTTGGTGAGGTGTTTGACCTAAATTCCCTAACAATAAAGTTGTTTGCGAACTGTCTAACTCACCTGTACTTCAAATTTCTTAATACATCAATTAAAATTGTATTTTGAAATCCCTATCAGGATTTATTATAGAAAAAAACCGATATACCCACACAATCAAGCGCATATTTTTCATTTTTTACAACACCTGTATTGATTAACAAGTTGCTATCTAATTTACAATAATATTTCTATCGAATTCTTGCCTTTTATTTCTGATTTGGACATGTTTTCGGGTTTATATATTCATAATACAAAAAACAGTACCTAATAAATTATTGTAAATAGACTTTCACGATCGTATTATATAAAAGAATTAAAATTCTACACACGTTGCCATACACAAATATACGATAAATGTTTTCAACTTCAAACCTTTACAGAATTTTATTTTAAAAAAAAATCTTTACCGTGATTATCTTTAACAGAAATTTTACAATAGCGACTTTTTGATTATGCCATTTATAAATGCATAGACTTTATGAGTCAATGCACAGGACTGTACAACATTATTTATTTAGAATGGGCAATCTCTAAGATCGAGATACTAGATAATAAAATATTATGATTTAGCCCAACATGCATTATATTAATTTAGCCTGTATGAGTGATGCAGAGTGTTCAATCTTGAAAAATGCTCGCATAACATTTTTCAAGCGGTCTGTCGGGAATCGAATAGGGGACTTTGGACTCAGTAGTCACACGCAAACCTACCTTATCCACGGAGCCGCCTGAATGCCATTGACAACGTGACTGCCTTCATTCATGGTCCCAACTATAAAGGTGAGCAGCTCAGTAGGAATGAGACGGAAATAACCAAGTGGCTACAACAGAAGTACATATACCAACGTACCCTAAACGCAACAAGTTTCTCTGTTTTTAGAACGTGAGTTTTTTAGGTAATCGGTATCCATTATTTTACACTTACGTAGTTATTCCGAGAAAGAACATAGCACAACTGAAAATAAAATTTTGATTATGTACACAAGAGGTTAAGGATTTCTGCTACCTTGAAAGCCAAATAACGCAAGATGGGAAAAGCGCAAAGGATATAAAACAAAGATTAGCACAAGGTTGCGCTACATTTAACAAGCAACTACTGTGTTCAAAGACAACAAACGTAGAAACAAGGAAAAGATTGCTTAAAAACATATGTGTGGAGCACAGCACTGTACGGTTGTACAGTTGTTGTAGTGTGGTGCTACAGACGGATGATGAAAATATCATGGACAGACAAAGTTAAGAACGAAAAGGTACTAAGGAGAAAAACGAAATATGTGGAAAACGGTAAAAAATAGAAGAGATAGGATGACAGGCGACATACTACGGCATGAGGGAATAGTGCGAAATATATTAGAAGCAGAGATAAGAAAAAAGAGAAGCAGAGGTAGACCTAGGTTAAACTACTGCACCCAGATAGTGAAAGATTTGTAGGCTAGCTCAGAATAGAAATCAATGGAGGTACGCATCCAACCAGTTCCAAGATGGATAAATTAAAGACAAAAAAAGTAACTGCACTTAAACATGATGTTTATTATAAGCAACTACAGGTATTGGTTGAGAAATATTCTAGAATAATGTTAATTGTGTGAAAGGGTTTACTGGAAAACTATTAATTCGCAAATGTCTAAGCGTTGGGGGATCTGGGCAGCCACAGACTGCTTAACCCCTTCACTGAATCTTGCTGAAATAGGGCATTTAATTAGAAAACAATAAAAGCGGAACCGAGCTGTATACAGGCTGTGTGAAAATTTCAGGGAACTGTGCAGGCTAACTCAGAATATAAATAAGTGCAGGTACGTGTCCAACCAGTTTTGAGACGGAAAACCTAATGACGAAAAAATAAGCGCAGATAAATCTGATGACTATTTTAAACAACTACAGGTGTTGGTTGTGAAATATTTGCAACTAATGTTGACTGTGCGAAAACATATATTGGAAAAAGTATTAAATTGGTAAATGTTCAAGTGTTGGGAGAACTTGACAGCCACAGGCTGCTTACCCCTTTTCACAACCACTAAATGTCGGAGAAATAGGGTATATAATTGTAAAACAATAGAGGGGGACCAAGCTGCATCTAACAAGATAGAACAGCGGCTATGATGAAAGACAACAAACCCAGAAACAAGAAGAAAATTGTTGACAGCATATGTGTGGAGCACAGCACAGTATGCCTATAAAAAATGAGCAGTAGGAAAAGCAGACATAAAACGGTAGCAGCCCTTTGGAAAGCTGTGCTTCAGATGTATGAGGTTGATAGCATGGACTGACAAAGTTAATAACAAATAGGTTATAAAAATAGTTGGGAACAAAGATATCTGTGAAAAAAAAATAGGAGAAATAGAAAGGCAAAATACGTTCTAAGGCATTTTTGGGAAATAGTATGAGATTTATTACAAGCAGAGATAGGAAAAAGGAAGTAGATGTAGACCTAGATCTGATAGTAATAGATGCAAACTGTGCAAATTTCAGGGGAATGTGTAGGTTAGTTCAGAATAGGAAACAATGATGGTACGCGTCTAACCAGTTCTAGGACTGAAGACCTAATGATGATGATATGTACACTCCTTTTTTTGTTTGGGCTAAAAAGTAGCAGCGAATGGTCCAGTTACCTAAATATAGAGTCGACGAAAAAAACAGGTGGGCATCGTGTTGCACATCTAATTTATTATGGACTAATAGAAATAGCATATTTCTGACAAGACGGAATTACAACACTAATTATTCTTTACATTCAAACATTAAAGTTATTACTATACTACATTCGCATTAATGTTAGGATTACGTCAAATGTAGTAATGAAGTATTGACAAATGCATGCAAATGAATGCCTAGAATTGCTCTTGAATTACACTGTCATTTAATATAATAAATGTGGACAGCTGTACGGTGTTGCCACCAATTCCTCTTGCAAATCGAAGCAAGTGTCATTCGACATCTATTATGTAATTGTATTGCCAGTTCTTGTTTTTTTTACCGTTTATGATCTTAACTTTTTTATAACACAGAACTAAAATCTATTATTTGAATTGGAAATATTAGATATTGACAGTGCCTAAACCGTTGGATGCCCGTGCTAATGTAACGGTAGCTTCGCTAATAGACCATTTTAAGAAAGAAAATGATAATAATGGGCCTCTTCTACCATTCACTTCTGTAATAGACGTAAGAGATTTCTATATTTATGTGTTTGATTCCGCTCGAATGAATAATTTTAAATTTGATGACAGTTGTTTTGTTAGGTTATAAACAGTTTTATACGTTGTTTGTTATAACGAGTCGCATCAGCATTAGATATTAGTATAGACACTGTAAACAGCATTGGATCTAAGTTCGATAGGGTGCAATGCTAAGAGCTCTAAAAAAATTACCCTACGCAAGAAACCTGTCGTTGATATTGATGACTTTGATAAAGATGCAATTATAAATGTAATCTACCGGAGTATAAACACAGTTAATAGTTTTGAAAAACGTTGGCAAACGATTTATCTATTTTGTATTTTAAAGGAGCACATTACTGTAACAACTTTACAAGAGAACCTTTGTCAACGAAATGTTTTTAAATTAGAGCTTCTTTGTAGACAATTTTAACGACTACGTGATTTCGGCATAAAAAAGGTGATTCCGTCGTGGTTTGATGGAAGTACCTAATGTCTGAAATATTTACCTAATCAACCGTCCGTCGAGGGTCTGTAAAGACCAGTCAAGACGGTAAATTAAGGCCAGGCAGACTAAACTCAGCGGCGTAGGTCGTGGTTCAAACTCTTAACTAAAACCTTGCTTGTACTTACCAAAGATGCGATATGGATAAAAATCATCAATACATATATTAACAATTTATAATAAACATGGGCGCCAATCAGCGGAAAGGCACTGATACCTAATAAAAGTAATCATGAAATAAACTCGTAGTTTAGAAAAAGCAATAACTTTTTATTATATCATCGACTGTCAGGAAAAGCATGTATAAACAAATAAATAAACAGTCTGGAACTCGAAATGCAATAAGGCCTACAGGGCCCACTATTCCGACATAAAATAACGTAACTCTATCTAACCTAATTGTTATCTTGGGACGTGCACGTCGTCACATATACCTAACCTTAGCCTAACTATGATTAACTTAATACCTTTAATTAATTTAACAAAAGCACTTGGAAACACAACTATGCAGTACCGTCCTTTCAACACGGTATCCGTATGTACAAATTAAATCAAATATTCCAGGGGTTAATACCGCATGCTCTCTTCACTGATTATTTCCGGAACACGCGACGTAATTTACTGTCAATATAACTCACTACAAAAGCAAACCGGCCTATTAATCGCAACAACAGCTCCCGCACCCCGTCGTTAGTGTCTATGTAAAATTAATTAACGGGGTTGCTTTGTTCAATTCCTATAAATGTAACATGGGCTGTTAACATGTGCTGTAACCGATTGGTGAAACAGCCACCACAAAATAAACTCAGTCTTTCCCTACAATTCAATAATGGTCTACATAAATCGATGTAGTATCAAAATGAAATTTATAGCAAAGGGTTACTTGCATTATTAAAAATAAATGTCCTTTCAAACAAAATAAGTACTTACGTGTTCTAAGTAACACTCAAACACGTCTTCACCCAAAGACACACATCAAAAAAAGCCCGGAATCCTTGCCGTTTCTTTACATCTGCCCACATTCCTGCAAACCCCCAATGAATTCGTCCGGCCCTGCGGCCGCACCATATGTTTAAATACCAGAAACTAACCCTCTCAATACATTGTATTGTAAATATTATGCGATCCCAGGTACCGTAGATGTAAAACGAAAGCTTTTTAAAATATAGAAGCATTCGCTTGTATGAGATTATTCCACCACGGTCTATGCAGGCTTTGTAACCCGTACATATAATAATTCAACCACGGTTCGTGAAATATACAAGTAATAATTAAATTGTGTCAACTGATAATAATCTAAGTTTTGGTACTTAGTAGCGTAACATTATATAAGAAATAATGATACAATTTTATGCTCAACAAAGCGATTGAAAATCGGGTTGTTACATGTCGTTTGAAAGAGTTACAAAGCAGGTGGGATAGAAAAGTAGCAGTTGACTATGAAAATACACTACCGTTGATTATCAATGTAGATAATGAAGAGGACGACGACACTCTGTGGAATAATGGAGCATAAGTTACAATTGCTTTACAGCTTTAGCACAATATAAATAAACATATTTATTATACTAATTTTTTTTATTTAAGAATGTATTCTTTTGTCAGTAAATCGAGATTGATATGAATATATACTTTTTAGTTAAATAATTCTGTATTCGAATTAATATGGGAAATTATTAATTTAACAAAAAAATCTTTGAGATGTGGCATTTAATTCTGCCATAATTCTTTAAAAAAGCTAAATAAGGTGTATCAAGCAGTTAACCTAAATTGTTATATTACCTCTTAAAACTAATAATAATTTGAGGATAAATAAGTGAGAATTGGTATAGCAATTTTAAGTTAATTGTGCATTGGTCCTGTAATTGATATAAAAATTAAATGCTGTTATAATTAGTAAAATTTAAGTAAATATAAACTCGAATTTTTTTTATATTCACAGTTAAAACTGATTCAGCAGCTAACAATACCAGTTCAGTAACAGTGAATAAGACAATCCAACATTAAACTCTCAAAATAAATACCCCAGGATAGTAAAATGTTTTAACACCCAAGATGGAAAGAAAAAATTCTCAGAAAGAAACCTGACAACCTACAATAACGTCAAGTATCTACAAAAGGAACAACAAACAGATAACTACGAAGAGACAGGTAACCTACGCAAATGCAAATTCTGTAGCCTAATGTACAAAGGACTGCAGGGTCTCGAACTAGTAGAGTAGACGGTCTTCTATCAGCACACTTACAAGATATGTTATCCTTCTCTTTTGACACAAATGCACAAAAACTTCCAAGTTCTTTGACTGCCTTATGCAATTACATACTAGCCGATAAAGTCAATCCGAAAATGTCTCATTTTATACGGAGCCTTTCTATGCGCCTTTTAAAAAAAAGATGGCGGAATCCGCCCAATCGCTATCGGCACACTCTATCGAAGACTAGTTGCCAAACATGCTGTCGAAAAATACTCAACTAATCTCACAGGCCTCCAATCAATCCTATCCAAACAAAGTCCTCAAAATTGACTTCCACAATGCTTTCAATAGCATACACAGGAATACAATTTTCACACTTTTCTCAAACATATTCCATACCTAATCCATTCCTTTCTCAATGGTACATGTCTCTGTAATGATATTTTACCCACGTCAACGTGACGCTTCAAGTAGTTATAAGTTAATTGTATGCCAACCACATGTTATACCGCTTTTTTTGGTTAATAAATATACAAATCGAGTCGGCCGAGCAGCGGTATAAATCAACGTGCTTTTGCGAGAGAGATCAGTCTGCTTTGCCAACTCGCTCTGAAAAGTTAAATACTCTTTTACTACTGTGCCCATAGCCAGTGTTAAATAGTTAGTACCTACCACACCGTACCAATAGCCAGTGCCCCGAACCCATAGACGTCGTGCCTATAGCCGATGTCTACTCTCTTTTCTCGCTGCGCCCAAAGCCAGCTATTACCACTGCCGTGTTCATAGCCGGCATTCAACATCGCCCGGTGTCATGCCCATTGCCGATACCCATAATTTGGGTTTGCCGTGCCCACTGTCGGTTCACTTATACCTTTCTTCATTTTAGTTTCCTATTGTCATAGAGTACGTCGGTAGACCTAGGCTCGCGTAACGGAGCCGGTAGGTCTAGCAACCACTAGACCACTGTAGTACCATACCAAATACTAGTTAGTGACCACTGTCCACTGTCACGCCGGTGACTTAGGAGAAGGTACATAACATCTCCATCATATCTGAATTTCGACCTTAGAATAATTCTTCCGAATAGCTAGTTCCACAAAAGGAACCGCTAGGTTCGCTCCTTTTTTGTTTAGCGATTGTTGCCCTATCAAAAAGCATTGATACGGAATTCAACTGCTGGTACTTAGACGATGGTTGTTTAGGAGGCAATACCGAGTTCCTTTTAGACAACCTCAGAAAAATAATCCACTTTTCCTCCTATCTTGGTTTAGAACTAAACTTTAATAAATGCCAGTTATTATTTCTTACTCCACCTAAAAACTATACAGTCCTTTTATTTCAATTCATAGTACCAAACATCAATCTTCCTCCTAAACCCGAATAGACCTTACGCAGAGTACCCTTCTGATTCGAAGCACTTAAGTCTTGTTTCCAAAATAATATTAAAACCATCTACCTAATCTCGGATAAGCTTCGCGAACTAAATTTACCATCTCACATTCCTTTTTTCTTTTAAAAAATTCGCTAACAATTCCAAAGTTCCTGTGTACCCTAAGATGTTACCCAACTTGGCTAAGAGATAACTTACTAGAATCTTTTGATTGCCTCTTACGGACAATTTTAAAAGAAATGATCAATGTTCATTTAAAGATATAAAATGAACTCAAGCAATACCTCCCGTAAATAAGAGCAGACTCGGAATACGCCTATCAAAATTTCTTCCTCTACCTTCATGTTTGTTATCGTTCAACTCAACATTACCATTAATTACGCAGGTTCTGCAAAAACTTAATTCATAACCAAAGCTATTTTACAGGAGCAAAATTGTGGTTCTTGCGAACAAAAAAATCTATAGTAGAACACACAAAGTGTACCTAAAGGAACTGGGATCAACCTTTATTGGATATCGTTTCGAGAAATCTGCTAGAATTAGCTACTGCTCATTCCGATAAAACCCGTATTCAAGCAGTTTTCTCGTAATATGCCGGAGAATGGTTGAATATCTTTTCAGCGTAATCTTTGGGTACACTTCTAGACAACTATTCCTTCAGAATTGCAATTGGTTTAAGGCTAGAGGTACAATTATGTATTCCATACAACTACATTTGGGAAACACCTGTAAATGAGCCATGGATTGAGTTGCCATTTCAGCGCCGGACGACAATCCAGACACAATGCAGTCAACGACCTAATTCGCCGTGCTTTGGTTTCTGCTAAAGTTCCAGCAATCTTAAAGCGAAATCACTTACATAGAAATTTTGAATAGCGTCCAGAAAAATCACACTCATTCCACGGAAATTTGGTAATGCAGTGGTTTGGGATTTTACTTGCTGTGATATTCTTGTCCCATCGCATATCGCAGTGTTTAATAATGCAGGCGCGGCAGTTAAAAAGTGAAACTTTAAAACAAAGAAATATTCAAATTTAGCATATATATATATATATATATATATATATATATATATATATATATATATATATATATATATATAGAATTTAGGCTAACATTAGTAATGTAGCATTTAATCCAGTTGTGACGTCATTCTAAAGTTAAAGCAAATAGATTATAATTACCTAACATAAAATTCTTTCTCTTCGACTACCAGGTCGATATATTTGTTTATATAACCTTACAATACGGAGGTATCAATATTTTCGTAAATATCTCCGTTTATTGTAATATCAGAAAAATTCAGGAAATAACAATATTAACATTGCTATTTTGTTTCCGATATAAAATCCTATTTCTATTTTGATGCTGTTTATACAGTAACATAAAAATAAAATCGTGCCCTAGATTTGGTCAACCACCAATAGAAAATCCTAATTATGGCTCACACAACTGCAATTGAATATCAGTGGTTTTATAGGCAGCAAAAACATGTTCCAAGTTAAAATCAATTGACCTCATATCAGAATTTTTCAGTACTTTCGCTGTGATAAAGTGATGTTTAAAGCATTCTAGCAATGCTATTAATTAAAATTGAACCGCTGATAATGGGTTTGTTCCAAGAATTGAACGAACAATACCTAGCTCCTATGCAGTGGAATAAATACTCTACAGGAAACTTGATTACATTCCACAATGCAGTCGATTCGAGGAAACTTCGATTACGCTTTAATGTCGGCAAGCGCTGGAGGGCAGTTGAATATGTCCTTAAATTACAACCCATGTAATCGAACAAATAAACTATACCCTAGGATGCACACGTTCTTGGAACACTATTAATAGTGGTAAATCAAATTGCGATCCTATTAAATATATTGTACATGTAGCTTCATAGCCGGTAGATGAAGTAATTTGTAAGCTATTTTTGAGTGCATTTTCAACGCCTGATATATCTTTTGAAAGTACATTTATCAGTTTCAAATGATATAAATTATATTCTACTATGTTGGACTCAGAATACCGTTTGTACATTCTCACTAATTATTTTACTACAATAGCCCAAATATTCATAAAACCTGTTATTAGACTAAAAGAAAGAACGACCATAGCACGATGTGTATATTTGCTTAAACTTTCTATAGTGAATAACCAAAAAAGCAAGTGAAGCTGAATAACATGAAAACACGTAAACGACCGTAGTTACTTATTACTTTTAATAACTTTTGAATCGGCAATACAGCAGATTTTATTAATAGTTATAGAATTTAGGAATCGATATCACGGAGAACTCGCGATTGCTATTGAACTTTTGCTCTAAAACCGGTTACCCATGTTGTTGCAAGGCGTCGGAAAGTGTACCCTTGAAACAACAATGCATTTGAATACGGTGCATCTTTATACACAAAGATGATTAACATTGAAAAAATGTCATATAGAAATTATATTGCCTTATTTGATAAACATCCAACGTCGTAAATTCCAGAAAACTCGAAGAAAGCTGAATTACTTGATAATTATTTGTATAGAAAATATTTGAGAAGTACCCCGTATAAAGTGTATTAATGCATGAAAACCGTGATTGTTATACAGTTTAATCGCGTTCAGATAAAGCAAAGGTATTTATTCGCAAAGCTTATTAAAAAACTTCAGTTTTATAAGCCAATGATTAATTTACGTTCAAATGCGTGGAAATCGCATATTCTAAAAGATTTTCAATTTACAATTCATAATTAAAGAGATCATATTCAAATGCATAAAGTACTCTACAATGAATTTACGATAGATGAAAAGTGTAATGATTAAGTTTAAACATTAGATTTGACAACAAAAGTAAGTCTGTATTTCTAATTGAGGCACATAGTTAATAAATCCATGTTCTAGACAACTATAAAATGTTGCGATATCCGCGGATGTAAACGTCCGTCGTATTGTTGTAAGAGTAAGGCGGTAAATATAAGACAGTAAAACAATAAACTCTCGGAAGTTGACAGCCCTCGTAAGTACAACATACCTTCTAAAATAAACGGGAATGGTAATAGAATAATACACCCACCTACTCGAACAAATAGAACGTAGAAATGACACACTACATGAACCACAAAAATTCTCGATATTTACTTAAGTAGAGCGCTCGCCTTTATAAAAGGTAATTAGTGTTGAATAGTGGTCCGTCTTGATTGATACGTCAGCATACAGTCTACCTAATTAGACAATACGTTACGTAGTTTAACGTTCTACCTTTTATATTTACTAGTGCAAACTATTTAAATACGGTTTAAGAGGAGTGTATAATTATAAATAACTAAGACTACCGCAAGATAAAGTTCTCTTAATGCATATATGATTGAAATGGTTTGTAATATGTTATATGAATTAATTGGCACGAAAGGGCGTACTTTTTAAAACGATTTAAATGATTTTGGAGCATGGATTGGTAATTACGTTCTGGAAGAAGCCAACAGTAAGCAGAACTGTAACGACAAAATAAAATACCTTGTTTAAATTTCTAAAAGGAATCTTATTTATAGATTATTTAGTTAAGTTGCATAATAGGAACTCTTTGTGTGCAACAATTTTAATTTAAGAGTAAGAGTTGTGTGTAGAATCAGTAAAATTAACGGTGATTACTGAACCGTTTAAAGGGAAGTATATTAAAGTACGTGACCTATTAAAGTAAATTTTGTACATATTAAAGAAAATTCAATTATGGACTTGTTTATGAATGATATTCACAAGATTAAGATTTGTTAAAATAAGTGAGTGATCATCTTAGTTTTAAGAAAATGATTTGTACTCCATTTTTAATATATTAGGTTTGCGTTGAGAGGAAGTTATTTTTCAACGAGGTTGTATTGATGATATTTTTCACAAAAAAAGCTCGTGGATGTGTTAATTTGTATTTGAAAGGTGGTTTGTAAAAGGATATTTCGTATTATTATAAATCTTATGAACAATTGCAGTGGCTTTATTTATCAGACAGCTAGCAAAAATAATTAAACGATCGACAATTTAAAGCTTTCATTACAGCATTTTTTATAGGGAATTAATCATTTCCACCACACATTCTAATCAGAGTCTAAGTTATTAACGTCTGATGTAAAATGAATTCAAATAAGTGTCGAAATAAATGCATCTGCTTGGTATAAATAATTGATGTTAGTGGTTGACATAAATTAACAGTTGCTAATTAGTAAATTAATACTGCTCCGATTGTTAATTGTAAGTGCATCGAGTATTAATTGAGAACATAATATTGTCGCCTTAAAGAGGTTAATACTGTAAGTGACTAGCTAGAATAAATTGCACTTAGTACATTGGAATTCTACTGAAAATGCTAGTGGGAAAGGGCTTGTATTTTCAATTAATAATAATGAACTATTATTCAAGAAAAGTTTCGTTACATTGACCCAGTGTGTGGGGTAGTATTGAAAAATACATTTGAACGATCTTCTTTCGCATGCCTTTCACTCGCAAACAACAACAAAATATAGACCGTAAATTTCTTTGCTTTTGAAAGACTTCAAATCAGGCTTTTAAAAAAACGCGGATAAATTGGACCAAATCTGCGAACCCATCAAAAAATTGTAAGAAAATTTCACGAAATTAAATGAAAATGCAAAAAAATGAACGAGACGACGGTGTAACTAAAAGAAGGTACAAGAAAAATTTCACCAACACGCAAAAGCGGTTTAACAAAAATCAGTAAAGGGTATATTCAATCGAGAGAAGAATTTATACAGAAAACCTTCAAAACTGCGATTTATAGAAATTGTAAGTGCAGTTGATGGACAACTCGCAAGAAATAACAGCTAAGTTGTTAATTACCTTGCAAAAAATAAAAAAGGAACTCTGAGGATGAACGAACAAATTAATTCGCTAAAAGTACAAGCACTAGAAAGAACTCTCGGCTGCAATGCTACATCAACACACATACATCAGAATTTAAAAATATCGCGGAACAAGGATCGTAATGAAAGTTTATTACAATTTTTTATATCCGCCATAGATAGTATGTTCTATTTCCTGATATTGTTACAATTTGTCAAATGTATCTCACCTGATAATTTAATAATTGGTATAATGTTAGTAAGGTTATTTCCTGAGTTTTGTTTACATTCCTATTGTAACAAATTTTTCTTGTTAGAAACTGTCGACAAGATGGCGGTAGAGAAGTAAATAATACTAATGGTGTTTGTAAAATGTAATTACCATTATTTAAATATAAAAAAATGTATTTACTCATAATATCGAGCATAAACAGAGCGATTTTGAATGAAATTTGAATTTAATTTAGTGCTATTAATAAGTAAACTCAAGTATTTAACTACTCTTGGAAATAGTTTGATATTTCATAATTATTGAGTATGTAAGGAACCTAACTTATAGTGGCTGTATTCTAGAAAAGTCACGCTTCTGTATTTGAACACTAATAATAAATTAATCTGCTTAACAGATTTAATTTCATGGTATGTTGTTTATAACGTGAAGAGTGTAATCTAACCTGAGCACATCTGAAAAAAGACAGAAACTATTATAAATTTTTGAATGTTACACTTCCTCAGATCTTTGCATAATTAAGGTTTTTAAGGTCTCGCTCTCCATTGCTTCAAAAATATTACTTTGTTTATTTAATGAATAGCAATGTTATACTTCAACTGTTAAAAACAAAAAGAAAGAAAAATATCTTAATTTGTTTAAAGAAGTAGTAGAGACCTATTGACAGTAATATTTTGGTTGAAATGTATTTTACAAAATAAGCATGTTGCATTTAATAAGTTCGTGTTTGCAACTATTCAAACCTACTAATTTACAGTATACAATTCTGCTCTAAATCTTACATAACGAATGACGAGTCGCGAAAAATCTTCAGTCTTATATGTCACTTGGCTTTAAAAGAAATAAAACGCAAATCAAATCTTAAATAAACCTTGAATGAATCATTTTACTCAAGTTCTTGCTTTTATATTAATATTATCTTTATACATCATTCTCGAGATTTTTCCGGATGTTGCTAGAACATAATGTAATATTTTCGCGAATTTTACGTTTTTAATTATTTAATTAGGGTCAAGTTTATGATTTACGAGCATAGCAAGGCGTTTGTCAATCCTTGTCTAATGCGCGGAGTTTCTGTGCTGTTACTTCTCATCTTATTATTACAAGGAAACCTATAAATAATTTTTATCGATTTTTGTTACATTTTTATGTTCTCACGAGTTCTTTGAACCGGTGTTTTATTCGTAATTGGTTTTTATGATATTTCTTAGTATTTGATGACGAATTTGTCTTTATTAATCACGGTTAATCAAGGTTCTATGCTTCAAATGCGTTTTCTATGTTTTACGGACGCAATAAATGTAATCTTGCAACAATTAAAGCGAATATTTTATGCACGGAAAGTATATTTTTATAAAAAACAAATTTTTTAAATAACATTTGCAACATCCACATACAGTTTTTCTTTAACAACAATATCCTCGAAAAAATACTTGCATACAATCATTAAAAACTAAAATCCAATATTGTCAGAATGCCTTAAGTCCAAGATCAAACAATTATATGACCACCAAATAATTATTGACTTAAACTAAAATAGAGTCCAAATAAAATTCTAATTAGTATTTTCATTCACAAATCCTTATTATGAAAATCATACTATGTACAAACTTTTAAAAATTAAGATGGATACTTTTAATAGTCCCTTTTATATCAAATTCTAACGTAGCTAATCAGTTATGTTCAATAAATATTTCTAAATGAACAAACTTACCGAAATTCGACTTTATTCAATTTTGTTTCGGCTCTCTTAAGCCTTATGCGAGCGAATTATTTTCCAACAGCCCTATGAGGTAATCGATTATTCCATAAAGTTGTTGGAAACTAATTCGCTCTGACGAGCCTTAAGAAACCCGAAAAACCGGTCAGTGGATGTTTTCTCCTTTTGTGAAATAATAGATTATTGTTCTGTTAACGACAATACAACTATTAGCCCGATTTGTATAAATGAAAGAGCTTTTATTATTTTCATAAAAGTTTATTTACAGATACATCTTATTATTTCTTTTGTTGTACACAAATTCCTGACTGCAAACTGCAAATAGCTTGTCCTGTTATATATATATATATATATATATATATTGCTGTGATAAGGGGTTGTTTAAGGGTGCACTTTATAGTAAAGGTCATTTAGAAATGAGAAATTACCATAGGCAGCAGAAAACGGCATTTATTTAGGAAAGAATTAAGAAATAGAGATAGTTTGTAAATAGTAAGCAGTCAACACCCTGTATATAAAGTATAAATAGTTTTAAGCGACGCAGATAAACACAGGAAGACGCATAGTTGGCGTAGGAATGAGAAAAACATGCATTAAGTAGATAGTAAATATTTAATACCCTGTAGATAAAGTTTTAGTTAATTTAGGCATAGCAAGTAATGATATTTTTCAGTGGAAGCACGCGTATATTTATAAGTAAACGATAAAGTGTAATTAGACACGCATTCAAGAGAGTTCCAAACAATTAGATTAATACGGAGATAGAAATAGAGCTTCAGGTAGCTAATATAAATGCGTACAAATATCTAACCATTTTTGATAAGAAAGGAGATTAAAAATTGCGTGAACAACATGTAAATATGAAAATTAAAAGCCGAATTGCATCAGTTGTTTATGGAAAGGCAATTAGATCTATCAAAACACAGCATGTTGATAACGAAAGACAGCTGCAAGCAGGTTACAATTATGGGGAATCGTGGAGCATTACATCAGAAACTGCTTTAAATGTAATTATTTGATTGGTCAGAAATAAGCAACGAGTTCTAGACCATACCCACTGACGGAGTGGGAAATGAAGAATATATTAGCAAGCACCGTGATAACGAAGTTAGTTTTGAACTCATCAAAGGCCGAAGTGCGCCGTTATGAAATAAAATAACACGTAAATTTTAAAAGTGAAAGATACAATAAGTGCCAAGATGAAAATTATAATTGCCAATTAAACGGCTCTGAAGTACGGGGGAAAATAGAGTAATACAATTCTGAAGTCTGGGGGAACAGTAATACAATTTCGAAGTCTGGGGAACAGTAATACAATTTTGAAGTCCAGGGGAAAATACAGTAATACAATTTTGAAGTACGGGGGTAAACAAACCACAATTTCTAAGTCTGGAGAAAGAATAATACAATTTTAAGTTTGAGGAAATTGATTGATAAGAAGTAATAAGTTTGATATGAAACGACAATAAATTGGGGGTGCATAAATTAATAATAGTAGTCCATAGTGTAATGGCAATAATTTAAATGTAATCCAGAATTGGGGAAGATAATTTTTATTTCAAATGGAAGCGTCGATGTGAAGAAAATAAACCAGGTCAGATTTTTGGTTATTAGACATTTTGTTTTCTATATATTTTTTTATTTTGAATATTGAATTTGCTTAATATAATATGCTTGTGAAAAGTCAACAAAAGAAGTTGCATAAGTATAAAGTGAGTAATATGATAACAGGTTTAGAATATTCTACACTTTGTTGATAAAGATAATCGGTTTTTTTTTGGTGACTTTGGGTTTTGAGTAAATAGTATATGATAATAAATGAAATATACAACATTAACTAATTGAAAAGTGTAATTCAAATACTTTGCAAAAGCTGTACATGATATATTGGTTTCATTATATAAAATCGAAATTAACTGAATTTTATAATTCCAAATAAATGCTAGCCGAGGTTATATTTAAATAGCTCAAGGAGGAGCTACAAGTTGAATAGGAAATTGATAACACGCAAGGCGGTAACGTATCGAATTTTGCTATTGGCAGACAAGGTTGCTTCAAGATAAATCCAGTTAAGTTGATAGCAATATTAATAAGACAGCCGGAGGAGGAGATAATTGCAATCTTGTTTATTCATAGTAATATTAAAATGGTCGTCCAAAAGATGGAACGCGAATAATTTAGAGTACATAGCAAAATTAATAAGGCGCACAACATAGGGGTTCGATGATTTAGAGAGTAGCAAAGCAAATAAATATACAGCCCAACGTAGGGGCACGAGAATTCCAATAGCATAGCAATATATATATATATATATATATATATATATATATATATATATATATTTTGAATTGTGTTTTCTGCTATAACCTTTTTTAAAAAATTAATCAAAGTGGTATATCTTTAATAGTTTTTTTTTTAATTTTAAATCAGGTGTAAGTCAGAGTAATTTATGTAAGTAGAGAGTTATGCTGTTTGAATTTAATTGTACTAATTTTCATTAAATATTTCAACCTATGAAGAAGGCATAAAGGCAATGTCGGAACGTTGAATAAAAATTACAATTGAGCATTGTAGTTTTTTCCGGTAGAACGAGTGTATCTCAAGAATTCACAAAAATCGGTTGTTTACTTACTTTCGTTGGATAAATAATAGCAATTAATGTATATATATATATATATATATATATATATATATATATAAAAATGCCCTATTTTAGGATTATTGAGCCCCAATGTTATGAAATGTTAAATTAGGATTTTTACCCCGACTAGCTTACTGAATAAATTTTATTGAATCAAATAAAGCAATTCTAGAACACACAATATAATAATTGATAATATTAACAACACTCAAAATTTTCTTTGTGTATAAAATATCTACATATACCAGATTTATGCTTTTCTGAAAGTCAGAAAAATATCTTTTAATTATATTCAGGGACCTTCGAACGTTCCAAGATACCTATTCCATTTTCATATTTTTTTAAGTGACCTTCTTGATGACTCTTATAAATATACAATGTGTGGCAAATATTAAATTAAAAACAGTTTTTAATAATAAAGTGTATCAAGATTGCTAACCTGGAATGGGTTCTGGAGTTCTATCCTAATCTGTGATCTGCATCCCCTTGCTGTGTACGCTTTGCTTATTGATATGCCGTCCCAAATTGGAATATGTTCAAATTAGAATATCTCCATTTTTAAAATATCACCAAAATTAGAATATGTCCAAAATTAAAACCGTATCAAATTAAAGGTTCCAAATTAAAGGTCCCAAATTACAGGTCCCAAATTAAAAACCGTCTATCTATAGATCGGCTTACATTTCATTGCACAAATTCTCGCACTTTTAAATCTGATTTGTTTTGATTTTTACTTCACTAGTTACGTGAGTTTTTAACACTTTCAAACATTGTTGCTGCTCAGTTGAATATAGACTAAAATGTCGTTCCGTTACTATCGTATATATAAGCCCTTCCTCCAATTGTTTTCATTGGCGTGTTTACAATCTAGGCAGATACTTTTGCCTTATCTAGTAGAACTCGGAATTTTTATAAACTAAGGTTAAATCTTCGATGAATGCTCTGCTTGTCACGTCCGCATTTAGCATATTGTAGTATTATTTGAGCATTTCTAACTTTTGGCTTTCATTAACTCACGTATTTGGATGTTTGTTAATTTATTATATAATTGAACCGCCTGGTGTTTATTTGTTTCCACAGAATATTGGTTTTCTGAAGGAATGTGTTCTATTCTAGTCACGTAACGATTTTCTAATAATAATTTATTTAGGATGCGTTTACGTTGATATTTTCGACGCAATCGTTAAATATTTGCAATGCCAATTTATCTATGCTTCCCGGTGATTTAATTTTATGCCATTTATTGCGTTTTAGAATCTTACCTTTACTTGTAAACTACTCTTAGACATATTTATGTCCTCCTGCATTTAACTCCGTATATTTTATATACAGTGTCCTCTTAATTAACATTATGTAGAGTGACCGATTTACTCTTATAATTTCTGGAATTATTTGCTTCTCTTAAAGTTCAAGTTGCTTATATTTATCCTACAACCCCTAAAACTTAATCTAACCTTAAACTACCCTATTATCATAGTAATATATATACAGAGTTCCCTATTTCTTACACGTTGTATGGGTAACTCTGTTATTTGTGACATTAGAGAAAAGGTAAAATAGGGAAAGTAGTGCAGTTTTTAATGCCGAGTTCAGCCATGAAGAGATAATTAACATACAGGGTGTAGCAAAAGCGTTATACCAAAATAACGAAATTTTGATCTTTTCTGTTTTGCTTTGTGGTTCATTTACTATGATAGATACAGTAAAACGTTGTAGATGTTTTTTACATTATTTTAAAAGGAGAATAAGATAAACTTATTCGTTTTTACATGGCTTTGGTCATGTTCGAGTAAATAAGTGAGGTTATGTTTTTTTAAATGGAAACTATAATTGGCGGTAGTTCTGATAGAAAGGCATTTTTTTTCTCTTTTCAGTGATGTACTACAATGCACATGTTTAACATAAAAATTTTTGAAAAAATTTTGTTGTTATGAAATACGAAACTTGCTAT
The DNA here is from genome assembly GCA_036346225.1 of Platerodrilus igneus. Lineage (NCBI taxonomy): Eukaryota > Metazoa > Arthropoda > Insecta > Coleoptera > Lycidae > Platerodrilus > Platerodrilus igneus. The sequence goes on from JARFIW010001410.1 coordinate 361,002, forward strand.
TAAATAATAAAATACTTATGCATGACGTAACAAAAATATCAAAAACAAATTATGTTAAAAACTTTAAATATAATATCACTTCATAAGGTGTTGAAAGTGCCCACCATTTTGTTGAAGGCACAGCTCACATCGTTTTTTAACATAACGAAGTGCTTTTTCTATTGTGCGTGCATCAATGCTTGCAATTGCTGTTTGGATTCTAACTATTAAATCCTCAAGCGTTTGAGAAGTAGTAGAATACACTTTATTTTTTAAATCACCCCACAAATAAAAATCTAATGGCGTAAGTTGTGGTGAACGAGCAGGCCAATCAATTTCCATTTTGTTACCAATCACGTGCTCAAAGCGATCAGTTAAATATTGCTTCACTGATGTACCACTGTGTGCAGGGGCACCATTGTGTTGGAAATACTTTAGTCTGTAATGGATGTTAAGAGGTAATTCATCCAAATATTCTTCCAGTTGGTGTTTTAGGAAATTTAAGTAATTTGCAGCGCTCAAATTGTCGTTATAAAAAAAAGGTCCAATAATTTTTTCACAAAATATTCCACACCAACAATTAATACCAAATTGATGTTGATCTCTGGATTCACGCACAAAATTAGGATTTTCTTGAGAATAAAATACTTTGTTATGCCGATTAAATATTCCGTTATTTGTAAATTTAATCTCGTCAGTAAACATAATGGTTCTTCAAAAATATGAATCCTCTTCACATTTATTAAGGTACCAACGACAAAATGTTATCCGTCTTTGATTATCCACTGGATACAATGTATTCGAAATAGAATAGTGATAGGGATGATATTTCCGACTTTTCAGAATACACCTCACAGTTTCCTTAGAAGTTGCACAGTGGTTTGCAATTTCGGCAGTAGAAGATTCTAGTTTATAGTTAACAAACGCCAACACATTCGTTTCAACAGTTTCTTCATATTTTCGTAAGAATTTAGGTTTGATAAATGCACCATATGCCTTAAGATTATTTTCAAGTTTGCTAAATATCCGACAGTGTGGTTGATTACGTTCCATGTATCTTTCAAAGTACAAATCCGCTGCTGCACGTGATTTACGATTCGAAGAATAGTAGCAAAAGAGCATGTCATTTTTTTCTTCATTTGTATAGGACATTCTAACTATTAGAAGAAAATAATGTACGTATAAGCACAAAATGACAGTACTATCTAATTTCTGTTATTCAAACAAGTGAAATCTATTGTTATGTGTCATATGGCAACTTGATTCTTAAAATCAGCTCAAATATTCACATATTATTTAATACAAAGTTTTGTATTTCATAAAAACAAAATTTTTTCAAAAATTTTTATGTTGAACATGTGCATTGTAGTATATCACTGAAAAGAGAAAAAAAATGCCTTTCTATCAGAACTACCGCCAATTATGGTTTCCATTTAAAAAAACATAACCTCACTTATTTACTCGAACATGACCAAAGCCATGTAAAAACGAATAAGTTTATCTTATTTTCCTTTTAAAATAATGTAAAAAACATCTACAACGTTTTACTGTATCTATCATAATAAATGAACCACGAAGCAAAACAGAAAAGATCAAAATTTCGTTATTTTGGTATAACGCTTTTGCTACACCCTGTATGTTAATTGTCGCTTCATGGCTGAATTCGGTATTAAAAACTGCACTACTTTCCCTATTTAACCTTTTCTTTAATGTCACAAATAACAGAGTTACCCATACAACGTGTAAGAAATAGGGCACCCTGTATATATATATATATATATATATATATATATATCAGTTTCAGCAATTTTATTTGATTGCATAATGTGCTTCACATCAAGTAAAATTGATGAAAGTGTAAATAAATTTAATGCATATCATCCAAATTACGTTTTACAAAGAAAATTGAAATTAACAACTCAATTACTTTCTTGGATTTAGAAATTAATTATGATAAAGCAGGAAAAATCTAGACTAACTAGCAAAACAAAAAAGCTTGGAGGTGGATATACTTAAATTATAACACAATTGCTCCCAACCAATACAAGAAAAGCGTGGTTAATAACTTAATTGAAACAGCGGTTAAATTGTCGCATAATAAATACAGATCAAAAAATATAAATAAAGTAAAGAAAATTTTGAATCACAGTAATTACCCCGGTAAATTCAATAAACCCATAATAAAGAAAAAAGTAAATGACATATTTAACAATTCTACTAAACCAAAAGAAATAAACGGAACAAATCAAAATATAACAACAATAGGTATCGAACACGTTCCCGGGTTATACGAAAAGATAAAAAAGTACTTAAGAAACCATAATATAAAAATAGTGCACAAACCTAATAATGTTTCCAAAACCTTTTTTACAAAATTAAAACCCATAATTAAAAATAAAGACAAAGCGTATGTGATTTATAAAATTAATTGTAGGGACTGCCAACGATGTTATATTGGGAACACCAAGCAAGATTTACACACAAGGGTATACGAACCTGGAAACAATTCATATCCAGAGAAATGAACATTTGATAAATTCAAAAGTTGGCAGGAAAACCTTTGAAATATTTATTTTAATATAATTCGTATGAAATAAATATGATATTGCATCTAGAGTGAAAATAATCTATTAGAATTTATAAAAGTTAAAGATAACATTTCCTTAATGGTCCTTCACGACAAATGCAAAGGATAAACATGACTATAGTCTGTGAACTAACTCCTAATAGATAGGAGAAAAAAGAAAAGAATTTTTAATATTTTGTTTTGTTTGTAGATAAATTTTAACTATTTATGTACTTGAGGATTTTAAACAACCTGACTTAAAATTGATATTATTAATTTGTAGGTACGTAAATTAAAAAAATGTAGAGGTAAGTAATCAAAAGTAATGGTAGTATTTATTGTGATGATTTTTGAAAACGGTCCTAAATGACCGAATCGTGTAAAATGTATTAAATGGATTAAACCATCTAAGAGTTTTATTCAGCAGTGACCTAAATCCAAGATTGATAAATTTATATATATATATATATATATATATATATATATATATTGTTGTGGATTCAAAGGGGTAAATCAGTGTAAAACAATAAAATTTCAACAACCCTGTATATAGAAAAGAGCAAATTATTTACGCGAAAAATTAATTTAATTCATTTAGGCAAAACGGACGAATATTAGAGTGTTTTTATATTTAATAATTGAAATGTTAGGATCACAGGAAGGAGAAAAGCTTCAAAGCTAATAGCAGTTTAAGGATACGCATAATTAACCATAAGTTATTTTAATTCAACACATATAAGCAAAAGAGAACGTGCTGTGTAAGAAAATCAATAATGGAATCGTTGTAAAAGCCAACGTCAGTTTTATAAGATACGAAAAAGTAGAAAATCCAAGAATTGTTATTTTGAAACGGTCGATAATTAACAGAAACACCTGCTTGTTAAAGTTTGCGTTCACAGAATTTTATGTACGTTAAGATAAGATTTCATCGAAATTGTTTTCAACCGTCAATTTAAATAAACAACTAGGGTAACAAACAGCTTAAAGAGAAAGTGAAATGAACGATCTGTAATATGCATCAGATAGAGACAAATATAAAAACGTCGGGATTGAAAACCTCATAAGGCATACACGTGGAGTTGAGGTAAGACGTCAACGATATCGATTTTCTGTAACTCAAGTGGGGTTAAAACAAGACCACAAACATACGTAGAACTGAGATACATATCGTTTAGGAGGAGTTTGGTGACGCCAGAAAACTCTGTCATTGGTCGAAAGTCAACAGTATTGGAAACGAATGCACACGCGAAGGTTGAAAGCGAATTCGAAGTATACAACAAGTACGGCGGCAGAAATTTGCGGAATTAAGCGTCGGTTATATTCAACATTTGTAGAATTCGTTTTGAAAATAAGCTTTTCGAAGGAAGCGCGTCTACAAGGGGGGTTTTGGGAGAATATAAATACCCTAACTAGATTATTAAGATTCTCTTTTCCTTTACGATTAAGTGCTGAACATCGATTCGGACTACGATAATAGTAAAGCTTTTTGTGAGTATTTTATGTTACCGTAAATATAGTGGTTGCAAGTAAAAAATGGTAGTAGCGGACCTCTAGTTATTAACGTGAAGTACGAGTAGTGCGTATTAAATTAAAAAGGTCCGGCTACTACAATAAAAATTATTAAATAGATGCATGATACATGGGGGTAAGCACAACAGCGAATCAAGTTTGTATGCATGATATATGGAATGGTACTGTGAGACAAGGCGCATAGCTTGCGGTGGTAGCAGATGGTAGGGGCCTGTAGATCGGCTGAGCAGCACCGTGAATGGAAACTACGCCGACGGGTTTTCTGGCAATCATCTCCAACGGCATGGAATCCTGAAGAATTCTCCAGGTAATTTATTTGAAATTTCTGTTGTTTTATAAACATTTGTGGAATTTTGTGTTGTGTGGGTGACTTTTGGTGGCATATTTATGGTTATAGAAACTTATTAATAAAGATACATGTACTGGACAATTTAGGGATTTATGTGGGGCCCATCTACTCATATTTAGTCAAATTTGTTAAAAATCATTATAAAAATCAAGGACTTTAAAATATACAAGATTGAGCTGATAATTATTGTAGCTAACTGTTTGGAAACATGTGTAAATATATCTTATGTATTAATAGGTGTAAATAGAAGGTTGTATGATTGTCGTATTATTTAGGTAATTTTATTTAATGGTGTGTGAGTGGAAAATAGGTATGAATGTAAGATTAGGTATTTAAGAAGAGGCCGATTGTTGAGCTAGCCAAGGAAGCAGAAGAGATTCGAAGGCCTTAATAAAAGAGTAAGGAATTTTTGTTGGTAATTTTTTTGAAAAAATTTTATATTGGTAGAATTCGTGAAGCTGGAGATTTTAGTGTAAGTTCCACGGCAATATATATTAATATGATAACGCCGTACTAGGTGTTATGAACGTTTTTACTTAACGCCACCGCTCTATGTTCTCACTTTAATCTTACTAATTTTATTATTATGCCACGGCTAGCCCTTTTTAATCTACACAGAGTGCACAACGTTACGGTGATCAATTTTCTCTTTTCACCCCTTTATGATTTCCTATTTAAATTGATAAAACCAAGTCAGTTAATTTCATATAATGAAAAGAAATAATATTTACAATTTTTGAAATTCTTTAAATACACCCTTCAATCAATTAATATCATATGTATCATTTAATCCCAAAATTTATATACTTTTAATTCAATATAAAGTCACCAAAAACTACCTCTTTACAAAAAAATCTGGAACGTTCTACACCTGCTTATGATTTATTACGTAAGTTTAACGTATGCAAATGTTTCTTGTTGACTTCATTACAAGTCTTGTATAAATTGAATAAATTCAGTATTAAAATTTAAATTGAAAATATCTTAAAATTAAATAGATCTGACCTGTGATATGTTGTTTGTGTTGCGGATCAACACCCCTTTGTTGTCTTAAATCGTCTACCAATGCTCTGCTTAGTTGAACCAATATTTGAGTACAGTTACCCCTTTTTTTCCAAAAATTACCCCGTGCTTCTTTATATTATATTAGTCTGCAAATGCTTTAAATCACTTCCCTTAAGTGCTTCCGACGCAGCTTAAAATTGTACCAGAATTGTACCAAAATTCGATTAGAATTGTCCCCTTAGAATCCAGAAGTATTATAGTCGACCCAGATTTGAATTGTCCAGAAATATACCAGCAATATTATTGTCCACAGACTTGAAATGTCCAGTATTATTGTCGACACCGACTTGAAGCCCTATCATTATAAATATTTAATTTAAATCAATTACCCAAATTCTACTCACGTTTTCTATAAAAAACGGCAAAAAGTCTTCGCAATCGTTGCAGTATTATCACTGTAACATACACTTGATATTCTATTGTATTTATTTAGATTACGCGTAACTTTCTGGTTAACAGTGACGCAGCTTCGGCGTGCATGAGTTATGAACTGATTTGTGTTTTTCATTGCTTTGTGTTATATAGGCTCTTCCCACTTACATGTGGGCTGGGTTTTCAAACAGTTTCGCAGATTATCTCAACCAACCAGACCCTGTCTTCAACATTCCATGCATTTTGAAGTGGTTTCTGATGTAATTTCTTCGGTTTTCCGTGTAACGTTTATTTGCTATTCATACATTGTTATCTTTGCCAGACGTTCAACTTTAAGTCTGTTGTTTTGTATTGATATTGCCTTTTGGATAATTGAACAAAATTAATGATGTAACTTTAATGCTGTTTTCGTTTATGTATTTTTATGCGTCTTTAAAAACTGCGTTTTTTTATCAAAGCGCTTCTATTCAGAGTAATTGTATAAAGCTTTGTTAGGTTTTATCTTTTATCTTCGGCGTCTTTATTTATAAAATGTAGAACACTTCTCAATTACATGTATGATCATTTCTCGGAATACGCGTTTTATTGTTAAAAGGTATGCCCACTGGCATTACTTAAAATTAATAACGGTATATATACAGAGTGTTAAATGCTTGCTATTTACATAATGTATGAATTACTTATTTTTCTGCTAAACGGGCGTTCTATTGTTGTAAGATATGCTTACTTGCATCGCTTAAAGCTAATTACGGTCTTTATACAGGGTGTTAAATGCTTGCTATTTACATAATGTATAAATTACCTAATTTTCTGCTAAATAAATGCAGTTTTCTGATTCCTATTGCAATTTATGGTTACTGCACGACCCTTGCTACTCAATACACCCCCAAACAACCCTTACCACATCAATATATATATATATATATTGTTATGATAATAGGGCTATTTAGGGGTATATAGGGTCGCAAGGGTTGTACACTCCATGTAAACGACACCAAAGTCTAGAAAATTAAACATTTTTATCATAAAAAGTACGCAATTCGCTAATGATGCAAAAAGCAAATATCAAACACACTGCATAATATCCACAACCAATTTTAATCAATGAAGGGAAGCTCATTCTACAAGAATTCAATTATATTTAGTAAAATAAAGAACTTTGTACGCAATCCAATTCATTTTTATAGCAATGCATTCATGCACTTTAAATAAACATGCATCAGGAACATCGAAAGTCAAACAAACATGAAACGATTTTTTTTAACTCGACGTATTAATAATCATGCGTGCCCATAACAAACGAGTCTTGCAAAACAAGCAAATTACAGAACGTAAAAGAAAGTAATAAACACATTCAACTTACGTCATTATAAAATTGCCTACGTGTTTTGCTATATAAAATTTAACACAAAACCCAAAACAAAATGAGAAAACATACGCTTGACTACGTGCAGATTTAAGCGGGAAATTTAAATAAATTCCAATAAAAAATAAGAGGACGTGACTTGATTAGGTCCGGTGTGCCATGGTCAAACAAAATCCACATATAGAACGATATGTAGACATGACCGGCGGGAGCATTTTGACGAGTTATAGTATAGGTATTACCATGAAAGTCCAAGGAATGAACAATAACCTAGAGCAACGCATATGCAATAACAGAGATAAGCTGGATACACCATTGGTAACAAGTGATAGTCGGGCCCTTGAATACTGCACGAGCTGATAAAGGGTCAGTCTTGCAACAACTAAGGCACGCTCTATACTGCTCTGAACCAAAATAACACGCGAAGTTGAAAATAGCAAATTATATAATAATATTCAAGTAAATGTTGGTGATTGAAAATTCAAGTACAAATATACAATAGAAGTTCGCCATTGACATTAAAACGTAAATTCAAAATTTTAATTAAACATAATTTTAAGATTTATATAACTTATAGGCTCTAAGCATCTTTCAGAAAATCGATCTGAGAATCTATCTGAGAATTTATATAAGCGTCTATCTGAGAATTAAACTGAGCATTGAACTAAAGGTTGAACTAAATTCAACTAAGTAAACGATTAAGTGTTAAACTGGGCGTTTAACCAAGCTGTACTACCGAACAAAATCAATAAAAAAAAACTAACTGAAAACTATCCAAGAATACTATTCAAACAACACGCAGTGGGAGTTCTAAGGGTTGGGGTGCATGCAGGGACGCGTAGTCAAAACAAAGAATTCAACAAGGACAAACAACAGGTCAGAGATAAAATATAAAGGGTCATCAATTTAGTTTAAATTTTTCAATGCATGCCTTGCCTGTCACGTATGCATCCCGCATATCGTGGTATTATTCGAGAATTTCCAACTTTCGACTTTCATTAACTCACGTATTTGGATGTTTGTTAAATTTTAACGTCTAAATTGAATCGCCTAGTGCTTGTTTATTTCTACAGAATATTGGTTTTCTGAACAAATGTTTTCTTCCTGTCACGTAACTATTTTCTAATAATGAATTATTTAGAGTACGTGTACCATGATATTTCGACGCAATTGTTAAATATTTGTAATGCCAATTTATCTGTGCTTTCCAGTGATTTAATTTTGATGCAATTTGTTGCGTTTTAATTTTATCTTTACTTGTAAACTACACTTAGACATCTTTATGTTCTCATGCATTTAATCCCGTGTATTTTATATACAGTGTCTTCTCAATTAACAATATGTAGAGTGACCGTTTTACTCTTATGATTTCTGGAATTATGTACTTTTTTCAAAGTGGAAGTTGTTTACATTTATTCTACAACCCCCATGACTTAACCTACCCCTAAACTACCCTATTATCATAGCATTATATATATATATATATATATATATATATATATATTTACGTTCTTTGGGCAGTAGAATTTAACTTCTTTATTGGAAGGTTTCCAAAATTCGAGCCCCAATGTTGGGTCGTCATAAAAATGCAGTGGTTTCCTTTGGACAGCTTGCTAATTTTTGCCCCACACTTTGGGCGTCATAAATTCTGCGAATTTCTTTCCTGACTCAAGCTCCTTACTTTGGGTTGATCATACAAATGCTACGTACTCACCTATTAAATCGTGTTACTAAGTTAGGAAATCGTGCCTCTCTTTGCATTGCTATACTCTAGCTGAAAATAAAATTAAAAAAACTCCACCAATTTTCACTTAAATAAAATTTTGAGTCCACGCTATGATTATGATATGTCTAGGTTGAGTATCTTCTGAAAATGTTTACCAAACTGAAAATACCATGGCTAGCTCTGCTCACTGCATCCTCCAAAATACTCACTATAACTACTCATTCCTTCAACACCTTTGTAATAAAATAAAATAATAAAAAAAATAAAAAAATCTTTTGACAAAAACATACAGCCCTTGTATTCTGCCAACACAAATAATAAATTTTCAAAATCTTAATATTTACAATTATTATTCAAGTTAAAACATTTCATATTTCTGCTCAATATTAAAACATCAATCTAAAATCCCCGTGATTTTTATGCCCCTCTACATTTCATATTTTTATTTAAAAGTAGATGGGCCTATCCTGTACCCTTAATTTACTTTCCCTAGGTCTATGTAGAGCTTAATATAAACCTTTTTATTTTCTGTGCATAAATTTTTGCATTGTCAAATTATACTAAAAGCCTGTTTACTTTTTATATCTATAACATATTATTCAAGTATTTACACCCTCAGATTAATAATAGAAAAATTGTCCATTACATATGTCCATAAAATTACTTTATAGTTTTTAAAAATTATCTCCATAAATAACTCAAATCACTCATAGTTTAAAATAACTAAGCACCAGCACAACAGTTTCAATAAAAAAAATGTCGTTACCTGGAGTGTGAACTTCCATATCACGATCTCTGTAGATAACTCTCCGCCAGACTGCGCGTCCCTGGATTACTCCATCTTGCTGCTTTCCAAGTTGGAGAGCAATTCCATCTTATACATGTTCATCCAAATCATTAACAATCTAAAGACGTCTTCCAGCAGACTGCACGTACAACATCCAAACCACACCTCTTCTTCTATTTGATGTACCACCAGCACCCTCGTTCAAAATGTATATAACTCTTTTACTTACGTAGCATCCTGCTTTAATTATTATAATTATTTATTCCAGTTTAGCCCGTTGAATCTATTTTGCACCCACTTGTGCATTAACAAAACACTTGTAAAATTTTCCGGCGGACTGCACTGTCATGCGGTACCAAAGCTAGGATGTAATTCTGAATAATTCAAATTATAATCGAAAAATAAAAGAGCGAATCTACCTCCGCTAATCCTTATATATTTTTAGCACCACCCGCGTTGTCTATATTTTCACTACACATTCCATGAAATGAAATCAACTGCCACAACAATTCCACAAATTCCATCCGTACAAAACGTGCAACGAACTTTCAAAACCTAGAATTCATCCACTCCAATATTGTTTTACCCTGAAAAGCACTGTAAAACTTCAACCGTTTGAAGCCTTCCTTGAAATCTGTAGTCTGCTATTCTCCCAAACAAATCCGATTACTCCCCTGATGTGCGCGTCTATACTCCTATCGCAGTCACACTTTCATAACAAACTTTCCTAGCTTTGTCTTAATTTTCTAGCTAAATTGTCGACGTTGTTTCCACACTTTTGATATCTTTGTCTGCCACATGTTTTCTGTCCTATTTTATTGTCCCACTATTACTATGTTGTTTGCTGTCAATTCTCCCTTCATATACGTGCGCGTTGAAAAATCTATACTGTTCACAAGCATGTTGCATCTTTGTCCTGCTTATTGGTATTTAAAATATACTCGTCTGACACGCGCTTAAAATGTTTGTCATTTAACCACTTGTTATTTTTCATCTTACTCTGCTACATATTAAAGATTCTCTGTCGTTTAATTTTATCGATATGTTTTTGAAATAGTCGTCGTTATTGTTAATCTTGTGTTTTTCCGTTACCACAATACCTCGAATTGTTTTCTCAACGTATTCTCGCCTTAAACAGAATTATTTATTTACCCCAAACTTTCGTTCCTTGAAATTCTTGAATGCTTTAACTTGTTTGCAATCTTAAACCTTGTAGCTTTCTACGAATGCTTTAGTTTATGATATTAAATAAATGTACGTTGCTTAAATTAACGTAGAAAAATGAAACTTACATTATAACATGTAATTTCGTCCCAATCTAACTATACTAAAGCTTATAAACAAATTATTGATTTTTACATACCGGGTCCCCAAATAAATAAATGCTTGTCCTATTTACACATGCTTATGCTTATCCGTACACAGTATAATATATATATATATATATATATATATATATATATATATGTAAATAAAGTAAATTTATTGAGTGTAGTTAATACAATGTAAGAAAGATTAATTGTAATTGATTTAAAGAAGGAATTCTCTCGACGCGTTTCGTTCTTATTGGGGTTTATTAAGGCAGGAGTAGCAAAGTAGTATTTTTCAACACAGACCGTTATGGGAAGTACAGGATCAACTTGCTCACAGTTTGTGCCTTCGTGTTGTTGCTACCCCTGTTCCAATGAGCTCAAAATAAGGCAAAACACGTCGATAGGATGCCTATTTTAAGCCAATTGGCATTAATTCTTTCTACTTTGTATTAATTTAAGACTAAATAAATTAATTTTTATTTATATAATTATTATTTTTGGCTATGTAAAAATGCATTTGAGTCGAATCCCTTCCATACCGGCTGTTGCCAAAACCCGCGATGTCAGGTGAAATAACACGAAGGCACAAACCGTGAGTTAAGTGATACTATACTTTCCATAAGGTATCTGCATTATATTTTGCAGCTTTACTAACTACCCCTGTCCTGATGAGCCTCGATCAAGACAAAACGCGTCGACAAATGCCTATTTTGCATGAATAGCGTTTGCGTAAAGGTACGAAAGTTAAGTCATAATGCTGAATTATTTACTTTATAAATTACTGTTTTGTAAATAAATAATAAAAAACAAACTTATAATTATTTAAGATAGTGTAGTAATATCTTATTCCTTCGACAGTCAAACTAATTGACTATAGAAAAAATAGGATTTTCTCGCTTATTGAATTCATTTATTATTCATGGTAAACCAAGTTTAGCGAATCTATGCTAAACTCAACTTCACTCCTCTTTTTCACACCGCATACGGGTAGTTCTCGACACCTAAATCCCAGTTTTTATTGATGCGGTACTTTGCACTGACTGGTTCCATGGATTGCATTTCTGGTATTAGTTTTCGTCATTCTTTCAGCCTTTCCTAAAGTTGATAATCATTGTTCATCAAATTCTGAGCACACTCAAAAGGCTCAACTCTTTTTCTTACTCTGGGACCAACCTCAGCCTTCCCTAAAACTAGAGACTTCAACCTCAGGAAATTTCAAGCATGCCTCGTATCATTCTGCAAATGTTGAGAACGTATTTTCCATTTTTGGCATCATTTTTAATCTAAAACCTAGTTTTCACTCCCACAAAATCATAAGTCACCACCATGACATATTATTTCGCAAAAAATCAAGATCCAATTTTTAACTCCGAATTTATTTTTAACCTGAGGCCACTTAGAAACCTTCACTCTAAAAAATAACCAGCATGTAACATTTCATTTTACAAAGATTGAAAGTCCAGTCATGAATACACATATTATGACTTAATTGCAACACCGGACGGAAATTTACCTACACTCATGGACTGCTAATATTAAAATATGTTTTAACATCTAAAAATTACACAATTAATTTTCTTCGACTTCCAATTAGGTAAAGTTAAATTCTTGCAAAATATTAGTACAGTATTGATTTGGAGTTTTCTTTATGCTAGTGGTTTTATACGTCTTGTGTAATAAATGAATAAAATGTAGCTTTTGTAATCTTACGTCGGGTCCACACAGACAACATTTATGATTCTAGCCTCGAAACCAATCCAATTTTGTTTAATCTGTGTAGGAAAGGTTGACTTATTAAAGGCAAACATTGAAGTATACCATTCCAATAAATTATTTGACACTATCATAAATGGTTTGGGATAAGTTATTCTGAACCATAACTTTTAGGTTTGTCCTGGCATATAAGCTAACAAAATTTTCGACTACCCATTTAGTCCTTCAAGCGATGTTACTACGTAATGTATGTCATCAATTATTCCTATCCGATCGCTAACTTATTGATCTATTTTAAATTATCTTTTACAGCATATACCTTGTATGGCACTTCTAAAATAATTGAAATTGTATTTGTCGTTCTGCTCTGTACTTAGTCAAACAGTCACATATCTTTATATCATTAACATTGTGTGACAAGTGGGTTGAAATAGCCAAACCGTACACTGTCGAATAAAAAGCGCATGGACGTAAGAAACTTGCGCTCTCTCTATTTCAGTTTATGATATGCAATTATTTAGAGTGTCGAGTCGTTACGTATTCTTAGGGCTGTATAGCACACGGAAGAAATACTTGCAAACGTAGCGTTATTGAAATGCTTTTAGAATATTATTTGGGATCCTAGAAAAGTACTTACACGATTCTTTGAAATGCATTAGCACGAACGAATACGACTTAGATATTGTACATAACGTGCATTTATTTAAAGATGGTTCGCTGAAGATAGTCGACTTGGTCTTTATTATACACTTGTGCAGACTTAGATACTTTTATCCTGCGCTTCAAAAATTATTTGAAGTAAGTAGCAACCATTTTAAAGCTACTAGCTCACAGAACAACGACTTTTTCAACGAATTCTAATAGTTATTATACAAAAAGGAAATTATTAAGATCATTATAAAAAAAAAACCAAATGCTTGAATATCTTTAGGTTCGTTTGAATCAAGGCCGTACACAGAAATTCTTTTTTAGAAGAGGTTAATGCAAAATAGTGTAATCAATTTACCTCTCATGGAGATGTATGCATATTTTCATTTTCTAAGGCATTGAAACACTTTGTCTTCCAAATATTTAATTCACTAGGTAAAGTATCTTCATTCATAAAATTGCTTATATAATATATATATATATATATATATATATATATATATATATATATATATATTACTCATATTTAGACCAGGGTAGAAAATTAAATAATCACATCAAATAATTTTAATCACCGTGTAGAAGCTTTGGGAAAAGATACATAACTCGCGTTATTAAATAAAAGCGTGAAGCATAAAAATTCATTCGTTTCATTAAAAATAATAGATTTAAATCATGTACAAGACGCTTTATATCAAAAGAAGCAGTATTAAAAAGCTCTACGTATAATTTAATTATTCCTAGTAAAGAAACAAATAGAAATTACGTGCAAAATTTATAAAAATTAATTAACTCAATTTTAAGTAACCGGTATTAAAACGTACAGATAATAATTAATATTTAGTTAGGATTCACTAAAATTTAAAGGGTATTAATTTTAATTGAAGTTAATTGAACCGTTAGTAACATATAATATCTATAAAACTTGTAAAAACCCAATAAAATAAAGCTCTGAGAATTAATATTATGTTTGAACACCTGCGTAGTTTAAAAGTCACGTACGGCAAAAATGTTGCAGATAATTAATGGTTACAAAGAATCTTGGAGAAACCGTGGCTTAATATTCACGAGAAGGTGCGATACGGGGTTATTTAACCCAGATAGTCCACATGGACTGAAATAATCGATAATAAGGAATATCAATTTGCACTAATAAGAACAGGGTAGATAGAGACAGATAATAGGCGCAAGACCGAGACACATATAGTAAAAGGCGTGAGTAGAGCAACGTCATGGGGTTGCGATTGGTTGAAAGTAAAAGGCAAAATTTGAGAGGTAAAAATAACATTTCTGTAGAAAATCCAATTAGTTATTTCCAGACGTTGCGTGCCGTGTCGAAATTTCTGAGATTTAACTGGGGCGAGTACAAAATTCGTAAAAATCGCATGCCAGGCTACGGAATGGGAACATAGAATGACGAAATTCTAGAAACTGGCCGTTTTGGGGAACAGACCGACAGACAGGCTAACCGCTATATATACGGAGGTGAATATGAGGAAGCTCTCTTAGATCTTCGACTTGATTGAACGCGTTAAACAGTGCTTTTTAGTTTTCCGGTTTTAATATTAAATAATTTAAACAGTTTGCTCGAATATTATGTGATTTAAAACAGCCTGTTCTTTACGTGCTACAATGAATGTACGTTAGTGCACTTAGAAAAGAAGATACAAGGTAATAAAGTTTAGTATCACTGTACCAATTGGTAAAAATTTACAACGACAAATATATACACAAAATTAGGCAGTTTTGGCGTATCTTGGTGAAAGAAGTATGAATTTCTTTGTTATTTTCGGGGTATTAATACTTAAATGGTGCATAAACGTGTCTGGATCCACGAAACAAGGGTCAGATATACACAGAGGAGTTCCGGAAAAGCCCTGAAACAACTTTAGATGAATGGTGATGGAGAAGATTTTAAAAGCGTTGAGAATCAGAAGCCGTAAATATAACCCAGTTGGAATGGTGTGATTAACAAAAGGGACGATGTACATTGAAGCTACGAGTGCAAGTAACCTTCAGGTAAATTATACTATTTTGTTTGAACTTTGATATTTTGTGTGTGTTGAATAACTTTATAATTGATTTACTCAAAATGGACAGTAGTGAAATTGTACTAGCAATAAAATTTTAATTTTAAGGTGAAATTTGCTTGTTTAAGTAGAAAGGGTATTTAGTATTGATGTTCTGGATTATGATGAAAATTTGGGTATGTCTTTGAGCTCAATTAGACGAACCTGGTTAATTAACGTAAAGGGGTGGTAGATGCTCCTTTGTACTCTGCATATATTGTTATAGTAATTAGTAGGCATCCTACAAGGACTTTAATGCTGGATGCACATTAAAATGATAATAAATTTAATTTTGAAATTTTCCGATATTAAAATTTATGCTGAATATTAATTTTGAAATTTTAATGTATTGTGAATATTGATGTAAATAGAGTTGACGTTGATGTTTGTGGTAGGAATGTGTTTGTTTTTTTATGTATGAGGATGAAAGCTATCTAGAGGAGCAGCCGAGGCGATTAACAGAAGAAAGTCAATGGACCAACACAGTTAAGGTAATAAATAGCTTTTTGTAGGATTCACAGCATTCTTGACATCCAATTCGTAGGGGCTCGATTCGAAAAGCGGAGTACCCGGATTTAGGTGGTATCACAGCATTCTTTGACGCCCAAAAGTGAGGCTCGACTATAAAGCGTAGTTCACGGATTTTGTAGGTTTCACAGCATTCTTTGGCGCCCAATTCGTGAGGCTCGATTCAAATACAGGGAATCACAGCAATATATATATATATATATATATATATATATATATATATATTACTGCAATATGCAGTCTGTTAAAGACTGCCTAAACAAAAGAAATCTTAAATGCTATTACTACGGCCCCACGACTTGGAAGCCATATAATTCTCTGAATTTTATGTGTGTGCTAGTGCCAATTTGAACCCCACACCTTTGGGCGTCATAAAATTCTGCGAGTTTCCTTTTCTAAAAGCCCATAATATTGGGTGCCATAAAGTTCTGCGATCTCTACGAACTACTAAGGCCCCACGATTGGTTGTCATATTGTAACATTTTATTTTTCCAGTCGTAATTTAATTGCATTGAGTTACACGCTAAGCACGCTAAGCGTGTATTGTTCCTTAGGGATCTAATTATATTAATAGATCTGTGTCGCATAAAGCTATTTCCAAGTAAATATCTATTTGATTGTTTCGTGTTTCCCCTCTGACGGCGCGACCGCTTGGCTCTGGTTTCGATGAACAGTCGGCCACGGGCAACAGCTTTGTTAAGATGTATTTTTGACTAGAAGCCGGCAACCTTCGTATCAATTATTAATTGTGGAGATATCTTCTAATAACGCGCGACCTTTAGAACACGACAACGACAGAATATAATGCAACAAAATATAATGCGACGAGATATGATTTGACAATGTGGAATGAAACAAATATAATTCGACAATTAAGAATAGAACGAATATAATTCGTCATCTAGGATCCAAAGAATTACCGTTATTTAAGAACAGTCGATTTAAACTTTGCCTAATAAGAAATTTGTCTGATAAGGAATTATAGAAGTTAATTTGGATGGAGTCGTTTCAAATTAGATACGCTGTTAACTTTACTTGAAGAACGGAAATCCCGTCTCAGTTTGTTGTGAAGCAGCTAATGCAGTTTTTGGTTCGTAATTAGCAATAAGATCTTTTTTTGCATGTGTTTCAAAGTTTAGAACACGATAACTTGCTTTTATGTTTAGTACACGTAAATTGTGTAAACTTCAATTAATTGTTGAGCTGGTTTTACAAGCTGTAAAACAAAATTTTGTTGAATTAGCTTTCTAAAAAACATGCTTTGTTCCATATGAACCGTCGATAAGTTCAACATGTGTTTTTGACGTCATATTTTTCTATTTTGTACAGTTGACAGATGTTGTCTTGAAAGCAAATGCTTTGAGCAGCTGTAATGCAATTTAAACAAACATGCCTGTGATGCCTTGTGATCAGCTTTATCTATACATAGATTATTAGACGTAAACTTAAAAGTTCAAATTCTCATTATGTTAGGTTCTAGTAATTTGTTATATACCTGAAAAGATCTGCCCAAGTTAGAATTTAATTCACTGTGTTATGCTTACCAATCATTATCACTTTAATTTGTATAACAAGTTCATGTTTAAAGTAAAGTCGGTTGATTAATGAAAGAAAAAAAGGAAAGTTAAAACTTTAATTTTGATGTAGTTGATTATGACCATTTTTTGTTACAAGTTCCGATATTTTAAAAGAGTTTTTTTAGTAAACATTTAGTTTAAAATCTAAGACTTTTATTTTGTTCAAGTGCGATCAAATCTAATTACATAAAGCCAAAAATTTTCTGAGTTATAATTTGATGCCAATATTATATTGGAAATACTTTTTTATTATTTCTTTATATATGTTTATAGGACACAAGTGGTGTTCTACTTTTTTATTTATTTAACCATTGCAATTTCTTACAGGAGCTGCGTCTTATTTTGTTAAGACAGGTTTTTGTTAACAAAGGCGATCATTACTGTGCTTTGCAATTATCGTCATTATCGCAGGGCATGGTGGCGCCTATTTGATTTAGCTTAACTTTGGTTTGCAAACAGAATTCGACTCCCCCCCCCCACTTCTCATTGCTCTACCCAGGAATAGACCCCTAACTTTGTCGGAAGACTTTGTTCTCTAGCGCCTTAATATAAAAAAAAGACGTTCCAGTCTTTTGTAAAACAGAAGTCGTTTCAGTGGCACCCATCCAACGTAAGGCCTAGCAAAAATAGTTACACTGGCGTCACAACGCGAGGCCAGCCAACTTCAAAATGCGTATCACTGACGCCGCAACGTGTAGGGCTTCGAAATTTGTTTGCTCAAAATTTATTTTGCTTCAAAATTTGGTTGTTTAAATTTACTATTGCTCGTGAAATTTATTTTGGCATAAGTTTAGTTGAGACATTGACCTTCTTTCAGTCAGTTAATTACCTTAGTCAAATTTATTTTTAATTTTAATTCTACTTTGACCCAATAAAGATTTTATTTGATATTGTTTTGGCAAAAATCTATTTTTACCAAATTCGCTTTTTGACTTTGACCCTTTAGTTGCCCGAATTTGTTTTTACGATTTTCGTAAGGCTTAAATCATTGAGATTTATCAATTTGATTTCATTAAAATATTAGACTATCACAATCATGTCGGAAAAATTCCAAATTGTTTGTTTACTTAAAGAGGAACTAGAATATGAACTGAGAATCAGAGGAGTAGTAAGTGAGAGACCAGTTCTTGAGAAAAGAAAAATTTTAGGTAGACTATTAGCTAAAGAAGTCGATAAGCCTGGTTGTCTGATTGACCTTTCGAGTTATGAAGTAGATTTTGCAATGGAAAGTAAAGAGATTTCTGTTTCAGTTGAGTCAGTTCGAAATGTTTTGTCCGAATTTGAAGGTGATTCGTCGGATTCAATTTTTAGGAGAGCTTGTTCAAGGTTGATTCACCTTTCTGGTAGAGTTAAGCGTATGAAAATTCCTTCAATAAATTCAGAGGAAGCCATTAAGTTCAGAAATGAAACCGTAGCAACCATACTAACCCTAGAAGCTGAGTTATATTATAAAGTCAATAAGAGTACAGAGTCCACTAATTTTGATCGGTCTGTTGTAGTATTACCTTCAGTTGATAGTGTGCCTACCCATTCTATTTCGTATGTAACACCTTCTTTACCTATAGGTTCGTGGCCCGTAAAATTTTCAGGAGACCCTAAAGAGCTATATTCATTTTTAGATAGAGTCAGCGAATTAGCACAATCTCGTAAGGTACCCGAAGCTGATTTATTTGGATCAGCATGTGAACTTTTTGTGGGAAATGCTTTGATTTGGTTTAGAACAGTGAAAAATTCGTTGAGAGATTGGAATTCATTATTAGAACGTTTAAAGGAAGATTTTCTGCCCGGTTTTTCTGATGATGTTATTTGGGAAAAAATTAAAAATCGTCGTCAAGGTAAAGATGAAAGTATTGTTTTATTTGTTGCGCATATGCAAACTTTATTTAGTAGACTTACTAATGAGCCAGCAGAAGTCACTAAAGTTAAGATGATAAGAAAAAATTTGATTCCTGATTTTATTTCAGCACTTGCGTTGTCGGACATTCAAGATGTAACTACCTTAGTAAGGTTGTGCAAAAAATTAGAAGAAGCTTCTTTGATAAAACTAAACTCAGTTTCTGCATCTTCTAGTAAGCCTAACAAGTCTTGTAGTTCTTCTAAGCATCCATTCGAGATTAAACATCCCGTTTTGAATGAAAAAGTTTATGCAGTTAAGAGTAGGGTTTATCAAAATAAATTAGTTAATCCTCAAGTACAAGTAGTGGATAAGGGTACTTCTGAGTCTTCAGTTTTTAATTCGTTTAGTCCTGATAAGAGAAATAATTTTGCTTGTTGGAATTGCTCCCGTAATGGACATTGGTTTAAAGATTGTAAAGCACCCAAAAAGATTTTTTGTTTTGGATGTGGTCGAAAAGGTGTTAAGGCAACGTCGTGTCCACAATGTTCAAAAAACTAGTAAAGCGGCAGGTGCATGGTGGTCGGCAGTCTGTTGCGCGTGATAAGGCTACAGTTATGTTATGTAAACAAGAAAAATATTTTTGCAAAGATGATTGGTCGAAGTGGCTTACAGTTGTAAAAAATTTTTGTCAGAATTCTTCGAAGCCTAAGAATAATTCATTGTTCATAGAAAAGCAGTGTGATAATCGACCTTACATTATGGTGAAATTGTTTGATAGAGATATTACCGGTTTTCTAGATTCAGGAGGCACTACCTTAGTGGTTGGATCCTTAGCTCTTTCGATAATTGAAAAATTAGACTTAAACATTTTTAGTTCAGCAAAGACAGGTATTACTACTGCTGATGGTTCATTAAAGTCTGTTTTAGGTTCTGTTGATTTACCAATTTGTGTGGGTAATGATTGTCGTATTCTTAACGCATTGGTGGTCCCGTCCCTACCTCATGCTTTTATATTTGGTAGTGATTTTGCAAAATTATTTGGTGTAGTTGCCGATTTTAAGAACAATAAATGCTTTATTCAGAGTTATATTGAGAATAGTATAGTGTATTTAGGTTCATCTTCTATCCCTTTGAGCACTAATGATTACTTGTTTGATTTGCATGACCTTTCGGATACTCAGTGTGTGCAAGCACAAGAGATTATAGATTCGTTCAATGAAATTAGCAGTGATGATAGGTTGGGACGTACTAACCTGATCGAAATGGATATAGATACAGGTAATGCTAAGCCCTTCCATAAGAAACCATATGTAATGTCACCATATATGAATAAGATATTGAATGATGAGTTGGACGACATGCTTAGACTCAAAGTTATAGAACCGTGTATTAGTCCGTGGTCATCTCCAGTATTGTTGGTTAAGAAGGCAGATGGAGAATATCGTTTCTGTTTTGATGGTAGAGCCTTGAACGACCTAACTGTTCACGATTCGTATTCACTTGCGAATGTAGATAGAATTCTCAATATGGTAAGAGGTGCAAACTATATTTCGTCACTTGATTTGAGAAAATCGTTTTGGCAAGTCCCTCTTAGTGAGTCATCTAAAGATAAGACTGCTTTTAGTATTATTTCGCGAGGACAGTATAGATTTACGTGTATGCCATTTGGGTTGAAGAATGCTGCGCAGACGCAACAGCGATTAGTAGATGCGATTTTTAGTCCACGTTTCGAACCTCATGTATTTTGCTATTTGGACGACATAATACTATGTTCGTCGTCGTTTGAAGAACATCTGAAATTATTGTCGGAGATTACGCAACGTTTAAAAGAGGCTAACCTTACTATAAATATAGGAAAATGTAAATTCTTTAAAAAGTCACTTAAATTTTTGGGTTATATAGTAGGTTCAAATTCACTTCGTACAGACCCCGATAAAGTATCAGCCATGGTTAACTTTCCTCGACCGAAAACCACGACGGAAGGTAAGAGGTTCATAGGATTGTGCAGTTGGTATCGTCGCTTTATAAAGAATTTTTCGTCATTAGTTTCGCCCATTAATGATCTCGTTAAGAAAAAGAAAAAAGGTCAAACTGTAAATTGGAGACCGGAAGCAGAAAATTCGTTTGTGTTAATTAAGCAAGCATTAGTGTCGGCACCTCTTCTTTCACAGCCAGATTATTCGGCCCCCTTTATTGTCGAATGCGACGCCAGTAACACTGGGATAGGTGCTGTTCTGATACAGAATATAAAAGGAGAGAACGTGTAATTTCGTACGCAAATAAAACCCTAAGCCGTACGGAGCGCAATTATTCCACCACAGAAAAAGAGTGCTTAGCAGTCATTTTTGCAATTGAAAAATTTCGTCCGTGGGTGGAAGGTGTTCGATTTACCGTTGTTACTGATCATTTTTCGTTACTTTGGCTGAGTAATCTTCAGAATCCCACTGGAAAACTTGCCAGATGGTCTGTTCGATTAAGGCAACATTCATTTGATTTAGTACACAGGAAAGGAAAATTTAATATAGTCCTAGATTGTCTTAGTCCTGCTGTTCCTATAGAAAATCCTGAAATTAATTTAGTAGAGATCAAACTTGATAATGTAGGCTTGTGGTATGAAACTTTACGAAAGAAAATTTTGTCGTCACCCAAAAGCTACCCACAATGGAAAGTGGAAGATGGTTTTATTTTTAAGTTTATTCCTTCCTAATTACCTCATTCGGCGAATATTGTAGAGTGGAAGCACTTGGTACCGAAATCTCAGCGTAAAGATGTCATTAAATCATGTCATGATCCCCCTACAGCAGGACATTTTGGTTCTTTGAAAACCTTGTCTCGTGTCCAAGAATTGTATTATTGGCCAAAGATGATTTTTGATGTACGTAAGTTTTGTCGGAAATGTTTGATTTGTGGTGCTCAAAAACCACCAAATAAAGGTCCCCTTGGCATGATGGGAAAGGAAAAAGAGGTTGGATTTCCGTTCCAAACCATTGCTTTAGATTTGATGGGTCCGTTCCCTCGTTCCAAACGCGGACATAAATGGCTTTTAATTGTTGGTGACTGGTTCTCGAAGTATTCGATTTTACAACCTTTGTGCAGTGCCAAGGCACATTTGATTGAAAAATTTTTAGAAAAAAAAGTGTTTCTTGTCTACGGCGTACCACAATTTGTTATTTGTGATAATGGTCCACAGTTGATTGGTCGTGTTTTTAAAGCTTTGTGTGCAAGGTACGAAATCCAAAAGATTTGGTACTATGCTGTTTATGCTCCTCAATGCAATTTTGTGGAAAAGATTAATAAGACAGTTGGAACTGCAATCCGTTCATACGTAGAAGAACATGATACGTGGGATATTGAAATATCAAAGATTCAGTATGCAGTTAATTCAGCGAAACACGAATCCACCAACTATTCGCCAAATTTTTTAGTCTTTGGTCGTCAGGTACTCTTAAGTGGAAAAGCTTATAGTAACAATTTTGAACCCGGTAAAAATGTTGATGTTGTTTCTAGCAGTAGGCCTTCCTATGTTTTGGATCGTCAATCTTTGTTCGATATTTTTGGGAATGTCCGTGAAAATCTACATGTAGCTTATCAACGTT
This sequence comes from Platerodrilus igneus, assembly GCA_036346225.1. Lineage (NCBI taxonomy): Eukaryota > Metazoa > Arthropoda > Insecta > Coleoptera > Lycidae > Platerodrilus > Platerodrilus igneus. The sequence continues at coordinate 384,023 of JARFIW010001410.1, forward strand.
CGAGTAAACGCTACAATCTTAGAAGAAGAGACATTTCATTTCAAGTTGGAGAAAGAGTATGGAGGACTAATAAGGTACTTTCGAGTGCTGGTGATAAATTCTCCGCTAAGTTAGCTCCAAAATTCATTTTGGGCAAAGTTCGTAAAAAACATTCCAATTTAGTGTATGAATTAGAGAATGAGGATGGAACAAAAGCCGGAAAATGGCATGTTAAGGACTTGAAACCCTTTGCAGCATCAGATTCAGATGAAAATGATGATCCTGACGATTAGTTCCAGTCCAGTCATTTCTTTGATTATAAGTAAATCAATCGCTTGCTTGTTTCGTTTTGTTCTGATTTTTGATTTAGTATAGTTTTAACTAATACTAAATGAAGACTGTCCTTTTGCAACTTATTTTGTTTGAAAATTTTGTATGGTGATCGAAACATGTAGCCAAAATTTTGTATAGTAGTTTTGTAGTGTACATTAATGTACAAACTAGTTAAATTCGTCGCGCGTTAATAGAAGATAGTATTAGAAAGTAGAAATAAGTTGACTATATGAGTTGTTAGTCCTGATTTCTACATATTTAGGTAGAGAGAATATTGGCTTATTCATCCCTTGTTTTCGACCTTTCTGTAATTTTTGCTTGATAAGGTCAGAGGTTTGCACGGTGAACCTCTCCATTTGATCCATCACTAATAGGTGGTGATGTTAGAAAATTAGTGATAGAATAATCAGTAGGGTGTAGGAGATTTCAGCCCTGACTGGTTCGGTTTTGTATCCGATTTTTGTAGGTAACCTGTTGGTTAGGTTACTTTAGTTTTGATTATCACTTTGTGATGATAATAGGTAACCTGTTGGTTAGGTTACTTTAGTTTTGATTATCACTTTAAGATGATAATATTTTGTATTCGATTTTTGTGAGTAACCTGTTGGTTAATTATTGTAGTTTTGATTATCACTTTGTGATGATAATAGGTAACCTGTTGGTTAGGTTACTTTAGTTTTGATTATCACTTTAAGATGATAATATTTTGTATTCGATTTTTGTAAGTAACCTGTTGGTTAATTATTGTAGTTTTAATTATCACTTTGTGATGATAATAGGTAACCTGTTGGTTAGGTTACTTTAGTTTTGATTATAACTTTAAGATGATAATATTTTGTATTCGATTTTTGTAAGTAACTTGTTGGTTAATTATTGTAGTTTTGATTATCACTTTGTGATGATAATAGGTAACCTGTTGGTTAGGTTACTTTAGTTTTGATTATCACTTTAAAATGATAATATTTTGTTCGATTTTTAAGTAACCTGTTGGTTAATTATTGTAGTTTTGATTATCACTTTGTGTTGATAATAGTAACTGTTGGTTAGGTATTTATTTGATTTTTTAATGATAATCCTTTGTTGATTATGTAAGTTTGTTGGTTATTATTGTAATTTTTTCACTTTGATGTAATACTTGTTATGTTGTAATTTGTTTGTTATCATTTGATATTAGTACTTTGTATGTATTTTTAGTAATGTTGGTTAATTTTTATTTTTTATCACTTTTGTAATAATGTACCTGTTGTTATTACTTTGTTTATTGTATTTAATAGTAACTTTTGTATGTATTTTAGTAATGTTGGTTACTTATTATTTTATTATCACTTTTGTAATAATGTCTATTTTGTAGTCTGTTGTTATTTTTAGATGATAATATTTGTTGATATAGGTAATAGTTGTTGGTTACTTTAGTTTATTTTTAGATATTTAGTACGTTGTTAATTGTTGGTTATATTTTTGATAATACTGTTGTAGGTACTTGTTGTTACTTTATGATATATTAGATATTATGATGTTTTTATATTTGTTATTATTTGTTGATATAATTTGTTGTAGGTAACTTTGTTGTTACTTTATTTTGATATATTTTAGTATATTTTTTGATTTAGTAACTTTGTTATTATTTAGTTTTGATTATCACTTTGTGATGATAATAGGTAACCTGTTGGTTAGTTACTTAGTTTTGATTATCACTTTAAGATGATAATATTTTGTATTCGATTTTGTAATAACCTGTTGGTTATTATTGTAGTTTTGATTATCACTTTGTGATGATAATAGGTAACCTTTGGTTAGGTTACTTTAGTTTTGATTATCACTTTAAGATGATAATATTTTGTATTCGATTTTTAAGTAACCTGTTGGTTAATTATTGTAGTTTTGATTATCACTTTGTGATGATAATAGGTAACCTGTTGGTTAGGTTACTTTAGTTTTGATTATCACTTTAAGATGATAATATTTTGTATTCGATTTTTGTAAGTAACCTGTTGGTTAATTATTGTAGTTTTGATTATCACTTTGTGATGATAATAGGTAACCTGTTGGTTAGGTTACTTTAGTTTTGATTATCACTTTAAGATGATAATATTTTGTATTCGATTTTTGTAAGTAACCTGTTGGTTAATTATTGTAGTTTTGATTATCACTTTGTGATGATAATAGGTAACCTGTTGGTTAGGTTACTTTAGTTTTGATTATCACTTTAAGATGATAATATTTTGTATTCGATTTTGTAAATAACCTGTTGGTTAATTATTGTAGTTTTGATTATCACTTTGTGATGATAATAGGTAACCTGTTGGTTAGGTTACTTTAGTTTTGATTATCACTTTAAGATGATAATATTTTGTATTCGATTTTTGTAAGTAACCTGTTGGTTAATTATTGTAGTTTTGATTATCACTTTGTGATGATAATAGGTAACCTGTTGGTTAGGTTACTCTAGTTTTGATTATCACTTTAAGATGATAATATTTTGTATTCGATTTTTGTAAGTAACCTGTTGGTTAATTATTGTAGTTTTGATTTCACTTTGTGATGATAATAGGTAACCTGTTGGTTAGGTTACTCTAGTTTTGATTATCACTTTAAGATGATAATATTTTGTATTCGATTTTTGTAAGTAACCTGTTGGTTAATTATTGTAGTTTTGATTATCACTTTGTGATGATAATAGGTAACCTGTTGGTTAGGTTACTTTAGTTTTGATTATCACTTTAAGATGATAATATTTTGTATTCGATTTTGTAAGTAACCTGTTGGTTAATTATTGTAGTTTTGATTATCACTTTGTGATGATAATAGGTAACCTGTTGGTTAGGTTACTTTAGTTTTGATTATCACTTTAAGATGATAATATTTTGTATTCGATTTTTGTAAGTAACCTGTTGGTTAATTATTGTAGTTTTGATTATCACTTTGTGATGATAATAGGTAACCTGTTGGTTAGGTTACTTTAGTTTTGATTATCACTTTAAGATGATAATATTTTGTATTCGATTTTTGTAATAACCTGTTGGTTAATTATTGTAGTTTTGATTATCACTTTGTGATGATAATAGGTAACCTGTTGGTTAGGTTACTTTAGTTTTGATTATCACTTTAAGATGATAATATTTTGTATTCGATTTTGTAAATAACCTGTTGGTTAATTATTGTAGTTTTGATTATCACTTTGTGATGATAATAGGTAACCTGTTGGTTAGGTTACTTTAGTTTTGATTATCACTTTAAGATGATAATATTTTGTATTCGATTTTGTAATAACCTGTTGGTTAATTATTGTAGTTTTGATTATCACTTTGTGATGATAATAGGTAACCTGTTGGTTAGGTTACTTTAGTTTTGATTATCACTTTAAGATGATAATATTTTGTATTCGATTTTTGTAAGTAACCTGTTGGTTAATTATTGTAGTTTTGATTATCACTTTGTGATGATAATAGGTAACCTGTTGGTTAGGTTACTTTAGTTTTGATTATCACTTTAAGATGATAATATTTTGTATTCGATTTTGTAAGTAACCTTGTTGGTTAATTATTGTAGTTTTGATTATCACTTTGTGATGATAATAGGTAACCTGTTGGTTAGGTTACTTTAGTTTTGATTATCACTTTAAGATGATAATATTTTGTATTCGATTTTTGTAAATAACCTGTTGGTTAATTATTGTAGTTTTGATTATCACTTTGTGATGATAATAGGTAACCTGTTGGTTAGGTTACTTTAGTTTTGATTATCACTTTAAGATGATAATATTTTGTATTCGATTTTGTAAGTAACCTGTTGGTTAATTATTGTAGTTTTGATTATCACTTTGTGATGATAATAGGTAACCTGTTGGTTAGGTTACTTTAGTTTTGATTATCACTTTAAGATGATAATATTTTGTATTCGATTTTTGTAAGTAACCTGTTGGTTAATTATTGTAGTTTTGATTATCACTTTGTGATGATAATAGGTAACCTGTTGGTTAGGTTACTTTAGTTTTGATTATCACTTTAAGATGATAATATTTTGTATTCGATTTTTGTAAGTAACTTGTTGGTTAATTATTGTAGTTTTGATTATCACTTTGTGATGATAATAGGTAACCTGTTGGTTAGGTTACTTTAGTTTTGATTATCACTTTAAGATGATAATATTTTGTATTCGATTTTTGTAAATAACCTGTTGGTTAATTATTGTAGTTTTGATTATCACTTTGTGATGATAATAGGTAACCTGTTGGTTAGGTTACTTTAGTTTTGATTATCACTTTAAGATGATAATATTTTGTATTCGATTTTTGTAAGTAACCTGTTGGTTAATTATTGTAGTTTTGATTATCACTTTGTGATGATAATAGGTAACCTGTTGGTTAGGTTACTTTAGTTTTGATTATCACTTTAAGATGATAATATTTTGTATTCGATTTTTGTAAATAACCTGTTGGTTAATTATTGTAGTTTTGATTATCACTTTGTGATGATAATAGGTAACCTGTTGGTTAGGTTACTTTAGTTTTGATTATCACTTTAAGTGATAATATTTTGTATTCGATTTTGTAAATAACCTGTTGGTTAATTATTGTAGTTTTGATTATCACTTTTGTGATAATAGGTAACCTGTTGGTTAGGTTACTTTATTTTGATTATCACTTTAAGATGATAATATTTTGTATTCGATTTTTGTAAGTAACCTGTTGGTTAATTATTGTAGTTTTGATTATCACTTTGTGATGATAATAGGTAACCTGTTGGTTAGGTTACTTTAGTTTTGATTATCACTTTAAGATGATAATATTTTGTATTCGATTTTGTAAATAACCTGTTGGTTAATTATTGTAGTTTTGATTATCACTTTGTGATGATAATAGGTAACCTGTTGGTTAGGTTACTTTAGTTTTGATTTCACTTTAAGATGATAATATTTTGTATTCGATTTTGTAAGTAACCTGTTGGTTAATTATTGTAGTTTTGATTATCACTTTGTGATGATAATAGGTAACCTGTTGGTTAGGTTACTTTAGTTTTGATTATCACTTTAAGATGATAATATTTTGTATTCGATTTTGTAAGTAACTTGTTGGTTAATTATTGTAGTTTTGATTATCACTTTGTGATGATAATAGGTAACCTGTTGGTTAGGTTACTTTAGTTTTGATTATCACTTTAAGATGATAATATTTTGTATTCGATTTTGTAAGTAACCTGTTGGTTAATTATTGTAGTTTTGATTATCACTTTGTGATGATAATAGTAACCTGTTGGTTAGGTTACTTTAGTTTTGATTATCACTTTAAGATGATAATATTTTGTATTCGATTTTGTAATAACCTGTTGGTTAATTATTGTAGTTTTGATTATCACTTTGTGATGATAATAGGTAACCTGTTGGTTAGGTTACTTTAGTTTTGATTATCACTTTAAGTGATAATATTTTGTATTCGATTTTGTAATAACCTGTTGGTTAATTATTGTAGTTTTGATTATCACTTTGTGATGATAATAGGTAACCTGTTGGTTAGGTTACTTTATTTTGATTATCACTTTAAGATGATAATATTTTGTATTCGATTTTTGTAAGTAACCTGTTGGTTAATTATTGTAGTTTTGAGTTACTTTAGTTTTGATTATCACTTTAAGATGATAATATTTTGTATTCGATTTTGTAAATAACCTGTTGGTTAATTATTGTAGTTTTGATTATCACTTTGTGATGATAATAGGTAACCTGTTGGTTAGGTTACTTTAGTTTTGATTATCACTTTAAGATGATAATATTTTGTATTCGATTTTGTAAGTAACTTGTTGGTTAATTATTGTAGTTTTGATTATCACTTTGTGATGATAATAGGTAACCTGTTGGTTAGGTTACTTTAGTTTTGATTATCACTTTAAGATGATAATATTTTGTATTCGATTTTTGTAAGTAACCTGTTGGTTAATTATTGTAGTTTTGATTATCACTTTGTGATGATAATAGGTAACCTGTTGGTTAGGTTACTTTAGTTTTGATTATCACTTTTTTTTTTTTTTTTTTTTTTTTTTTTTTTTTTTTTTTTTTTTTTTTTTTTTTTTTTTTTTTTTTTTTTTTTTTTTTTTTTTTTTTTTTTTTTTTTTTTTTTTTTTTTTTTTTTTTTTTTTTTTTTTTTTTTTTTTTTTTTTTTTTTTTTTTTTTTTTTTTTTTTTTTTTTTTTTTTTTTTTTTTTTTTTTTTTTTTTTTTTTTTTTTTTTTTTTTTTTTTTTTTTTTTTTTTTTTTTTTTTTTTTTTTTTACTTTAGTTTTGATTATCACTTTAAGATGATAATATTTTGTATTCGATTTTTGTAAGTAACTTGTTGGTTAATTATTGTAGTTTTGATTATCACTTTGTGATGATAATAGGTAACCTGTTGGTTAGGTTACTTTAGTTTTGATTATCACTTTAAGATGATAATATTTTGTATTCGATTTTGTAAGTAACCTGTTGGTTAATTATTGTAGTTTTGATTATCACTTTGTGATGATAATAGGTAACCTGTTGGTTAGGTTACTTTAGTTTTGATTATCACTTTAAGATGATAATATTTTGTATTCGATTTTTGTAAGTAACCTGTTGGTTAATTATTGTAGTTTTGATTATCACTTTGTGATGATAATAGGTAACCTGTTGGTTAGGTTACTTTAGTTTTGATTATCACTTTAAGATGATAATATTTTGTATTCGATTTTTGTAAGTAACCTGTTGGTTAATTATTGTAGTTTTGATTATCACTTTGTGATGATAATAGGTAACCTGTTGGTTAGGTTACTTTAGTTTTGATTATCACTTTAAGATGATAATATTTTGTATTCGATTTTGTAAGTAACCTGTTGGTTAATTATTGTAGTTTTGATTATCACTTTGTGATGATAATAGGTAACCTGTTGGTTAGGTTACTTTAGTTTTGATTATCACTTTAAGATGATAATATTTTGTATTCGATTTTGTAAGTAACTTGTTGGTTAATTATTGTAGTTTTGATTATCACTTTGTGATGATAATAGGTAACCTGTTGGTTAGGTTACTTTAGTTTTGATTATCACTTTAAGATGATAATATTTTGTATTCGATTTTTGTAAGTAACCTGTTGGTTAATTATTGTAGTTTTGATTATCACTTTGTGATGATAATAGGTAACCTGTTGGTTAGGTTACTTTAGTTTTGATTATCACTTTAAGATGATAATATTTTGTATTCGATTTTGTAAGTAACCTGTTGGTTAATTATTGTAGTTTTGATTATCACTTTGTGATGATAATAGGTAACCTGTTGGTTAGGTTACTTTAGTTTTGATTATCACTTTAAGATGATAATATTTTGTATTCGATTTTGTAAATAACCTGTTGGTTAATTATTGTAGTTTTGATTATCACTTTGTGATGATAATAGGTAACCTGTTGGTTAGGTTACTTTAGTTTTGATTATCACTTTAAGATGATAATATTTTGTATTCGATTTTTGTAAATAACCTGTTGGTTAATTATTGTAGTTTTGATTTCACTTTGTGATGATAATAGGTAACCTGTTGGTTAGGTTACTTTAGTTTTGATTATCACTTTAAGATGATAATATTTTGTATTCGATTTTGTAAGTAACCTGTTGGTTAATTATTGTAGTTTTGATTATCACTTTGTGATGATAATAGGTAACCTGTTGGTTAGGTTACTTTAGTTTTGATTATCACTTTAAGATGATAATATTTTGTATTCGATTTTGTAAATAACCTGTTGGTTAATTATTGTAGTTTTGATTATCACTTTGTGATGATAATAGGTAACCTGTTGGTTAGGTTACTTTAGTTTTGATTATCACTTTAAGATGATAATATTTTGTATTCGATTTTGTAAATAACCTGTTGGTTAATTATTGTAGTTTTGATTATCACTTTGTGATGATAATTGGTAACCTGTTGGTTAGGTTACTTTAGTTTTGATTATCACTTTAAGATGATAATATTTTGTATTCGATTTTGTAAGTAACCTGTTGGTTAATTATTGTAGTTTTGATTATCACTTTGTGATGATAATAGGTAACCTGTTGGTTAGGTTACTTTAGTTTTGATTATCACTTTAAGATGATAATATTTTGTATTCGATTTTGTAAGTAACTTGTTGGTTAATTATTGTAGTTTTGATTATCACTTTGTGATGATAATAGGTAACCTGTTGGTTAGGTTACTTTAGTTTTGATTATCACTTTAAGATGATAATATTTTGTATTCGATTTTTGTAAGTAACCTGTTGGTTAATTATTGTAGTTTTGATTATCACTTTGTGATGATAATAGGTAACCTGTTGGTTAGGTTACTTTAGTTTTGATTATCACTTTAAGATGATAATATTTTGTATTCGATTTTTGTAAGTAACCTGTTGGTTAATTATTGTAGTTTTGATTATCACTTTGTGATGATAATAGGTAACCTGTTGGTTAGGTTACTTTAGTTTTGATTATCACTTTAAGATGATAATATTTTGTATTCGATTTTTGTAAATAACCTGTTGGTTAATTATTGTAGTTTTGATTATCACTTTGTGATGATAATAGGTAACCTGTTGGTTAGGTTACTTTAGTTTTGATTATCACTTTAAGATGATAATATTTTGTATTCGATTTTGTAAGTAACCTGTTGGTTAATTATTGTAGTTTTGATTATCACTTTGTGATGATAATAGGTAACCTGTTGGTTAGGTTACTTTAGTTTTGATTATCACTTTAAGATGATAATATTTTGTATTCGATTTTGTAAGTAACCTGTTGGTTAATTATTGTAGTTTTGATTATCACTTTGTGATGATAATAGGTAACCTGTTGGTTAGGTTACTTTAGTTTTGATTATCACTTTAAGATGATAATATTTTGTATTCGATTTTGTAAATAACCTGTTGGTTAATTATTGTAGTTTTGATTATCACTTTGTGATGATAATAGGTAACCTGTTGGTTAGGTTACTTTAGTTTTGATTATCACTTTAAGATGATAATATTTTGTATTCGATTTTTGTAAGTAACCTGTTGGTTAATTATTGTAGTTTTGATTATCACTTTGTGATGATAATAGGTAACCTGTTGGTTAGGTTACTTTAGTTTTGATTATCACTTTAAGATGATAATATTTTGTATTCGATTTTGTAAGTAACTTGTTGGTTAATTATTGTAGTTTTGATTATCACTTTGTGATGATAATAGGTAACCTGTTGGTTAGGTTACTTTAGTTTTGATTATCACTTTAAGATGATAATATTTTGTATTCGATTTTTGTAAGTAACCTGTTGGTTAATTATTGTAGTTTTGATTATCACTTTGTGATGATAATAGGTAACCTGTTGGTTAGGTTACTTTAGTTTTGATTATCACTTTAAGATGATAATATTTTGTATTCGATTTTTGTAAGTAACCTGTTGGTTAATTATTGTAGTTTTGATTATCACTTTGTGATGATAATAGGTAACCTGTTGGTTAGGTTACTTTAGTTTTGATTATCACTTTAAGATGATAATATTTTGTATTCGATTTTGTAAATAACCTGTTGGTTAATTATTGTAGTTTTGATTATCACTTTGTGATGATAATAGGTAACCTGTTGGTTAGGTTACTTTAGTTTTGATTATCACTTTAAGATGATAATATTTTGTATTCGATTTTTGTAAGTAACCTGTTGGTTAATTATTGTAGTTTTGATTATCACTTTGTGATGATAATAGGTAACCTGTTGGTTAGGTTACTTTAGTTTTGATTATCACTTTAAGATGATAATATTTTGTATTCGATTTTTGTAAGTAACCTGTTGGTTAATTATTGTAGTTTTGATTATCACTTTGTGATGATAATAGGTAACCTGTTGGTTAGGTTACTTTAGTTTTGATTATCACTTTAAGATGATAATATTTTGTATTCGATTTTGTAAGTAACCTGTTGGTTAATTATTGTAGTTTTGATTATCACTTTGTGATGATAATAGGTAACCTGTTGGTTAGGTTACTTTAGTTTTGATTATCACTTTAAGATGATAATATTTTGTATTCGATTTTGTAAGTAACCTGTTGGTTAATTATTGTAGTTTTGATTATCACTTTGTGATGATAATAGGTAACCTGTTGGTTAGGTTACTTTAGTTTTGATTATCACTTTAAGATGATAATATTTTGTATTCGATTTTTGTAAATAACCTGTTGGTTAATTATTGTAGTTTTGATTATCACTTTGTGATGATAATAGGTAACCTGTTGGTTAGGTTACTTTAGTTTTGATTATCACTTTAAGATGATAATATTTTGTATTCGATTTTGTAAGTAACCTGTTGGTTAATTATTGTAGTTTTGATTATCACTTTGTGATGATAATAGGTAACCTGTTGGTTAGGTTACTTTAGTTTTGATTATCACTTTAAGATGATAATATTTTGTATTCGATTTTTGTAAGTAACCTGTTGGTTAATTATTGTAGTTTTGATTATCACTTTGTGATGATAATAGGTAACCTGTTGGTTAGGTTACTTTAGTTTTGATTATCACTTTAAGATGATAATATTTTGTATTCGATTTTGTAAATAACCTGTTGGTTAATTATTGTAGTTTTGATTATCACTTTGTGATGATAATAGGTAACCTGTTGGTTAGGTTACTTTAGTTTTGATTATCACTTTAAGATGATAATATTTTGTATTCGATTTTGTAATAACCTGTTGGTTAATTATTGTAGTTTTGATTATCACTTTGTGATGATAATAGGTAACCTGTTGGTTAGGTTACTTTAGTTTTGATTATCACTTTAAGATGATAATATTTTGTATTCGATTTTTGTAAGTAACCTGTTGGTTAATTATTGTAGTTTTGATTATCACTTTGTGATGATAATAGGTAACCTGTTGGTTAGGTTACTTTAGTTTTGATTATCACTTTAAGATGATAATATTTTGTATTCGATTTTGTAAGTAACCTGTTGGTTAATTATTGTAGTTTTGATTATCACTTTGTGATGATAATAGGTAACCTGTTGGTTAGGTTACTTTAGTTTTGATTATCACTTTAAGATGATAATATTTTGTATTCGATTTTTGTAAGTAACCTGTTGGTTAATTATTGTAGTTTTGATTATCACTTTGTGATGATAATAGGTAACCTGTTGGTTAGGTTACTTTAGTTTTGATTATCACTTTAAGATGATAATATTTTGTATTCGATTTTTGTAAGTAACCTGTTGGTTAATTATTGTAGTTTTGATTATCACTTTGTGATGATAATAGGTAACCTGTTGGTTAGGTTACTTTAGTTTTGATTATCACTTTAAGATGATAATATTTTGTATTCGATTTTGTAAGTAACCTGTTGGTTAATTATTGTAGTTTTGATTATCACTTTGTGATGATAATAGGTAACCTGTTGGTTAGGTTACTTTAGTTTTGATTATCACTTTAAGATGATAATATTTTGTATTCGATTTTGTAAGTAACCTGTTGGTTAATTATTGTAGTTTTGATTATCACTTTGTGATGATAATAGGTAACCTGTTGGTTAGGTTACTTTAGTTTTGATTATCACTTTAAGATGATAATATTTTGTATTCGATTTTTGTAAGTAACCTGTTGGTTAATTATTGTAGTTTTGATTATCACTTTGTGATGATAATAGGTAACCTGTTGGTTAGGTTACTTTAGTTTTGATTATCACTTTAAGATGATAATATTTTGTATTCGATTTTTGTAAATAACCTGTTGGTTAATTATTGTAGTTTTGATTATCACTTTGTGATGATAATAGGTAACCTGTTGGTTAGGTTACTTTAGTTTTGATTATCACTTTAAGATGATAATATTTTGTATTCGATTTTGTAAGTAACCTGTTGGTTAATTATTGTAGTTTTGATTATCACTTTGTGATGATAATAGGTAACCTGTTGGTTAGGTTACTTTAGTTTTGATTATCACTTTAAGATGATAATATTTTGTATTCGATTTTGTAAGTAACCTTGTTGGTTAATTATTGTAGTTTTGATTATCACTTTGTGATGATAATAGGTAACCTGTTGGTTAGGTTACTTTAGTTTTGATTATCACTTTAAGATGATAATATTTTGTATTCGATTTTGTAAGTAACCTGTTGGTTAATTATTGTAGTTTTGATTATCACTTTGTGATGATAATAGGTAACCTGTTGGTTAGGTTACTTTAGTTTTGTTATCACTTTAAGATGATAATATTTTGTATTCGATTTTGTAAGTAACCTGTTGGTTAATTATTGTAGTTTTGATTATCACTTTGTGATGATAATAGATAACCTGTTGGTTAGGTTACTTTAGTTTTGATTATCACTTTAAGATGATAATATTTTGTATTCGATTTTGTAAGTAACCTGTTGGTTAATTATTGTAGTTTTGATTATCACTTTGTGATGATAATAGGTAACCTGTTGGTTAGGTTACTTTAGTTTTGATTATCACTTTAAGATGATAATATTTTGTATTCGATTTTTGTAAGTAACCTGTTGGTTAATTATTGTAGTTTTGATTATCACTTTGTGATGATAATAGGTAACCTGTTGGTTAGGTTACTTTAGTTTTGATTATCACTTTAAGATGATAATATTTTGTATTCGATTTTTGTAAGTAACCTGTTGGTTAATTATTGTAGTTTTGATTATCACTTTGAGATGATAATATTTTGAATTGTGATGCTGTTTTGATATAGTAGCGTCCCTTTTTGGTTGTTAGAGTTGCTTGAGCTCCAGGAAGTGGAGTTGTTATTTTTGGGAAATTTAGATAATTTGTGTTGTATTTAGTTATAGTTGGTAGATACTGGCCTCGGTAGGAGTAAGAAAGTTCTTGCTCTAGTAAAGGGGTTCCTTTAAATTTAAGCTTAGCTTAATTTTTTCGTCCCGTGGAGTGCTTGACTTTTTAATTTGACTTCTCTCGATTTTGATTTATACCGGTTGTGACTCCCCGATTTTGTCTCCCTATGGACGTTTGGTACACGTAGTTACCGACACACTCAAATTTGTGTATATTTGTCCCCCTCGTTTTCATAGTTTCGTAATTATTCTGGATGTGGAATAAATTAGTAATTCTAATTCGTAAAGTTTGATGTTTAGTAGATTTTTGTAATGTCAGTTAGGAGTTTATTAAAGGCTAGTATAAAAAAAGCTTTTATTTTTTTTTGCTTAAAATTTTTTTGTTGTAAAAGATTTTTTCTTTTAGGAAAGGGGTAGTGTAACATTTTATTTTTTCAGTCGTAATTTAATTGCATTGAATTACACGCTAAGCACGCTAAGCGTGTATTGTTCCTTAGGGATCAAATTATATTAATATATCTGTGTCGCATAAAGCTATTTCCAAGTAAATATTTATTTGATTGTTTCGTGTTCCCCCCTCTGACGGCGCGACCGCTCGGTTCTGGTTTCGATGAACAGTGGGCCACGGGCAACAGCTTTGTTAAGATGTATTTTTGACTAGAGGCGGGCAACCTTCGTATCAATTATTAATTGTGGAGATATCTTCTAATAACGCGCGACCTTTAGAACACGACAACAACAGAATATAATGCAACAAAATATAATGCGACGAGATATGATTTGACAATGTGGAATGAAACAAATATAATTCGACAATTAAGAATAGAACGAATATAATTCGTCATCTAGGATCCAAAGAATTACCGTTATTTAAGAACAGTCGATTTAAACTTTGGCTAATAAAAAATTTGTCTGATAAGGAATTATAGAAGTTAATTTGGATGGAGTTGTTTCAAATTAGAAACGCTGTTAACTTTGAATGAAGAACGGAAATCCCGTTTCAGTTTGTTGTGAAGCAGCTAATGCAGTTTTTGGTTCGTAATTAGCAATAAGATCTTTTTTTTGCATGTGTTTCAAAGTTTAGAACACGATAACTTGCTTTTATGTTTAGTACACGTAAATTGTGTAAACTTCAATTAATTGTTGAGCTGGTTTTACAAGCTGTAAAACGAAATTTTGTTGAATTAGCTTTCTAAAAAACATGCTTTGTTCCATATGAACCGTCGATAAGTTCAACATGTGTTTTCGACGTCATATTTTTCTATTTTGTACAGTTGACAGATGTTGTCTTGAAAGCAAATGCTTTGAGCAGCTGTAATGCAATTTAAACAAACATGCCTATTTTTGTGATCAGCTTTATTTATACATAGATTATTAGACGTAAATTTAAAAGTTCAAATTCTCATTATGTTAGGTACTAGTAATTTGTTATCTACCTGAAAAGGTCTGCCCAGGTTAGAATTTAATTCACTGTGTTATGCTTACTAATCATTATCACTTTAATTTGTATAACAAGTTCATGTTTAAAGTAAAGTCGGTTGATTAATGAAAGAAAAAAAGGAAAGTTAAAACTTTAATTTTGATGTAGTTGATTATGACCATTTTTTGTTACAAGTTCCGATATTTTAAAAGAGTTTTTTTTAGTAAACATTTAGTTCAAAATTTAAGACTTTTATTTTGGTCAAGTGCGATCAAATCTAATTACATAAAGCCAAAAATTTTCTGAGTAATAATTTGATGCCAATATTATATTGGAAATACTTTTTTATTATTTCTTTATATATGTTTATAGGACACAAGTGGTGTTCTACTTTTTTATTTATTTAACCATTGCAATTTCTTACAGGAGCTGCGTCTTATTTTGTTAAGACAGGTTTTTTGTTAACGAAGGCGATCATTTGTTCTTTGGGTTTCCACGTCCGCCCTTAGAACTGTGCTTTGCAATTATCGTCATTATCTCAGGACATGGTGGCGCCTATTTGATTTAGCTTAACTTTGATTTGCAAACAGAATTCGACTTACCTCCCCACTTCTCATTGCTCTACCCAGGAATAGACCCCTAGCTTTGTCGCAAGACTTTGTTCTCTAGCGCCTTAATATAAAAAAAAGACGTTCCAGTCTTTTGTAAAACAGAAGTCGTTTTAGTGGCACCCATCCAAAGTAAGGCCTAGCAAAAATAGTTACACTGGCGTCACAACGTGAGGCCAGTCAACTTCAAAAATTCGTATCAATATAATTCTCTGTAATATACTCCAACAGTGTAGTTTTCTACGACTGTTCTGCTCCTGTCTGAAAAATAACTACGCCACAAAAAAACGCTGCAACGGTAACTCTTTTCGATTTATTCAGAGAAAAATTATAAACCAAAAGCCACCATCAACACCTAGTTCTCAGATTAATTATTTTATACGTTATCCCCATTTTCAAATAATACATTTTATAACATATTACCCAGATTAATAATCATTAAAAGTAACAGAGGTTTACCAACAACCTTACGTTACCCCTGGCTTAATACGAGCTCATAATAAAAGTTTTAATTACTCATGCTAATTTCAGCACAACAAATTACAGAAGTTCCTTTTACCTTGCACATAATAAAATAGTTCAACAATCATTTTAATAACTTAAATTACCCCTTTAGAAAAATATAGAAAAATAATATTATAAAAGTTCAATCATTAACTGTTTTTGATTCTGTTAATGTTAGTTCCACAGCACATACCCATAAGGTACAAAAGTTATTGCACACCAATTAAACACAAAAAGCAAATTTTTTAATGAATGAACATCTGTTACCTGGATTTCTACTGCTAATGGATCTGCTCCCATAGCATCGACGTCTGCGGCCTTTATCAGTAGCTGCGCGTTCAGGAATATCCCCCAATCAGGACTGCACCAACGGTAACTGCTAGCTGCTACTCTCGATTACCAGAGAATTCCAAATTCCTCTAATTCCTCTACGGATCTCATTTACGTAAACAATCAAATCTTTCTACCATGGACATCTACTCCATTTAATGTGCCTACTATTCGCCCAACCAAATATAACGCAGTCAGTACTTACTTATGTATGTCTGCTACTTATTTTCATTCTTTAAAACTTTTTATAATACCTTTGCTGACAGCTGGTCGAAACTCAACACCACTGGTGTCAGTTATATTTCAAACTGTACTTGAAGACTGTTATCACTTGTAGACAAGTCAGCTGCAATCTCGTTTATATTACTAGCGTAGTAGTTAGCGCGTAAAGAGAAGTGAAGATAAGGGAGCCCTACTACCAAATCCTCGTGTTTATATAGGTTTTTGTGCCCATCTAAAGCTCCTAAATTCTCAAAAATCTGTCGATACAAACAAACAAGGCTTCTCAGTAAACTTCCAATGGTTACCCAATTTTTAAAAACCCCACAAGGTAGCGTTCACGCACTTTCCCGAAATTTCTATATAGAACATCACTGCCATCTAAATCCTAGAATTTTGTTCCGACACAAACCCGCTCACGTAGTTATTTTCTTTGTATCTCTCACAGCGGGCACTCACTTCTCCGAAATTTAGCCCCTACTAAACCCAAGTTAATATTAAAACACGCCTTCCATAATACACATACTCTGACGATCTCCCTTCAATATACTCCCTCAACCTACTATTCCTTGCCTTGTCTAACCCCCAATCTGCTCTTATCCCACTGCCTAGTCTAAACCCCAAACTTAACGAATTTTGTATTGTGTTCTTTTCTCTTACTACTTCTGCCAAATTAATCCCTCTTTGTTTAGTTAACCACTTGCATGCCAATCCAACAAATAACCCCACTCAAAATATGTCTATATTAACACATTGTATTTCTTTCTCACCTTATCCATACTTAACCAAAGACCCTTCCTTGTTGCGCTTGTTGTCCACCTGTAGCAATAATCAAACATTACCTTCTCTAACCAATATTCAAAACTATACTTGATTCCGTCTCATACCTACTTTGCCTAATAGTCTTTCTTTGTTTCTCTGTCCTTGATGAAATATCCACTCTAAATAATATTCAAATAAGCTCAACTCCCTCCTATTCATATGCATTAATATCTACTATCTTTATTTTAGTTTTTCCTTATGTTAAACGAATACTTGATACGATACGTCTCTATCGTATTCTTACTTATTGCATAGGTAACCTTCCTTGTTCTGTTTCAATCCCTACATTCCAACCGACCACACAATATTACCCATTCCATCAACAATAAGTCCTTTTTAAGTGGACACCGCCTGTCACCCTTCCTTAAACTCGATGTTTGTTTGCCATGCCTTTTCTACAACTTATACTCGGAAACCTTATTAAAACTATAATCGTCAGTTTGTTGCTATACACAATCCGTAGAATTTCAGCGGTTTAAAATGCTTACCCTCTCTCCAATATACAACTAACCCTGCTTGAAATTTTAGAAAAGCGTTTTAGAAATGCACCTCTTCACTATAACGTTTCTATATATATTTCTATAACTTTTCAAAATTACATATCTACGTGAAAACTGTTTCAGTCAATACTTGCTTTAAGAAACATTACTTAGACAACAATTTAAATATAAAACAGAAATCGTTAGAGCTTTATATTTACACCCTATGCTACATCTACAATGATTAAATATGTTTATGATTTTTAAATACACTCTAAGAATATTTACATTATAAAACATGCTACTTTAATTAGTATTCATTGCACATTGCACATAAGCATCCTGAAAGTTCTTTGTAAAATTAAATCCTACACTAGTAATTTGCAAAAGCGTTACAAATTGTTGTTTTTTGGTATTTACATGCTGAAACGTAAAATAAATTATATTATATATATATATATATATATTATATTATATATATGTATATATATATATATATATATATATATATTATCTAACCCTTTTTACCATTCAAATACCATAGAATTATATATATATATATATATATATATATATATATGTATATAAATTTGCTGTGATTCTCTTCCCGCTTATCGAATCACACGTTCTGTGCCAAGAATTGCTGTGATTCTCTTGTCCGTTGAATCTCTTCTGATAATCGCTTCTTGACTCTTTTCTTCCGCCTCGGCTGCTCACCTAGTTAAAACTTTCATCCTCGTTCATAAAAAGAAACAAACACATTCCTGCAATGAAATTTATAATACTTTCACGCTATACGAAAACTGCATACTTCTATTTATTTATCGTTACTAATTTGGATAATTGGTACAATAATACCCGCAAATATAACTAGACTTTATTACCTTTATCTATCTTCTCTAAGTGCACTAATGCATAATAACTTTTATCGTAGCACGTAATCACCATCTATTCTGCTTGAAGTATCGAATAACATCAAAAATAAAGAGGAGACCGCTTGAAGTATCGAATATAATCAAAAATAAAAGAGAGCTCAACTCCTATCAGTACGGGTTTATATAATGGCTCGCTTGCGAGTCGAATTTGTCCCGCGACGGACAATTTTCAGAGATTCGCATTCTATTTTCCCTTCCGATGGCTCGGCACAATCATTCTTCTGAAATTTGCACTCGTCCGAGTTGAAACCTAAGAAATTTCCACACGTCTCGCAACACGTCCGCGAACAACTAATTAATTTTACATAGAAATTTTTATGCTTTCACCTCTCATATTTGCATCTTATTTCAACCTTAATCGCCAATCTAGTCTGTTCGTTCTATCTACAACTTGTGCTCTTGTTTTACATATTTCCCCTCGTTTAACTACCAATGCATTCCCTCTCGCTTGTCTTTATACTACAAACTTGCTTTCTTACTGGCACTCATATATCTTAAAGCTTATCGACTATCATATACATCGTTATTTTTGCAGGTGTTCTGAGTTCTAATACGCTGAAGGCTTTTGCGTGACTTCCCCACGTCGCTATAATTTCTCGATAGCTTTAGTACTTGGAAAGATTAAATTAAATACAATTTGAACATTTTAACTCGGCTTCTTTTTATAGAAAGCGTCCAGTGAATACTCTAACCCCTTATTTTTTAACGAAACGAATAAATTTTTATGGTGCATGGTTTTAATAATGCTTATTATCTAATGAAGTTCTACATTACTTCCTTCTACACGTTGATTATGATTATATACAAAACCTACATTCTAATTGAATGATTTAAATCTACACAGTAGGCCTTTAATTAAGCGTACTATTTTCCACTGCTTTAATATACAGGGTGATTAAAATTATTTGATGTCGGTAATTAATTTTCTACCCTGGTCTAAATTTGAGTATTTTCCCCCTATTTGAATACAATTAATCCCACTTATTTGAATTCAAATATGAAACATCTAGACTGCAAAAAAATTTTACAAAGAAAATTGCCTATCTCACTATACACTTATCTTTCTAACTTACCTAACTTATATCCAATCCTAAAAATATTTACACCTATTCTATTCCCAACTCTCACCTAATTTTATAACTTGAAATTATCCCTAACTTTATCCTACTTATCCATCTAATCCTATATACATCCTATATACCTATCCTATTTCTAACTTTTAACTAATCTTCACTATATTCACTTCCACCTACCTAATCCTATATACCTATTTTATTCTTATTCTATTCCTAACTGTCCACTAATCTTATAAGAAATATCTACACTTACCCTATCTTATTTTCTTCCTACATTTAATTTTCCTTCTCATTCTATATACCTATTTCTAACTATCTCCCATGTTTATCCTACACCTAGCTTTATTTTCTATAAACACTTACTTCTACTCTTCTATATACACCTATTTTATCCCTATATTTTGTTCATTTAATCTTCCTTTCTTATTTAAATCTGACTCTTTTCTTGATCCTCCAAGTCTTTCTTCTCACCATCCTAATACTCTTCATCCCTATTGCTCCTCCTTCTATATCTATACTTATCATCCCTATTATCTCACATACAATAAACTTATCATCCCTATTCTGACTCTTAAATATTGCTTCTTCTTTAGTCCCTACACTTGTCTGTTTCTCATTTATTATTATTTCCTTTTCTGCGGACAAACCAAACGATACTACCTTAAAATTATAGATTTTTCCCTCTACAGAAACCCTGTGTACTTTCTAGAATCCTTGTGTAATGGAATCAGCCAGAATGAATTCCTTAAATCTAATTTACTAAAAACAAACTTGCCACTTAACCTCGTCAAAAGTGTGTCCATGTATGGTGGACAATGGAATTGCGGTTTGGTCCTTTGATTAATTTTTCGTGCATGTAGACATAAACGAATACTATCATCCTTTTTCTTAACCACCACCAACGGATTTATGAAATGAGTGTTTGGGACCTCTATTATGCCATCTTCCAACATTTTATTTAATTCTGCCTTCACCTGCTCCCGATATACTGCTGGAATAGGATAAACCTTGGCGTTGAACGGTTCTGAATTATCCACTTCCAACACGTGCTCATAGCCTAACGCTGTGCTCGCTTCTACCCCCACTAATTCTGCATGTTTTTGTAATAAAACTTGAACCTCTACTATCCTATCCTCTGGACATCTTATCGTGTTGATCTGTTTAACTCCATCATCCTCTACCTCTACTACATTAATACTCAACCCCGTGTCATCCTCTGTGACTTCATAACTGCCCTTCCATGGCACTACCCTATCCTTAATCCTTACTACCTTCCTTTCCATATCTATCAAAACTCCTAACTTCATCATACAGTCAACACCTAAAATGCTCTGAAACTTCAGTCCAGGTACAATTACAAACTACTGTTCACAGCTTAAACCTCCTATATTTATCCTAAGCACCACAACACTATTTACTACAGCTAACTTCTTTTTATTTGGAGCTACTAAATGGCTACGCTTTATAGGCATAATTCTATCACAAACTTTATCCCTAATTTTGCTGACGAATTCCTCCGATATTAAACTCGTCTCTGCGCCTGTATCAAGTAATACTTTTACATTATTCTCAAAAATTTCTATGTTAATAATTGGCAAACATAATTTTTCCACAGTTTCTGGCTCTACTTCCTCCTCAATTTTGAAAAATTCACGTGGATGTTCATACACATTTACACAGAAATCTAGTGGTCTGTCGCGTTCTAAAAATCCTGTCTTGTCCTGTTTTCCGTACTTGGTCCTGGTTGTCCTTCTACAACCTGTGCGTACGTACTCCTCGTATTAATATCCGTGTCCCTGTCTCTATTCGGCGTGCTCGTCACAGTCCTGTTTACTTCCGGTAAACTGTTCTGTCTCGTGTAACTAGGTCTTGGCGTCGGTCCCCAAGTCGCACTATTGCTTCTGTATTCCTGTCCTCGTCGTTCCCAATCCGGTCGAAAATTTCTATTGTAGTCAGGCCGTCTCGGAAAATTCTGTGTTCCTGTTGTCAAACCTAACCGCGTTAATGTTTCGTTCACGTACCTCTCTTGTCCGTCCTAAACATACATCGTCTTATCTCTGTAAATATTCCAAAAATGTCTCACGTTCTGTAATGTTTTGTAAGGCCACGTGTTGTCTGATTTCGAGTTCAAAATGTCGTGATAAGTATTTGATTATTTGTCTGTCCGTCAATGGTAGGTTAAGTTGTTTGGCCACACTGTATTTGCGGATGGCATATTGTTCCCTAGTACCTGCAAACTCTCCCTTAAGTTTTCCTGTAATCAAGTCGTCCCTAATCTGATCCTGTTTGTGATCACTCCGTAATGTTGTAAAAATTTGTTTTCAAAGTCCTGATATGTGTCTATGTCCTGTCCTACTAAATTATACCATGCTTCCGCATTGTCCTTCAATAAAGCCTTTATCGTATTTAGCTTAGTCTGTTCGTCGAATAAATTTTCCATTAGATTTCTTACGCTATTAATAAAATTTTGTGGATTTACCCTGTTATCGCCATAAAATTTCATATGTTGGTCCAATGATACGCCACCTGTATAAAATCTGGGACCATCCCCCGTTAAACTTGACATGTTATATTTAATACTACCAACTTCGCGTTCTACCCTGCCTAACTGATCGCTACATGAGTCCGTTACTTCAGTCATTTTTATATTTATCTCTTGTTTACAAAAAATGCGTACTTCGGACCTTAAATGTCCCATTTCCTGTCAAAGACCTGTAATGTTTTTCTCATTTCTATCAACCCTACTTTCTACTTCCCCCAGTTTCACGGTAAGACTATTTTTAAACTCTGTAAATTCTTTAGTAGATTGCTAGTAGATGGGGCCCCCGTATAGTCCATGAAATCCTGCGTTCTGATTGGTCGATGTCTCCGGCCCCAAGCCCCGCCCCCACAATCTGATTGGCCGATGGCTCCGCCCAAGCCCCACCCCTTGCGTTCTGAATAGTCGATGGCTCCGCCCAAGCCCCACCTCCTGCGTTCTGATTGGTCGATGGCCCCGCCCAAGCCTCGCCCCCTACTTTCTGATTGCTTTATAACTTCCGCCCTAACATCCTAATTAGTTGATGACTGTAACCCCGCCCCAACAACATGATTGGTCGATGGCTCCGCCCAAGTCCCAACCCCTGCGTTCTGATTGGTTGATGGGTCCGTCACCAAACCACACCCCCTGTTTTCTGAGTGGTCTGTAGCCCCGCCCCAACAACCTGATTGGTTGATGACTCCGTCCATTTGCCCTATCACTTTTCAGACGTCAAACCCCTACCTTCACTCTGACGTCACATCGTATAACTCCGCCTCCTGACGTTAGCAATTGTCATTTTTTGACACATCCGCCATTTTCAAGTACGTCACCCACAACTTTGACAAATTGCATAATTAAATGCAATTTTACAACAGAGCTCTATATAATTATAGTGAATGATGCTGTACTTTATTTTCTGTCATACGTCATTCCACCATCTTGTCGACCACATTTATCGTTTAAGGTGTGTCATCATCCGTCGACATACCGTGTAGAGATCGGAAAAATGACAACGCCGCCACCGAGGTGTGAACCGGTGTTTCCCAGCATGTTATACGGATACGCTAACCACTGAGCTATCTAGGATAGTCAATGAGTGAATGATGCATGTTCTATAATAAGGCTAACAATAAATAATTTAATTGAAATATCGTTGTACAACTGACTTTGACAAGAATGCGTGTTACAAAGAAACGTAATCAGGTATAAACTAGTTTATTGCTTCACTGTATAAAATAAAAATCTATATTGCAAATGCTGAAACTATGCGACTTCTTATTACAAAGTAGACAAAATATTTATTATTAAACAACAAATATGTAAGGTGCAAATCTAGAACGGACGTTTTTTTATTGAACCCAATAGTAAGTAATTGCTTGATGGAATTGAACGCGAAATTATAACAGAAAGATATTCATGATTTAAATTTATTAACAACCGTAAATCGTATAGTATTACGTTTATGTAATAACCTACTAGTAATTAACGGAACAGAAAACGGAAACACTATCATTGGCTTCTGAAAGTTTTATTGACAACAGTTTACTACGACCATTGACCCTATATGTACGGCTGCTTATAATCTGCATATCTGTACCAAGATAAATCATCTACTGCTTCAAATCGATAACTTGTAATAACATTTTTGGACAGATAATGTGTAAACGTATAAAAAGATGTGCAGACTGTCTTAAAACTATAAAAGCAGATCAAAAACATTCATGTGACAAAATATTTTTCAGTGTGTGAAGAACATCATTTATATGATCATAACTGTTATATACAAGTAGACACAGACACTCCTAAAATTGTTGATAAACTGTTTATTTTTTATTTAGAAACTCGCCAAGACGACCAAAATTTCAAACAGAGGACTATATACATACACCTGTACTTTGGTGTATTCGAAATGAGATGAGACGTGTGCTTTGAAATAACCAACAATGTGATAGAATGTTATAAGTGTGGATTAAGAAGACAAGTAATAAAAGCCAAAGACGTCATTAAACAGTTTGCTTGTCATTTATTGACCCGTTTTCAATTGCATTAAAGGAAATAAAAAAAAATGAGAAGCTCAACAATCTCGTAATTAACCTATATTGCATAGAAAATATTTAAAAATACACCCCATTTTTTGTTTAAGTGAAATTTTAGAGAAATGGAACCTATTAATCTGATGTTGCGTTTCTTGTTTCATGCCATCCTGTAAATGGAATATGCAAATCGTGATTTTGTGCAACGCAATGGCATTTTCTATAAAACTTTTGTTTAAAACTACTCATTTCTTTATCAGGTGTAGGATTAATTATAGCACGTAGTAAAAACTAACTCATGACGGATGTTTAAAATAATTTTTTTAAAAAATTTAACGAAGGCATAGAGTAAAATAAAAAAACCTAAATTAGTTAAATGTCGTTTAAAACAATGCGATGCAAATGCCCCTTAACTAATACAGTAATATTGAATAAGTTTTAGATTATTGGCGACATAATTTACTTTACAGTAAAACTAAAAATTGACTTTTATATATATATATATATATATATATATATATATATATATATATATATATATATAGGTATGTAATTGCGTTTACATCGATAACAAAAGTACATTACACGAGCAATGTTACGTCATGAAATTCTTTCATTGTCAAGGTGCTTCAACAATAAATTAAATTACACGACGTTAATTCTAGGATAAAACTGCAGAATGTTTTATTAATACTGGTTTTTTAAAAAAATCTGTGTACTTAATCACAACCAGAAAACGGCATTCTATTTTTGTTTTAAAGCAAGACATTAAATCATATTACGATTTATGATAGGTACAAGATCGCTTTTGTTAACGTTTCATTCGCACATAGCATGAGTGTGTAAATTATTAAACAAAATTGACAGTTTAGTTCAATCTTGGATTAGATTGATTTAATCTCAGTTTACAGAACGGATGTAGAAACAATTTTTGACTTTTAATCTGGGTGCATTAAATGCATGTGATCTAAAAATTACAGAGTTGCCTTCAGTACGTAACTATGGAAATGCGAATGCTAAAGAAGCAATAGACTAGACTTTCGTTGACAAAAAAAAACGCTGTCGTATGTAATTTTTTGTAATAAAGTACTACAAATAGAAAACGTCTATGATATCGATATCTTTAATATATTTAATTAAAAAGTATAAAAGTCAATTCCTTTCAGTTTTACAGAAAAAAGTAAATATTTCAAATATGGTATAATAATGAATTTAATCTTGGATTAGATTGATTTAATCTCAGCTTACAGAACGGATGTAAAAAACAATTTTTGACTTTTAATCTGAGTGCATATTTCGAAACGCAGTCGTATGTAATTTTTTGTAATAAAGTACTACAAATTAGACAATAGAAAACGTCTATGATATCAATATCGATATCTTTTAATATATTTAATTAAAATGTAAAAAAAGTCAATTCCTTTCAGTTTTACTGAAAAAAGTAAATATTTCAAATATGGTATAATAATGTGTTTAAAATCTATGGAAAACCATCGGGTCGGATAATTTGCTTCAAATAAAGCGTTATATATGATGATACCATTCTAACCGTTGAAGATTCATGCCAAGAAATACCATGAATATTCCTTGTCTCCCAGTCTTTATGTTTTAATGATCTTGGCTCAAACAACTAGACTGCATTGGCAGTTTAAAAATTTGATGCCAAACAACACCTTCCAACAAGTCCAAAACCGCAATTTCTTTGCCCACAAACTCTTTTTTCTTGTATTTAAACCCCTGAATATCAAGTATATACATGTTTGTATATGTAGGTATGTAAATATATGTAGTAAACTTCGAGTAATTAAATCAATATTAGGAGCAATCTCCTTATATATCAGATTACCACCATCTGCGTACTTTACCAACCTACTTTTCAACCTATCGTAAGAGTGAACATATTTTGAATTGAAACCGGCCGATGTGTATTTGCAGAGTGGTCGCACTTTGAATTCAAACCGGTCTTAGCATATTTTGCATCTGACCTACTTTATAATTTCTCGCTACGCGAGTTATGTATCCCCCAATTACCTATATATATTGATATATTGAATCTAATAGGAATTAATAAAAATTGTTAAATAAAAGTATAAGTTCAATGCAACATCGTAACACAAGGATAACCCAGAGAGGTTATCGACAGTTCATGAGAACGGACATGCAACTTTGCATCCGTGAGGGCAGTGATACTGCAGGTGGCAGGTCACAGGCGGTCAACAGACCGCAATTACTTAGAATTAAGTTGTTACATTGTAATAAAGTGTACAATTAAGAAAAACGCAGACATGAGATCTGCAAGTTCCCACAGCCGTGTGAGGGGCAGGTTATTATAAAAAGCCCGGGAGCTCAATGCCCGGCAGTCAGTCTTCGAACTCCATACTTCGTTGTTCAAGCTACTCACTAGTACAATAATTATTTTTAGTATTATGTACAAGTTAATCTAAATTTCACAAATAAATTTGTTAAGAGTCGAAGTTGTTTTTTAAAAACACAGCTCCAAAGGCCCGAACCTTAACTGGCGCAGCGTAACGGATGTCAAAAGGGCACTAAAAATCCAAAAATCGGGAGATTGGTGACCAAGAATAATTCGAAATTTTGGCAGAACCCAAACCAAGTTGGACGCTGAACAAGAATCGTCTAAAGCCAACAAACAAACCAAGGTGGACATCGATCGAGCCCACCAAAGAAACAGATGAAATTAATGTAAGTTTATTTCCATACCTTTTTTTTTAACCAGAAACTACAATTGATATATGCTTGTATTATTATTGATTACCATTTATTGATTATTATTGTTTTATGAATTTATTTTATGAATATTGTTTTGAAAATAATTACAAAGTGAATTATTTCCAAAAAAAAACGAGACCTTATTTTGAGAAAGTATTAATCTATGAGACGAATGTTAAAGAGATATTTTTTTCTTTAAAAAGCAAATGAGACTTGAATTTAAAAGATTCTTACCACAATTATTAAAACAAACTCAAAATAAACCAAAAAAAAAATAACGGGCGCACACTCACTAACACTAAATAAGAAGCGCGATTCAAACCCACGTTTTCAATCCGGTAAAATAAAAACACAGAACGCAAAATTAATTTCAAAGCTAATTCGAACAAACAGTCACGGAACGATTATTTAAAACCATTGACCTTATAAATTCTAGCAAAACACTCTACTACGGTAACTTAAAACCACCTAAGATAAGCAAAATACGCGAAGAAAGCATCCTTTATTATACAATTAAAACCTCAGAGAAATCGCTTTCAGAAACCTTGCACAGTACTAAAGTATAACTTCAATAACGCAATTTGCATCATAAGTAATAAACTCATCACGACATAATAAAACAACGCAGTTTTGCATTAGTACCCATAAGTAATTAAATCCATCACGGAATAATAAAAACATAAAATTGCAACCAGCATTTAATAAGAAATTACACCCAGCATTCACCACAACAATCTATAAATAAATTGCAGTACAAACACGGTATAAAATCTAAACGTTTTTCAATTAAAAATTAATCAGCATTTATAAAGCGCATTATTCCAGTACAAATACAGAATAACGCTAAACGTTATCATATAAAGATATAAAACGCTCATAATTGTAATCTGAAAACCTACATTACGAGAGATTCAATTTCCAACAAGCATTATAACTAAATACCAAGAGATCTAAGAATAAAACTAGACGTAACACTTTATGCAAAGTACGGAAAGTAAATTAGTAATTCCTATAAATTTCTATTAACACCTGTAAGTGTCAACTACCTCAACAAGTATAGTCATACGTACGCAATTATTACCAAGAAGCGTGATTAAATAACAAAGACTACAACTTAAGTATTTAAATTGCAACAATAGAGTGCAGAAGCAATTAACCTCAAGTTATAATTAGAATACAAGACAAATTAAAAGCTGCATAAAAACAAGCAAATCCAAGACTACGGTATTGAGTATAAATCTCACGAGTACATCACCGCACTGGGTAAATTTTTATTTCCACAATCTAAACTTAAAATTAACAAATTCAAATCAAAAATAACGCTGGAAAATAGCAAAATAAATCTCAACCCTTACCAAAATTTTTACTTACCCAGTCTAAACTGAAAATTAACAAATACAAACCAAAATTAACGTTTCAAATAGGAAAATCATCCCCAATTTTTACAGAATTCAAAATTACCCAATCTGAATGAAAGATTAACAAACCAAAACCGAAATTAACGTTTCAAATAGGAAAATCATCCCCAATTTTTACAGAATTCAAAATTACCCAATCTAAATGAAAAATTAGCAAACCAAAACCAAAATTAACGTTTCAAATAGCTAAATCAACATCAATTTTTACAAAACTCAAAGTTATTCAATCTAAAAAGAAAATTAATAAAACCAAAGCAAAATTAACATCACAAATAGCAAAACCAACCCCAATTTTTACAAAATTCGAAATTATTCAATCCAAAAAAAAAATTAATACATCCCAAGCATAATTACGCTACAAATAGCAAAACCAACCCAAATTTTTACAAAATTCGAAATTATTCAACCCAAAAGAAAAATTAATACATCCCAAGCATAATTACGCTACAAATAGCAAAACCAACCCAAATTTTTGCAAGATTTGAAATTATCCAATCCAAAAAGAAAATTAATCCATCCAAAGCATAATTAACGTTACAAATAGAAAATCAACCCCAATTTTTACAAAATTTGAAATTTCACAACCCAAACGGAAAATTAGTAAATCCGAAGCAAAAATAACAATAAAAATAGCGAAATAAAGCTCAATTAAAAAAAAAATATATTTTTTTTTTCAAATTTCCCAAAATCGAAAACAACCCTTAACCAACATGAGTAACACAGACATACGACTCTATTTGGAGACAATACAGACATTTGATGGCACGGAAGCCCATCTCTCAAATTTCATTGGAGCATCTGAAATGTTCCTAAAAACCTTCTACAAACCCGGAGATAACGAAAGGAATTCATTGCTTATACGCTTGATAATTAGTAAACTAACCGGAAAGGCACTAACCTTAATCGCCAGTAGGGACGATTTACAAGAATGGCAGGAGTTTAAACAACTACTAATTGCATATTTTGGAGACCAACGTAACATAAAATGCCTGGTACGAGACCTAATAAACCTTAAAATGGAACACAATCAATCCCCCTACCAATTCGGAATGAAATGCCAAGACGTGAGAAGTTTAATACTAACCAAATTAAAAATTAAAGAACCCGATCAAAACGTTAGACATTTAAAAACAAAAATGTATGACGAAACGGCACTAGACACGTATATAAACGCTTTACCAGAACGACTACGGATAAAATCAGATTCCAACGACCCCAAAATCTAGAGGAAGCTATGAACCTAGTCATAGAAGAAGAAAATGTAATGTATTACCGCAACGAACTATACAATCCCAACGCGAATAAAAGTTATTCACCAATAAAAACCATACAAGCCACAAGACAAACAATCCCTCAACAAAAATTCACACCCTTTAACGCACAAACAAATCAACCGCGAATTAATAACCCAAGTTTCAACAATACGAATTTTAATAATCAATATAAACATTTTTCAAAACCAACGTTTAACCCAACTTTTACGAAACCCGCATTCCAACCAAGATTTAATCAAAACCTAAACCAACAAAGACCAGCATTCAACGCAAACCCTAATAGAAATACACCAATGACTAATAATAATAACAACCCTAATAATTATTACAAACCAACACCAATGGATACCTCATCTGGTAACACCAGACAAAATACAAAAATAACACATATCCGACCAAACCCTCATCAGAAACGCAATTTTACATCAGAGGAATTATTCCATCAAGAAATAGAAAAATTTGACACTGACCAGAAAAATTACATTGAGACACCTACGAACAATGAATCAAACCATGCAGAAACTTACGAACGTGACGAACAATACGAAACTTACGAGAAGTACGACGACGAAAACTCGAATTCAAATTTTCAAATGGACCAATTCATAACCGACCAAACTTAATAAACTTAAATAACATAAATCACTTAGTATTACCATACATAGAAATACCCCACGCCAAATTCAAACTATTAATCGACACTGGATCCTCTAAAACATTAATTAGCCCCAGAACCGTACAAAAACATTATTTAGATTATGTAGAAAGAGAACCATTTAAAATTAAAACAGCCCATCAAACAACACTACACCAATTCGTAGCCAATATACCCTTACCAAGAACATTTAATGTTAAAATGAAACATAAATTTTGTGTATTCGAATTTAACGACAAATATGACGGATTAATCGGAATGGACCTTCTAAGAAAATTAGGAGCCAACATTGACATTAAAAATCGCTTATTAAGGACAAAATACGGAAAAATCCCAATTAAATTTCAAAACACACAAATTGAACAAAATACACTATAGAACCCCGAAAGGAAAGCAAAATAAAATCCCAGTAAAATCTAACAAAATTTAGGAATAATAAATCATATGACATTTCAACAAGGAGTAGAAACCCCAACTGCCTTAGTACAAATAAAAGATATTTTGCAACCACAACAATATTAAATTCAAACGACTATCCCGTAGAATTATCACTGACAGACCCAATTAACGTAGAAGAACTAAATTTTAACGAAATGGAAATAGACGAAAATTTAGAAAACGATTACAACCCAATAGAACATGACGAAATGTTAAGAGAAAATTTAACTAACATCCGCTTCAATACCGACATCAATCAAGAAGAAGAAAGAGCAATTAAAACTTATGTTTTGAATACCGAGACATATTCCACTGTGAAGGAATACCATTAACATTCACCAACACAGTAAAACATAATATCGAGTTAACAGACGACAAACCTATTTTACAAAAGCATATAGACTACCTCATGCAAGCCAAGAAGAAGCTGACAGACAAGTAGCAGACTTATTAGACCAAGACATAATCCAGCACTCCAACTCACCATGGAGCAGCCCCGTGTTAATAGTACCTAAGAAATTAGACGCAACCGGAAAAGAAAGTACAGAATGGTAATAGATTATAGAAAGTTAAATGAAAAACGGTAGATGACAAATATCCACTACCAAATATAACCGAAATTTTAGACAAATTAGGCAAATGCCAATATTTTTCAACATTAGTCCTAGCATCAGGATACCATCAGGTAGAGATGGAAGAAAAAGATATATCAAAAACAGCCTTCAGCACACCTAGAGGACATTACGAATACAAACGAATGCCATTTGGATTAAAGAACGCACCCGTTACTTTCCAGAGAGTCATGGACAATATACTACGAGGAATACACAATGAAAAATGCCTTGTATACCTTGACGACATCATAGTTTATTCCACATCATTGGTAGAACACATAGAAAGATTGAAAGAAGTATTCGAAAGACTTAGACAAGCACATTTTAAAGTACAATTAGACAAAAGTAAATTTTACAAAAGAAGTATCATTTTAGGACATGTAATAACACCCCAAGGAGTAATGCCAAATCCAGACAAAACAAATGCAGTTCTAAATTACCCATTACCAAAAACAACCAAAGAAATTAAAGGATTCCTAGGACTTAGTGGTTTCATTAAAGGTTACGCTCAGATAACCAAACCCCTGACAAATTGTTTAAAAAAGGGAAACAAAATTGAACACACCCCGGAATTTATTAAAGCCATAGACAAAATTAAACACATATTAACGAATCACCCTGTATTAGAATACCCAGACTTTACAAAACCATTTATACTGACGACAGACGCATCGAATGTAGCATTAGGCGCAGTATTGAGCCAAGGAAAAGTAGGTAGCGATAAACCCATCAGCTACGCATCCAGAACCCTGAATGAAACCGAACAAAAATATAGTACCATAGAAAAAGAATTATTAGCCATAATTTGGGCAACAAAATATTTTAGACCTTATTTATACGGAAGAAAATTTTACATATACACCGATCATAGACCACTAGTATGGCTATGCAAACTGAAAGAACCGAATTCAAAATTACAAAGATGGAGAATTAGACTCGAAGAGTACGATTACGAAATTATATATAAAAAGGGAATCTATAACAACAACGCAGACGCTTTAAGCAGAATCCAACTCAATGCATTAGAAACGGAATCCTTTATAGGAAACGTAGACGAAGCAGAAATAAGGGAAGATCCAGACGAGATCGACACGATACATTCGACACAAAACGAAGAACCAAAAAACGCGATTAAAATTTTAAACGAAGCAATCGATATGAAACCCAATCAATTTATAATAACCGAAGTTTTAAATAACCCCAATGCAGTAAAATATACAAAAGTAGATAACAAAAAGATATACCAAATTCAAATAACTAAAGATGACAACGAGGAACAAATAATTAAAATTTTAAAAGAATACACCCCCGAGAAAAAACGATTTTATTTTTATTTCAACACCGAACATTTATACCAAAGATTTTCAGAATTATACATTAAACTATTCAATAACTCTGGACCTGAACTCATCAGATGTACTAGAAAATTAATAACAATAGACGACCCTGATGAAATAAACGATGTAATTAGAAATCAACACGAAGGAAAAACCAACCATCGTGGAATTAACGAAACTATAAAGCAACTTGTAAGGCGTTATTATTTTAAAGACATGAAGGAATTGACCACAGATTTTATTAACCAATGCGAACCATGTGACAGAGCGAAATACGATAGGAAACCCCCAAAGATACCCTTAATGTTAACCAAAACACCCGACAAACCATTTCAAAAACTACATGCCGATACTCTAGTAGTAGAAGCACAAAACCATCTAACAATAGTAGACGCATTCACAAAAATAGGCCAAACAATACCAATCACATCCAAAAATAGCATCGACGTGACCCAAGGATTTTTACATTATTTCACATTTTACGGAACACCCGAATCAATAACTCTAGACAATGGTAGCGAATTTAAAAATGAGACAATACAAAACACTTTAGAACTACACAAAATAAAAATTCATTTCATAACGGAAAACCACCCTGAATCAAACGGACTAATTGAACGACTACATTTAACCCTGTTAGAACAAATTCGATTATTAAGAATAAATTATAAAAAGGAACATATAACCAATTTAATGTCATACGCACTAATCGCCTATAATAACACAATTCACTCATCAACAAATTTTACACCCTTAGAATTAACCTTAGGACATTTAGATTCACGAAATCCCTATGACATACACTACAACAAGGAAGTATATCAACAATATGCGAAAGACCACAAACAGAAACTAAAAATAACTTATGACAAAGTAAAAGATAAATTAGAGAACGATAAAGAACGTATCACCACAACCCGAAATAAAAATACCGACTCAAATAAATTTTCAATAGGACAAACCGTGTATGAGAAAAACTTTCAAAGCAAGCGACATAAAACAGCACCCAGAAATTTAGGACCATTTAAAATTAATAAAATATCAGATAAAAACATAGCAGTAGTAGACAACGGTAAAATAACAAAGTACATTCATTTGAAAAACCTAAGACACCCTGTAATTTCAGATAGACAATCATCACCCTTACCGTCAACCTCCGCCCAAGTAGAACGGACAACCAAGTAATAATAACACATAAAAAGCAACCCCGGTATACTACCAATTAAATTAGGCAGTATGCAAAACCCAATTAACATTTTTAAAATTAAATACCCTACACTCTAGTATTATTGAACCAACCGATTTATTAAACGAATTAATAAAAATTAGATCATTTATAATTAACAGTAAATTACCTTTTGATGTAACAGAATCAAACATTCTAATATTTGAAAAGATAGCTATAGTAAAAGGCTACATTAAGAATAACGAAATAATATTTTTAATAGAAATCCCGATAGTAGAAAGTAACAATTATCAATATTATCATTTATTTGCTTTTCCAACGAAAGTTACTAGCACATACCAAGTAATCATACCCAAAACCAAATTCCTATCCCTAAATGAACTGAGATATGGTTATACAAACGAAAAATGTACTGAAGTAACATCAAACCAATATTTATGTCAATCGATGACGACAACAACCATTAAAGAAGACAGCCCTTGTGAAGTACAACTATTAAAATTCTCAAATCATTACGAAAACTGTGAATCCAAACAAGTGCAAATAACTAACATGAAAATTCAAAAAGTTACAGATAACAAATGGATATCCATTTTCCCAACAGAAGTAATAGCAACCATCAACTGCAATCAAGATGAAAATAACCAAGCATTAATCGGGAGCAAACTAATTACCCTCAAAAAAGATTGTTATGTGAAATTGAAAAATGAAGTAATCAGAGTTTATCAAGATCCCATAGCAACAAAGAAACTTGCAAACCTACCGGAACTACAGTTCAAGATTGAACAAGAAGACGAAGAAATAATCAAGAAACCTATGAAGCTAGAGCATCTAGACTTAGACGATCTCAACCACGCCGTGAAATTAGTGGAAAGTTATAAAGAACAATTAAGTGAACTCAAAACGCCAAAGTTACATTATAATAATATAAGTGTTTGGACAATTGTATTAATCATTTTAGTAATTTTTGTAATTATATATGTATTTTACAAAATGTACCTTAGATATAAGAATGAAGGAAACAGTTCTAGATTTAAGGAAACAAAGAGAAAAAAGGAAACAATAAGTATACTCCTAGAAACAATGAATTTTAAATGAATTTAAATAATGAATTTTATGTATTTAAAATTAAGAAAAACCTTAATTTTTCATTTACGGTGGAGGAGTTATGTATCCCCAATTACCTATATATATTGATATATTGAATCTAATAGGAATTATTAGAAATTGTTAAATAAAAGTATAAGTTCAATGCAACATTGTAACACAAGGATAACCCAGAGAGGTTATCGACAGTTCATGAGAACGGACATGCAACTTTGCATCCGTGAGGGCAGTGATACTGCAGGTGGCAGGTCACAGGCGGTCAACAGACCGCAATTACTTAGAATTAAGTTGTTACATTGTAATAAAGTGTACAATTAAGAAAAACGCAGACATGAGATCTGCAAGTTCCCACAGCTGTGTGAGGGGCAGGTTATTATAAAAAGCCCGGGAGCTCAATGCCCGGCAGTCAGTCTTCGAACTCCATACTTCGTTGTTCAAGCTACTCACTAGTACAATAATTATTTTTAGTATTATGTACAAGTTAATCTAAATTTCACAAATAAATTTATTAAGAGTCGAAGTTGTTTTTTAAAAACACAGCTCCAAAGGCCCGAACCTTAACTCGCGGGAATGAAAAATTGTTGCAATCAGTCTGTCTGTCTGTCTTTTAACAAATCAATATATGTATATATATATATATATATATATATATATATATATATATTTTGCAAAACTTTTCTTGGAACTGGTCATTAATAATTAATTTGAATGTTTTCTACATGTCAAATAAACACTTTTTTCTTGCTTTTTAATTTTTATTATTCATATGACGCGTTTCGGTTAAACAACCATTTTCAAATATGAAACCTATAAACTATATCTAATTAAATAATCATTTTTAAAATTAAATTGCATACATACCATTTAATGCAAAGTCAAACTACTAAAACTTACAAACTAAATAAATTATTTCTATCATTGTAGGATAAGCAACAATACATCCTAATAATACTCTTTTGGGTATGTTTTTAATTTAAAACTTGCTTTCCTTGTCAATTTACAACTAACATTTAGATTAATAAAAACTTTACAAAACTAATACCTTATCAGTGATAATGCTATTGAATTAAACATATGAATTTTTTACATGCTTATGCTGATATACAGTGTGAGAGGATATTAATGTATGTGGTATTCAGATTATTTCTGTTGTATTAAATTGTGGTAAATATTTATAAATCCGTCTTGGTCTATTTTTGAGTTTATAGCTTTAGGGTTTTTTTGAATTTCTATTTTTTCAAGTATGTTTCTTTTGTTATCATTTATCTCCGTTCCTAAAATTTTAACATTACTAAAATCGAACTTTTTCAATTGCGTGCGTTGCTAGGGCTGTACTTTTTTTATTATTAGTTTTTATAGTATATTTGTGTTCATAAACTCGTTTATATATATACATATATATATATATATATATATATATATATATATATTTCTGGTAGATAGCTGTATTCGTGATTTAATAACTACGACTTGTTATTTTTAAAAACGAAAATGAGAAAATGATGCGATCAGTCTGTTTTCCTTTGACTATTTTTTTCAATGTAACATACGTGTGGACACGTTTTGTACTCAAACCGGCCTATGTGTATTTGCAACCTCTAAACAAAAGTAAATACATAAATCAGAATCCACTTTAATTAAATACAGCATTCTTTATACAATTGACTTAGATGTGATATTATGAATCTGACCTACTTTATAACGTCTCGCTAGAGAACTGAATTCAAAAACAGCTCCATATTTTTACAGGATTTGGAAAACCAATCGACCGCAACGCATACAGAATGTATAAATCGCCGCAATTCCGTTAGAGCGAACCAAGTTGCTATTTGAAAACCATATGCCATAACAAAATTTTCTTCCAAAATCATAATTGTAGACCTGAACTCGTTCGATGCTTATAAAATAATTTTCAGATTTGTTGACATCATTTCGCAGACCGTACTTGATGTATCCCTCAACGTATTTAGGAAGTTTATATCAAATCTTCCATACATTATACGCACTATGGAAGTTGGCATGCGAAATCAGATATGCAAATTCGACAACTTGAGTTTTTATTTAAATAAGAGTTGTTTAGCGAAGATGGTGATATTTGATGAGAATTATATGTTATTTACCAAAAAGAACTTTAGAACACATTTTTAGGGGTATCTCAGATCGTTCTCAACCATGCTAATACTTTAAAAGAACTAACGGAAAACAGTACTCCTAATATAGACCTGTTTCTGTTAGATGTAGCAGTGGAACGATATAATAGAAATGATGTCTTACAGAATCTCGCACATGATGTAATTAAAAGCAAATACAGTAATAGTGATATGGGGGTCATATTATACGAATTTATAAGAACCTACCGAAGATTGTTTGAAAACAGTATTTGTAGACAAGTTGAATATATGTAAGAGTACAACAGGTTTCCATTCCATGCATTTTGAGCGATGTTTAAATTTTAAGCCATAGATTTTAGAGAAAATTCTGTAACACTATTAATTACACTTTTGTTTTCTTATACGTTTCTAAATTGTTGTATTTCAACTACAGATATTAATGGTTGTAAATAAAATTATGTTATAGTTTTAAATAAAACGATTCTGAATAATAATTTTGTAAAACGTTTATAACACCCTTTTAAAAATACACATCTTTGTTATAATTCTTATCAAAAACAAGTTGAAAATGCAAGGCATTGTCGCAACGAACTTCCAAATGTAGACTTACTTTAAAACAAATTAAAGAAATTAAAATTATTATGTTGTAATAATTATAAGTATTCAGATAAAAACAAAAATTTATAAACAACAAAAGAGACATTTTAATATATTTTATTTTATTGAATAAATATTTTAAAAGCTATATATTAGTTCTCATCAATAAGATAAGAAATTTTTTTTTTATATGAATCTAATTATTTTCGGTAATCAAAATTTAAGTTTAAACAATGTCTATAATATTGGAATAATTGGCATGAAATGCCATAAATTGTTCAAATATGTGTCGCATATTGATTTTAAACTTATTTAAAATTTTAATTATCCCTGTGGATTTTCCCGGGGGCTCGGCGTCCCCGTGGCCAGATTTTAACCGACATCAAAACTTAAGCTCTGGACACCGAGCTGAATCGATTGATGTATCACACATTGATGTCCGACCATTAAAAAGACCTCGGACACACAGACAGACAGACACACAGACAAATAGATTTCATAAACGAACGAAGTTCGTTGAAAACTTAGATATCCATTTCAGTTATGTGGACGTTTTGAAAAATTAAACAATACCTATGTATACTTTATATTTTATAACATAAACAAGCTAATATATACAAAATAATTTCTAAATTCACATCATTCATTTCTTATGATAATAGTCGAGGTGGTTAAATTTTAAACTTTAAAACTTACAATTTAGTATATATATTCTATCTGAATATCTGCTAACAGTTTTATAAACCCTATCTCTTTGATTATTTCCATAAAATCCTCCAAATCCTCGGGCATTACTAACACAGCAGTACAGTGCTGTATTGCTTCCTCGTATGACTGACACATAAGACATTTTTTCCTTCTATCGAGAAGCGTTGTCCACATTCTGCTTTTTTTACTCGTAGAGCATTACGAAATCTTCGAATAACCTCCCCAAAGTCTTTATACATATTTGTTATATCGTCTCTTTAAACTGTACAATTAACAAATAATAACTTCTACGCAAACAGTCCTTTTATATAAGCTACTCCTATTCGGATATGTACCGATTGTACCCGATTTGTGTGCACGCTCGAAGCATCAGGTAGGGGGTGTATCCTATGAACTACTCAATTACATTGCTTAAGAAAATGCTAAGGACTTAAAAATAATTATAACTCTTGTTAGACCTCTAGCATCCGGATAAATGTTATTATTTTAGGTTGTGTGAATGTTTTCTGAATCAATTTCCTACACACTTTTTCCTAAACTAGGCTTATCAGATTAAGGGGGTAATACTTTACTCCATAAACCGACTTGTATATATTTTCGCAATCGTCTCTAGCTAACACATCCGTATAATAACGATGTACAGGCTCATCGTCAACTGGTAACTTAATCTTTTTTTTTTGTTTTTTAAAAGCTCGCTTTTGTTTTCAACTTTAATCTCCTTTATAGGTTTTGACATTCGTTCCGCTATTCCTTGCGACTGGGGAAGCGGTGATTTGCAAGGGGTTGATCAATTGTTTGCGCACATCTTTGTATTTTTGTAGAGATGTAGTAACTCCCTTTTTGTATACCTCAAACTTCTTTTGTACGGAATCCTGCATAAAAATGAAGCTTACATTTATTTACAATAAAATCTTTAAAGTTCGTTATCATAATACTTTGGATTGAGGCTAACCATTGAACGTCTTCTTCTATATTTATATACTCCTCGAAATTTTTACTATATCGTTCCTTATCCAAATCAAAATCTTTACAATAGTAATAAAACTATGTTTCGAGTCACCACACCCACAACACTGCAAGCACATTTCTTTAAATTTTGGATATGACGTCACCTCTTATATGATCAAGAAAGATATGGCTAAGGTTTGTGTGACCCTGTTCCCATAATGCGATTACATTGTCGTTATCTCTGAGTCTTGCTACACTTCGTTTACAGTTTTACCTGGTCGGTAATGCAGTTAACAAAATGTTACGCTTAGATTCTGGTACATTGAAATGGCGATAGATGGCTCTTAAAAGCCGGTAATACAATTACCAAAGTTCATAAGATACACATGACGTCACTGATAATTTATATTGCGCCATAATTAAGAGAAGGTACATAAAATTTAAACAATAAAAACCAGACAATCTACTCACGTGAAGGATCAGCTAACCTGCAGGAAATCACGTCACGGTAACCTCGGCATCGCTGCTGGTAGAGTTGGACATCCAAATTATCTCGGGGTCATGGGATGCTCCAGGGTCATCTCCGTTCCTATATGCAGTGGAAGACGGGAATAGGGAATTAAGGAAAGATACTCAAGATAAGGAAATCTACATAATAAGATAACACGACACCCGGCACGACTGTTCACTTCAAAGTTCGGCGTAAAAAAAGCCACGTTTCCGCGCGAGAACCGCGGAACTCCTACTCTTTGTAGCATTGCCTTACCCTATGGGGATAATTCACACTTGCCAATTGCACTATTGTGACGTACCGGAAGCCCCACCCAGTTCATTTAAAAATGTTCGCGCGTCTTGCGTATTTAAAATTATGGCGGGAAGCTTCCGCACATTCAAAAACTGAACTAAAACAATGTTTAAGTGCAAATTCAGTTTGCACGTAACAATCGCGACAAAGCCACAAAAGAAAAAACTTAAAAAAGAAAAAGTCTGTTAGCACAGTAACAGCTTAAAATCTAAGTCCTTACTACCCTACATAAACCCTAACTTAAAACCTACAAAATGTTTATATAAGGCGCCACCTGGTTTTTCGACCGATAGCACGTCTACCGAAGTACCAGGAAACGGAATAGGTAGCCCGATAGTCTTTGACTACACTACTTACCGACAGCACAAATTTGTCGGGGAGCATGAAACACTGCTTAAACTAACACGGGTGCGACAAGTCGCCTAACCTATCTAAACCTATCTAAACTTATTTAACTAAAGCTAACATATAGTTCTTATATGCAAACACACATGAGTGTTGCATCAAACTATTCTTCTTTTTTGGCAAGAAGTGCCCAAATTTAAAAAATGTTCATGAAAGTGCGTCACCTTGCACTCTGGCAAATTTTGTTTCTGGTACTTTGGTTTCTTCCGATGCACATTTAACTTGTCCATGACACAGTTGTGAATCCACAAATTTACCAAAAGTACCGCCTACTAAATCCTTATATGCTAACCTGACAAATTACATTTCTAAATCGGGTTAGCTTTTTCACTTAAATTTCAGAAAGATAATTCCCACGTCTGGTCATATATACCACACGTTAGGACGATAAAAGATAAGATAAGATCTCAAATTGATGTTAAAGATAATAGATAAGGTAAAGATATTAAGCTTAAGTTGTTATCCTCAAAGGTAATGAATAAGATAACGGTATTAAGCTTTAGTTATTATTTGAGATACTCGATAAGATAACACGATATTAAGTTAAAGTGATTATAAGAGATAGTAGGTAACATGAATTTAAACAGAAGTTATTACTCAAGATAACCGGTAAGATAACGCGACATAACTCGAAGTTATTCTAACGGTAGTCGGTAAGATAACGATAAATTAAACCAAAGTTATTACTAACGGTAATCGGTAAGATAACGATACTAAACTAAGGTTATTACCAAAGGTAATCAATAAGATAACGATATTAAACCTAAAGGTATTATCGAAGATAATAAAGAAGACAAAGATATTGGCCTAGTTATTACCCAAGACAATGATAACAACAAAAGAGTGGCTCCAGTAGAGCCGTTTAAATGGGATTGACCCTATAAAACACAGCGTAGTCTGAAGGACCACCTGCGATATTAATCCGACAAGATAAGATATACACATTTTTAAAATTCACTAGACTCCTAAGAGAACTAGTACGATAATTTTCCTAACGAGTGCTTCAACTACGATAAGAAAATCAGACAAAAGTTGACACAACAACTTACAAGTATCATTACAGATACAAACACACAAAAACAACTGTTTTAAGGTAGTTTTTTAAAACGGTAGCACCCTAAACACACAAAAATGTCCAATTAAAAGCAGTTAGATACAGATACACTGTCCCCATATGCTAAAACAACCGAGAATTTAATAAGATAACAATAAGAAGCAATAGCACCTCACCACA
This sequence comes from Platerodrilus igneus, assembly GCA_036346225.1. Taxonomy (NCBI): domain Eukaryota; kingdom Metazoa; phylum Arthropoda; class Insecta; order Coleoptera; family Lycidae; genus Platerodrilus; species Platerodrilus igneus. The sequence continues at coordinate 425,639 of JARFIW010001410.1, forward strand.
AAGTTCAATAAAAAACAACGAAAAAAAATGTTTATACGTTATGTTGATTTAGTAGAAAAAACAAATAAAGATATAGTGTAATGATGTAGTATAATGTGGGCGACTGCAGTAATTCAGAAGAAAAACTCATGGAATAGACAATCCTAGCCTTTGCAACTGCGAATATGAACTATTTCTTTCAATGGCATAGACTGCGCGTGTCCTATGTGAGCCCAAAGAAGAAAGCATTCACTCAACATCAGCTAAAACCAGTCATAAAAATTCAATGGGTTATTTCAACCAAAGTTACGACAATTACCTTTCAATTAAACCATATAAGAGAAATACTAAAGACCGAACAATATGTAGTAGGAAAATTTCAAGGGTTAATTAAATGAAACGACAGAGCTATATTGGGGGGGTGTAGAGGATGAAGTGATATATATCTAACGGTATGGTGAAGGAAAAGTCAACCAGAAGAAAAAGATAGCTAAATTAAGGTAAGTAAAGTTAACGTGTAAGAAATTATATACTATATGAGAGAAGGAATAAGTAATTAAAGATACTAATTGAGGGTGAGAACAAAAAATATTAGGTAAATCGTGAGGAGAATGGGGCATGAAAAACTTAATTAGCATTTGGGTCGGCAGAGAATGGCTTAAGGTCTTTAATATGCCACCTGCCTTGGCGTTTTCCTTCAGTATCCTGAAGTTCATAGATAAGGGACTAATAACACGTGTGACTTTACAAAGAATGAATTTAGGGGCCAATTTTGAAGAAAATTTCTTAGATGCATCCGATAAGACATAGTTCTTTTTCCAAACTTGTTCGCCTAAGGCAAAGGAAATATTTCGCTTACGCAAGTTATAATGGTCCTTACTCTTTTCGTAAGCTTTTAACAAATTTTTCTAACGTCGTTAAAGATAGAAGGTAGTGACTGTTGGTCCTTGTCCCAACGTACTTTATCGTCAAATTCAATTACGTTAGTATCGTCAGGCACTAAACCATAGTAACTCCCATCGATTGGGGTATATCTTCCAAAAACAAGAAAAGACGGAGTGAATTGGGTTGCTTCGTGTTTAGATGTACGCAAAGCTTGAGCAATTTCAAAGATATGTTCATCCCATGTAGTATGGTCTGAATCAATATAAGACGAGATAGCGGTAATTAACACTCGATTTACTCTCTCGGTAGGGTTTACTTGGGGGTGATATTTTGCGTTAAACCAAATTTTTTGTACTTTGTAACTTTTAACGAAATTCTGAAAATCTTTAGAGATAAATTGTGCACCATTGTCACAAAGAATAATCTGGGGGACACCAAAGATAAGAAAGACATTCTGTTCTAGGAATTTAATTATTGCAGCGGAGGTAGCTTTACGTAAGGGTTGCACCATAACAAATTTAGAAAACCAATCGGTAACAACTAAAGATATTGATTACCTCTTCTCGATCGAGGAGAGGTCCTAATAAGTCAAGCGATATTAATTGAAAGGGATAAGATACACGCTTAAAGTTACCCATTAAACCAGGGCGAGCGTCTTGTGAACTCTTATGAGAACCACAAATTTTGCAGCTTTTAATGTAGCGACAAACAGATTGCTTAAGTGTGGGCCAGTAATACAATTCAGATATTTTCGCGAGAGTTTTTGTAACACCAAGGTGTGCAGCTAAGGGATCGTCGTGACATAATTTGAGCACCTCACTGCGATTTGCAGTGGGCACAACGAGTTTCCATTCAGGTATATTCGATATTTTATGTGGGGACGAGGATACAAATTTATACAGTCTATTATTAGTTACTCGAAAGGTAGGAAATTTGTCGGGATTATCGGAAACTTTTTTTATCATATTGAGGTACCAGGTATCCAGAATTAAATTTGGAAGGTTCAGAGAAACTACATCTCGAGATAACGCATCAGGTACGATATTTAATTTGCCAGGCCTATGCCTAACGTCAAAAGTAAATTGAGATATACGCAAGTTCCATCTTGCCAAACGACCTGCGGGTTGTTTCAAGTTATTAAGCCAAGTGAGTGCTGCACAATCAGTGATTACGGTAAAGTGTGTACCTTCGACATATCCTCTAAATTTCTCGATGCCAAAGATAACACCCAATAGTTCTCGTTCGGTAGCAGAGTATTTTTGTTCGGCAGAAGTTAAGGCACGGCTCGCATAAGCGATTGGATGTTCTAAACCATTGTTTACCTGGAACAACATTGCACCTAACCCAGTAAGTGAGGCATCGGTTTGTATATAAAACTTATCATCGAAATTTGGAGAGATTAAGATAGGTGCTGAAGTGATTAGTGTTTTAATTTGTTCGAAAGCCTGTTGGGATTCTAAATTCCACTCGATAGTTTGGGATTTCTTTTTATTTTTAATTAAAGCGGTAATGGGTGCAGATATAGTTGAAAGGTTAGGTAGAAAAATGCGATAGTAGCTAATCATTCCTATCAAACGTTTGATTTCGGTAACAGTTTTGGTGTTTTAAATTTAGTAATAGCATCAACTTTAGCAGGATCGGCTCGTAAGCCTGTCCCATCGACAATAAAACCAAGAAATGTAAGGGATGAACGACAAAATTGAGACTTTTCCCAGTTTATCTTAAAACCTGCTGCATTTAAACGTTCAGCAACTTCATCTAATGTGGCGATATGTTCATCGAAAGAACTTGAGATAACTAAGATATCATCTAAAAATACAAAGGCACGTTCTTGATGTAAGATAGGACCTAACGTTTGATCCATAGTACGTTGTAAAGTTTGTGGAGCGTTACAGAGACCAAATGGCAAAAAATTATATTCGAAAAGACCTCGGCCTGGGACACAAAAAGCAGTTTTTTGACGAGAAGATAAGTCAAGAGGTATCTGATAAAAAGCTTGTCTTAGGTCGATAGATGAGATAAATTTTGCGTTACGAAGCCTGCTCAAAATTGAGTCAGTTCTGGGTAGAGGGTAAGCGTCTGGAACAGTAACAGAATTTAGCTTCCTGCCATCAAAACAAACACGCCATTCGTCATTCTTTTTCCGAACTAGCAATACGGGAGAGGTCCACGGTGAATTTGAAGGAGAGATAACACCAGATACTAACATTTTGTCTATTTCCGCATGTAAATGCTTTTGTAAGGCAGGCGATAAGGGATATTGACGTTGCTTAAAGGGAAGGGCATCACCTGTATAGATAACGTGTGTTGCCGTTGTAACACAACCAAGTTCAGAGGTATTAAGTTTGCGAAATTTGTCGATTGTAGCGTTAAGAGTTACATCTTGGGAGTCAGTAAGAGAGATTTTGTTAGATATTCCTGTAGATGCACAGGAGTTCGTTTTAATAGAGGTTTGCCATGAAAAATCCTGAAAGTAGAGTGACAGATTAAAAAGTTTACAGAAATCAACGCCCAGTAGAAAAGGATACGCTAATGCAGGGACAATCAAAAATAAAACATCACGTTCAAGAGACTCTACACGAATTTTTAACTTAAGGGAACCGGTTACATGTATTTGATTATCGTCAGCTAAATTTATGGAAGTTTTTCAGGAATAATTTGAATTTTGATATTTTGTTGAGATAATTGATGTAAACCTTCGTTATTTATAAGAGAACATGAAGAACCTGTATCCAGTAAAGCAATTACATTTAAGGAACCAATTGAGATAGATAAGTGTGGACGGTTATCGAAGGGTTTTTAACAAGTTGTGAAACAGCGGTAGTCTTTTATGATAAAAGGAATTGACGGTTTGTAACCACTTAGACCACTCGGCTGGAGTAGTGTAGCATAATTCCTCTAATGAAGGTAAGGTATTTTGTACATTAATAGTAGCGGTATTATTATTAGATAAATTTAATGACGGTACAACGTTAGAAGTGGTTTTATAATTTAAATTTATTGGCGTCTGTGTCCGTTGGATGATTGGTGTTGAGGGCGGTTTTGGTTTCTTGAGATATTCACACCCTGATTTGAAATATCTCGACGGGAGTTTCGATACGTTAGGATTACAGTTGGTGCAGTTAGATTTGTAGATATTTGAGCGACCACAACCATAACAAAAAATATTTCTAGGGTAAGTGCAGACAGTATAGTTATGTCCACTTCGCTTGCAGTTCCAACAGGTAAGTGCGTTATTAGTTACGGTAGAAGGAACGTTAAGTGTAGATACTTTACGGGAAGGTCGAACTTGGCAAGCTAGATCAGGTTCGAGAAGACCAGATAATTTCTCGGTGGTGGTCGATATTTGTCAATCCTTGACCTCACTTCTTGAAGAGAGCGACATAGGTCTTTAAAATGAGCTAGTGAAGATATGGTCTGTAATGCCAAACGTTCTGAGAAATAGGGTTCAAATTTCTAAGTAATTGATCGATAATTTCGGATTCGGAAGGTTTTTTGTCGAGTCTGCTATATAAAGCTTCTAATGAGGTAATAAAAGACACAACATTTTCGTCGGGACCTTGAGTTCGGTTACGAATTTCGTTCCAAAGATCGTTAATGTAGCCATAAGGTAGGAAGTCTCGTTTTAAACAGGCAACTAACTCATTCCAGGTAGAAATTTGGTGTCGTATGTTTCTATACCATATTAATGCTGAGCCTGCGAACAAATCACCAGCTGAGATAAATAGGTCCTGGTCGGTACACCCGCGAGAAATTTTAAAATCGTTAATCCGGTCAAGAAAGGATGATAAAGAAACCTTCGAATCAAACCCTTCAAAGGTGAGACCCCATTTGTATACAGGTATAGGTTTTCCTAATGGTTTAGGTTCGGCAAGCGCAAGATTTGAAAAAGGTAACGATATATCTACGTCTGCGTTAGGATTAAGTCTTTCTAAAAGAATTCCTTCAAGCAATAACACCTCGGACAACAAACTTTGTTTAGCTTGAGTCACTTGGTCATCGTTATATAAAGATAATGAATCAACTCGCTGTTTGACGTGAGTTATTCTTGAAGTCAATCTCCCTAATTCGATATTAGTAGCCGCAGGATCTGTTTTGTTTATTATACCCGATATATCATCTAAAGATAATTTAATTTCTGATACGTTGAGTGGCCAGTCGCCAACAGGGTTCTTTAAGATAGCAACGCCTTTGGTTTCCTGTGACAAAACAGCCCTAAGTTGAGATCGCCTATCATTCTGATTGGTCGCAGCTATGATACTTCTACATTCCAGCTCGTAGATCAATTCCAGCGATTTTAAATGTGATACGTTCATTATGAATACAATATTCAAGACACGATATAAAAAATATGCGATTTTGACGCAGGTTAGAAGGTAAAAAACACGTTACAGCTACTTTAAGGTAATACGATACGATATTTAGAGGTAAGAACTTGTTAGAACGTCACCGATAACACCAAAGAAACACATTTAAGGTATATGGAAACGAAATCAATGTTCAGTTAAATACATATTTTATAGATAATGACAGACAAGCCTTCCAAAATGGAAAATGGGCGCAGAGGATATGTTATTTAACCTATAAGGCAACAACGTATAGTCAAACACTTCTTAAAAAGGTATACTAGCAATTTATTTCACTCAAGTGTTTTTTAAACACAAAATTTTCATGTGAAGGATAAACCATAATGCAATTTTAGAATGTAACATAAAGAACAATGTATTTAAGTTTCAAAAAACGGCCTTTTAAAGTTAAGTAAAGCAACTAAAGATATTTTAATAGGTAATTCTATAATACTGTATTTAAAGACATAAGGTAAGGTAAATACTTACATGAATAAAAGTAAAGTTCTTTAAGTGAAGAAGCTATTAATGCATTGTATCCTTATAAAGGAAATTATTCTAACCTAAAAACAAAGAAGAAGCCCTGAAGTTCATAGCCTGAACAGGTTGAAGGCGCCATCTGCTACACTTCGTTTACAGTTTTACCTGGTCGGTAATGCAGTTAACAAAATGTTACGCTTAGATTCTGGTACATTGAAATGGCGATAGATGGCTCTTAAAAGCCGGTAATACAATTACCAAAGTTCATAAGATACACATGACGTCACTGATAATTTATATTGCGCCATAATTAAGAGAAGGTACATAAAATTTAAACAATAAAACCAGACAATCTACTCACGTGAAGGATCAGCTAACCGGCAGGAAATCACGTCACGGTAACCTCGGCATCGCTGCTGGTAGAGTTGGACATCCAAATTATCTCGGGGTCATGGGATGCTCCAGGGTCATCTCCGTTCCTATATGCAGTGGAAGACGGGAATAGGGAATTAAGGAAAGATACTCAAGATAAGGAAATCTACATAATAAGATAACACGACACCCGGCACGACTGTTCACTTCAAAGTTCGGCGTAAAAAAAGCCACGTTTCCGCGCGAGAACCGCGGAACTCCCTACTCTTTTGTAGCATTGCCTTACCCCTATGGGGATAATTCACACTTGCCAATTGCACTATTGTGACGTACCGGAAGCCCCGCCCAGTTCATTTAAAAATGTTCGCGCGTCTTGCGTATTTAAAATTATGGCGGGAAGCTTCCGCACATTCAAAAACTGAACTAAAACAATGTTTAAGTGCAAATTCAGTTTGCACGTAACAGTCTATGTTTTAAGGTACTAGCGTAAGTTTGACATAAGTAAAAGGAATCGATGATCTAATATCGGAGAACGTTCAAAGTTCAAGAATGACGACTGTTTGAATGGGGTATGATAGTCTCTCTCAACTCCGTCTGCAGTAAATGTAAAGCCTACTTTAGCATCTGGTTTGATATCTAGTGTGACTATATTATAAATTTACTGTAGACCGTTTTTTAACCACTGTTCAAAATTGTTTAGTTCTCTTCCGAGAGGCTCCAATTTAAAAATGAACAGTATGTTGTACAACATTAAAACGATTACTTTTCTTGATAGTCTCGTTTGTAATTATAATTTCCAGTTTTACAAATAACGTATACTAATATATAATTCAAATGAAGAGCTTTTAAAACATCCGTATGGTTCCAAGATTGAACATCAACTAAAACACGATTTAATTTTGCCGTCGTTTATATAAGCTATAACGGTAGTCTAAAATTGCTGTACCTTTTTTTAAAAAACCGCTATTCAAGTACGATAATTATAGCAGACTCAGATACTTGTAGAAAAACAAACAATTAGACCTACATTTGATGGATATGATGTACAGTATTGCCCGAAATAAACAGTACTGAAATTGTAATTGTTTTGTATATTTAAAAAATACATATTATTGACACTTTATTATATGTTCTAAATGTGCACCTCCTCGTTCGAGACAGACTTCATAACGATGTTCTAAGTTTCTGGTCATGTTATTGAATAAGGGTTGTCTCAGGGCTGCGAAGAAGACTCTAACGGCAGCCTTTAATTCATCGATGGTTTGTGGTGCCCGTTTGAAAACGGCATTTTTAGCCATGCCCCAAATGTATGCGTCTGGAGGTGTGAGGTCTGGAGAATGTGAAGGATAAGGGAAGTCAGTAAATCGTGATATGAATTTGCTTGGAAAATGTTCTTGAAGAAATTGACGAATTGCGGCAGCAGTATGGCAAGTTGCCCCGTCCTGCTGAAAAAATTGGTTTCGAAATGCCAAGTTACGTGCACGACAGAATTGACGTAGATCAGGGATAAATCGTGTTAAAATTTGTCTGTACCTCTGTTGATTAAGTGTGACTTGCCTACCATTCTCTTCGATAAAGTACGGACCAATGATTCCGTGTCCGTAAACAGCACACCAGACACTCACTTTTTCACTATGTAAAGGAACCTCTTGAACCTCATCGGGTCTGGCAAAGCCCAGAAATAGATTTGTGCGACGATTCACATAGCCTGACAAGTGAAAATGTGCTTCGTCTGAAAACCAAACATTTTCAAAATTCAGGATTTTCATACTGTAACGCGAGAATTCTGGCGCAATATTCCACTCTACTGCGATAATCCGAGGATGTAGTTGTTGATGTACCTGAATCACATACGAAAATGTACCCAGCTCCTTCAGGATTCTTTGAAAGGAAGTTCTTTTAAATCAAGTTGTAACGCTGTCCTTGCCTGGCTGACTTTCGGATTTTCTAAGATTTGCTCAAAAACACGTTCATGGTTATTGTTGTTGTTAACTGTCCTGGGACGCCCGAGTTTCCTTTTCGTTGGCACAATACACTACCTGTATTTCTAAACTTTTCAATAACCTTCAAAATTACAGCATTACTTGGAGAACGTTTATTAAACCTTTGTGTGAATTGATCAGACACGTATAGCAAACTTGCACCATTACGTCGGCCGATTCCGTATGAACGAAAATAATGCTCTACCAGAAACACTTTCTCCTCTGTACTTAACACCATTTTTAACAATTAGGCCCTACTAATTACTTGTTTGAGGTTTACTTGACAGGTCTATACTAGCTAACTTGAGTGTGACAGCGCACGCATAAAAACACCGCCAACTTAGTTTCAGTACTGTTTATTTCGGGCAATACTGTATTATAAGGTATATAAACGTAAAATTAACTGTTTCTCTGTATCAGCTTAGTTAGAAAAAAAAAGAAAGATTAATAATACACATTCTTACATTTTTGTGCGTGTGTGAGTGTGTGTGTGTATGCGTGTGTGTGTGTGTGTGTGTGTGTGTGCGTGTGTGTGTGTGTGTGTATATGTGTGTGTGTGTTTGTTGTGTTGCAGTGTCTTTTATTGAGTTATTAGTACGTACGTGTATGTTTAGCTTTTGCTTAGTGAATTTACATAAATAATAATTTATGCAGGGTTTTGAAAATTTAATCATAAACTTAGTTATTATTACACTATCTACAAAAGTAATAGCAAATAACAGGTATTTAGTGGGTGTTATGGATCAAGCTCTATGATTACGTTCTGGCGTTTCTAATAAAATTTATAAGAGGGGTATATTATATATATATATATATATATATATATATATATACATGAAATTTAAGTTTTTATTCTTTTAAATCCATAGGGTGTTGAATTGTGATCTTGGTCAAATTTTCTCTTTTGAAGACAGACTCTGTATGTTTTGGTTTCTTTTAAGGTAACTATTTGATGTGTCCTTGTTCTTCGGATTTGGTCCTGTTGAATTAATATTTCTCTTGAATGCTGAGTTTGAATTAGAGTTTTCATTGTTTCAAAGTTGATGTGTTGTGATATTTGGTAATTCATACTAAACCCCTTGACTTTACATACTTGATGATATTCGCCTGACGTCGGGTAAAATACTTTATAACTGTAATTTTTTGGTCCTGCAGATGAAAATTCGCAAATATAGCTACCTGGGCCGTACTCTTGGAGTTTGTCAGTCATTTCTCCTAGAGTGGACCCTGTGGGTATATCCCATTCTGTCTCACGAGAAATGTAGCATATAGAATCTGTGTCGTAATATAGAACTCGGTCACCTAGCTTTTCGAGGTATGTGTATAATTTTAAACGGGCCTGAGCTGTGACAAATGCAGCAACAGCAACGTTTACTGTGTTGAGGGTGTCGGTAGCTTCTTCTTTGTACTCCCACGAAACCAACAGCACTTCTTCATTAATTATGGTAATATGGTTTATGTTAATAGACGGGTTTGAATCCAGACGGTACAACTCTGAGGGTTGTCGTATTATGGAGCATTTAGGTTGATTTTCCCGTTGACCGAATATTCCCCTAAAACAATACAAAGTTTAAAAATTGAGGAGAACAGCATGTACATACCAAAAACTATTTAAGATCATTTTTGCTAGAGACCTTAATCCTGGATTCTTGATTATCTTGCCAAATTCCATTTGTACACCTTCGCTGTTCAAAAAAGTTTCAATGTAAACGTTTCGTTCTTTTTGAGTTTCACAGTTGGCTGGCCAGCCAGATGCTTCTTGTTTGATTTTAATAAACTTATTCATCATCTGCGCAAACAGACCACCGATGTTACTTTTCTTGTCATACATTGTGACTTCATATCGCCATATTTCATACACTTGCATAATCCGGTATCCTTTTTGTAAGGCCTTTTTGATTTCTTCAATTACCCATGTACCCAAGAGTGCTCTGTCTTCCTCACTATGAATGCATTCATCTTGATTCATGTTTACACCACATGTTCTACATAGAACAAATATTAGCTTGTCATTCATTTTTGAAGGCAAAACCAGGTGATATAAATTTTGAGGGGGAAGAATTTTACATTTAATTAGCCCATGTACATTATTTAAATCAAGCTGCTTACATTCTGTACCTACGTAAATTTTAGGATGTTCGAGTGGAAAAGTACCGTATTTACAAATATACGGATATAAGGAACATACATCTACGTACTTAATTTTTTCATTGGGTTTTATTCTATAATAACTTCTAGTGCATTCAGTTCTCCCCCCAAAAAACGAGTCACGAGGATTTAACGGGAGTTGCACCATAAGGGGATGGTTATTCAAATTCATTTTTAAGTCGCTATCGTTTTTCAGTTGCAAACGAAATTCGTGTTCCCACATTTCGATAACCTGAAAACCCTTTAACTTTAATCTGTTCGTCTGATTAACGGTTCGCAAATATCGTGCGTTCAAACAATCTGTGGGATCTTCATGCATAGGCGTTTCCCTGTCTGTAGTAAAACATTGGGGACAGCCGTGAAAATAACAGCCGTGAAACTGGAAGATTTGATTTGTTTCAGAACAATAACCATCTACCCGTACACCTGCCACAGTAATTTCTTTTTGCATTAGAGAGTGTTTTATGTTGATTTTTCGTCGCTGCTCTTCGTAAATTAACCACTGACTTGCTATCTTAGACTGGTTATTGGTATTTCTATAACCTTTCTTGGGAATTATGCCTATGGTCCTGGGCTTTAAAAAATTTCTTCTAAATAACTTACTGCAGGCACCTGGTAAGGTAATTGCTTCAGTAAATGGAGAAACATTCCCTCTTCCATATGCATTTGATGAAATTTTACACAAGCTTGTGTAAGGATATTGGTATCGGAAATACAATATTCTACCATTTCTCTTTGTAAATCAAAGAGTTTATTTTTATTTTCTTCATACCAATCTAGAAAAATTTGACGATCTGTAATTTTCATGCTATCAGGATTATAAAATTTGGCTGCCGGTATAGCCCCCACATAATTTGCGTTTATCTCAGTATTGAACAAATGAGGAAAATAACCTTTCCTTAATTCTGAAAGTCCAAACGCTTTGGGAAGAGCAGCCAATTTCATGGGAAAATAATTAATAGAATCTATAAATTTAATTTTACCCATACTCATCATCAGAATTTTGCTTCCTCTCATGATAACGATAGGTTTAAAATCTGTGTTCTCTAGGATGTATTTTAAAATAAACTGGTGATCGTATGCCCGACCGTTGTGCGCTATTACTATAACGCTCTTAAATTTTTTTTTACCTAGCGTAAGGATGTGCTGTACAAAAGAGTGAATAAAGTTGTCATCTTTTATTACCTGCCTTCTTAATCCACATTTGTGACATTCTATAGTTTTATTATTTGCTTCAAAGCACTCATCGCATCTGTGTTCAAGCACACAAAGTACAGGTATGTACATTTTTCCCCTTCAAGGTTTTGTAATCTTGACGAGTTTCCAAATCGTAAAAGACAAAAAGCGTGTCATTTATTTGTGGTTTACTGGTATCTAGCTGGATATGACAAAAGTGTCCCGAGTGTTGGTGCGATCTGCATACATTACAGAATATTTCCCCACACACTTGCTGCCGATTTGACTTTATAGTCTTAAGACATTGTTCGCAACTTTTAATACTTTCACATGTTTTTAGTATTCGTTGTCGATGTTTTATGATTATCATAGCAACTCTGTCCTCTAAATTTTCTATTACAGTCGGTACACACTATTTCAGCTGCTACTTTTTGACATGGTGGCTCACGTCTATATCCAGGGCATTGACCAGCACAACGGTGTTTGGCCTTATGGTCATATGGGATATGGCACCGAACACAGTAATACTTACAAGCAAATGCGCCTGTGAGGGTGGTGATAACATTATAATGATTTCTGTGATGAAACAAGTTGATTTTATAACGAGCCTCTGGACCTTCAAATATAATATCCCGACCCTTGGAACCATAAGCGTAAACTGTAATTTTATAGTCCACTAAATATCGTTGAAATTGTGGAAGTTCTTTTATACCAGCGCCACTTGAAGGAACTTTAACGTTTGATTGTTGTATCAAGTTTTGAGACCGATGTGAACCTGGCGCCCAACTTCATCAAAAAATTTTTTAAATAATTTAGTGGGTTTGTACCTCGTTTGTACCCGTTTGTACCACTTTTCATTTCGTTTGTACCTCAACGGGAACCGAGGAATAGCGTTTTTAAATTTAGGAACTAACGTTAAATCGGTACATACACTATTTTTCAAGATATCGAAATACGACCAGGTGGACTCGAAGGAGAATCGTTTGTACCTGTTTGTACCTCTTTTCATTTCGTTTGTACCTCAACGGGAACCGAGGTATTGCGTTTTTGAAGTTTCAGGAATAACGTTTAAACGATACATACGCTATCTTTCAAGATATCGAAATACGACCAGGTAGACTCGAAGGAGAATCGTTTGTACCTGTTTGTACCTCTTTTCATTTCGTTTGTACCTCAACGGGAACCGAGGTATAGCGTTTTTGAAGTTTCGGAAATAACGTTTAAACGGTACATACGCTATCTTTCAAGATATCGAAATACGACCAGGTGGACTCGAAGGAGAATCGTTTGTACCTGTATGTACCTCTTTTCATTTCGTTTGTACCTCAACGGGAACCGAGGTATACCGTTTTTGAAGTTTCGGAAATAACGTTTAAACGGTACATACGCTATCTTTCAAGATATCGAAATACGACCACGTGGACTCGAAGGAGAATCGTTTGTACCTGTATGTACCTCTTTTCATTTCGTTTGTACCTCAACGGGAACCGAGGTGTAGCGTTTTTGAGGTTTTGGAAATAGCGTTTAAACGGTACATACGCTATCTTTCAAGATATCGAAATACAACCAGGTGGACTCGAAGGAGAATCGTTTGTACCTGTATGTACCTCTTTTCATTTCGTTTGTACTTCAACGGGAACCGAGGTGTAGCGTTTTTGAAGTTTCGGAAATAACGTTTATACGGTACATACGCTATCTTTCAAGATATCGAAATACGACCAGGTAGACTCGAAGGAGAATCGTTTGTACCTGTTTGTACCTCTTTTCATTTCGTTTGTACCTCAACGGGAACCGAGGTATAGCGTTTTTGAAGTTTTGCAAATAAAATACCTCGGTTCCCGTTGAGGTACAAACGAAATGAAAAAAGGTACAAACAGGTACAAACGATTCTACTGAGTCTACCTGGTCGTATTTCGATATCTTGAAAGATAGCGTATGTACCGTTTAAACGTTATTTCCGAAACTTCTAAAACGCTACACCTCGGTTCCCGTTGAGGTACAAACGAAATGAAAAGAGGTACAAACAGGTACAAACGATTCTCCTTCGAATCCACCTGGTCGTATTTCGATATCTTGAAAGATAGCGTATGTACCGTTTAAACGTTATTTCCGAAACTTCAAAAACGCTACACCTTGGTTTCCGTTGAAGTAACGAAACGATATAGCGTTTGAAAATTGAATAACAATACTCGGTTCCGTAGGTACAAACGAAGATTCTCCTTCGAGTCCACCTGGTCGTATTTCGATATCTTGAAAGATAGCGTATGTACCGTTTAAACATTATTTCCGAAACTTCTAAAACGCTAAACACCCTCGGTTCCCGTTGAGGTACAAACGAAATGAAAAGAGGTACAAACAGGTATTCCTCTTCGGGGTCACCTTGGCGGATTTTGGTTTTTTGGAAGGATGGCGATGGTCCCGTTTAACCGTTTTTCCGGAACTTCAAAAACGCTACACCTCGGTTCCCGTTGAGGTACAAACGAAACGAAAAGAGGTACAAACAGGCACAAACGATTCTCCTTCGAGTCCACCTGGTCGTATTTCGATATCTTGAAAGATAGCGTATGTACCGTTTAAACATTATTTCCGAAACTTCAAAAACGCTACACCTCGGTTCCCGTTGAGGTACAAACGAAATGAAAAGAGGTACAAACAGGTACAAACGATTCTACTTCGAGTCTACCTGGTCGTATTTCGATATCTTGAAAGATAGCGTATGTACCGTTTAAACGTTATTTCCGAAACTTCTAAAACGCTACACCTCGGTTCCCGTTGAGGTACAAACGAAATAAAAGAGGTACAAACAGGTACAAACGATTCTCATTCGAGTCCACCTGGTCGTATTTCGATATCTTGAAAGATAGCGTATGTACCGTTTAAACGTTATTTCCGAAACTTCAAAACGCTACACCTCGGTTCCCGTTGAGGTACAAACGAAATGAAAAGAGGTACAAACAGGTACAAACGATTCTCCTTCGAGTCCACCTGGTCGTATTTCGATATCTTGAAAGATAGCGTATGTACCGTTTAAACATTATTTCTGAAACTTCAAAACGCTACACCTCGGTTCCCGTTGAGGTACAAAAGAAATGAAAAGAGGTACAAACAGGAATATTCTCCTTCGAGTCCACCTGGTCGTATTTCGATATCTTGAAAGATAGCGTATGTACCATTTAAACGTTATTTCCGAAACTTCAAAACGCTACACCTCGGTTCCCGTTGAGGTACAAACGAAATGAAAAGAGGTACAAACAGGCATTCTCCTTCGAGTCCACCTGGTCGTATTTCGATATCTTGAAAATAGGTATGTACCGTTTAACGTTATTCCAAATTTAAAACCCTAACCTCGGTTCCCGTTGAGGTACAAACGAAAGAAAAGGAAAGGGTACAAACAGGAACCCACAATTTAAAATTTTAGAATTTGGCCGTTCCTCGGAGTTTCCCCTGGTCTGTATTTCCAATATTCCCTAAAGATTTACTTTAAACTTATTTCAAACTTCAAAACGCTACACCTCGGTTCCCGTTGAGGTACAAACGAAATGAAAAGAGGTACAAACAGGTACAAACGATTCTACTTCGAGTCTACCTGGTCGTATTTCGATATCTTGAAAGATAGCGTATGTACCGTTTAAACGTTATTTCCGAAACTTCTAAAACGCTACACCTCGGTTCCCGTTGAGGTACAAACGAAATAAAAGAGGTACAAACAGGTACAAACGATTCTCATTCGAGTCCACCTGGTCGTATTTCGATATCTTGAAAGATAGCGTATGTACCGTTTAAACGTTATTTCCGAAACTTCAAAAACGCTACACCTCGGTTCCCGTTGAAGTACAAACGAAATAAAAAGAGGTACAAACAGGTACAAACGATTCTCCTTCGAGTCCACCTGGTCGTATTTTGATATCTTGAAAGATAGCGTATGTACCGTTTAAACATTATTTCTGAAACTTCAAAAACGCTACACCTCGGTTCCCGTTGAGGTACAAACGAAATGAAAAGAGGTACAAACAGGTATTCTCCTTCGAGTCCACCTGGTCGTATTTCGATATCTTGAAAGATAGCGTATGTACCATTTAAACGTTATTTCCGAAACTTCAAAAACGCTACACCTCGGTTCCCGTTGAGGTACAAACGAAATGAAAAGAGGTACAAACAGGCACAAACGATTCTCCTTCGAGTCCACCTGGTCGTATTTCGATATCTTGAAAAATAGTGTATGTACCGATTTAACGTTAGTTCCTAAATTTAAAAACCCTATACCTCGGTTCCCGTTGAGGTACAAACGAAATGAAAAGTGGTACAAACGGGTACAAACGAGGTACAAACCCACTAAATTATTTAAAATTTTTTTTGATGAATTTGGGCGCCAGGTTCACATCGGTAGTTTTGAGCCTCCTGGTCTTGATATTTGCCAATATTCCGCCTAACATGATTTAAATTTGATGCATTTAAAGCATAAGCTCGTGCTACAACTAGGGCTCTAGGAAGACAGAGGTTATCTTTATTATTAATTGCCACTATACCACGCCTTTTGTGACACTCCTCTTTGAAAGTAGCAAATTGTTCGCGAGTGCCTCCGGCACCTTTCAGGGACACAAAACTTGTAGATAAAATTTTGAACGTATCTCCTTCTACGGTTACCTTGTTGCTTTGATGTAAATTAAATAATAATTCCCATATCGTTTCAAATTTCAGATCGGAGACTGGTTTAAATGGAATATGAAAATCTGAATCCAGTTCGTCCGCTGTGAAAGTAATCCCCACCTTGGCATTGCAATCAATAGTACTCTGAACGATATGCTTCAAAATTTGTTTGAATCCCTTCTTCAATCACTTTTCTGGATTTTCAACACGTTCATGGCATGCGTTTAATTTAAATTCTACACAGTGTTGTAATAACTTATAACGCTTGTTGGTTTTGATAAAATCGTTTACTACTACAAAAGCCATGCTTAATTAAAAATACACACTTCGATTTAAACAGAAACAGAGCGCGTATTAAACTGGAAGTGATACATATGTTCCTCCGCTTAAATACTGTTTTTACGACTCCGTACAAGTCTAGACTTGCACACCTAGCAAGGTTGTTTGTTGATTACATAAGCCGCAACTATCCGCACAAATACGATTTGACCTGTCAAGGCCACACACTCTTCTATTATCATTTTTAGCACAGAAAGTTACTTGAGGTCATCAGAAACCATAATAGTAGTTTATTGCTGACGAATACGTTTCATATGCATTTTTTATGCAAACTACGTCTTTACTCTTTACAGTGTAATAACAAACCTATATTAGGAATAACATTAAATTTAAATTCAACTGAATTTTGTGGTCCGCTTAGAGTGCAATGTGTTGTTAGTATTACATTCTTTAATAATAATACAGATTTTATCGGTCGACGTTAATTCAATAATAATTATATTTAAAATCCAAACAAGTTCTAGAAACGAAAACTTCAAAATCATGCATAAAAGCAATATTTTTATCTTGTTATAACTGATTTAGTATTAGAATTTCTTTGTATAGAATTACTTATTGCTAGTCTTATTAAATGGTCCGGAAATATTTATGCGCAATGTCTATATATAAGGAAAATGTAAACAAACACAAGGTGGCAGGAACCCCCCTGATTTAGTTTTATTCAACCTGTTACCCAAAAATGTTATTACAAGTTATCGATTTGAAGCAGTAGATGATTTATCTTGGTACAGATATGCAGATTATAAGCAGCCGTACATATAGGGTCAATGGTCGTAGTAAAATGTTGTCAATAAAACTTTCAGAAGCAAACGATAGTGTTTCCGTTTTCTGTTCCGTTAATTACTAGTAGGTTATTACATAAACATAATACTGTACGATTTACGGTTGTTAATAAATTTAAATCATGAATATCTTTCTGTTATAATTTCGCGTTCAATTCTATCAAGCAATTACTTACTATTGGGTTTAATGAAAAAACGTCCGTTCTAGATTTGCACCTTATATATTTGTTGTTTAATAATAAATATTTTGTCTACTTTGTAATAATAAGTCGCATAGTTCAGCATTTGCAATATAGATTTTTATTTTATTCAGTGAAGCAATAAACTAGTTTATAATTGAGTAGGTATCTTTGTAACACGCATTCTTGTCAAGGTCAGTTGTGCAACAATATTTCAATTAAATTATTTATTGTTAGCCTTATTATAGAATATGCATCATTCACTCATTGACTATCCTAAATAGCTCAGTGGTTAGCGTATTCGTATAACATGCTGGGAAACACCGGTTCACTCCTCGATGGCGGGGTTGTCTTTTTTCGATCTCTACACGGTATGTCGACGGATGATGACACACCTTAAATGATAAATATAGTCGACAAGATGGTGGAATGACGTATGACAGAAATTAAAGTACAGCATCATTCACTATAATTATATAGAGGGCTGTTGTAAAATTGCATTTAATTATACAATTTGTCAAAGCTCCTTAGCTAATCGCATTTTCTCTAACATTCTCATCATTAACTCATTTCCTGTTTCTCCTGACTCCGTCTTAGACTGATCCCTACTACCTCCTGCTTCTTCCTCCATTTCTGCTTCTGTCGTCTTAAATAAAGCACTATCACTGCTTCCTATTTCCACCCCTTGACTTCGAAGCCACTCTTTTCTCTGCATACGTCACACTTTTCACCACCACACACGCCTACACACTTCTTTCACACACCTACAAAAAATATTCACACTCAGCTCTTAATTTCAGGGTCGTCAGTCTCCTGAAACAGTTACACACTATCTGAAATTCGAGCCCTCAAGTTCGGGTCGCCAAGATTTGCTGTGATTCTCTTTCCGCTTATCGAATCACACGTTCTGTGCCAAGAATTGCTGTGATTCTCTTGTCCGTTGAATCTCTTCTGATACTCGCCTCTTGACTCTTTCCTTCCGCCTCGGCTGCTCACCTAGTTAAAACTTTCATCCTCATTCATAAAAAAAAACAAACACATTCCTACCACAAACATCAACGTTAACTCTATTTACATTAATATTCACAATACATTAAAATTTCAAAATTAAATTTCAGCATCATAAAATTTCAAGTTCAAATTTGTCATCATTTTAATTTGCATCCATAATTAGAGTCCTTGTGGGATGCATACTAATTAAGTTAACAATATTTGCAGACCTGAGTCTGAATAAAAGGGAGCATCTCCCACCCCTTTACGTTAATTTAACCGGTTAGTCTAATTGAGCTCAAAGACAGACCCAAATTTTCATCATAATCAAAAACATAAACCTGATAAATACTCCTTTCTACTTATACAAGAAAATTATACCTTAAAAGTTCAAAATTTGTTGTTTATACAAGTTTACTACTGTCCATCTTTATCAAACAAATTATAAAGATATTCAACACATACCAAAACATCTAAGATCGAACAACAATGCATAAGTTACCTGAAGGTTAATGCACTCGTGGCTCCAATGTACATCGTCCTTGCTAATCCCACCATTCCAGCTGGGTTATGTTTACGTCCTCGGATTTCTAGCCGCCTTTAAAATTTTTCTACACCACCATTCGTCTAAAAGGTTTCAGGGCTTCTCAGGAACTCATCTATGTATATCTAAATCTTGTTTTGTGGATCCAATCACGTTTACGAATAACACTTGATTACTAACACTCCCGAAAAATAGCAATGAAATTTATAATACTTTCACGCTATACGAAAACTGCATACTTCTATTTATTTATTTATTGTTACTAATTTGGATAATTGGTACAGTAATACCCGCAAATATAACTAGACTTTATTACCTTTATCTATCTTCTCTAAGTGCACTAATGCATAATAACTTTTATCGTAGCACGTAATCACCATCTATTCTGCTTAAAGTATCGAATAACATCAAAAATAAAGAGGAGACCGCTTGAAGTATCGAATATAATCAAACGCATACATTGTATTAATTCAGCGGTGCATCGGATACACTAAGTACAGTAATATAATAAATAGTATTAAACGTACGCGGCATTTTTAGAATGATTCACGTTTGAATTCGCCAGCCTGTAAAAACCAAACTATTAAATGTAGAATGTCTCATTACTCATATCTCAATCTCTCTTAAGGTATTATTTCTAAGTTTCATCTTTGTTACTTGGAATATTTACCGACAACGTTGTAGGAAGCTAAAATGAAAGTAATCTTAATGTAAAATGAAAGAAGATATACGACGGACGCCACAATAAATGGCTTTGAAAGAGTTCTAGAATGATAGGAAAATATAAGATAGTGTATATCGATATATTTCACTATTTTAAAATTTTTTTGTGATTTTGGGTTCTTCAACAAGTAAGTGACAATATATTCTATATATGTAAATATCTATTTCCGTTACTTCTGGGAGACGCCAAAATGTATCAATTTTGTAAGGATGCAGAATTGCTAGTAGGATGTACATATACATATATATATTGCCGTGGAACTCGGGTAAGATCCTTACCAACAAAAATATTTTCGAAAATTTTATAAAATTTTCAAAACTCGAAAAATCAAAAATTAAATTATTATTAATAAATATTTGCGGGTTTACTCTACTATCTCCACAAAATTTCATTTGCTGCTCTAAAGAAACATTACCTGTTACAAACCTTGGACCATCCCCCATTAAAGTCGCTACATTATGCTTAATCCCGGTCACTTCTCTCTCAACCCGACCTAACTGATCCTTACACGAGTCCGTTACCTCAGTCATTTTCGCATTAATCTCATCCTCACAGAAAATCCTTACATCAGTCCTTAATTGTCCTATTTCCAAATTTAAACCTCTAACATCACGCTCATTTTTATCAACCCTATTTTCAACTTCCCCCATTTTTACCGTCAGACTATTTTTAAATTCAGAAAATTATTTTGTTGAATTATCAATTTTCAAACTAATTTGCTCAAACTTTTTGTTCGATTCGTCTCTAACCCCGCTTAACGTCTCATTCATCTGATCAAATTTCCTATTTGATTCAACACTCATTTGCTCCACTCCTTTCTTTGATTCTTCCCCCATCTCTATAATTTCCTCAAATTTCTTGTTAGATTTTTACCTACTTAATCTCATTTCCTCTAGCATTCTCATCGTTAATTTATTCCCCGCTTCTTCTGATTCCGTCGTCGACTGATCCCTACTACCTCCAGCTTCCTCCATTTTCGAATTTCTATCACACAAGGCACTATCGTCGCTTCCAATTTCCACTCATTGGCTCCTTAACCACTCCTTTCTCTGCATACGTTCAAATCACTCTTACACCACACTAAAATACTCTTAAATTTATAAAAAACAGACACTCTCTCTCTCAGATCGCCAGTTTCCTGGAGTAAAATCACTAGAATTCTACTTGGAATGCGAGCCTCACTTTTGGGTCGCCATAAGATTGCCTTGGAACTCGGGTAAGATCCTTACCAACAAAAATATTTTCGAAAATTTTATAAAATTTTCAAAACTCGAAAATTCAAAAATTAAATAATACAAAAAAAATTTCTTACCCGTTTTTCTCTCTTTCTCGGTTGAATGACCTTCAACTGCTTCCGGCTAGCTCATTTAGACCTCCTTTTGGATATCTATATTCATTCTCAAATTCAATCATTCGCGCACACTCTTAATAAAACCACAAAATACAACCAACATACAATCTTTTATTTATTCCTATTTACACATTCAATTCAACACTGTCCATATTTTATTGTTCACGTTACACTTCAGTAACTCTTATTTTGTAATGTCCTGTATTTACCTTTTTAAATCATCAAACACATAAAATGTACTCGGAGTAAATGGACCTTGAATAATACTTTCTCTAAAATTCCTTCGTTATAATTTATTTATTTATTTTAATAAACTAAGTAAACTGTGGAGTATGGTGAGCTCATAATAACCCAACTAATTCTGCATAATGTATGCCTCTCTACTTTGCATACTCTTAAAATACAAAAAAAACAAAGCCATGTACTCTTCACAGAAATTTTACGTTCTGATGGAACGTTTAAAAGCTTTCTAGACACCTTCAATTTCTAGTTGAATACCGTAATAAAGTTATTTACACATATTCTGTTCAATACGTAAATAATTCACACTACCTTGAAAAACACTCTCATACGCCACCCCAATATTTACAGTTTACAGGAATCACAATTTTAAATCGTTACCTGGAAAGTTCTAGAAGATCTCTGCTCTTGTAGATGATGCCATGTATTTTTCTATCTGGTCTGCAGGTCGTTTCTTGCTATTACTAGACGAACTCCATCCAAGTTGATCCGCCAAGCCCACCTTCTCGGTGTGACCAAAATCTAAATTTCATTTCAATTATACTTCTTTCACAGTAACCTACTTTACTTAATGTCCCAACACGAGTTGATTAAAATTATAAGTGATACCTCAAAAAAATCTTAATCTTAGCACACTAACCGCGTACTAATTTAATTAAGAGGCTACCACTAAGCAAAACAATTTAAATGATTTTGTAATACTTACAACTCGTGTTAACTTTCATACGTGCTTTTGAGACGATCGAAATAATAAGGGCTTTTACCACGTTGTCCAAAAACATTTATACACTTCGAATGTAGGTTACATCCATACCTACCTAATACGAAATCCTTTATTTAAAATAATAATTCTTACAATTTTGCACTCCACCAATATTTAATCCCGCGAAATTCAGTACCTCGTTATAATATTTCAAGAAAATTACGCTACACTATTCTCGTGTTTATATCAAGTCAATCTAAACATATCGACCAATCGTAGACCGAATGACGTTTCTCAAATCCTTCCTATGTTATTGTGGTCTCATGCTTATACGTTTTCTACGTCTCTTTTTAACCTGGTTTGAGTGGTAGAAAATCAATATCCTTGTTTGTGCGCTGTCTAACTACACGTGGACTTTCTCATTAGCATTTCATGCTAAAACATCCGACCGTTTGAACAATCCGTAGAATAATTTGTTCGTTATCTACAAATTAAACAGAACTTGACATTTAGAAAATACGCAGGTGTTTAATTTTACACGAACGTTTTAAATACATTTCCACGATTTAGAGTTCGACGTATTTCTACCCCACTGATATATTTGTCAGATAGCAACGCGCTTCATCTTGGTATCATTGAGTTTTTACACGCTTTTATGCAAATTATACATCAATAATCGTTCAATTAAATTCAAATTAATTAATAAATTAATGGCATTGGCTTCTACCATTTAATTTCTTTGCAAGCCTACTTAAATTTCATTAATTATTTATAAAATTCCGTTAATACCTGATACTTAAAAATGAATTAACTAATCTAAATTTCGCACGTTATTCCTGGTTGTTTCTTTATACCGGGTGTTTTGAAATTGTT
Source organism: Platerodrilus igneus (assembly GCA_036346225.1). Lineage (NCBI taxonomy): Eukaryota > Metazoa > Arthropoda > Insecta > Coleoptera > Lycidae > Platerodrilus > Platerodrilus igneus. Next base: position 448,379 of record JARFIW010001410.1, read on the forward strand.
TCTTTTATATTTATTTTTGATCTTTTAAAACCACTATAATATATATATATATATATATATATATATATATATATTGCTGTGATATTTAAACTACGCAGGTGTTCAAAATAATATTAATTCTCAGAGCTTTATTTTCTGGTATTATAATCTTGGGTTTTCACAGACTTTTATGCTTATTATTAATAATGGTTTAATTAACTCCAATTAAAATTGACTTCTATCCTTTCATTTTAGCGAATACAAGTTAAATATTAATTATTATGTGTACACTTTGTTTTACTACCGGTTACTTAAAATAGGGTTAATGAATATAAATTTTGTACGTAATTTCCATTTGTTTAGAATAATTACATTACACGCAGAGCTTGTTAATACTGTTTCTTTTGATGTAAAGCGTCTTGTCCATGATTTAGATCTCTTATTTTACTGAAACTAATAAATTTTATGCTTTACGGTTTTAATAACGCGTATTATTTAATAAAATTCCTTATACACGGTGATTAAAATTATTTGATGTGATTATTTAATTTTCTACCCTGGTCTAAATATGAGTATTTTCCCCCTATTTGAATACAAATAATCCCACTTATTTGAATGCAAATATAAAGCATTTAGACAAAAAAAAAATTACAAAAAAATTGCCTATCACTCTCTACCCTTATCTATCTAACTTACCTACTTTGTCTCCAATCAAAAAAAAATATTTACACCTACCTATATCCCTATCCTATTCCTAACTCTCACCTAATTCTATAAACTGAAATTATCCCTAACTTCATCCTACTCATCCATCTAATCCTATATACATCCTATATACCTATCTTATTCCTAACTTTTAACTAATCTTCACTATGGTTTACTTCCCCCTACCTAATCCTATATGCCTATCCTACTCTTACTCTATTCCTAACTCTCCACTAATCTTCTATGAAATATCTACACTTAACCTATCTTATTTTCTTCCTACATTTACTCTTTATTCTCATCCTAAACCTATTCCTAATTATCTCCCATATTTATCCTATACCTAGCTTTATTTTCTATAAACACTTACTTCTACTTTTCTATATACACCTATCTCTATTCTTATCCTATTTAAATTTTACTCTATTATACACCTATTTCTCCTGTGGTGTTGGTTCTCCGGTATTAGGGAATAGTAGGTTGACGTGAAACCGTCCCCTCTCATTTCCCGTACCTACTTCCCTTAATAAATATGTGCACTCCCCTACTACTTCACCTATCTCGAAAGGTCCCTCATATGGCAAGTGTAGTTTAGCACATGTCATCCTATCTCTCTTCTTTACTCTCAAGCTTTTTACTACTACCTGGTCTCCCACTTTAAATTTTACCCTCTTTCTAATTCTTGCGTTCACCTTCCTTGTATATTTTTCAGCTCTCTTCCTTAACCTCTCTTTCACATCTACCAAAAGTTGTTGGAATTCATCGTCCCTAGGCATTTCCACTCGTTCCGTGTCTGTATTAGCAGTCCCGCTCATGTCTGGTGAACTATTCATTCTGGTAGGTCCCGGTCTCGGTGCAGGTCCCCTTCCTAAACTATTACTCCTAACGTATGGTCGTCTCTGTTCCCAATTCTGTCGCTGGTATCCGTAACTATTCCCCCGTCTAGCGTAGTTGTCCCTTCTATTGTCAAACCTAACTGTGTTGATCTGTCTTTCCCTATTATCCCGAGGTCGTCCACTACTTACGTCGTCGTACCTCTGCAGGTATTCCAAAAACATTTCTCTGTCCACTATGTTCTGTAGTGCTACGTGTTGTCTTATTTCTGCCTCGAAGTGTCGTGATAAATACTTAATAATTTGTCGGTCCGTCAGTGGTGGGTTCAGTTGCTTTGCTATGCTATACTTGCGTATAGCATATTGCTCCCTACTTCCTGAAAATTCTCCCTTAAATTTCCCTGTGATTAAGTCGTCTCGTACCTGGTCTTGTCTGTGGTCACTCCAGTAGTGCTTTAGAAATTTGTTTTCAAAGTCCTGATACGTGTCTATGTCCTGTCCTACTAAATTGTACCATGCTTCCGCGTTGTCCTTTAATAAAGCCTTTATCGTATTCAGTTTAGTCTGTTCGTCAAATAAATTTCCCACTAGATTTCTTACACTATTAATAAAAATTTGTGGATTTACCCTGTTATCGCCATAAAACTTCATGTGTTGGTCCAATGATACTCCACCTGTAGAAAATCTGGGACCATCCCCCGTTAAATTTGACATGTTGTATTTGATACCACTAACTTCGCGTTCTACCCTGCCTAACTGATCCCTACATGAGTCCGTCACTTCAGTCATTTTTACATTAATCTCTTCTTCACAAAAATTGCGTACTTCGGACTTTAAATGTCCCATTTCCTGTCGAAGACCTGTAATATCACGCTCATTTTTTTCAACCCTATTTTCAACTTCCCCCAGTTTCACGGTAAGACTATCTTTAAATTCTGTAAATTCTTTAGTATTTTGTTCAATTTTCCCGCTTATCTGCTCTAATTTTTGGTTGGACTCCTCCCTCGCTAATCGCATTTCCTCTAACATTCTCATCATTAACTCATTTCCTTGATCCCCTGATTCCGTCCTCGACTGATCTCTACTGCCTCCAGCTTCTTCCATTTTCGAAATTTTCTCACACAATGCACTATCGTCACTTCCAATTTCCACTCCTTGACTCCTTAACCACTCCTTTCTCTGCATACGTTCAAATCACTCACACACACTCTAAAATACTCCTAAATTTATACACACACAAAAACTCTCTCTCTCTCAGATCGCCAGTTTCCTGGAATAAAATCACAAAAATTTTATTTGGAACTCGAGCCCTCACGTTGTGGTCGCCATAAACTGCTGTGATATACTCCTTTGAATGCGGGAACTGGGTCCTTTCAACAAAAAAATTCTAGCCCCACGTTGGGCGCCATAAACTACTGTGATATTTAAACTACGCAGGTGTTCAAAATAATATTAATTCTCAGAGCTTTATTTTCTGGTATTATAATCTTGGGTTTTCACAGACTTTTATGCTTATTATTAATAATGGTTTAATTAACTCCAATTAAAATTGACTTCTATCCTTTCATTTTTAGCGAATACAAGTTAAATATTAATTATTATGTGTACACTTTGTTTTACTACCGGTTACTTAAAATAGGGTTAATTAATATAAATTTTGTACGTAATTTCCATTTTTTTAGGAATAATTACATTACACGCAGAGCTTGTTAATACTGTTTCTTTTGATGTAAAGCGTTTTGTCCATGATTTAGATCTCTTATTTTTACTGAAACTAATAGATTTTTATGCTTCACGGTTTTAATAACGCGTATTATTTAATAAAATTCCTTATACACGGTGATTAAAATTATTTGATGAGATTATTTAATTTTCTACCCTGGTCTAAATATGAGTAATATATATATATATAGTAGTGGATTTAAAGGGTTAAATTTGGATATAAGCAATGCAATTTCAAACACCCTGTAGAGAGGAAACAACCATAATTTACGTGCGAAGCTTATTTCATTCATTTAATTTAAAGTAACAAGTATTACCATAATTTTATAAGCAGGGATTAAAAATTCGTAGGTTCGTAAAAAAAATAAATTGTATAAGCCAATAGAAATTAATAATTAATTTAATTTAGTTTAATTCAAAGGGTTATAACGTCAGAAAACGCCTCTAAGCATGAAAAATCGATAATTCTAAGGCGAAACGCGTTACTAACAAACAAACAGACGTTTAATATATAAAATACCTTGAAACGCAAACTTCTAGAATTGTTATTTTAAAACGATCGTTAACTGAACACTTGCATGTTTTGAAAAGGTCGACTTCTATGTATTTTTGGAGCATAACAAGCAAGTTTTAAAGAATATTGGTCAACCGACAGTCGCAAAGCACGTATACAACTCCACGTGGGGTAGATAGCACGCGGACAGTAATATCGATTTTCTACCACTCAAACAAGGTTAGAAGGAAACATCCAATATGCATAAGAAAGGAATAGAGTTAATACAGGCGGGGTTTCAAGACGTCACTGAAAGGTATCTTTGGTCTAAATAGTTAGTTGTACAACAGACGAGCACGGGACAGATGAATACGGGTTTTTCGGAAAATAGCGTATCGACGAGCTAAATTTCGGGGAGTTTGAAAACGGTTATACAAAGTTTGAAGAAAGAGTTAGTTCAATTAAATATTTCGCGTTAAGAAGGTTGGAGAGGTTACATTTTGAATCCTATAAATATGAAAGGGGAGTTATTAAGGCTCTCTTTGACTTCTTTAATTTGCATCGCTTACGACGTACAAAAATCTACTAACGAGCTTGTAAGTATTAAAATTTATAAATTAAATAGTACAGTGTTAGATGGTAGGTCTTATACTTTGAACGCGGATAGTGTCGAGTTTATTTATATTTAACTAAGGTACAACGTATACTGTAACAAGCTCGTAACGTAAAGTAAATTAAATTATGCAAAAAATAACAAGTGCACTATAGTTGGATTTGTTTATTGAGATGGATCTTGAATGAGTAGCATGCAGCGCAACGTAGATGGTGTTCATCTATAAATAGCTGGAGGCGGCAAGCAGCGCATAACCACGAGACCGAGGGTTCAGGAACATAATATATTGTCAATAGAGATGGAATCTTCAAGTTTTTCTAGGTAACGCATTAGAATTTGCTGTTTTTATAAACTGTGAAAATTATTTGTGATGTGTGAGAGTGAGCTTTAATGGTATTTTTCGTTATTTTGCGTATTGAAAAGAATACGTATAACTAACTTTTATTATGGTATTTGCATATAAATCTAAAGGTGTACGTAAAGCTTATTAACGTTTCTCATGAATTTAAATTTTTATTGTTAAGAGTACATGGTTTTTTTTTGTGTTTGTAGTAAGAGTATGCAAAGTAAAAAGCATACATAAAAAAATAAACTGGGTTATCATGAGCTCACCATACTCCAGAGAGTACTAATTAGAAAAAATATAAATAAGGTATTATTTAGGTCCCATTTACTCATGTTACATTAAATGTTTTTGATATTTCAATATAAAAACAAAAACTTTACAAAGATATCATTTATTGAGGTGTAACTTGAGCACCGAAATGTACATAATCTTGAATTATTATTTGTAAATAGTGGTATATAAATATTGTATGATTGTTGTATCATTTTGTGGTTTTATTAAATGGTGTGTGTGAACGGTACAGAAAATGATAGTAAATCTAGGTATCCAAGAGGAGGCCCAACTGAGCCAGAGCGAAGTTACACGGCAATTTATGACGCCCAATTCGTGGGGCTCAAATGTTTTTTAAGAAAGTACCAGTTCCTGTGACTGACAAATAGGCTTACACGGCAATTTATGGCGACTCGAACGTGAGGCTCGAGCTCCAGGTAGAATTTTAACAATTTTATTCCAGGAAACTGGCGATCTGAGAGAGAGAGTCTGTTGTGTATAAATTTAAGAATATTTTTGAGTGTGTGTGAGTGATTTGAACGTATGCAGAGAAAGGAATGGTTAAGAAGCCAAGGAGTGGAAATTGGAAGCGACGATAGTGCCTTGTGTGATAGAAATTCGAAAATGGAGGAAGCTGGAGGTAGTAGGGATCAGTCGAGGACGGAGTCGGGAGAAGCTGGAAATGAATTGATGATGAGAATGTTAGAGGAAATGAGATTAAGTAGGGAAGAATCGAATAGAAAATTTGATCAGATGAGTGCAGAGTCGAATAAGAAATTGGAGCAAATTAGTCAGAAAATTGACAATTCGACGAAAGAACTTTCAGAATTTAAAAATAGTTTGACGGTAAAAATGGGGGAAGTTAAAAATAGGGTAGATAAAAATGAGCGTGATATTAGAGGTTTAAATCAGGAAATGGGACAATTAAGGACTGATGTAAAGATTTTCTGCGAGGACGAGATTAATGCTAAGATGACTGAGGTAACGGACTCATGTAAGGATCAGTTAGGTCGGGTTGAGGGAGAAGTGACCGGGATTAAACAGAATGTAGCGACTTTAATGGGGGATGGTCCAAGATTTGTAACAGGTAATGTGTCATTAGAGCAACAGATGAAATTTTATGGGGATAGTAGGGTAAACCCGCAAATATTCATTAACAATATTAGAGGTTTAATAAGTAATTTATACGATGAACAAGCAAAATTAAATGTTGTAAAAGCTTTACTAAAAGACTATGCTGAAGCTTGGTACAATCTAATAGGACAAGAAATTGACACTTACACTGACTTTGAGGACAGGTTTTTGAAACATTATTGGAGTGATCACAGACAAACCAAGTACGAGACGATTTGATCACGGGGAAATCTAAGGAGAATTTTTAAAGAGCAATATGCTATACGAAAGTATAGCATTGCGAAACAACTGAACCCACCACTGACGGACCGACAGATCATAAAATACTTGTCGAGACATTTTGAGGTTGAAGTGAGACAGCACGTAGCGTTTCAGAACATTGTGGACAGAGAAATATTTCTAGAGTACCTGCAGAGGTATGACGACGTTAACAGTGGACGGCCTAGGGAAAATAGGGAGCAACAGGTAAACACGGATGAGACAGTTACCCAAGACGGGGGAATAATTTTATGTATCAGCGACAAAATTGGGAACCGCGACGAAAATTTTATAGGAGCAACAGTGTAGGCAGGGGACCTGCACCGAGACCGGGACCAACGAAACAAAACAGTTCACCGGACATGAAAGGGACAGCAAATACAAACAGGGAAGGTAACAATACGGACAGAGTTGAGACGCCAAGGACATACGCGGAAGTTACAGCAAGACCAGGACCGAGTAGGAGAACAGACCAGGACAGGATTTTTAGAGCAGGACAAACCACTAAACATCACTGTGTACAAATATGAACATCCTAGGAAATTTTAGAAAATAGAAGAAGAAATTGGGCCAGAAATTGTAGAAAAATTTTGCTTGCCCATAATTGAGATTAAAATTTTTGAGAAAAATTTAGGAGCATTATTAGATTCAGGAGCGGAGGCGAGTTTGGTATCGGAGGAATTCGTCAATGAAATTAAAGATAAAGTGTGTGACAGGATAATGCCAATAAAAAGAAGTCACCTGGTTGCGCCGAATAAAAAACGATTTGCTGTTGTAAATAGCGTAGTTATTTTGAAAGTAGAGTTAGGTTCAGTAAGCTGTGAACCAGAATTTATAATTGTACCTGGGTTAAAGTTTAAAGGGATATTAGGGGTCGATTGCATGGTGAAGTTAGGGGTTATAATAGATATGGAGAGGAAAATAGTTAGTATTGGGGATAGGATATTGCCCTGGAAGGCAAGTTATGAAGTCACAGAAAATGACATGGGGTTATGTATAAATAGTATAGAGGGAGATGATGAAGAGGTGAAAGAGATCGACTCAGGTGAATATAGTGAGGAAAGGTTCGATGAGGTACAATGGATAGTGAAAGAAGAAACTGAACAGGTAGAGATAGAGTCATGCGCAGCATTAATAGTGGATAACGAGTCAGAATTAAAAAAGATAGAAGTAAAAATAGCATTATGTGACGCACAAGAGGTAAATATAGGCATGGGTGAGTTAAGGGGCAAAGATAATTTTGGTAATTTGAATTTGAATTTAAAAGATTTTTGTGAAATGAATATTGTACATGCAGGGTCTAAAATAGATAAAAAGTTTTGTATAGAGGAGAAAGATAAAGATGTAGAGGTAGTATCGTTTGGTTTGTCCACAGAAGAAAAAAGTATAATAAATGAGAAACAGACAAGTATAGGGACTGAAGAAGAAGAAATATGTAAGGGTCAGGATAATAGGGATAAGTTTATTTTATGTGAAGTAACAAGGATGGTAAGGATAGAAATAGAAGAAGGAGAAATAGGGATGAAGAGTATTAGGATAGTTAGAAAAAAGACTTGGAGGGTCAAGAAAAGAGTTAGATTTAAAAAGAAATGAAGTGTAATGGCAAAAAGATAAAGATAGGTGAATTTTAGTGTAGAAGTTGAATAGTTAGAGATAGAAATAGGTGTATATAGAAAAGTAAAGATAGGTGTATAATAGAGTAAAATTTAAATAGATAGGGATAGAAATAGGTGTATATAGAAAAGTAGAAGTAGGCGTTTATAGAAGATAAGTATAGGTATAGGATAAATATGGGAGATAGTTAGATATAGGTATAGAATTAGGTAGGTATAAGTAGGATAAGAATAGATAGTGATAGTAGGTACGGTTAAAAGATATGAAAAGTGAAGATAAAGAGAAAAGTACAAAAAAGGTATGTAAAGAGTTAATAAAGGACGAAAGGGTGAAATGAAAAGAGAAAATAAAATGAGGGTGGAAAGTTAATAATAGATAGAAATAGTTAGCTAAAATGTAGCGATAGGTGTGAATAGGTAATTAGAAATAAAGATAGCTGTAGATAGATAGAAATAAGTAGAGATAGGAGTAGAAATAGATAGAAATAGGTAGATAAGTAGTGATAGATTAGATAAATAGGTATAGGTAGTGTTAGGTGAGTAGATAGGTGTATAGAAATAGCGACTTTTTAGTTGCCGCTTGAAGCGAGCGGACGTGTTTTTGCCGAACTCCCGCTTCAGTAATAACAGTAAGTTTTTATCTAGGGTTTTTATTATTTATTGTAGTATTATTTTATTTGAAGCTTTGCTTTTTTATTGTGTTTTATTTTTATAATTGTGTGCCATCAAATTTTAAATACAGGGCAGTAAATAAAAAATTTTAAAACAGAATTTAAACTAAATAAAAGCTAAATAAATCGCGTCTCTTTGTAAATTAAACCAAATCCGCGTTTTAAAATAAACTAAATAAATTTCGGGTTAATAAAACAAAAATCTACTAAACTAATACTCAAAAATAATTTCGAAATAACTTAAAATGGCATTTTAATAATAAATTTAAAATAAAACCGCGTAAATCGAGTAAAAAACCGGGTAAAACAACCAAAAAGTGTGTGGAATTTTTATAGTGCGCGTATAATCAAATAATAACCAAAAAACAAAAATCTAAGCCTTTTTAAATCAAATAAATATCTCAAAAACTGTAAATTTTAAAACAATTTTAATATAAATTTTCCGTAATTTAAGTACACGCGTACTTATAAGTTTCTTTAAGATCGATTTTGGTGTAATTAAGCGGTGTAGCAGTTACAGTTACCAAGTGATTAAGTGAAAGGTCATTTCCGGTTACCACATTCCGATTGCGCTCGACCTTATTTTCTTAATTACACGTTTAAAAATAAAGTGTTGTTGTTTATAAATTAGATATTTTAATATTTTGAAGTAATTAGTTTATTTAAATTTGATTTGGCGGTTTTAAAATTTAAAATAAATAAATAGTGTTCTTCGCAGTACATTTTGAATCGAATTGCGTTAGGAATTTATTTGATTCTAGTTGTTATTTTGACGCTTAGTGCTTGTTGTATTTTGTTAAAATTTAATATTTAATTGGGCGGTTCGAAGTTTAAATAAATACAAGGTTGCTTACGGTTCACCTTTAAACAAAACATTTTTATTGAACCAACGTTTTGCGTTCTTCTAGCGTCGTTCTTTTAGCGTCGTAACGGTCTAGTGGTTTTTGAGCTGCGTTTTAGGTGTCATTTTTTGTCGTTTGTTTTGTCAGCATGGTGGTCCACCGCGACGAGGAACCATTGCCCAGGAAGAAGAGGGGAGATAGGTCGGAGTCTGATAGGTCGGAGACTGAGGGCGCTGTTGGGGGGAAACAGCTGAAGGTAGTATTAGAGGATGTAATGTTAGGGATTCAGGAGGAGGTAGAGGAGCCTGTGTCTGCGGCGGTCGTGTCGGGGGAGTCGGGGCCCCCTGGGGTGGCTGCGGCGTCTGAATCGCCCTCAACTTCGGGAGCCCAGCGAAAGATGTCGACTAGCAGCGACGTTAGCGTTGCTGCTAGCGACCTCGATGAGCTGGACCTCCTGAGATTGAGGGTGAGGAAGGCGCACTCGGTCATCTCCGCGAGGGTGCCGACGACCTCCGCCACTATCGTCGTGGAAGACAGAAAGAGGATTCGCTACGCCGTGGATGATTTCTTCGACGCGGCGAATCAACTTATAGGTATGGTTAGGGCGCTGTCGCTTGTGGGAGAGCTGATGTTGTCGGGGGAAGTCCAGCGGTGGTTACTCCTGTTGTAGGGCAGCAGTTTTCCAGGAGCCAGGAGGTACCGATGCCGCGGAAGGTGTCGTATGCTGCAGCTGCTGCAGGTGCGACGCCCACCTTTGGAGTTAGGGTCGACGCCAGACCAGGGGAGAAGGATGACGTCAGGTCGACCCTAAAGAAGAAGGTCGATCCCGCTCGTGATGGTTTTGTTGTGGTCGGAGCTCGTAGAACTCGAAGGGGCGGTGTAGTTGTCGAGTGTGCAAACCGAGAAGATGCGAAGAAATTGCAGTCGAAGGTTGTCGGTGACTGTAAAGAGCTCGTGGCGAAGACCATCGAGAAGAAGCGCCCACAGGTCGTTCTTCCGGGGGTCGAAGCGGGGATGAAGGCGGAAGAGCTGGTGCGGTTGATCGCGTGCCAGAATCTCCGCTTCGGCGATTTGAAAATTGAAGACCACCTAAGAAAGAAGTTTAGGTTTGGCGGAAAGGGCCCTAGGAATCCCTTCGTCAACGTAGTCTTCGAAGTGAACCCCTACACTTCGGAGACGCATATTAGCTGACGCTATAAACCTTAGGTGGCGAAGAGTCTGGGCCCGGGACCACTTTTCGATGACGCAGTGCTACAGGTGCTACGAGTACGGCCATAGATCGATGAAGTGCAGGGAGAAGGTACAGTGGTGCGGTAACTGTGCCGAAGTCGGTCACGAGTTCAAGAATTGCCGGAGGGCAGTCCCCTGCTGTGTGGTTTGCGCTAGGGCAAACGACAGAACTGGCGGTGGCGCGAAGGTCGATACGCGCCACGACGCCAAGTCGAGTAGATGCCCCACGATGCTGAGATTGAAGAACGCAATCACACGCAACATCGATTATGGACCGTGAAGAAAAAGAACGATTTAAAAGAAGCAAGAAGATTAAATTCGCGCAACTAAATCTCGGGAAAGGGAAAGGGGCTACAAATAACTTCGTAAAGTTATTCAGCGAAAATAATATCGACATCGGGCTTATACAGGAACCGCACCTGTATAGCCACAAAATAACAGGTTTTGGAAAGGGGGTTACCGTTTTAAACGCAAACAGCGAACGACCGCGTAGCGGGATAATAATAAATAACGGGACGTGCGCCGGAATAATCCTAAACAATCTGTCGAATGAGTTCATAACCACCGCAGAAATAAAAACGGGATTGCATACGTTTTACGTGATAAGCACTTACCTTCCGCCGATCGATTCCCGGCGGGAGAATCCTCAAACAGAGGACTTAATAAATCAAATTGAAGGAATCCTTCGTAAAATCGGTAGAAATAGAAATTTAATTATTGCGGGAGACTTTAATGCTAAGTCGCCATTATGGGGCAGCCCTATCGAAGACGATAGAGGCTCGCAGGTTGCTGATCTTTTTACGGGATGGGACCTTAGTGTGATAAACACTAATGATTCACCTACGTTTGAGACGCATAGAGGCAGCAGTTTTGTAGATATTACTGCAGTCTCGCACGAAATGTTAGATACGATTGGTAATTGGAAACTAAGGTCGGACGAGGAAACGCTCTCTGACCATAAATTAATAACATGGGACGTTGAAACCAAAACAAGCGCAAACGAGCAGCTAACTATATTTCCGCGGTTCTGTAATAAAAAAGCAAATTGGGAGCGGTTTAAAGAAAAGTTTTGGCGAAAGTATCCCTGCGTTCGAAAATGAGCTATTTAACTGCCGAGAGGCAGACGAAGTAGAAACACTCGCGAAAAAATTGAACGACGCGGTGGTAGACGCGTCGTCGTATTCCATGCCGCAAAAGAAAACATTTAAAGACAGCGTACCCTGGTGGACCCGGGAACTAACCACCAAGCGGGCAGAAACGCGTAACCTAAGGCGCCGCTGTCAACGCGCCTCGGGAGATATAAGAGAACAACGGAGAATAGAATATAATCAAAGTTACCGCGAATATAAAATATTAATAGAAGAAACGCGAACGAATAAATTTAAAGAATCCTGCACGCAAAACTCAGAGAAAGAACCCTGGGGAACCGCATACCGCGTAATTAGAGGAAAACAACAAAAAATCGCGCTCAGTAATATAAAGAAAACAAATGGCGAATACACGGAAGGTTTTAAAACCACAGCGGAATATTAACTAGAGAAATTTTTCCCATCGGATAATCCCGAGGGGGATGAAGGGTCGCACGATTTAATACGTCGGGAAGCTGCAAAGGCGCAAGGAACAGGTGCCGATAAGGCAATCCTAGTTCACGAGGTCGTCAGGGCTCTTAGGAGGATGAACCCTAAGAAGGCACCGGGGCATGATGGAATCACTTCAGACGCAGCTCTGCAGGCGTGCCTGTTAGCCCCGTGTGTCTTTGTTGGGTTGTTTAATCTTTGTTTAGAAAGGGGCGTTTTTCCGCGTTGCTGGAAAATCCAGAACGTGAAATTTATACCCAAACCTAAAAAGGCGGATGCGTCAGCTCCGGGCAGCTATCGTCCAATTAGCTTGCTACCGGTGCTGGGGAAAGTTTTAGATCGCGTTATGACTACGCGTGTTGAACACCTAGTGCGAGACAGCGGCGGTTTTAATAACGGAGAGTTTGGTTTCGTGGAGGGCAAGTCGACTATCGACGCGTTAGAGTTCGTTGTCGGGGAAATTAAGCAGGCAAGAGATGCCAAAGAGTACTGTGTAGTTGTTGCTTTGGACATTTCAGGAGCATTTGATGCTGCCTGGTGGCCATTAATCGTTTGCGAGTTAGATCGTAGGGGTTGTCCGCGAAACTTGATGTCTTTGGTCAAGAGCTATTTCTCGGGGCGATTAGCACAGGTTGAAATTCCGTGTGAAGTTCTGTCGCGTGAGGTGGAAAGGGGATGCCCGCAAGGGTCATGTTCTGGTCCCACATTTTGGAAGTTGTTGTATGAGAGCATCTTTAGGGTCAAGTTGCCCGCAGGATGCTCAATCGTTGGGTTTGCAGATGACACACTTTTAATTGTAAGATCGAGATTGTTAATGGATATGCGCACAAAACCGAACGAGGCGCTTAATAAATTACACGAATGGTCGCAGGCGGTAAAATTAAAATTTAACACGGCGAAGTCAGAGGCGCTTTATTTCGGCACGAAACCAGGACAGAGACCTCCTAGGTTAGAGCTAGGAGGAGAAAATCCGTTTAAAATTGTATTACCTACCTCGGCGTCAAGATCGACAATAAATTAAATTGGAAAGCGCACGTACAATACGTAAAAAGTAAGGGCGGCGAAATATCAAATAAAATGATGGCGGCGGCTAAAATAAAGTGGGGTTTCAGGGGCGAATCGCTGAGGACGGTTTATGCCGGAGCAATTGAGCCGGCAATACTGTACGCAGCTTCTGTATGGGCAGAAGGTTGTAAAGTCCGGGAGATGCGTCAATTGACGAGCGAACAACGCATAACCGCGGTAAAAGCGGCGAGGGCGTACAGAACCACCTCCACGGAGGCTGTCCTGGTGATCAGAAGGACTCTCCCTATCGAATATATCGTTAGGGAGATTAGAGATAGACGCTTAATAAATATAGGAAAAGGGCGCGAAATTATCGAAGATCTTAATCTTGGTAATAGGGAAATTGCAAGAAAGATTGTTGTATCTGAGTTAGGGCACCCGGCTGATATTAGAGGGATCGAGTTTGTCGAAGGTGATGAGGACGCGATGGGTATCAGAATTTATACGGACGGTTCACGTATGGACGATGGGCAAGCAGGCGCGGCGTTTGTCGTGTATAAGCAGGAAAGGGAGGTGTTTCGGTTTCAAACCAAACTCGCGAACTGGTGCACTATCTTTCAGTGCGAATTGGTAGCCATACGAGAGGCTATCGATTACGTAATAAACCATATGGGCAGAAACGAGTATTATATAATCAGTGATAGTAAATCGGCGCTAACGGCTTTAACAAACATGAAAACCTCGACAGATCTCCAAGCGGATGTCAGGAGGAGAGCGCGTACGGCGCTAGAGTTTCGACGTTTAAAGTTCTGTTAGTTCAGGTCGCACAATGGTAACGTAGGAAACGATAGGGCTGACGAATTAGCTAAAGAGGCCGCGACGGGCGACTTTGGAATATTACATTCGTCGATACCGAGGTCTTTAATCAAAAGAAAGCTGCGCGAAAAATCAATTCGACAATGGGAAAGAGGTGGAACAACGCTGCCACGGGCAGGTTGACCCACAAATTCATACCGAGCATAGAAGCCAGAGGTAAGATCGAGGTTAAGCTCGATCACAAAATGGTGCAGTTGATAACAGGGCACAGCGCCCTGAAGGCGTATTTACAAAGGTTCGGTCTAACCAACAGCGTCCGCTGCGAATGCGGTGAGGGCGCGGAAAGCGCAGAGCACGTGCTCTTCGACTGCCCGCTTGAGGCGGGAAATCGAGGGTTGGCTGATTGCAAACTAGCTATCCTAGGTCTGGCATCGCCAAAGAGCCTAGAGGAAGTCGGGGAAGTGGTTAACCAGAAGGCGTTCTGGACAGCCTTAAAAGAATTCGCGGGAAGGGTCGCGAGATTAGACAATCAATGACGACCGCGTGTAAAAATTCGGTGGGGTTGGTGGGAGGATTGAAAAATTTTAGATTGACTTGGCGTGAGTAAGGATACGAGCATAACCAAAACCTGATATTAAATTTTAAAAAAAAGATAATTATACCAAAATGTCCAATATGCACGAGAAACCCCCACTCCATTAATACAATCACTGCCTATCTTCATAATTATGTGCGGAAAATCGGGAATAAATAATACCAAATAAACAATAACAAATAAATCATAAACCCTCATTAAATTAAATCAATAAAGTAAACAGGGATAATAAAACAGAGCGCAACCGCGCATCCCTCCAGGACTTGAAAGTGAAGTGATAGTGATAGTGATTGTGATCCCCCCAAGAACATTTAGTGCATACCCTCCAGGACTTTAGCAGTGCACCCCGTCCCACCTTTAGAAGTAAGTTACAGACGACCAGATCTTCGGATGCTGGAGAATTTTATTATCGAGGTAAGACTTAAATTGTGGCGGCTGTACTCGCACAAGCATTGATTTACATTAATTAGTAGTTTTTGAAATAATTTAAGAAGCACGTTTGGTGTGTAAAGGCGCTAGCCGACATCATGCTTGTGCGAGTGCACCTGATAAATAGGGTGATGCTTTCGCTATTTTGTGCACTGCTATATGCTTAACGCTTATTAAACATTTATTTATATATTTACATAATTATATTTATTTATATTTTATATTTACACTTTATATTTACACTTTATATTTATTTATATATGGCATGTATTATGTGGCTTATTTGTTTTGTTTGACGTTCTGTCGCCATTTTGGTTGCAGTATATATTTGGGAAGGACGAGCAGAATTGCGAAGATTGTAATCATAATGTAAATCAGTTAGGGAACGATAGGAAAGCTAGGGATGGATTTAAATTAGTTAGCTAGATTTGGATAGTTTTAAGACGACCCTTCAGGTCGCACTGGTAAGCAGAACCGGCGTCTGCTATCCGGTATTACGGATCCCTCCCCCTCTCATTATTGCTTGTTGATCGGGTACACTCGAAAGTCAGCGCTAGGGATACCATTATTTACAACCCTGTTTTTAGTTTTTGTTTTGTTTTTGTTCCAGTTTTTGTCAGATTTTTAGGTTTGTTAGATTGTTAGAGTTTGTTAGATTTGTTAGATTTTTAGGTTTGTTAGATTTTTATTTAGTTTTTATTTAGGGTGAATCAACTATGAAGTAAGAATAAATTAGGAGCACGACTATTTTTCGCGTTTAAACCCAATGTAGTACCTCCGGGTGGAGCATTGGGGACGTGGCCGCAAGTATAGCGGCCCTAATTCAAATTATAATGTATAGAAATAGCAGGTAAGATTAAATTAGAGGGTAGTTATTTAAATTCAGAAAAACTGGGAAGGGTTTTTCCCAGAATTGAAATAGGGGGATTATGTAGTGGTTTTAAAAGGTTAAATTTAACTATAAACAAAGCAATTTGAATCACCCTGTTAAGTTATCAGAACATTTAAACATTTTTTATTGTTTTTATTTAACTTCGTAGTGGGGTGCTATCGCTTTTTATTAATATTGTATTGAATTTTTAATTGTTTTTAGCATATTGGGACAGTATGTTTGTATCACCATTTAACTGCTTATAGTAAGGTATTCCTGTATGTTTATGGTGTTACCGTTTCTGAAAATTACCTTTGAACAGTTGGTTTTTTTGTGTGAAGGTATCTGCAGTGGTACATTTAAATTGGTTGTTTCAACTTTTTGTCTGATCTTCTTATCGCAGTGGATGCGCTCGTTAGGAAGATGATCGTACTAGTTCTCATCAGGAGTCTAGTAACTTTTTAAACTTATTATGTATCTTAATTTGTCTGATTAACACAGCAGGTGGTCCTTCAGACCAATCTGCGCATAACAGGGACAACTCTCTACCTTCTCTCGGACGCTTGTCCAAAACTTTACTTTTTTCTTATCCCGTTGTCTCCGTTTCCGCCTTATTCTTCTTTCGGTAGACCTGTTCTTGTCCAGAAACACCCGTCTACCACATAAGAGTGATTTTTCCCCTACTCCGGGCTACTGACCGCATTGGCTGGTTGAGTAGTGCTTTTCTATCCACCTTTTTCTATCTCTGTTGGTCAACGCGAGCCCTTCTTCTATTCTCTTCTACCTGGAAGTCACTAGCACATTCCAAAAATGCCTACCTCCCTATTTTTACCTTCCCTATAAGCCTATCGCCTTTTTATTTCAGTTAGCCACCGTGTGGTCGCGCGGGGTTTTTTATAGACACCTGGACCACGTCTCTGGGAATCTTTCGTTAGGTCATGCGGTGCCGCTGTCAGCCGCACGTGGCCGCTGACAGTGTAGGTATATATGAGTGTATGTATATATCAGTGTATGTATGTATGAGTGTGTCTTATCGATTTCAATCAACGCCGGGCGCAAGAATGCACCCACATGCCATTCCGCTCCCTCGTGCTGTTTTAAGTAACGGGTCTGTTTCACAGGTCCCTCTTTTTTAGGGGGTACGAGTATTTTCCTATTTAACAGCTTTGAGGAGCCACTCTCTTCTGTATCTCTACGATGGAGGACAAAACGGCTTGGTAGGCTGGGGAACTCTACGCTATATTTTTAAAGCTTATAGTTATAGCATGCCTTGGCGTGCTGGGACGTTTCGGATCCATCTATTTATTTATTTATTTTATACGGTTAACACTATTATTTTAAATGTTTTATCTTAACATCTCTGTCTTATCTATTATCTTTGGTAATAACTTGAGACTGTGTCTTACTTTCTTTTGTTGTTCTAAAGTTTGGTATTTATGATCAGACGTAGGAAATCTTTTGAGTATTGAGTGAAGAAGCTAACCTGATGGTAGCAATGTAATTTGTTAGGTTAGAAATGTTAAAAATTAGTAAATTTGTTAATTCACAATCATGTCGTTAAAAAGTTTTGATGTGTACTGTTTATTAAGCCAGAGTACCAACACACAAAAATTTGTAAAATGTATAGTAACTTGCTCTCTCGGGCATTTTGAAATTTGGGCATTTTTTTTGCCAAATTAGAAACAGTTAAAATGCAATGCTTATGTGCGTGTGCACCAAAAAACTGTAAAGTTAGCTTTTAGGTTAGTGTAGAACTGTTAGACGACTTGTCGCATTTGTTTTAATTGTAGTAGTGTTTCGTGCTTTCTGAGAAATTTGTGCTGTCGATTATAACTGCGCCACATCTAAGACTCGCGTTTGCATTTATAGATGTAGTTCGATAATCTTGGTGCTACACATTTCGTTTCCTGGTTACTCGCAAGACGCGTTATCGGTTGAAAAACTAGGTGGCGCCTAAAATAAACATTTAGTAGAATATAAGTTGGTTCATATGTTAGTAAGGCTCTAGACTTTAAGTTTCTACCGTGCTAAAAGTCTTTTTCTTTTTTTAAGATTTTTTTTCTTTTATGGCTTTGTTGCGATTGTTACATGTCAAAATGGCATGTAGCATGTTTTAGTTTTAGTTATAATTTATAAGGTAATTCTCGCCAGATTGTTTTGATGTTGTGTTTACGTAGAATTCTGCCAATTTGGTCTGTTACTCTGTGTATATATGGTAGGATTGCTAAAGAACGTGTATCGGGAATTCAGCGTGGTTTGGGTTCATGTAGGATGTAGGATGCAGATGCCGGTTTATTACTCTGCCGATATCTGAGCTACGGTAGCCGTTTTTTATAAGACTGGTTTTAAGATGAGTCAGTTTATTAGATAAGTGTTCTGGTTGTGAAATCTTAATTGCACGGTGGACTAGAGAGTTAATTACCGATGATTTTTGTGAGGAATGATGATGTGACGACGCATGTAGGTATCTGTCTGTGTGTATGGGTTTTCGAAATACGGAGTGACATAGTCGTCCGTTAGGTTGGCGCTTCACCAGAATGTCAAGGAATGGCAGAGTTCCGTTTCAACTTCTATAGTGAACTTAATATATTTACGTTGACTATTTATGTGATCTAGAAAATTATTGAGCGTTTGTTGTCCATGGGGCCAGATTACAAAAGTGTCATCTACATAACGAAGCCATGTTTTTGGTTTAAGGTCTGTGAATTCTAGAGCCATGGATTCCAAAGACTCCATGAATATATTGGCCACAATAGGAGATACAGGTGAACCCATTGGTGTGCCCGAAGTTTTTTATAAAATTGTCCACCGAAGGCAAAATAGGTAGAAGTTAAGCATTTTTCAATGAGCATAACTAGGTACACAAATTCGTTTTCTTAAGGTAGGAGTTATTTAATAATGGAGACAGTGTCTATGACAGGTACGTTTGTAAATAGGGATGTTACGTCAAAACTAACTAGTATATCATTAGGACTTAGTTCAATATTTGCAATTAGTTCTATGAAATCAATGGAGTTTAAAACATTAGTAGGGGTGTTACCGGAACAAGATTTTAAAAAATTTGCCAGATATTTTGCCAGATGGTAGGTTGGCGAGTCAATTGTGCTAACTATCGGACGCAGAGAGACATTAGGCTTATGAACTTTAGGAAGGCCGTACAAGCGAGGTAGTTTAGATTTTCGAGGTATTATGCGTTTTTTGATAGTTTTGGGAATATTAGAAGATTTGATAAGTGCTGTAATTTCCCGTTCAAGCTTTGAAGTGGGGTCTTTTGTTTTAGGAGTGTAGGAATCGTCTTCTAATAATTGTTTAATCTTTTCTTTGTATTCTGTACGGTTTATAATCACAGTCGCATTATCTTTGTCTGCAAAAAGTATAACAATTTTCTTGTTTGTTCGTAGGTGTTTTAAGGCCGTCAGTTCTTGCTTTGTCACATTTCTGTTAGGAGTTTTGGCATGTTGGAGACATTTAGTTGTTTCAAAGCGAATTAAGTTTGCATCGTCTCGGGGTAGAGATCGGATCGCTGATTCTACAGAGCTAATGATTTTCTCTGCGGGAATTTTTCTGGGTGCAATTGAGAAGTATAGTCCTTTGGACAGGATATTTAGTTCGTTTTAGGATAGGATATGTTCTGATTGGTTTATGACGGTATTTGAGGACAGAGTTTTCGGGTAAGATGTTTTTTCAGGGTGTGAAAGGTTCTTGGAAAGTTGCAAGAATTTGCGTAATTGGGTTTTTGTGGTGAGTTCGGCGGTTTTTTGGGCTTGCAAGTATGAAATTCGGCCAAACAAAGTTCAGTCATTGTAGTTAAGCGTGGCGGATAATGTTAGATAGAGCTTTAGGAGTTATTTTGAAATATTGTCTATTTCTCTTCGAGTGTTGGAAATTCGTTCGCAAAGGAGTGAGAGTTCTGCTCTGTGAAGAATTTTTTTGGCTGGAATATGTTTTAAAACGGTATTTTATTTTAAGGAGATTTGGAACTATGTCAGTATTACGACACCGTACCAAAATGGTGAGTGTACAAAGTAATTTTGCTAGTGAGTGTTTAAGGTTACTGAAAGTTTTTATTTTGTTTACAATATCCTCCCCGTAAAGGTTTTGTGATATTGTAGGAGGCTTTCACGGCCGGAATCATTATAAATATTTATGGTTCAGAGTTGGAATCGTGTCATTTTATAAATTAAAGTCGACGTTTTGCCCACTTTTGTAAGAGGCTTTATCAGGACAGGAAAAGAAATAAGTAATAAAAATAAAAAATAATAAAAAATATGAAAAAGATAATATTAAGTAGACAAGTTAAAGTATAAAGAGAAGAGTTACTCTTGAACTAGCAGACTCACTAGCCCATTCAAAGCCAACAGGTGTATTGTGGCGAAGTAACTGGTAAAAGTAGCACGAGTGATAGTTTATATGGGGCGAGAATTTGATGCATGAGCGATCATGAATAGAGAGAAGTGTCGTAGCGGATCAGCAAACGTCACGGTTCCACTATTGTAAACATGGATTTGTTTTCCAAATGGGGGAAAGGTAGTAGCCATTATCTTTGTTTAGTTATTAGAATTTTTATTGATTTCTATGAATTCTCTAATTTTTCTATTGTAGAAAAATTGAATTCCGGCAATTAGTTTCGTCTTGTCAAAGTTAATGGTATGGCTTGTTTCATGTTGGTGTTCGACCACTGCTGAGCGATTGTACTGGCTTTTTCTTAAGCATCGCATATGCACGTTTAGCCTAGTCTGTACTGACCATCCTGTTTCTCCTATGTATACTAAACCGCAACTGCAAGGTGTACTATATACGCCTGGGGCTTTAAGACTATTTTCGGAATCTTTTGGGGTTGGTAATATTTGTGAAATTTTATTGGTGGGTTTATAGATTGTTTTGATGTTGTGTTTACCTAGAATTTTGCCAATTCGGTCTGTTACTTTAGGTATATATGGAAGGATTGCTAAAAAACGTGAATAAAAAAACGTGAAACGGGAATACAGCGTGGTTTGGGGGTTCGTGTACGATGCAGATGAAGAAGAAGATTTCACAACCAGAACACTTATCTAATAAACTGACCCATCTTAAAACCAGTCATATAAAAAACTGCTATCGTAACTCAGATATCGGCAGAGTAATAAACCGTCATTAAACAGGCCATACCATTAACTTTGACAAGACGAAACTAATTGCCAGAATTCCATTTTTTTACAATAGAAAAATTAGAGAATCCATAGAAGTCAATAAAAATTCTAATAACCTAAACAAAGACGATGGCTACTACCTTTTCCCCATTTGGAAAACAAGCCTATGTTCACAACAGCGGAACCGTGACGTTCACTGATCCGCTACGACACTCCTCTCTATTTATGATCGCTCATGCATCAAATTCTCGCCCTATATAAACAACCACTTTCGCTACTTTCACCAGTTACTTCGCCACAAGACATCTTTTGGCTTTGAATGGGCTAGTGAGTCTGCGTGTTTAGGAGTAACTCTTCTCTTTACACTTTAACTTGTCTACTTAATATTATCTTTTTTATATCCTTTATTATTTTTTATTTCATTACTTATTTTTTTTGTCTTGATGAAGCCCCTTACAAAAGTGGACGAAACGTCGACCTTAATTTATAAGATGACACGGTTCCAATCGGGAACCATAAATATTTATAATGGTTCCGACCGTGAAAGCCTGCGACGATAAAGAGAGGTGTCTTTAGAAATGATAAAACAGCTGTGTGGATAGATAACGTTAATACATACACATCTGTGCTTATGCGAATGTTTCTAAATTTGTGAATCGCTTGAAAATATGCATAGATTAACAATAAGTTTTAATTTTAGTATTGAACATAAATATTTTAATTCACCCACAATTAAAGCAAATGTCTTTTAATAATTCGGCATCGATTGCGACCAGATCTTTGTTACGTAGTAAGAGCGGTCTATAAGGGTTGGTACACTTGATAATTGAGGGTAAAATAGGTAAAACAGAAATAAAAGGAAGTTATAAAATCTGTGATACTCACCAGCACAATACTGTGCGTAACTAATCATGGCAGCGGGTAAGCAGCTCGAGTTTGGCAGTATGCAGTAGAGTTCAGGTGATCGGCACAGGATCCGGTTCTTTCACACACTTACACGTACACGTTTCAATAGACACTGAATTATAGCCTGCACCTGCACACGCGCATAAAGTATTTGACCACACTTTATAGAAAGGGAATGGAACAACAATAACAGAAATTTAATTCTAAGTGCAATCGCAAACAGGCTTATATTTTATTTAGTTAGTTCAAATTCAAATGAAATAAGAAAGGTAAATTTATAGTGCTCAAATACATTTCTACAAGAATAGAAGAAGTAAAACCCCATCAAGTAATGAAAAACGGTTTTCTGAAAATATTGTATCCTTAGTACGTTATTACATGTTCAATCCTCATTTCATTTATCGCGAATTAATTTCGGTAGACTTTGTATTTTGCGCATTGCGCCCAGATATAATACAATATTCATTAGCTAAATATATATTAGTTGGTGCCACTTAATGAGAAGCGAAATCTTTGCAATGAGGATTATGAATAATTGTACCGCAAGTAACAATAAGCGACTAGGAAGGATCCTCTTAATCGCATTACGCCAAGTTTAATCAAACGCGTTCTTTGTTGTTCGTGCTTTGTTTATTCCGCACTTTCTAAATTCTAAATCCATATAATCTATAAAATAAAGCGTGCAAACTGTATACAAGTACACGAAACGTAAACTTATGCATCATTTTCAACCCTAAGGTTTTTTAGCCTTAACAAATACTAGGCTCTTGAACTAAATAATACTAAACCTAATACAAATGTGCAATAAATTGAAGATTTGCCTGTAAATCTCCTTACAATCCGTGCTTCGTACGCCTACATAAACCAAGCTTCTTGTGGCGTGCTATACAATTTGCGTCCCAAGATATATAGTAATTTACTATGTGGATACGACCCCTAAATTTCTAAATACAGGACAATAAGTCTTCGCACTTATTCCGCAAAAATATGCGTGAGTTGTTTTCTTATGTACTTGTACTTGAGCGGGTGATCAATTGATTGTCCGTTTTTTACTAAGAGTACGGCAATTTAATCAGAACGCATTGCCATTGTTAAACAAGCAAAACTAATCCTTGCAAACAGCTTGGGGTAAAGCGTTTCACTAAAGAAGGTTTACGTAATTCCGTAATTCTACGCTCTGTTGCGACACATATTTGCAGAAGAAAAAACTTCTTCAACTATACTAAGTATGCGTATCCTGTAGTTTAAGCAATCATACTTAAGGGCAAACTGTTTATAACAGTTATCCAAGAACGTAGTGCTTCACAATACCCACACTATAATTATAATTAAAATTAGACAAGACGTCTCCCTAATGTTATGCTATATATGCTACACTGCATTTAAAATGCGTATTTCTAGATTACACTTTTCAAACAATTTAACTCATTTTTAACAAACAGCGTTTACTAACATACAAAGCCATGCCGCAGTAAAAAATTAATTAATAACAAAGCGGTTTTAATTTTAAGTATCAAGCATTTATCACAACATCGATACCGGTTTGTTATTACAACGAATAAGTATTATAATAGAGATCTTCGTTAAATCGATGAATTCATAAGCTGAACAAACCAATATATCAAAATATGCGGGTACAAATTGCTTAATAACTCCTACTGTCCTAACCATAAGAAATGGTCCCTCGTCATCAATGTCATCAGAATTCCGCATATAAAGTAATATGATTTTTTAAAGTAAATTGGGTGTCTGCGATGATTCTCATTCGCCTCCGTAAGGACTTGTAAGCATCGACCCTTTAGTAACACGTTGCCGATGGTTTTTCCACTGCAGGAAAGTCTGGAATATGTAACATTAATAATGTCGCAGTTGAAATAGTTTGAATGATTAAACTTAGTAGTTGTATAAGATATAGATACAAAATTCCTTATCATATTGAATACGAGAATTTAAACAGCCAAGGTATACATAACAAAACCGTATGTGCAACTAGTAATTTCAAACAATAGGATGCAATACTAAAAGTGCAATCTCTTCTGTAGAAGGAATAATATAACATCACTGTTGGCTTTTGCTTTGTATAATACTAACCTCACTTTTACAAATTTGGTTGATGTATTTCTTGATCCAAAATACTGCCAACAAAAACATGTTCAGATACGCATATTTTAACGTGGCTTATTACATGTTAAGTGAATTAACACGTAACATTTTATAAACTATTATCTACATTTTAAAGATAAAATGGTTTCAACATGCTTAACTAAGTTAAGATGTCCCTCGCGAATTTTTATCGCTCTTGGGAAAATGATGTGAAAACGTGCTACTGATGTAACAAAGTTCTCTATTCTAATTGGAAATAAGACATCAACCGGTTTAAATAACCCAATACCGGGCGGGGCAAATAAGTGTTGGAATAATGGGATAATTACGTAAACACTCTAGTGCCGGACTGCAAAAAAGCGACTGTGCTTTTCGTGATAGTGTCGTTATCGCGTTCTTCTTTTATCGTTCCTACCGTTACACCTTCTTCTTTTAGGGGATTACAGCGATGATTGGTAGACAATAACTTTATATAATTTGCTGGAGACTGAATCACAGGGACCCTGAAGAATGTTATGTCGCCAAAGGCTGTGAACCGTACGCGTTTACAACTTTTCG
Source organism: Platerodrilus igneus (assembly GCA_036346225.1). Lineage (NCBI taxonomy): Eukaryota > Metazoa > Arthropoda > Insecta > Coleoptera > Lycidae > Platerodrilus > Platerodrilus igneus. Next base: position 473,077 of record JARFIW010001410.1, read on the forward strand.
TATGACTGAACCTTAATAATTAATTATGAAAGATCAGGATTGAGGGTATCAGTGGATCTACAACAATAAGGCGTTTCCAATGATGTAGCATTGTCGGTTTTATAAAATATCTAGATGGGTTTCTTTCTTTCTATTAACAACAAATTTACTGATTACGTTGTGAACTACCTATAATAACCTAAATGGTGGATAACTTTATTCATTCTGTCTATTGAAATCCATAATTTCATCCTTGCAAACATCGCAGAATATAATACTTGCTTTGTGTTGAATCAAAATTACTACATAAACTAAAAACTTTGACTCTATTGCCGAACTCAAAAATATCTTTTAACTTTCTAACTAAATAAATTCTCTTAAGTACTAAAATAAAAGTGGAAGCTTTTTCTAATATTTTTTAAATTTTTAGAAGAATAAATCTCATAATAATATTGTTTTCTATTGTTAAGTTTGCTTAGGTTTTTACTAGCAAATAATATGCGCGCGACCTATAGTTGTTTTTTTTACTAATCCGCGTAACTTCTTTTAAAAAGTTTTAAAATAACATAGAAAAATGTTAATTTTTTTGTATTTTTATTATACGCTTCTTCAAGTTATAATTAATGTTTGAGCCTTTTAATGAAGCTAATGGTTTAAAATTGTGACTTTTTGTAAATATCGTAACATGATTCACACCTACCTGGCTTTAATGCTCTCAATTTTTGTACGTAATAACGTTTTCAAATTTCGCGTCTAGCACGTAACCTATCAATAATTTATTTTTGCAATTAGTTTTGTATAGATTAACTTATCTTAACATACCATGGTAGTTACCTCAACATTTTTATTAATAAATAAATATCTTTGACTCGTCTGCAATTTGCCTTTGTCAAATAAATTTTTATACGATAGTACACTCATTGATTATGTGAATTTCTGCAGAACAAGCACTCGCAATTTTTAATGTCTTTAAAGTATTTATCATATTGTAATTTTTACTTATTCATTTAAGGGTTTAATGTATAATAATAATCTTTTTTTTTTCGTTTGAATGGTAAACTTTTTCATTTGGTTACATTTTTGGAAGTTTTTCTTTTTGCATATTTTGTTTACCTACTTGTTGACTCAACCTAAGTTTTTATCATTTGTATTCGCCGAGTTACAATAAAAATAGGCGAGTTGAATTTTTAAAGACTTTTTTCGTAAATTAAGTTAAAAATTTTATAATAAACTGCCTATATTTAACAGCAAAAGAAATTTGTTTTGAACTTACTTCACGCAATATTTTACCGGGCAAACACAAAATGAACGTAGATTACAACTTAAATCGATTCTTACTCAGGAAACGAAAGAGGCGCACATATTCTTCGTACTATTAGTTTGAATTTCGACGAAAACGTTGAAGAATTATTTGATTCAATTAATGATGTTAAGTCTATCGTATATCATACCAATTCTCCATTTACAAAAAATGAATTGCCGTGAGTCTGCTTTCATTCGATTCACCTAAAACCTATTGTCGAAAATGCCCACAAAATTAATATCTTTTATCTACCTTTTTAAAGGTATCTTTTGCAATTTTTAATACTAAATCTACCTACGTCTAATACTCAATTATTCAGAATAATAAACAAATAATAAGACGCTACCATTATTTATAGTTCAATCAACACCACCTAAAGATTGGTATTGATACTACGTTTAAAGTTACGTTAATGTTTAATTAAAGTGCCTATGAAATATCAACTTACGATTGACCTAACTTGTGCTTTTTACAGCAATTGTTGGTAATGTCATTAATTAGTTCTTTAATTTCTATATCCTTCATGTTATGTCCCAAGTTGTACTTTTATCAATTCTCACTGAAAATTGAAGGATGTATTAATACTTCTTTAATTACGGTACACAACTGACAGTAAGAATGAAAACTGACGTTACTTAATTTTGACATTTAATGCTATTTCAAATGCGGTTTCAAAATTTGTAAGCTATGTGGTTATGATGATAATATTAGGACCGTATGAGTTGATATTACTTCCGGGGTTTAACAAATTGTTAATACCAAATATTGTGGATTTTAATTACTTCTATGAATCTACACTAGAACTCAATTTCTTTTTAAATCAATTTGGCTTTCCCGTTTTTTGAATAGGATCTTGAGGGTATCCAAATCTTGTTCCTTGAATGCATCCTTCTTTTATGTTAACTCCTCTTCGTTATATGGATTAGGTCTCGTATTTTCTTTTCTGTTCCGATGTTTTCCTAATTTCACTTGAATAAAGATTTATAGATAAATGAAAACTGCTCTGCTTAGTTGAACCCCTTGTTTTCTCATAAATTATTTCTTGCTTCTTTATTTTCTCGCAACCCAAAATCATATCAAAATCGTTGATGCTGCTTTGAAGTATTACATTAATCCATTTAAAACATCCCCATATTCGAATTATCCATACATTATAGCTTTTTTACTAATTATGGGACTTTATTTAACGAGAATTTCCAATAATCGAATAGAGCCCACGGCAAGTTCTGATGGAAAATGACCCAAAGTTGTGGAAATCTCAAAGGCAAAGTGGCTAGTCGAACTATATGCTCTGGGTGGAACATGAGCTGTGGGTCGGGGTTGGGTTTCCACCAAAAATATGAAGAATAAGGCGCCACCGTATTTTTCTATACAGAGAAGACCTTACTCAAGTGCCTTGTACAAGGCGAATGCGGAAACCTTTATTCTATAACCGCTATACAGTTTATTAAAGGCAACATAATCCCTAAAGTTTCTTACCTTATGGCTCGACTTTGACCTTAGTAATTCACTGCTACACCTGTAAACAGATTAAACAAAGAATAGCACTGTTTGTGCTTTTATACTCAAAATTTTAAAATTCAAATGGAATCAACTTTCATTCATCCTAATTAAAAAGAATAGTCTTGTTCAAAAATAAAAATCTATTGCTCTAGTATTCAAATACGTGCTTTTTTTACAAAATATCTTTTTACTTTATTATATTTTGATTAATTTAATTTGTGAAAATTATTTACAAAGGCACTGGATATAGCCAGTACCAATCCAGTTAAATGTGATTATTTCTGTAAGAAATAACTAACCAATGTTTTTTTTTTAACAAGTTGATAAAGCGTAAAGTTGCTTTCTAAACTGTTACTTACTGATAACAAAAATGTTAGTTTGGGTAGATCTACCATAACCTTACAATAATTAATTCCAAATAGTTATTAATGAAATAGCAAACATAGAAGTTTAATTTCCAATTTTTCTTAAATAGAAGAATTTACTTTCTCTAACACGTAATGACATCTTCCGTAGTTTTAGTAAATTAATAAAATATTTAGATAAGTAATAGTTACAGATTCCTATTGCTTAATATTGTAAAACATATTTACAGTCTGTCCTTGACCTATTTTGAAGTTTAAATAACTTGATTAAACAAAAAATTATCTAATTACAATGTCCATAGTTCAGCTAACATACGAAAACAAATTTCTACTTACCAAAACTCCGTCTAACTGAAAAATACCATAAAGGAAGCTTACGTCAGCATTGAAATAAGGAAATTTCCAATTTAGAACAAATAATTTTACTGCATACTGAAACTGCACATTACTCGGCATCCATTTTGAGTAATTAAATTTCGCCAGGTCCACACTACGAACAAAGCGTAAACTCTTATATTTTCTTCTTGCTTTTAATCAAAAATAACGTTAAACCAGTCTCCTGATTACCAAACTGCATGTTAATTTAAAGTTGCTTTATGTATAAATTAAACCACGAAAATTATCAAACGTTGCATGTTAATCTAACTTGAATACTATACGTACAATTTCATGTTATATATAAATAAAGTTGCACTGAAAATCTTTACTTAATATGGTTACAGAATCAAATTTTACTTACTGTTACCAACGGCCCTTCGACCAAAAAATTTCACGTCATCTACGAGCTGTTCCAACAAGTGGACAATCAAAAGTGCCTTTCGGAGATGACATTCTCTCCTCTAAGAACAACTTAATCCGCACGTGCTTCCAACACGAAAAACTGCAAAAAACCATTGTCCTCGGATTCAAGGAACAATTCGACCTGCTTTCACCACAGCTGTATTGGAAGTGTCCGGGGTCAAGCGAGTTGCTGCCCGGAAACACAATTACTTTACAATTTCGTAATAGATGGAGCTCTAGGAATGAAACTAAATGGAAACTTTATTTTGTCACCGTGGAAATTAAATTTTAATTTGAATTGAATGCTAATATTTTATTGGGCAATAGGTAATATTTAATTAGTGGATTGTATAGCATTACTATGCATTATATTGTTTATTATTAAATAAAGAGATTAAATATATGAACACATCGAGATAAGAAATAAAATCGTTACACTGCATCTTTCTAAGAGAAAAAAATTCGAGAAAATATTCTGGAATAAATGCGAAGAATTTTTTTTTTTTTAATGAATTTACTACTAGTATTTACAACTTATTATTAATTTTTATATGCCAAAACAAAATTACCTCTGAATCAACTAAGATACTGCATACTTGTAAATGAGTGACCAGTAACTACGCGTACTACACGCCACAAGGGGACAAATTCGGGAAGTCGTAATCGGTAAAGTCTCACTCTTATTTAACACATGTTCGGGGTTATTTTATTACTCATTTTACACTCGAAACTTAAGAAACAAAACATAGAATATTGCCGTATTATAATTCCTTAATAAAGATTTAAATTATCATGACAAACATACTCTTACTTTACTAACTATAATTTACATACTTACAAAAGAAGAAAAAGGACTCCACTACCATTGGGATCCATAACAAACATATTTCCAAAATAACAAACATGTCTCGAAATCATGAATGTTTAACAATCTACCGCATGTATATGCTAACAAAAATGTAGAAATATCTCTACCCATGAAGAAACAAGTAAAACGTCCACGTCTTACTCCTAAAAATTTTCTCTCACGCATGAATGAACAAAATAGAACATTGCTAACTCACACAATATTCATAACAACATAGAACATTGCCAACTCACACAATATTCATAACAACATAGAACATTGCCAACTCACACAATATTCATAACAACATAACTATTTTAGTTACTAACAATATTGGTCTTTTACCAATATCTAACTTGGACTCAAGCTACTTGATTTCCAATACAATTTCAAGAACTACCATCAATCTCGGTTGTCCTCTCGACTACAAAATTACCTTCAAAAACAATTGTTCTCCACAGAAATTTTGAGAAGCAATGTTTCAGACTAATATAAACACTATATCCAACTCATTAACCAAACTAAACGAATTAAATGAAACAAGTGAATAATTTTATACCTAATTCACCATAGATTGTAAATCCAAAAGAAAATATTAACTAAATATATACAAAATTTATCAAAATTCATCACCAAAAGTATAAATAAACATTCCTTACTGACATTTGACCTATGGAAACATTTGACCTATGGAAACATTTGACCTATGGAAACATTTGACCTATGGAAACATTTGACCTATGGAAACATGCAACTTATAACATCTCAACTCAAACAAATAATTTGCAACTAACAGTATCAGCGCAGACTAATATCAACCTTACTGCACCACAATATTTCTTTATCCTTCTTTACTTCATATCCAACATCTAAATTTTTAGATTACCAAACAGTATTCCAATACAATAAATAAATTCTTTACTGAAAAGATAAGACAGAAATAATTCTTACTATCAACCATTAAACATATCAACAATACTAATTAATGTTCAGAAACATCACCTTTCTCAATATCATTACTGAACTTTGAATAAGGTTTTAAGTCCTTAATATGCCATCTGCCTGCCTTTGAACCATTTTCATTATTCAATTCATAAATTAAATTCGAAATCTTCTTTCTAACGATACTCAAAACATATTTTGGCGCAAGCTTAGCAGTAAACTTATCACTTGCTTTCGAAAGAACTTTATTTGACCTCCAAACTTTGTCACCTACTTCGAAAGAAATGTTACGTCTCTTTAAATTATATGAATTACTAGACTGCATGTAAGCTAAATGTAACCTTTTCTGTACGTCTATAAAAATATCAAATAGTCCTTGATGATCTAACACATACGAAGGTCTATCACCAGAAATAATATCTATATGAACTGAGGGTTCCACATCAAGACCATAAAATTTTCCTGACACAGGAACATGTCTACCAAAAACTAAGAAATTTGGCGAATAACCAGTGGCATGATGTTTTGCAGAATTAATCGCATACTGAATTTGGGGTAACTCAATATCCCAAGTATCATGTTCTTTAATATACGAACGTATAGCTGTTCCGACGGTTCGATTTATCTTTTCCACAAAATTACATCTGGGAGAGTAAACTGCATTAAACCAAATTTTTTGAACATCATATTTTTTACATACTGCCTTGAAATTTCTACCACTAAATTGTGAGCCATTGTCACAAATAATGAATTTGGGGACACCATAAACTAAAAAAACTTTTTCCTCCAATACACGTTCTATTAAATGCGCTTTTGCACTACGTAACGGAAACATTAACGTAAATTTCGAGAACCAATCACCAATAACTAATAACCATTTGTGTCCAACCTTGGACCGTGGAAATGGGCCCATGAGGTCTATAGCAATAATCTGAAAGGGGAACTTCACTTCTTTTTCCTTTCCCATTAAACCAAGGGGTCCTCTATTCGATGCCTTCTGTGCACCACACGTTAAACAATTTCTACAAAATTTCAACACATCAATACGCATTTTTGGCCAATAAAAATTCTCTTGTATGCCTGCCAATGTTTTAAAAAAACCAAAATGTCCGGCCACTGTAGGGTCATGATTTATCCGAATAACCTCTTCCTTTTGTGATCTAGGAACTAAATATTTCCATTCCCTTACATTTGACGAGAGTGGTAAATTTGAAGAAAGAAATTTAAATACAAGGTTATCTTCTACCTTCCATCGTGGGTAATCTTCAGGTGAAGATAAAATTTTTTCTCGAAGAGACACATACCAGGGATCCACATTATCTAACTTGATCTCAACTAAATTATCTACATGATTTACGACTGGAACTGCACGACTAAGACAATCTGGAACTACATTAAACTTTCCTTTTCGATGAACTAACTCAAAAGTATGCTGTCGTAAACGGACAGCCCATCTAGCTAATTTACCGGTTGGGTTTTGTATATTATTAAGCCATAACAATGAAAAGTGATCTGTGATAACAGTGAAACGGGTACCTTCTACCCAAGGTCGGAATTTTTCTATAGCGAAAATTACAGCAAGACATTCTTTCTCCGTGACTGAATAATTTCGCTCAGTTCGGGTAAGTGATTTACTGGCATAAGAAATAACGTGCTCTACATCATCGATTTTTTGTACTAAAACTGCTCCGAGTCCTGTATCACTGGCGTCGCATTCGACAATAAATGGAACTGAGTACTCCGGTTGTGATAACAATGGAGCGGAAACTAAAGCCTGCTTGATCTGTACAAATGAGTCCTCAGCCTCGGACGTCCAAACAATAGATTGACCCTTTTTTTTTCCTTTTACTAAATCACTGATCGGTGACACTAAAGATGAAAAGTTTTTTATAAAACGACGATACCACCTACACATTCCTAAAAAACGTTTGACCTCAGTAGTGGTCTTGGGTCTGGGGAAATTTACCATAGCAGAAACCTTTTCGGGATCTGTACGAAGGGAATTTGATCCAACAATATAACCAAGAAATTTCAACGATTTCTTAAAGAATTCATACTTTTTCAAGTTAATCGTAAGGTTTGCTTCCTTAAGACGTTCCTTCACCGTTTCTAATAACTTTAAATGTTCCTCAAAAGATGCTGAACACAAAATAATGTCATCTAAATAACAAAAAACATGTGGTTCAAACTTCGGTCCAAAAATTGAATCAACCAAACGCTGTTGCGTCTGAGCAGCATTCTTTAATCCGAATGGCATGGTGACAAACCTATATTGTCCTCTTGAAATAACACTAAATGCTGTTTTATCCTTAGATGTTTCGGAAAGTGGGATTTGCCAAAAACTCTTTCTAAGGTCTAGACTAGAAATATAATTTGCACCTCTAAGTAAGTTAATAATCCTATCGATATTTGGCAATGGGTAGCTATCATGTTTGGTAATATCATTGAGCGCTCTTCCGTCAAAACAAAATCTGTACTCGCTGTCTTGTTTTTTAACTAACAGTACAGGGGATGACCATGGGCTCTGACATTCTTCCACTACTCCTAATCTCAACATCTCATCTAACTCTTTATCTAACATCTTACTCATAAAGGGGGACATGACGTATGGTTTTTTACGAAATGGTTTTGCATCACCAGTATCAATATCTAAAACAATTTTATCGGTACGCCCTAGTCTCTCTTCACTACTAATTTCATTGAAGGATTCTATTGCTATTCGTGCTTTTACTTGCTGTGTTTCCAACAAATCATCTAAACTAAGTAACTGATTACTACAACTTAAGGGTACTGACGAATGACCTATATACGAAATACTATTGTTATCATAATCTTGAATATGCCATGTATTGTTTTGAAATCTGCTATTAAACCAAAGGATTTTGCGAAATCGCTACCAAAAATAAATGTGTGAGGAAGAGATGGTACAACCAAAGCGTTAACAATACGATATTGTCTTCCAATTCTAATAGGTAAATCAACTGAACCAATAACTTCTTGAAGAGCACCATCAGCAGTGGAAACTTTTCTCTTTTCAGTTTTAAAAACTTTTAAATTTAATTCTTCAAGAACAGAAAACGCTAATGAACCAACCACGGTAGTAGTACAACCAGAGTCGAACAAACCTGTGACGTCTCAATCTAACAATTTTACCATAATGTACGGACGATTGTCCTGAGGTTTCCTTACAAATAACGCGTCAGCTTTTGGCTTGACGTTCCGTTGACAAAAATCTTTAACGATGCCTAGCCATCTTGACCAATCATCTTTATCAAAAAAATTTTCCTGTTCACACAACATAACCGTAGCCTTTTGCATAAAAGCATGATGCCGGCCACTCTGCATCTGCCTACCTACTCGTTTTTTGAACACGACGGACAAGTTATTGACTTAACTCCACTATATCCGCAGTTATAACAAAATATTTTACGAGGAATCTTACACCTCCAAAATGTATGACCTTCTTCCAAACAATTCCAACATGTAAGTTTATTTATTTTATATTTGTTTACAGGGACTCTACTAGAAAGATTATTATTATTACTATTATTGTTACCAAGAGATTGTATTTGAGGGGGAAATGATTGATTATAAAAACTGCGACCAGTTCGCGCTGAAAAGTTTTTAACGGGAGCTTACCACTTATTTTCAACTTGAAATTTTGAATTTCCTAATGCATTCGGAACATACTTCACTGGACTTTGTACTAATTTATGCTTGGATGCATAAGCTTCTTCCAATTTCTTACACAACTTTATTAACGTTGACATACTATCAATTTCCGTTAGAGCTAATTGACAAATAAAATCAGGTAATAGATTCTTTTTTACCATTCTAACTTTTATGCATTCCGCAGGTGATTGTGGTAACCTACTAAACAAATTCTCCATATGAGCTATATATATGACTACAGATTCTCCTTTATGTTGATGACGCGACCTAATTTTTTCCCAAATCTCGTCCTCTGAGTGTGATGGTAAGAAATCTTCCTTTAATCGAATAACCAAAGAACTCCAGTTTGTTAAAGAACTTCTAACACAACGATACCATTCTAAACCGTTACCTGTGAACAATTCTACAGAAGCATTAAATAAATCTTCTTCAGATACTTTACGCGAGTGTGCTAACTCAGCTACTCTGTCTAAAAATTGATGAACCTGTCTTGGATCTCCAGAAAATTTTACTGACTACGAACCAATTGGAATAGGGGGTACTAAATATGAAACAGTATGAATAGGAGCGCTGACAACAGCTGGAATGGTTTCTCTCATAGAAAATTCACCATATGCGCTTACATCTTCATTCTTCTTAAGCTTTTCATATAGCTCTGCCTCCATGGTAAGAATAGTTGCTAACGATTCATTCTTAAATAAAGTAACTTCGTCCGAATTATCTAAAGGGATTTTCATTCTCCTAACTCGACCATCAAGATGTATTAATCTCGACTGTATCCTCTTAAATGAAGGGTCTGCTAATTCACCTTCAAATTCTAATAAAACATTTCTTACTGATTCTATCGAAGCCTCAATCTCATCTCGTTCATCTGAATATTCTACGACATATGCGGAAAGATCAATTAAACGACCAGGTACTGTTGTTTCTTTAGCTAATAATCGACCTAACATTTTCCTATTATCCTGCATCGGTCTGCTGCTAACAACTCCTCGGATTCTCAATTCATAATCCAATTCATCTTTATGCAAATAAACTACTTGATAAGTTTCCGCCATCATGAAATAGACTAGGTAACTAACTATAATTTAACTCAATTAAACAATCTGCACTAAAACTTCAGTCGAACAACATCAATAGACTAAATTAATCTGAGGGTAAATGATTTACGAATCACAAGTGTAAACAAGCAAAGTTAATCGAAGCCTGCACGTTATGTGCTTATACAATTGGTACAACAATCGAGCCCCACGTTGGGCGCCATTTATAGCCTTTTTACTAATTATGGGATTTTATTTAACGAGATTTTCTAATAATCGAATAGAGCCCACGGCAAGTTCTGATGGAAAATGGCCCAAAGTTGTGGAAATCTCAAAGGCAAAGCGGCTAGTCGAACTATATGCTCTGGGTGGAACATGAGCTGTGGGTCGGGGTTGGGTTGCCACCAAAAATATGAAGAATAAGGCGCCACCGTATTTTTCTATACAGAGAAGACCTTACTCAAGTCCCTTGTACAAGGCGAATGCGGAAACCTTTATTCTATAACCGCTATACAGTTTATTAAAGGCAACATAATCCCTAAAGTTTCTTACCTTATGGCTCGACTTTGACCTTAGTAATTCACTGCTACACCTGAAAACAGATTAAACAAAGAATAGCACTGTTTGTGCTTTTATACTCAAAATTTTAAAATTCAAATGGAATCAACTTTCATTCATCCTAATTAAAAAGAATAGTCTTGTTCAAAAATAAAAATCTATTCCTCTAGTATTCAAATATGTGCTTTTTTTACAAAATATCTTTTTACTTTATTATATTTTGATTAATTTAATTTGTGAAAATTATTTACAAAGGCACTGGATATAGCCAGTACCAATCAAGTTAAATGTGGTTATTTCTGTAAGAAATAACTAACCAATGTTTTTTTTTAACAAGTTGATAAAGCGTAAAGTTGCTTTCTAAACTGTTACTTACTGATAACAAAAATGTTAGTTTGGGTAGATCTACCATAACCTTACAATAATTAATTCCAAATAGTTATTAATGAAATAGCAAACATAGAAGTTTAATTTCCAATTTTTCTTAAATAGAAGAATTTACTTTCTCTAACACGTAATGACATCTTCCGTAGTTTTAGTAAATTAATAAAATATTTAGATAAGTAATAGTTACAGATTCCTATTGCTTAATATTGTTAAACATATTCACAGTCTGTCCTTGACCTATTTTGAAGTTTAAATAACTTGATTAAACAAAAAATTATCTAATTACAATGTCCATAGTTCAGCTAACATACGAAAACAAATTTCTACATACCAAAACTCCGTCTAACTGAAAAATACCATAAAGGAAGCTTACGTCAGCATTGAAATAAGGAAATTTCCAATTTAGAACAAATAATTTTACTCCATACTGAAACTCCACATTACTCGGCATCCATTTTGAGTAATTAAATTTCGCCAGGTCCACACTACGAACAAAGCGTAAACTCCTATATTTTCTTCTTGCTTTTAATCAAAAATAACGTTAAACCAGTCTTCTGATTACCAAACTGCATGTTAATTTAAAGTTGCTTTATGTATAAATTAAACCACGAAAATTATCAAACGTTGCATGATAATTTAACTTGAATACTATATGTACAATTTCATGTTATATATAAATAAAGTTGCACTGAAAATCTTTACTTAATATGGTTACAGAATCAAATTTTACTTACTGTTACCAACGGCCCTTCGACCAAAAGATTTCACGTCATCTACGAGCTGTTCCAACAAGTGGACAATCAAAAGTGCCATTCGGAGATGACATTCTCTCCTCTAAGAACAACTTAATCCGCACGTGCTTCCAACACGAAAAACTGCAAAAAACCATTGTCCTCGGATTCAAGGAACAATTCGACCTGCTTTCATCACAGCTGTATTGGAAGTGTTCGGGGTCAAGCGAGTTGCTGCCCGGCAACACAATTACTTCACAATTTCTTAATAGATGGAGCTCTAGGAATGAAACTAAATGGAAACTTTATTTTGTCACCGTGGAAATTAAATTTTAATTTGAATTGAATGCTAATATTTTATTGGGCAATAGGTAATATTTAATTAGTGGATTGTATAGCATTATTATGCATTATATTGTTTATTATTAAATAAAGAGATTAAATATATGAACACATCTAGATAAGAAATAAAATCGTTACAACATTTGAAATATTATACCACCGATTAGAATGCATTTAAATTATTATACCATCTATTATCAACCAACATCAATTCAGAATTATTATCATCCAATTAGGATTAGAATTATACACACATTTAAATCATTGTATCACTCAAAATTTGAAATTATTCTCTACCAACACGTTTGAATCATTATTGACCAACTAGGATTGTCCATACACTCAGAATTATTATATCTATCCACTCGGAATTATTCTATGTATCTACTCGGATTTATTATATCTATCCACTCGGATCAGGATTATACATACACTCGGAATTATCATATCTATCCACTCGGAGCCGTTACTCGGAAAAGAAATCTTTATATTTGTAGCACTTACTTGTCACTATCTATTTTCACTAGTATATTATTAAAAATTAAATTACGCGTGACTTTTAGGTTCAGAATATCGCAGCTTGGCATTCTTGAGTTAAAACTGAACTCTGTTATCATTACTTGCTATTAAATATAGGTTAATCCCACCTGGATGTGGGTTGGGTTTCCACCAAGTCTGTCGCTTATCTTAACCAATTAGGTCTTTGTATATCCTGCAATTGAAGTGGTTTTCTGATGTAATATATTCGTTTCCCATGTAATGGTTGTTAGCTACAGATACCTCGTTATTTGAACCATACGTTGTTTTGTTTAGATATCGCGTTTTCCATATAATACAAAAATACAGGATGCAATTTGAATTTCGATTTTCATGTATGTTTATTTATTTACGCATCTTTAATTACATTTGCTATCAAAAATGTTGATTGTTTCTACGCACTTACACAAGCTTTGTTAAGTTTTATCTCTTATCTCCGTAATATATTATAACTAATTAGAACCTTTTGAATGCCTGTTTAATTACATGTATTATCCTTACCTCTAAATACGCTTGTTTTTACTGAAAAATATCGTTATTTGCATTGCTTAAAATTATTAACGCTCTATATACCGAGTGTTAAATACTTGTCATTTACCTAATGCATGAATTACCTATTTCTATGCTAAATATGTGTCCTATTGTTATAAGATGTGTTTATTTGCGTCGCTTAAAACTACTCTACATACAAGGTGTTAAATGCTTACCATTTATATAATATCCAAATTACTTAATTTTCTGTTAAACACATGCAGTTTTCTGCTTCTTATTGTAATTTATGATTACTGCACCACCCTTGCCATATAATACCCCCCTAAACAACCCCTTTCACAGCAATATATATATATATATATATATATATATATATATTGACGTGATAAGGTCACTGAAACCCAAATTTTAAAAATAAATCTCACCAAAATTTAAAAGAATTCGAAAAAGTAAAAATTTCCGTAAATTCGTGATTACACCCGTATAATACAAGCGTACTGTTATTTATTAAAGTGCCATGCAAAAACGTAAATTGTGCGTGTATAAATAATCACCCTGTATGATATAAGCATATTGTAAATACATACCAAGTAGCATAAGTTGTATAGGTAAAAATAATTAGTTGTAAGGTACCGTAAAAAGCATTCAATGAAGGCGCAAAACGATGCATATAAAAAATATTTTTATTTGCTGTAAATAGCAAAGAATAGAACTAGCTTTACACATTTAGCATAAAAATAAATAATTTCGTGTATTTAAAAAAACCAATTCTAGTCTTAATTTTGTGTACCAAAACATGAGAGCAAATATTTTCTATAAAACGCAACTCCTTTTGCATTAAAAAGCAATTAAAGTTTAAAATAATTGCCCCGTGGATTATAGTACTTTATTCTAAATAAAGAATTTTCTAGAAGTTTAAGTTTCTTTTTATAATTTCAAATTCCCCAAGAATCAGATCTGACAAATTTGTTCACATATGTTTCTATTAATTAAGTAATTTGTTTTTTTAGTTGAAAGAACAAATTACTAAATTAGTGCAACATTGAACATCTATAAATTCAGGTCACTGAAGGTTAAATTTTTTCAAATCTGTTAACAACATATGCAACTTGTTTGTTAAGCAAACAAGCTCTTAGAATTATTCATTTAAATTTCACTCATTGTTTTCCTTTTTGTATGATTGACAATTATGATAACCGCCGAACAGGTATTAATATTATAATTTAAATCTTCATTCAACAAAATTTTTTTAATGAAATGCTCTAGCAATATTTTTCAAAATTATCTAACCGAACGTAATAAAAAAGAGGATATTAGATTTTTAAGCTATCCACTACCAATACAAATGTTATCGCAACGTGACATAAAATATAAAATAACTTCATCATCTTTGTACGTAACCGATATATAAAATCCTCGTCAGCTTTTTGTATCTGATACATCATCCTCATAGCATGTTAAACTAACAGTCGACACAAAATTTAATATTCAAGCTTCACCAAACAAATCCTCAAACAGTTGTTGCCATCTTGTATTTCCATGCCTAGTGTAAAACGCCTAATGTGGTTTCGCCATATTATGTTGCTAAGGTTGACTTTATGTAAATGTGGAAATTTTTACATTCTGCTATCTAAATTTATATTATTTTGTTTTAACATTTGATACTTTTCTTTCTTTGCGCTAGAATGTAAGGCTTTTTGTGATAAAACTTAAACATTAATTACATACCATTGATAAATGCCCTGTCCCTGAAGACCTTCTACAAGCACCTAAGGAATACGAAAGTCACATCACTTCCTTGTATCAGCTATGCTTACTCGTTTTGTGTTGCGACGTGACTGTCCGTTCGACCGGAAATCGGCGAGCATTAGTGACGAACTCGCGCAAGCTCAATTGTACCAATATCGATTCGTTCTGATTCAGGATTTTGTTATGAAATACTCCGTATTTTTATTTTTAACCGTGATAATATTCTCTCAATTTAATTTCGCACCAATGAAATTATAACTGCTTATTTTGAACTATTTTAGATACAGCATTGATCCACTACAACGCCACAATATTAGTATATGTGTAAAATAAGGACAAACAGAACACGTTACTGCTAACTGGAACAATATTACGTGGAATAAGCGCCGCGATTTTAAACGCTAATTAATTTTTCTAAGAAATCTTGCATCATAACGTTCCACATTTTTCTAGTAGCTTCTGGATATAGATAATTTAGTGTATATAAGGAAGCGTTTATTCATTCATGGGGTCTACGATTTTAATTTGAGCGCGAGCTGTTGCTATGCGAAGATAATATTTAAAGTATGTAGTAAACATACCGTAATTTAATAATTACAATGCTACGAATAATATAGAAGTTATGTTTTTAAACACAAATAACATACAAAAATAGAATTATTAATTACAATGATTAAAATTCTTCAATATAACGCTATTAAAAAACATCTTATTAAATAATCAAAAGGAAGATTTAACCAGAAATGTACTTTGGTAATTGCTGTTTGAAATAAGGATTTTTATGGAAAATCTTGTGAGCTGATTTGACGTCAATTTAAAATAAGAAAATTTTTAATTACGAAGAGCGTTTTGTGGATTCTGCAAGTATTATGTTTAGATTTATTTGTAATTGATACTAGAGTATTTGTTTAAGATAATTTTTTTATATAAAGGATTTTTACCAAGAATTTGTGTTTAGAGTTCGAAATACTCTGACCTTTTAATAGATTATGTCAAGGATTTTTTTGGCCAAACAAACCTTACAAGCGTGGCAATAATTTACAACCAAGTAAACCATCCTCAAAAAAAGAAGTTTAATTTTGTAAATTTAAAATAAGGTAAAGAACATTTAATTTATACTTCTTAGAAATTATTTTATGTTTGAAAGAAACGATGTTGTAAATGCTTTTGTATGAAACAAAATATTTCATGCTGTATAAAAGCTTTGTAATATTGCTGTCTTTTATTTCATTTTGAAAATTTCGTCAATTCCGTTGAGCTAGTCAGGCAAAGTTAAAAAGAAAAGAAGGTAAATGAACAATTTCAAGTTTACAAATTGCTGTATCGGTAACACAGCACACTTTCAGTGGCGCACCAAAGCGGGCCTTGTCACATCACTCTTGTAGTGGCGCACAACGAGAGGCCCGTTGTCACAGCACTTCTTTAGCGGCGCACCAACGTGCGTCCCTTGTTACAGCAATATACATGTATATACATAAATATACATATATATATATATATATATATTGATGTGTCAGAGGGGTTACAGGTCACGTGGAAATAAAATCTTACATTGTTTGAATTTTACCTTTTATAATATTCTCATAAAAATCCTATAAATAAAATCCTATGTAAAATAACACGTTCTGAGTACATTTAGTTTTGTGACATACCATTTAAAGACGAAGCCCAATCAAGCATTCATTGCTTTAAATCCGTGTGTAAATATTTATTCTCTTGAAAAATACCTTTAAAACAAGTTTATTGCATTTATACAGACTGAAGAACGAGTCGGATTTACTTACTTTATGAATTCCAAATAACTTTGATGTCAAGTTATCTGCTTTAAGAATCTCATTTAATAAACGTGATATACTGCTTTACAAGACAAAAAGTTCCAGCCGACAGAAATATAAAAATCCATACCTTTCTAAAATGTAAATAATGCATTTATCGTCTTTAGAAATATCAGTCAATAAACATTATTTAATCAAAACATTATAACACAATTGCGAGTTTTTAATGCAAAGACGTTTTCTTTCAGAGAAACTAATTTCGATACGGTTCTAAAATAAATTATATTTACTTTAAGAAGCTAATGATCTTGTGTCAATGCACGGTACAATTCGCAGAAAGCGATTACACCGAGAAACAGCGTAAAGCCAGATAAGATAACAAGTATTCATGGCTATAATTCATTAACAAAAAATGGAATACTCTTTATGATTGCACTAAATTTAAACTGACCTATTTAGAATTTAGTTTATGAAGCCGGAAGTAATGAGAGCGATTCATTCATTTATTTAGTAGTTAAAATTGAGCATTGAAATTTTGAGCATAAGTTATTAGACATTAGATCATTGACAGCTACATTTTACGGAGTGCTACGACGATTTATTGCTCCAATATAAATAATAAATTATTTTGATGAAATGTAACGCTATTTTAATCTATTAAAAATAAAAGTACTTTCGAAAACTTATACTTCCACGTGTGAAAATTAATTAAGGTAGAACTTTAAAAATATGGAACCTGAAATTTTTAGGGTTAGTTAATTCCAATGGAAACAATCTGTTAAATAGCAATTATAAAGAAAGACAGGTGGTCATAAAGATTATAATATCAGCAAGAATTTGACGATCCAAACCGCAAGAATAACTTTGTTTACGTCTAAAAAGACAATTTGTCATAGAAACACCTAATACAACGAACACCTCCGCATCTCCAACCTAGAGTTTTTGCGTCTCTTTTCGACAAGTCTCACCCTTCGTCAAGGTAAGTGCCATTTCGATCTTCCCGGGCTCTGCTACTTTGGTTACGTCGTTAACCGGGATGGTCTGCTTGTAGACCTTAACAGAGATTTGACTGTCGTTAATATTCCACGTCCATCACCTGTTCCGGTAGTCCGTCGGCTGCTTGGCATGACCAGCTGGTACTGGCGCTTCAACCCAAATTTCGCTACTCCCACTTCTCCACTTTCTAATATGACTCAAAAGAATATCCCTTTTGTTTGAATTCCTAACTCTTAGTCTACGTTCCTCGCTTTTAAATACATTTAGTTTCTGTGCCAATTTTTCCTGCCTTAATTATGCACTCTCCTTTACCATCCAAACAGATGCTTCCCACTCGAATTTAGATGCGATTCTGAGCCAAAACTCCACAGAAGGTGAGAAAGTCGTCAGTTATATAAGTCCTTCACTTTTTAAGCCCGAGCACAATTACTCCATAACTAGCAGTTCTGTAGGTAATTAAGGCATTCAGCTCAAATATCGAACGCAATCACTTTACTGTAAACAAACCACCACTCCTTATTGATGCCGAATAACCTTTAAAGTCCTTCTGAGCACTTAGCCCACTGTTTTTTTGCCTCCATTCCAACAGTATTATCTTACCCTTCTCCGTTGTTCTCCAGTGTTAACGGTAAGGATCTTGTCGCGTTTCGTTCCTGTGCTCGATCCTGTTTCGGTCCCGCCGATTTTCTCTTTTGAAGTTGCTCTTACTACCTATGAGCTTTGGTATAATGATATACTCCAAAGGTTTCAGAATATCTTACACGCTGCTTCTCCTCGTCCGGGGTAAACAACATCGTTTCCTCCGAAATAAGATTTCGTTTGCTATCGATTACCAGGACGATTGGAAAATCAACGTACCTCATGACCAGCGTAACTATTTGATTCCCCTTTACCACGATCCGCTCACTTCTGATCACCGTGGTATAACTAAAATTTCAAACTTCCGCTCGTCTCTTTAAAATCTACTATTGGCCCTGTGTCTGAGCGGATGTCGCTCGCTATATCCGACGTGTTCTCTTTGTGTTGCTACTGGCTTCTTTGCTCCTAAAGCTATACCGTTCCCTTCATGACAAATCGCCACCCGCGACCTCATCGGCCTCCTTCCTTGTTCTACCAAATGTTATTATTTTGCTATTGGTGATTACTTCATTAAATTCCCTCGTTTCTTTTTCTTGCGTAGCGGCACTTTGAAGTCCGTTTCTACAACCATTGAGGAACAAGTTCCTCTACTTTTCCGTGTCACTTAATGCATCGTTACTGATAACGATGTACAGTTTTGAAGTCGTCAATTCACCTCCTTGTGTGCACGGTGTCATACCCGAGTCGAGCCTGCTAAACGCATTAAACGCACTTTCAAAAGCATTTTTGATTGCCATATCAGTTATAACCGGCATCATTGGAATGTCAACTTATTTAAAATTTCATGTGCCATCCGCACGTCCAAGCATGAAACCTTTGGTTGCACCTCTTCCTTAGCATTGTTTGATCATGAACACATCCTCTCAGTCGATTACTTTGGTCAACTGTCTGAAATATACGATATGTATAGCCCCAATCCTGAGCATCCTTTGCCTGATACCGCACATTTTAAAAATTTCCGTTCACAAATTATTTCCGTTCACAAATGATAAAGAAACCTTTCGCTGTGTAACGTAATATTCATAACCACTATAATCTACCAAGTCATCCCGTTCTTACAACTAGGAGTTCCTGTTTGGCATCGTAATTTGCTGTTTCCGACACTTTACATCAATTTAACGCCAAGCTTCCTTCTAAATTACCTGGTCCCTTCTTTATTCGTAAGGTTGTTTGTCATTGGATATTTGAATTCAACGATAATTCATGCACATCCGTAGGCACTTGGCATATCAAAGACCTTAAATCTGCTCATCTTGAGGACGATAACCTCCCGGATATTGCATTAATCTTCTTTCAGCCACGTAAGCGTCCTATATGGCGTTAAATTTTTTTCCTGTACCAATTTTACGTAAGGAATGCTTTACTTTGGTATTTTCTTTTTGGATCACGTACCGGTTTTTTCTATTTTTGTTTTATTTCTGAACCCCGCATTACCATTTGCCATTCCTTTGACTGGTTTTGCTTTCTGTCGGTCATTGTGTTCGCTTTGTTTAATTCTCTATTCTTTTCCTGTTGTACGATTTTCTCACCTTTCTCCTTTTTTTTTGAAAACTACGACTTGTTCGACTTTTCTGTCTGTTAGCTATACCTTCCTTATTTGTCTATTTGGGTCGATTCCCTCTTACCACAACTTATAGTACATTTTTTCCCCAGTCCTCTTCTCATTTCTTGGCATACTTGAAGCTTGACAGTTTTGTTTCCTAGTTTGGCTATTGCAGCTGTTCTTCTTTCTCGTTTCGTTTCTTCTTTTTTGGTTCTTTTTGTGGAAACCACTCCTTTCCATGAAATTAGAAAACTGTAATTCTTCTTTTTTGTGTGAAGCATACGTCCTCTGACGGCATTTGCAGTGCTGATGCCATTCCAACTTTGTCCTTATTGATTGCCTACTAACCTCTTTGCTCCTTTCTCATATCTCATAGTATATATATATATATATATATATATATATATATATATATATATATATATGCATAAGGGCTACAAACTTTACTACTTAGATTTCCTGAAATTGTTTTTCAAATCCATACTAGCAAATAAAAGTTCGTATAAAAAAAATTGAGATTAAGTAAGTACGCGTCATATAAAATACGATTCTAATTTGCCATGAATCGATATGAGTATATAATAGAACTGTATGTTCCTAATTAAATGACTGCAAGGCTGGTTTCCGTATAACAGCAAATTTATATAAAGTTAAGATATATTAATGCTCACAAGAACCACTGGAATTTTAGATAAGTGAGAACAAAGTCTTTCTTTTTCTACTTAGGAGTTAAATTTATTTTAAGTTCATGAAAATAGCGAACAGAAAATGCGGTTTTAACTAAACTTTTCTGTGCGTTTGAGTTAATTCTCAAGAATTCCCTCTATAGACAGAGTCGCCCCTTTATAATAAGTCACAAAATTCCTGCTGGGATGCTCCAGTTCGAATTGGCATATTCTTTGTCAAGCTTGACGTTAACTTAGCTCGTAACAGACGCATAAAATTAACAAAGGAAATGCCAATATTACTTTGTAAATGTAATCAGTAATTGGAAGTAGTAATATTTTAGCAGCAAACGATTTAAAGCTAAATGGAAGTGAAATTGAATGGTAAATTCAGAGCGCACAAATTAATTTACTTCTTGATGCTGTCAGTTTTCGAACGAAGTATTAATTGTGCCAGAATTCTCCTTTCTCCTTTTTACTCTACGTTTTCTGGATTATAAAATGCAAATACAAGGTAATTTATACAATATAACCGTAACCCATACAGGCAGCTACGTTCATCAGATCCCCACTTTTAGCATTAAAAAATAAAAGGAAGTACTCAGGTTCTTTAACTTTCTAGAATAACTACTTAGTGGACATCGAATACAACCATAAACACTTTTTTTTTCTAGAAACGAATCGTATTCTTTGCTAATCGAAAGGTTTCGGATGACATTTTCCTGTACTTTAATAAAACGTGTACAACTGAAAGTTAATATTCTTCATGGAGTTTGGAATAATTTGCAGGCGCTTAAATTATTTAGCTTTGTTATATGCAAGTCAAACCACACACAATGAAAAAACAGCTGCAAATTCGTTTAAGCTACAGGCTTTTTAGTGAAGAGTAAATAGGGATTTGAACCAAACTAACTACAACAATATATGTAACAGTTAAAATGTGTTATTGAAATTTCCGTGTGTATTTGAAAATTTTTAATTTTTTAACTGATCACGCGAGTTACATATCCCCCAAATCAATATATGTATAATTAAATATATAAATTATTAAAAAACTTAAGTTAAATGCAACATTGTAATTCAAAGATAAATAAAGAAAAGGTTAATGAAAGTTCACAAGCAAGTTGTGAGAACGGAGGTAAGTGATACTGCAGGTGCCGGTCACAGACGGTTATAAAACCGCAATTATTAGAATTAAGATTGTTACTTGTATTGTATAAATTAATTAAGAAATAAGCAAACGTGAGCTCTGAAATTCCCACAAAAATGTGAGGGACAGAGACAACATAAATATCCCGGGAGCCCCGAGAAAGCCAGTTAGTCTTGAGCCTCACAGCTTTTACACTGTTGGTTGTTTAGGCTACTCGCCCTAATTTAAATTCATTTAACAGTAATTTCGATTTACAGTAATTTTATATAGTTTTGTAAAATTCCATTTGTCATTTCTGATTAAATAAAAATTGTTACAAGAGTTTTTGGAAGAAGACTTTCTAAAAAAGTAGCTCCCAAGGCCCAAAACGTAACTGGCGCAGTCGATAGGATCCAGAAGGTCACTAGGAAACCCAAATTCGAAGAACTGGTGGTCTTAAATTTGAATTCCCAATCTAGAAGAATATAACAAAATTTGGATAAAGTACAAAATCGACCGAGCCCAAAGAAACAAAAACTTGGACAAGGTACAAAATCGACCAAGCCCAAAGAAGGAAAGCAAATGAAATCAACCATGAAAATTATGTAAGTTCATTTATCCTAACCAATTTATTCTTTTCAAATTATTGATGCTAGCTAGCAAGAAATTTTTATGTACAGATGTTTATCTATTTACTATTATCGCAATTTAGTATTTATACCATTTATAAAAATTAACTTTAACAAGAGAATTATAAAAGACGCATTTATGTGCACAATTTACTACGAATTACTAATATAAAGCAAAACGATTTAATTCAGCAAAACTGAAGATAAAGTATAAATAAAATGCAATTCTTATTGTAGCAATTAATTACAGAAACGATTTATTCAAAACTTAACTTTCATTAAATTCTATACATTAAACACTTCAGTGCAACAATTGATGGAAGTGTATAATTGTAGAAGCATTTTGTAATTCATTATTGAAAAAATTCACTCGGCACAAGTTTGAAACAAAGTGTGCAAATTTATTACGCATTTATCATACAACTACTACCGGAAACCATCACTGAGATAAAAGCCATTCAGAAAAATCCGAAAGACGTAACGCTTATCAAAACTTTATAAAGCTATAGTTAAATATTTTCATCACGAAAATATCTAATTAAAAAAAAAAATTTATGCAATTTACTGTTACAAATCGATTTACTGAAATAGCACCATTCAAAAAAAAACTGTAACTTTATAATTCGACAATTCAAGGTAACGAACTGTACAATTATATAGGAAGCATTTACGCAAAATCTGACAAGATAATTATAGCAAACACTTAATTACTCAGCAAGACTGAAATAAAAACGTACAAATTATAACGCAGTTATTGCTAAAGATTATTACCCACATAAAACCATTCAGAAAATTAAAACTTAATTCGCACAAACTCGTAACATCTGCAAAGTATAAAAATATACGAATTTAGAGCTACAGCAATTGACGAGACATTTCTAAGCAGAAACTCCTTAATGTAATTATTTAACACCGTATAACTACGTATAAAATATAAGTAAAGCGATTCTTTAAATAACCCAATACAAACCAAACCGAAGGGTAGATCTTAATTTAAACAAAAACTTGGTATAAATTGAAACTGGAAGCAACCATTAACAACCATGAATTCCGATATAAAGCTCTATATTGAGAGTATTCCTCAATATAACGGAGATCAAGCACTATTAAGTGACTTTATTACCGCGTGTGAAATATTTCTAAAAGCCTTTTATAAACCAGGAGTCAACAAACGCAATGTTTTATTATTACGCCTAATAATAAGGGCACTGACACTAATTGCCAATCGCGAGCAAAAATACACGATCGAACCCCGGGCAGAAAAACAAATAAAAATTTTAGTAAATTTAAAAGACGACGTAGGAATCATAAATCACATATCATTCCAACCCGAAATAAAAACACCCACAGCATTAGTACAAATAAAAGACAATTACGCCACTACGACAATTCTAAACTCAAATAACTATCCCGTAGAACCCAGTTAATGTAGAAGAATTGAATTTTAATAAAATGGAAACAAACGAAAACTTAAAAAACGATTACAACCCTATAGAAAACAACAGGGTGTTTAGGAAAAATTTAATTAACATTCGTTTTAATAACGACATTAATATCAAAGAGGAGAAAGCAATTAAAGACTTATGTTTTGAATACCGTCATATATTCCATTGCAAACGAATACTTTTAACCTTTACTAACACAGTCAAACACAATATAGAATTAACAGGTAATAAGCCAATTTTTACCAAAGCATACAGACTACCTCAGGCAAGCCAAGAAGAAACAGATAAACAGGTAACAGGTTTATTAACTCAGGATGTAATCCAACACCTATCAAATAACATTCTTGGGATTCTATTACACACGGTAGAATAACAAATATAGAACGCGCATTTTACAACTTGCAAGGACATTGATGTAAATTGCATTTATTACTGTGCTAGTTAATTAAATAAATACAGTTACAAAATTTTACACTTATTTTGCGTTATGAGGTTTGTTTTGGTCAAATTTTGCTGGAAATTTTGAAAGTAAATTGCAGGAATGTAACACGCCCAAAATAAACGGTCGTCTATCTATGACAAAGACAAAGCGAAAGCCGCCGCCCACGCGGAAGGAGCTCGCTTTGAACTTAAACTTGCACTTTGAAGAATTGGAACATTATCCATCAACACCCCCTGGAACGGCTCTACCCACACCAACTACAACAAATATTACTAGCCAAACCCTCAATAAACAATTTTTCCTACAAACAAGGAAACGACTACGACAAATAAGCTCGGAACAACAAAAATTTTAAATCACTAAACCGTTAGACGAAATGTACTTAGACTTTATGGGATACATTAACAACGAACTGGATCAAACAAATAGACTTAAAGTGGGACAACAAGAGGAATTAATGGATCCTCTAACGCAGTGGACGTTTGCCCAAGCCGATTTATTTGGGGAATACAAATACATCAAACAACTAAACACGGACCTACACAAACAAATAATTGAAAAAAACTCGAACTAGAACTGCATAAATCTCAACAAAAGCAAACACCGACATCAACGTACGCAAACATCCTAGCACAGAAACCACCTCTTACCAAAATAGACGCTATAACAAAATCATTGGTAAATCAAACAGGCGCAGTCTTCGTAACATCACGCAGGGGAGGGACAGTACGGGAAATGCGAGAAAAATTTACATAGACCCTGGACCCAACAGTCGACAATATCAAAATTAAAGCAATACGAACCACAAGCAAAGCATTAATCATCGAAACGAACAGCGAAAACGAGGCCAACAAAATAATCAACAACAACAAACTGAAACAAATACAAAACTGCGGTAAACCACGGAAACGAAACCCTCTCGTAATACTTTACGACATACCGACATATCTTAAAGAAGTAGAAATTAAGACCCTGATATACAACAAAAACTTAGAACGCGAAATGACAAAAGACGAATTCGATAGAGAATTCACAATGAGTTTCAAAACAGGACCACGGGACAAACAAATCGTACATCACGTAGCACAAGTAACAGGCAAGCTTAAGGAACATCTATATCGAATACAGGTGCATTGCAGTTAAGGACCACTTAGTAGTTCCCCGCTGCATGCGCTGCCAAAACCTAGGACACGTTGCGAAATACTGCACACACAAACAAGACACTTGTGGACACTGTGGACAAGACGAGGCAAATCATAGAAGGGCAGAATGTCCAAAACAAACGCACCCCCGACATGTATCTCCTGCACGAAAGGAAATAAAAAATGCACGCCTGACAGAAAAGACTGTCCAACTTACAAACTACTGATGCAAAGGCTCATTCAGAAAACGTTATGAATAATACACCAAACATTAGTACCGAGAGAGAAGGAAACAACTTACGCACCAACAATACAAATATAAGAACTACGACATTCACTGTACATAAGAGGCATAAACCACCATAACAACGCGAACGGGACAAGATTAGAGCATAACGACATAACACTCGCATAATGAGACGCACAAAAGAAACAATAGACATGGGGACTACAACGGACATTACAGATGCACCTGAAACAACCGAAAAGTCGACACAGACAGAACGCACGCCACCAAACAAACCGATTAGATCTTTTACAACCAGTAATGAAATAAGGCCACTAACGCAGCACGAAATAACTGCACAAGCAAACAATATCAACACCGATAACTTTCTGGCAAAATGCAAAAATAGACAGAACGCGAAAATAACAACAAACGCACGACCCACAACACCGAAACCGTACAACGTATATGACCACATCGAAACAACAATGAGACTAGCAACACTCGAGGACACAATAACCTTAAATACCGCTCTTAGACACAAATCCGAACAGGACATCCGCAAGGGAAAACAAACACATTTCCCGCTATGGAAGCGGCAGACGGAATCTACCTCAAACAAAACGGATTACCTACTGAAACAGCGGAACTAACACACCTACTAAGACAAGTCTTTAATCGACGTCAAGAAATTTCAACACTACCGAACTGTACAAACAGTTCCTGATAATGCATAGCAGGATCACTTTCTACTATACCAAAAAATGGTCCGACTGCAAAATACAAACATATCATCCCGATGACTAAAGTACTAAAAATAGAACAAATTAACGCCATGCACAGCAAAAACCGTCATGCACAAAATACGCGACATAGCACAACAAGACTTAAACATAGTACTTATACAGGAACCCTAGACGATCAAACGAAAAATTCTCAAAATGCCGGTACGGGCAAGACAAATCGTCACAGGAGAAGTACCAGTCACGGCCATAATACTCTTTAACGAGGACATTACTGCAACAACAATACAAAAACAGAGTAACGAGCACTGCACCTTAATAGAAATTTCAACTAGGCACACAGGAACTTGGATAATAGCCACAAGCTACTTTCATTCAGACATGACCGGGAACCATACATAGAAAATCTTACGAACATAGCACGCACATACGAAAACAAGAACTTACTAATAGCAGCAGACGTTAATGGAAAATTCGTACTTTGGCACACCGTAACAACCAACGACCGAAAGGAAAAAGTAGAAAATATGATACAGCAACTCCAATTAGAAATACTAAATTGCCCAAACAATCCACATACATACGAGAACAAAGTAGGGACACAAACAAACATTGACATAACGATCACAAACAGTAAAGCACATGGAAAAATACAGGGATGGCAAGTGCATGATGGCATAACAATTAGTAACCACAACCTAATCACATTCGATTTACAAACACACCAAACACAATCGAAGACAATAACAACACATACAAACAAAAATACAACACAAAAAAGGCAGACTGGAACAAGCTAAGAGACGAATTCACTCCACCTTCAACAATACAACCAGACGAGAATGTACACGAATACGCCAAAACGCTACGAAACACTATACTAAAAAGCATAAAAAAGCAATACCACAACAGCCCACGCGACAAAAGCTGAAAACAGTACAATGGACAAACGAACTTCAGACACTCATAAGATGTGCACCTTTTAAGGGCATATCGTTTAGGTAAATCTAGTCATAAGAACTACTAACTTGGTGGCGGAAAATATACTAGTAGATTAAGGTTTTTAACTAACAATACAATAAGAGTAATATTAGGAAAACATCAGATAAACAATACGAAACAAAAACTACCAAATATAGTCCATTCAAATCAAGTTTAGGATGACGTCAAATGCAGTAATTAAGTATTGGCAACCGTATGCAAATAAATACCTAGATTTGCACTTGAAGAATACTGTCATTTATCAAAATAAAGGTTAGCAGTTCTGTGCGGTGTTGCCGCCAATTCTTCTTTTCAATGGGAATATTCCTATATCTTTCATTAAATATATTATAATTTAAGCTGACATTGGCAATGTAGTATTTTATTCAGTTGTGACGTCATCGTAAAGTTAAAGCGAATGGACCATAATAGCTTTTAGAATTAGTGAAGTATGTATCATAACATATAACATTAGAAATAAGGTATAGGGCGAAATTTAAATGTAATGTACGTAGAAAACTGTAGTAAATAGGTAAAGTAAGGCAAGCTAACCTTTGGACTAACAAAAACGGCAATAACACTGAACACCAAACAACACCTACACTGACTGCGTACTGGGATCGTAAAACATCGCAAACACACACGCATAAAACTTAAATTTTCATACAAAGACACGCACCTAACATGCATAAATAAACACAACAAAGACTCCAACCACACAAAATGCCACAGTCGCAAAGCCTGCGTTACATCCGGAATTTCCGGCTGCCGATGGTCACGGAGGACGCAAATAGGTCAAGTCGTAACCAGTGATTCCGATTTCCGGCTGCCGATGGTCGGGATCAAAGGCAATGACTCATATGAACACAGGTGTTCAAACACCAATTTCAACATCAATGGCACAATCACACACACAAGCACACACGAGCGCAAACACATACACAAAAACAAAACAAAAGTACCAGAGTTGCAGAGCCTGCGTGCATCCGACATTTCCGGCTGCCGATGGTCACGGAGCACGCAAAATAGACCAAGTCAAAGCCAACAATCTCAATTTCAGCTGCCGATGGACGGAACCGAAAGCAAAGACTAATAGAAACAAGCAACAAAACAACAACACCAATGGTACACACGCAAAATACACAGATCCATAAAAACACGCACACACATACATACATACATACATAGAAACACACGCAAAATCGCAGTACGCAAACACAACACACTACACTCAGCACGAACAACAATTATATTACAAACCAACACTTCAATAAATAAGTGCTACCTCCTCGGAGCAGGGACGGTAGCGAAGTCTAGGTCACAGACAGTCTGGAGAAGGGTGAACCACATCCAGAACCACTTCAACAACTCAACGGTACACACAAGGTTTCCACGCTGCAAGACAAATAAAAATCCCAGACACGGCCAAAGCACCACCGTAATCTAGTTAATGTAGTTACGATCTATTTTAATTGTTAGACAATAGACCAAACAAAAATGTTAGTAAATAAAATAAATAAATAAATATATATATATATATATATATATAAATATATATATATATATATATATATATATTGCTGTGATATACTCCTTTGAATGCGGGAACTGGGTCCTTTCAACAAAAAATTCTAGTCCCACAGATTGGGCGTCATAAACGGCTGTGATCCTCTTTTCGCCTCGGCTGCTCACCTAATGTTATAAACCTCCTCATTCATAAAAAAAAACAACACATTCCTACCAAAAACATCAACGTTAACTCTATTTACATCAATATTCCGAATACATTAAAATTTCAAAATTAAAACTCAGCATAAATTTCAGTTTTAAAAAGAATTTCAAGATTAATTTTATTATCATTTTAATGTGCATCCAAAATTAAAGTCCTAGTTGGATGCCTACTAATTAATATAACAATATAAGCAGACCGGAGTCTGAGTATAAAGGAGCATCTACCACCCTTTACGTTAATTAACCAGGTTCGTCTAATTGAGCTCAAAGACATACCCAAATTTTCATCATATTACCGAACATCAAAACTAAATACCCCTTTCTACTTAAACAAGCAAATTTCATCTTAAAATTAAAATTTTATGGTTAGTACTATTTCACTAATGTCCATTTAAAGTAAATCAATTATAAAGTTATTCAACACACACAAAATGTCAAACAAAATAGTATAATTTACCTGAAGGTTACTGTCCTCGTAGCTTCAAAGTACATCGTCCCTTTAGTTAATCACACCATTCCAACAGGATTATATTTACGGCTTCTAATTCTCAACGCTTTTAAAATTTTCTCCATCACCATTTATTTAAAGTTGTTTCTGGGCTTTTCCGGAATTCATCTGTGTATATCTGACCCTTGTTTCGTGGATCCAGACACGTATTTGAACCATTTAATTATTAACACCCCGAAAAATAGCAAATAACTTCATACTTCTTTCACCAATATACGCCAAAACTGCCTACTTTTGTGTATACATTTGTCGTTGTAAATTTTGCTAATTGGTACAGTGAAACTAAATTTTATTACCTTGTATCTAAGTGCACTGAAGTACATTCATGTTAGCACGTAAATAACCAACTATTTTGAATCACTAAAATATACGAGCAAAATTTTAAATTATTTTATCAAACTAAAATGCACTGTTTAACATCTTCAATCAAGTCGCGGATGTAAGAGCTTTTAACGCATCGAATAGTCAAAAGTCTAAGAGGGCTTGTTTATATTCATCTCGGTATATATAGCAAAAAGCCGGCACGTCGCTTTTGTCCTCAAAACGGTAATTCTAAAGAATTCCTCATTCTATGTTCCCAGTCTGTCGCTCGCGCATCGGTTTTACGAATTTAGTACTCACCCCAGTTAAATTTCAGAAATTTCAACACGGCACGCAACGTCTGGAAATAACCGATTAAATTTTATACAGAACTGTTATTTTTACCTCTCAAGTTTGCCTTTTACTTTTAACCAATCGCAACCCCATGACGTTGCGCTACTCACGCCTTTTACTATATGTGTCTCGGTCTTGCGCATATTATCTGTCTCTATCTAACCTGTTCTTATTGATGCAAAGTGATATTCTGTATTATCGATTATTTTAGTCCACATGGAGTGTGAAATAACCCACCTTTAGCATTTCTCGTAACTATTATACGACGTTTTCCCCAAGATTCTCTGAAACTATTCGTTATCTGCAAACTTTTCGCCGTATGTGACATTTAAACTACGCAGGTGTTCAACATAATATTAATTCTCAGAGCTTTATTTTCTGGTATTATAATCTTGGGTTTTTACAAGTTTCTATAGATATTATCTGTTACTAACGGTTCAATTAACTTCAATTAAAATTAATACCCTTTAAATTTTAGTGCATCCTAATTAAATATTCAATTATTATCTGTACGTTTCGTTTAATACTCGTTGCCCAAACTTGAATCAATTAATATAAATCTTGCACGTAATTTCCATTTGATTCTTTACTTTGGAATAATTAAATTACACGTTGAGCATTTTAAAACTGCTTATTTTTATATAAAGCGTCTTGTAAATAATTTTAATCTCTCATTTTAATAAAACGAATGAATTTTTATTCTCCACGGGTTTTAATAAAGCGTATTATCTAATAAACTTCCTTATACACGGTGATTAAAATTATTTGATGTAATCCATTAATTTTCTACCCTGGTCTAAATATGAGTATTTTCCCCCTATTTGAATACAAATAATCCCACTTATTTGAATTCAAATATAAAACATTTAGACAACAAAATTACAAAAAAACTGCCTATCTCTCTCTACCCTTATCTATCTAACTTACCTACTTTGTCTCCAATCGAAAAAAAAATATTTACACCTATCCTATATCCCTATCCTATTCCTAACTTTCACCTAATTCTATAAACTGAAATTATCCCTAACTTCATCCTACTCATCCATCTAATCCTATATACATCCTATATACCTATCCTATTCCTAACTTTTAACTAATCTTTACTATACTTTACTTCATCCTACCTAATCCTATATACCTATCCTATTCCTAACTTTATTCCTAACTCTCCACTAATCTTATATGAAATATCTATACTTAACCTATCTTATTTTCTTCCTACATTTACTCTTTATTCTCATCCTAAACCTACTCCTAATTATCTCCCATATTTATCCTATACCTTGCTTTATTTTCTATAAACACTTACTTCTACTCTTCTATCTACACCTATTCTATCCCTATCCTATTTAAATCTAACTCTCTTCTTGACCCTCCACATCTTTCTTCTCACCAACCTAATACTCTTCATCCCTATCTCTCCCCCTTCTACATCTATACTTAACATCTCTATTATCTCACATACAATAAACTTATCATCCCTCTTATCCTGACTCTTAAATATTACTTCTTCTTCAGTCCCTACACTTGTCTGTTTCTTATTTATTCTTGTTTCCCTTTCTGCCGACAAACCAAACGATACTACTTTACAATTATCGATTTTTCCCTCTATGGAAAACCCTACGTACCTTCTAGAATTTTTGTGTAATGGAATCCGCCAGAATGAATCCCTTAAATCTACTTTATTAAAAACAAACTTGCCATCTTTACTTAATTTCGCCTTCACCTGCTCCTGATATGCTGCTTCTACCCCCACTACTTCTGCATGTTTTTGTATTAAAGCTTGAACCTCTACTTTCCTATCCTATGGACATCTTATTGTGTTGATCTGTTTACCTTCATCATCCTCTACCTCTACTACATTAATACTAAACTCCGTGTCATCCTCTGTGACTTCATAACTGCCCTTCCATGGCACTACCCTATCCTTAATCCTTATTACCTTCCTTTCCATATCTATCAAAACCCCTAACTTCATCATACAGTCAACACCTAAAATGCTCTGGAACTTCAGTCCAGGTACAATTACAAACTCCTGTTCACAGCTAAAACCTCCTATATCTATCCTAAGCACCACAACACTATTTACTACAGCAAACTTCTTTTTATTTGGAGCTACTAAATGGCTACGTTTTATAGGCATAATTCTATCACAAACCTTATCCCTAATTTTGCTGACGAATTCCTCCGATATTAAACTCGCCTCTGCCCCTGTATCAAGTAATACTTCTACATTATTCTCAAAAATTTCTAAATTAATAATTGGCAAACATAATTTTTCTACAGTTTCTGGCTCTACTTCCTCCTCAATTTTGAAAAATTCACGTGGATGTTCATATACATTTACACAGAAATCTAGTGGTCTGTCGCGTTCTAAAAATCCTGTCCCATCCTGTTTTCCGTGCTTGGTCCTGGTTGTCCTTCTACAACCTGTGCGTACGTCCTCCTCGTGTTAATATCCGTGTCCCTGTCTCTATTCGGCGTGCTGGTCACAGTCCTGTTTACCTCCGGTAAACTGTTCTGTCGCATGTAACTAGGTCTTGGCGTCGGTCCCCTAGTCGCACTATTGCTCCTGTATTCCTGTCCTCGTCGTTCCCAATTCGGTCGAAAATTTCTGTTGTAGTCAGGCCGTCTCGGATAATTCGGTGTCCTGTTGTCAAACCTAACTGTGTTAACGTTTCGTTCTCGTATCTCTCTTGTCCGTCCAACACATACATCGTCATATCTCTGTAAGTATTCCAAAAACGTCTCCCGTTCTGTGATGTTTTGTAAAGCCACGTGTTGTCTAATTTCCAGTTCAAAATGTCGTGATAGGTACTTGATTATCTGTCTGTCCGTCAATGGTGGATTCAGTTGTTTGGCCACACTGTATTTGCGGATGGCATATTGCTCCCTAGAACCTGCAAACTCTCCCTTAAATTTTCCTGTAATCAAGTCGTCCCTAATCTGATCCTGTTTGTGATCACTCCAGTAATGTTGTAAAAATTTGTTTTCAAAGTCCTGATACGTGTCTATGTCCTGTCCTACTAAATTGTACCATGCCTCCGCATTGTCCTTTAATAAAGCCTTTATCGTATTTAGTTTAGTCTGTTCGTCAAATAAATTTCCCACTAGATTTCTTACACTATTAATAAAAATTTGTGGATTTACCCTGTTATCGCCATAAAACTTCATGTGTTGGTCCAATGATACTCCACCTGTAGAAAATCTGGGACCATCCCCCGTTAAATTTGACACGTTGTATTTAATACTACTAACTTCGCGTTCTACCCTGCCTAACTGATCCCTACATGAGTCCGTCACTTCAGTCATTTTATATTAATCTCTTCTTCACAAAAATGCGTACTTCGGACCTTAAATGTCCCATTTCCTGTCGAAGACCTGTAATATCACGCTCATTTTTTTCAACCCTATTTTTAACTTCCCCCATCTTTACGGTAAGACTATTTTTAAATTCTGAAACTTCTTGATTCGTCTTATCTATTTTCTGACTAATTTGCTCAAACTTACGATTCGATTCCTCACTCATTTCTCTAATCTCTTCTAACTTCCTGTTCGATTCTTCCCTAGCTCTATTAGATTCATCGTTCATCCTCTCTAGCATTCTCATTATCATCTCGTTTCCTTGATCCCCTGATTCCGTCCTCAACTGATCTCTACTGCCTCCAGCTTCTTCCATTTTCGAATTTTTTTCACCCAATGCACTATCGTTACTTCCAATTTCCACTCCTTGACTCCTTAACCACTCTTTTCTTTGCATACGTTCTAATCACTCACACACACTCTAAAAATACTCTTAAATTTATACACACAGAAACTCTCTCTCAGATCGCCAGTTTCCTGGAATAAAATCACAAAATTTTATTTGGAACTCGAGCCCTCACGTTGTGGTCGCCAAAATTTGCTGTGATATACTCCTTTGAATGCGGGAACTGGGTCCTTTCAACAAAAATTCTAGTCCCACAGATTGGGCGTCATAAACGGCTGTGATCCTCTTTTCGCCTCGGCTGCTCACCTAATGTTATTAACCTCCTCATTCATAAAAAAACAACACATTCCTACCAAAACATCAACGTTAACTCTATTTACATCAATATTCCGAATACATTAAAATTTCAAAATTAAAACTCAGCATAAATTTCAGTTTTAAAAGAATTTCAAGATTAATTTTATTATCATTTTAATGTGCATCCAAAATTAAAGTCCTAGTTGGATGCCTACTAATTAATATAACAATATAAGCAGACCGGAGTCTGAGTATAAAGGAGCATCTACCACCCTTTACGTTAATTAACCAGGTTCGTCTAATTGAGCTCAAAGACATACCCAAATTTTCATCATATTACCGAACATCAAAACTAAATACCCTTTCTACTTAAACAAGCAAATTTCATCTTAAAATTAAAATTTTATGGTTAGTACTATTTCACTAATGTCCATTTAAAGTAAATCAATTATAAAGTTATTCAACACACACAAAATGTCAAACAAAATAGTATAATTTACCTGAAGGTTACTGTCCTCGTAGCTTCAAAGTACATCGTCCCTTTAGTTAATCACACCATTCCAACAGGATTATATTTACGGCTTCTAATTCTCAACGCTTTTAAAATTTTCTCCATCACCATTTATTTAAAGTTGTTTCTGGGCTTTTCCGGAATTCATCTGTGTATATCTGACCCTTGTTTCGTGGATCCAGACACGTATTTGAACCATTTAATTATTAACACCCCGAAAATAGCAAATAACTTCATACTTCTTTCACCAATATACGCCAAAACTGCCTACTTTTGTGTATACATTTGTCGTTGTAAATTTTGCTAATTGGTACAGTGAAACTAAATTTTATTACCTTGTATCTAAGTGCACTGAAGTACATTCATGTTAGCACGTAAATAACCAACTATTTTGAATCACTAAAATATACGAGCAAAATTTTAAATTATTTTATCAAACTAAAATGCACTGTTTAACATCTTCAATCAAGTCGCGGATGTAAGAGCTTTTAACGCATCGAATAGTCAAAAGTCTAAGAGGGCTTGTTTATATTCATCTCGGTATATATAGCAAAAAGCCGGCACGTCGCTTTTGTCCTCAAAACGGGTAATTCTAAAGAATTCCTCATTCTATGTTCCCAGTCTGTCGCTCGCGCATCGGTTTTTACGAATTTAGTACTCACCCCAGTTAAATTTCAGAAATTTCAACACGGCACGCAACGTCTGGAAATAACCGATTAAATTTTATACAGAACTGTTATTTTTACCTCTCAAGTTTGCCTTTTACTTTTAACCAATCGCAACCCCATGACGTTGCGCTACTCACGCCTTTTACTATATGTGTCTCGGTCTTGCGCATATTATCTGTCTCTATCTAACCTGTTCTTATTGATGCAAAGTGATATTCTGTATTATCGATTATTTTAGTCCACATGGAGTGTGAAATAACCCACCTTTAGCATTTCTCGTAACTATTATACGACGT
Source organism: Platerodrilus igneus (assembly GCA_036346225.1). Taxonomy (NCBI): domain Eukaryota; kingdom Metazoa; phylum Arthropoda; class Insecta; order Coleoptera; family Lycidae; genus Platerodrilus; species Platerodrilus igneus. The sequence goes on from JARFIW010001410.1 coordinate 509,033, forward strand.
TTTCCCCAAGATTCTCTGAAACTATTCGTTATCTGCAAACTTTTCGCCGTATGTGACATTTAAACTACGCAGGTGTTCAACATAATATTAATTCTCAGAGCTTTATTTTCTGGTATTATAATCTTGGGTTTTTACAAGTTTCTATAGATATTATCTGTTACTAACGGTTCAATTAACTTCAATTAAAATTAATACCCTTTAAATTTTAGTGCATCCTAATTAAATATTTAATTATTGTCTGTACGTTTCGTTTAATACTCGTTGCCCAAACTTGAATCAATTAATATAAATCTTGCACGTAATTTCCATTTGATTCTTTACTTTGGAATAATTAAATTACACGTTGAGCATTTTAAAACTGCTTATTTTTATATAAAGCGTCTTGTAAATAATTTTAATCTCTCATTTTTAATAAAACGAATGAATTTTTATTCTCCACGGGTTTTTAATAAAGCGTATTATCTAATAAACTTCCTTATACACGGTGATTAAAATTATTTGATGTAATCCATTAATTTTCTACCCTGGTCTAAATATGAGTAATATATATATATATATATATATATATATATATATATATATATATAAAGAGTGCTGTGACAACACCGCACATTGAAGCGCCAGTAAAAAAGTGCTGTGACAATGCCGCTTTGATGAGGCGTCACAAAAAGAGTGCTGTGACAACGTCTCGCTTTGATGAATCGCTTTAAATGTTGGGTGAGATACAGATACAGCAAATTGCAAAATGTGAATTGTTGACTTACCTTCCTTTCTAACTTTTCTTTGCCTGGCTAGCTCAATGGAAATGTTGGAGTTTTCAAAAATAAAATGAAACACAGCAATACCACAAAGCATTTGTATAGTATTAAATATTTTCTAGCATACAAAAGCATATAGCCGAGGAGCTAAACGGGGATGAAAGAGTGACGCAGTTAAACTTTTGATTATTGTTAGGGGCACCTAGTAGGTGAAAGAAATCGACGTGTTGGCGTTCCTAGCAGGTGCACAACGTGGGGGGGGGTCGCAGTTTAGATGTATTACCTGTAACTTGGAAACGGTTAAAGATAGAATAACGATTCAAACGCCAATCTGTTCTAAACAATATGTTCTACAAATAAGTGCATTACACTATTTGGCATATCTTGAACCTAAATCGACTAATTTACTATTTTATAAACAAATTAAAATTTGTGTAATTTTGTTCTTTAAAGTTTAAACGTGTTTAACGATAGTTTTAACAGAAAAACCTTCTATCGAATAATAGATAACACAAAACAGCTATTTAACACAAATACTTCAGTTGCTGGAGTTGTATTGTAAGCGTAACGTAATTTGTTGTAATTTGTGCGTAAGGAAGTTACAATATCCGATTCCACACTAACCGTAGAAAAATCAATTTATGCGGTGAAATAAGGAAGTAAAATACATAATGCACTATACAAATTATTGAACTTATACTAGGTCTAAGTTGCTTACTTACCAGTTACTAACTAGGTCTGTAGGGAGGACCAATCACGTGATAATTACTGCATGCTATTAACTGGACCAGCTAAAACTGTTAGTTTGCAATGTTTTTAACAATACTCTGTTATTATTAACAGACACTATTTACAATTTGCATTTAATGTTTAAAACTAATGTATTTATGAATTCAACTTCTTTAGATATTAAATATCTTTATCCAAGTATTCTACATCTGAGCCTGTTATGTTAAGAGAGTTTTGACATTAGTCACTACACTTGCAATAAGAGCAGCATGAAGCACTGTGAGAATAATAACCACAAGTTTTCTTGGAACAATTTTTACAATTACACGGTCAAACCAAAGAAGTAGGCGTGGCAGGCAAGTTCATAAAAAGTGGACGCAGTTTGTTATGTTCGTCTTTGTAATATCCAAAGTTTGTAAACTCGATTGGTTCGACCATTGTATTTAAAGAATTTTGCCAAATGTATAATTCTGCAATACATCTCAGTATATGAAGATGAAAACTATCGGAGGTGCAAGGCATTTTATGTATATTGCAGACGGGGTTGTATAAAACTGAATATAGCGGCTTTCGTCACATGTTGAACATTTTCTTTTCGTTAAATTTAAGTATAATGATTCAACCCTTTTTAACGGTTCTTTTTCAATATCTGGTTGAAGCGAAATCAAAATATCATATAATCATCATGTATTCTAGCATACGTATCGGCTGTCTTTTTTGTGCCTACCTTATTGGTAGTATCACATCCTCTTAGTGCATGAAGTGCAGGAAGGACTTTTGAAAACTTTTGTCCTAGATGATTATCAACTGAGTGACAATTCAAGCCCCTCTTCTTTTCTCGTGTTCCCACAATAATCCTCAAACCTCGACATCCTAGTTCTTTCAACTCATCCCAAAACCTTACACCAAGAACAAACACATTCGACTACATCAACAAATCGCAAAGTACTGACCTTATTAGTAAACGTGAGCATTATGTATTTCACTTCCTTACGTCTCCGTGAAATTGATCCTGCCACAAAGGCGATGCGACACGTGTGGTATTGGGTGTTGTAATTTTCTTACGCACAAATTACAACAAATTACGTTATGCTTACAATACAACTTCAGCAACTCAAATATTTGTGTTAAATAGCTGTTTGGTGCTACATATTATTTGGTAGAAAGTTTTTCTGTTAAAACTGTCGTTAAATACGTTTAAACTTTAAAAAAAACAATCACACACATTTTAATTTTTGCATAATACTGCGTCATTGTTTCATGCATTATTAACCCCTCATAGCTCCTGGACTAATATTGAACATTTACAACGTGGTTTCTTTCAAACATTAAATCATTTCTAACAAATATTTATTTACTTAACTATAAAAATGTTCTGTACTCAGTGGCGGATTTAGACGGGGGGCGAAGGAGGTTTCCCCTCCCCCCGAGCGAAGCTCATGTGCTCAGCTGTTAGATATGTATTACACAATCTATAAACATAAGTACTTTTTAGAAGATTAAGTTTCTAAAGCGCAACACAAAAATTTGAGTTTATTGCAATAATGAACGAGAACGGCCAACAGTTTAACACTTATAACGTAACAGTTTTGTCCACCCTTTTTGTATACGAGTTGCGATCATTAACATGTGAAAAATATAAATATTTAACTGACGTAAGAGTTACGACAACAAAATACTTACGCAACAGATGGTACCGTAAACCTCAATTTGTATGCCTTTCTCTTAAAGTAAGACCGCGAACTAATAATTTTAGTTGGCTAAAGTTATCAAGTACATGTTACATTAATGCTTCTATTTAAATCAAATTTTATAGTGCAGCAAACTGCAAATTAATTTATAATTATAGTTTTTCGGTACAAACAAAATAACGTCACATTGATCAGGACCAGCACTTATATAACAAGTTTCGAATACGCCACCTTTAATCCAAGTTGACTGTATGAGAATGATATAAAGCATGTTCTTGAACGCTCTCACAATAGTTGAACAATAAATATTTAAATCGAGCACTCTCCTCAAGTCGGTTAAACGAACCTACACCTGAAGTACGGCACGCAGCGGCTGAAATAGTTGTCCTAATTGGTGGGCACCACCAGATTAAGTAGATAAAGACTTGTACCAAAAACCGCCACGGTAGTTCTTAGATGTCGCAGATAATATAAAATGCGTTAAAGGACGTAAACAGGTAGACCATCATTACATACAAGTATACAAAAAAAAAGAACAGAAAAAACCCTGTAATTGACCAAATTAGTATCAACAATATAAAAACGCTTTTTCAATCCACATACCGTTTGAAAACGGGTTTGTCCAAACACAGGCGGTATTACAAATTTAACAAACGGTGATAAAAATAAATTTTAATCAAATCTACAAAGAAATAACGTTGCAATAAACTGCAATTAATAGGAAAACTTACCGTTTGTAGAAAATTTCAACACGGAAATAATAAGTGAAACTAACCATTCAAGTTTACACTAAAATTCACACAAATAATTTACTAGCAGCCAAAATCCGTAGAAATTACGAACGTCTAAATATCCGAGCAGCTAGAAGTCAAATCCCTACGTGAAATCGTATCACATGCTTTGTTGACGAGGTTAAGCTAACTAATAAAAATATTCATTTGTTAGACTATAGTCGTCACAAATGGGGGAGAAAATTAATACATGACAATTCAGAAATTTAAACTGTAATAGCAGTATGCGTATTGCGTACTTTAAAACACTTGCCTCGAAATTCTTTTCTCAATGTGACATTTTCGCGATTTAATTTATGAATCAATCTTTTTAATAATAGCTTCCTTCTATATACAAAAATATCTAATTTCTAGAACCTACTAGTATCGTACAGAATATTTTACACCGTTATGTCGTAAGATTTTCCAGAAAAATTTATTAGCGTCTAAAATCGCCGTCGTCGACGTATTTCTAAGTATAGATGATTCATTCTATATTTCTAATGTTCTAGAACATTCTTTATTTAAAATGAGTTTATCTAGTACACATGGTATTTAATTTAAATTTTAATTGCTTTTTAATGCAAATGGGTTGCATTTTTATAGAAAATATTTGCTTTCACGGCAAAACGTGTTTAATACCCAAAATTGAGACACAAAATTATTTATTTTTATGCAGGGAAAGAGGCATTTCTATATTACAAACGAATAGCTTTTCTATTTATCTTAAAATGTTTTTTAATGTATCTTAAATTTAAATATTTTTTCATATAGAGTTTACGATATTTGCTATGTATTTACAATACTTCTTATGCCATACAAGGTGATTATTTATACAGAGAGAATTTAATTTTTCGCTTATACTTCAAAGAATAAAAGTACGTTTGTATTATACAGGGTGTAACCATGAATTTACGAATATTTCTATTTTTTCAGGATTTTTTATATTTTGATGGGATTTATTTGTAGAATTGGGGTTTCATGGACCTCTCGCGACCCTTATCACGTCAATATATGTATATATATATATATATATATATTGCTATGATAATAGGGTTATTTAAGGGTATATAGGGTCACATTGGTTGTAGACTCCATGTAAACGACACCAAAGCCTAGAAAATTAATCATTTTTATCATAAAGAGTACGCAATTCGCCAATTATTCAAAAAGCAAATATCAAACACACTGTATAAAATTCACAACCAACTTTAAGCAATGAAAGCAAGCTAATTCTTCAAGAATTCAATCACATTTAGTAAGTTAAATAGTTTTGGATGCAATCCAATTCATTTGTAAAAAATAGCAATGCATTCGTAAACTTTAAATAAATACGCATCATGAACATCGAAAGTCAAACAAACATGATACAATTTTTTTTAAACTCGACGCATTAATAACCATGAATGCTGACAATAAACAGATTTTTCAAAACAAACATATCTTATAAACGCAGGAAGTAAATAAACGCATTTAATTTATGTCATTATAAAATTTCTCTATGTGATCTTCAATATAAAATCAACACATAAACCCAACAGATTACAAAAACAAAATTAAGGAACCATACATTTGACTACGCGCGATTTTAAGTAATAAATTCCTATACAAATTAGAGGACGTGACTTGAGAAGGTACAAGGTATCATGGTCAACGAAATCCACAATACAAAATTTGATATCTACGTGATTTCCAAAAGCATTGTAACGAAATTTAGAATGGTAACTTCATGAAAATGCGAAGGCTTGTGCGATAAGACAAGTGCAACGCCTCAATCAACAAGATAAACTCTGTAAACCAATTATAAAAGACGGGTAGGCGTACCTTTAAATAGCGCACGAGATGATATTGTCTTAGTCTTTATACAACCAAGACGCGCTCTCTAGTTGTCTGAACCAAGATAACACGCGAAGTTAAACTATCAAATTAAATAATAATATTTAAGTGAAAGTTAGTGATTGAAAATTTCAAATACTAGTACAAGTGCAAATATACGACAAAAATTCGCCGTTGGCATTTAAAACGTAAGTCCAAATTTCTAATTAAACATAATCTTTAATATTTTATTAACTTAAGGCACTAAGTATTGAACTAAGTATTGAACTAAATATTGAACTAATTATTGAACTAAGTATTGAACCAAGAACTAAGAATCGAATTAAGAATAAAACTAAAAAATTCGTTAAGAATATAACTAAATAAACGTTTAAGTGTTAAACTGAGCATTTAACCAAGCTGTACTACGCGATTCATAAACAACTACCAAACAAAATCAACAAGGAAATCTAACTGAAAACAATCCAAGGGTACTGGTCAACAGCACGCAGTGGTAGTTCTGAGAATTGGGGTGCATGCAGAGACGCGTATTCGCTATCAGGAGTTTAACCAGGTAAAACAACAGGTCAGAGATAAAAATTTTTAATAGAATAAAGCATTAATTTCTATTTGAACATTTAAATTTTGCATGTACTGAGATATTTATCATCATAAATTTTTGGTTAATACGTAGAAATTCCGTAAAAGAAAAAAAAGGTCATTGAATGTTCAACGTACTTGCAGTAGTATATAGAGTTATTTTTGCTGGCTTTAAACTGATTTAAGGGAGTCATAATTTGTGGACAAACTGATTTATATTATTACTTTGATTCAGGGGTTTTATGAAATAGCGAATAATATTATAAGGTTGCGGAGTTACAAATTGTACATATTTTGGTTATAATATAAATTTTAGTTAATTTTGTTTACATCATTCAGGTGGGAAGTGTTAGAGAAAAAAAGAAGCAAAAACTTATTTTTTATCGTATCGTCGTGCACTTTGTGTGCGGTTAAACTGAACTAGTCGATGCATATGAAACGAATTGTGTGAAATCTAAAATTTATCCTAGGTTATGTAGAGACAGAGCGGCGGCGAGCAGCAGGCAACTGAACGTTAAATACATCGGAGTACGGCAATATCATAGCAATATATATATATATATATATATATATATATATATATATATATATATATATATATATATATAGATCTGTTGGTTTCTTGAGATGCAATCGTTTGTAAAATAAGAACTATAATGTGAAATTGTAACGTTTATTCTGACGTTTCGGCATAAATATTTTTGCCTTAATCATAGACTAAAATTGATGAATTTAGTTTTGTAAGGTTAAAAACTTACATAATTAAAATGACTTAAAGAACTTCTACATTTAAAAACTAATACATAAAATACAGTTATGAGTTTTGACAATTATGGAAACAATAACAAGTATTTACAAAAGCTAACTATGTGTACAATGCTAATTTTAGTAAAATAAGAAACTACAAAAGAAAAAAGTAAAAAGAGCTTAAATAACTAATATGAGGTTGTCAATTTTATTAAATTATTAGTTAGTAATAAGTATAACGATTGGAAATTGCCTTAAAAATAGAAAAATATGAAGGAAACGTAAAAAAAAGGAGTAACATTTTAGGAACAAAATGTTTGTTTATTAGTGGCATCTAAATTAACGGTATGTGAAAGTGGATATTATTAAAGTTATATAGCGAAAAATATACTATATTTAATTTGTTTGTATCTTGTTTGCTGTTGAGTGGATTAGTTGTTGTAGAATGTAAAAGGATTCCAGGAATAGTCTTCTATAGTAGTTGTTTTCAATGTCTAAAATCTTGGTGTCTTCGAATTTAGCAGTGTGATTTGTTGCATGTAAATGTAATGACAAAGCACAACTTAGTTCATCAAGTCTGGCATCACTTTTATATTGAGTTATTCGATTTTTTAGCCATTGTTTAGACTGACCTACATACGTTCTATTGCAACTACATTCTACCTTATAAATAACATTACTGCATAGTGTTTTTTCGGTGTTATCTTTTAATTAAGTGAATAACTTATCTATTGATTTTTCATAAGTATAAGTTATTAGAATATCAGGTTGCTTCAAGATCTTAGTTAGTTGAGGGGTTAAATTTTGAATAAAAGGTAATTTTCTGAAATTTGTAACTAGTGGTCGGTCTATTGATGAAGTTTGTAGATTATTGGAGTATAAAAACTTCTTTAAAAGAGGTTTAGGGTATGCATTGTTTAGTAAAATATATTCCAATTCTTTTAAGTTCTTTGTAAGTAAATTTGATTCGCTAATTTTTTGAATACGGTATTTTAAAGCTAATATGGTATTAAGTTTATGAATAAAAGCATAATTAGAATGATAATTTAAGTATCTACCAGAGTCGGTAGGTTTTTTGTAAATGTCAAAATATAAAGTATTTATAGGAGATCTAAGGACTAACATATCTAGAAAAGGAACACTGAAATTAATTTCTTCTTCGAAAGTGAAAATCAAATTAGTATTGAAGCTATTGAAAATATATAAAGTATATTCGATCAAGTGTTCTGCAATGGAACATAGAATGTCATCTACTTATTTGACTATAAAGGGCATGTCAAAAGGTAGTAAACTTATGACAGATTCTAAAAGATAATCCATTACAATTTTGGCAATAATGGGGGATACAGGTAAACCCATAGGGGCGCCAAAGGTCTGTTGATAAAACTTAGAATTAAAAGTAAAGTAAGTGTTATTAAAAATCAAATCAATAGTTGATAATAAAGAACTAAAATTAAGGTTGCAATGTAGTTGAATAACATTCCATTTTTCAGTAATAATTTTAATAAATAATTCTTTGGGGATATTGGTGAACAAAGAACGGACATCTAAAGATACAAGAATATGGTCAGTGGGTAATTGAAAATGTCTATATCTTTCGACGAAAGTAAAGGTGTCTCTAACGTTATAGCCTTCAAGAGGAAAAGAATTTTGTAAGATTTTGAGTATATAGAGTTATTTTTGCTGGCTTTAAACTGATTTAAGGGAGTCATAATTTGTGGACAAACTGATTTATATTATTACTTTGATTCAGGGGTTTTCTGAAATAGCGAATAATATTATAAGGTTGCGGAGTTACAAATTGTACATATTTTGGTTATAATATAAATTTTAGTTAATTTTGTTTACATCATTCAGGTGGGAAGTGTTAGAGAAAAAGAGAAGCAAAAACTTATTTTTTATCGTATCGTCGTGCACTTTGTGTGCGGTTAAACTGAACTAGTCGATGCATATGAAACGAATTGTGTGAAATCTAAAATTTATCCTAGGTTATGTAGAGACAGAGCGGCGGCGAGCAGCAGGCAATTGAACGTTAAATACATCGGAGTACGGCAATATCATAGCAATATATATATAGATCTGTTGGTTTCTTGAGATGCAATCGTTTGTAAAATAAGAACTATAATGTCAAATTGTAACGTTTATTCTGACGTTTCGGCATGAATATTTTTGCCTTAATCATAGACTAAAATTGATGAATTTAGTTTTGTAAGGTTAAAAACTTACATAATTAAAATGACTTAAAGAACTTCTACATTTAAAAACTAATACATAAATTACAGTTATGACTTTTGACAATTATGGAAACAATAACAAGTATTTACAAAAGCTAACTATGTGTACAATGCTAATTTTAGTAAAATAAGAAATTACAAAAGAAAAAAGTAAAAAGAGCTTAAATAACTAATATGAGGTTGTCAATTTTATTAAATTATTAGTTAGTGATAAGTATAACGATTGGAAATTGCCTTAAAAATAGAAAAATATGAAGGAAACGTAAAAAAAAGGAGTAACATTTTAGGAACGAAATGTTTGTTTATTAGTGGCATCTAAATTAACGGTCTGTGAAAGTGGATATTATTAAAGTTATATAGCGAAAAATATCCTATATTTAATTTGTTTGTATCTTGTTTACTGTTGAGTGGATTAGTTGTTGTAGAATGTAAAAGGATTCCAGGAATAGTCTTTTATAGTAGTTGTTTTCAATGTCTAAAATCTTGGTGTCTTCGAATTTAGCAGTGTGATTTGCTGCATGTAAATGTGATGACAAAGCACAACTTAGTTTATCAAGTCTGGCATCACTTTTATGTTGTGTTATTCGATTTTTTAGCCATTGTTTAAACTGACCTACATACGTTCTATTGCAACTACATTCTACCTTATAAATAACATTACTGCATAGTGTTTTTTCGGTGTTATCTTTTAATTTAGTGAATAACTTATCTATTGATTTTTCATAAGTATAAGTTATTAGAATATCAGGTTGCTTCAAGATCTTAATTAGTTGAGGGGTTAAATTTTAAATAAAAGGTAATTTTCTGAAATTTGTAACTAGTGGTCGGTCTATTGATGAAGTTTGTAGATGATTAGAGTATAAAAACTTCTTTAAAAGAGGTTTAGGGTATGCATTGTTTAGTAAAATATATTCCAATTCTTTTAAGTTCTTTGTAAGTAAATTTGATTCGCTAATTTTTTGAATACGGTATTTTAAAGCTAATATGGTATTAAGTTTATGAATAAAAGCATGGTTAGAATGATAATTTAAGTATCTACCAGAGTCGGTAGGTTTTTTGTAAATGTCAAAATATAAAGTATTTATAGGAGATCTAAGGACTAACATATCTAGAAAAGGAACACTGAAATTAATTTCTTCTTCGAAAGTGAAAATTAAATTAGTATTGAAGCTATTGAAAATATATAAAGTATATTCGATCAAGTGTTCTGCAATGGAACATAAAATGTCATCTACTTATTTGACTATAAAGGGCATGTCAAAAGGTAGTAAACTTATGACAGATTCTAAAAGATAATCCATTACAATTTGGGCAATAATGGGGGATACAGGTAAACCCATAGGGGCGCCAAAGGTCTGTTGATAAAACTTAGAATTAAAAGTAAAGTAAGTGTTATTAAAAATCAAATCAATAGTTGATAATAAAGAACTAAAATTAAGGTTGCAATGTAGTTGAATAACATTCCATTTTTCAGTAATAATTTTAACAAATAATTCCTTGGGGATATTGGTGAACAAAGAACGGACATCTAAAGATACAAGAATATGGTCAGTGGGTAATTGAAAATGTCTATATCTATCGACGAAAGTAAAGGTGTCTCTAACGTTATAGCCTTCAAGAGGAAAAGAATTTTGTAAGATTTTGAATAAAAAGGTAGCAATATTGTAGGTTGGAGTGTCTATACAAGAGATTATGGGTCTTAGAGGTATATTTATTTTGTGGATTTTTGGCAAACCATAATATTTGCCTGGAATGCAATTATTTTTAATTAAAGTATCCTTTTCAATTTTGGTGATCATAGAATGTTTGTATAAGAATTTAATGTGATAATTAACTTTATTTTGAATAGTGAAGGTAGGGTTTTTTGTGAGTTTTTTATAGGTAATTATATCGTCAAGCAATTGATTTGATTTGGTCAGATAATCTTGTTTGTCTAATATAACGGTGGCAGAACCTTTGTCGGCTTTTGATACATAAATATTGGGGTTATCTTTCAAAAATTTCTTGGTCTTGTTGTAGATGCGAGTGTTGGTGTTATTTATTTTCTTATATACAGGATTTGTGTAAAAATTAGTAATTAAATTGGTAATTCTAGTTCGTAATATGGTTTTTTCTTCTGTTGGTTTTTTGATCGATTTAATGATTGATTCTATATTAGCTAGTAGTTTACCAATATTTATGTCTGTAGTGGACCTATCAATATTAAAATTGGGTCCTAAAGATAAGAAGTTTTTAATGTCATCAGGTACGATTGCGTTGCTGTGGTTAACTAACCATCTACTGTTATCTATAAATAATTGTTTGCTGTAGAGTTGAGTTTGTTGTAAAATGTTGATCTTTTTTATGTTTCTATTTTTAACAGATATATATATAATATATATATATATATATATATATATATATATATTGCTGTGATAAAGGGGTTGTTTAAGGGTGTACTGTATAGTAAAGGTCATTTAGGAATGAGTAATTAGAATAGGCAGCAGAAAACTGCACTTATTTAAGGAAATAATTAAGAAATAGACATAGTTTGTAGATAGTAAGTAGTCAACACCCTGTATATAAAGTAGAAATAGTTTTTGGGCAACGCAGGTAAACATAGGAAGACGCATAGTTGGCGTAGGAATGAGAGATACATGTATTAAGTAGATAGTAAATATTAAATACCCTGTAGATAAAGTTTAGTTAATTTAGATAAAACAAATAAGGATATTTTTCAGTGGAAGCACGCGTATATTTAGAAATAAATGTTAAAGTGTAATTAGACACGCATTAAGAAAAGAGTTCCAGACGATTAAATTAATACGGATATAGAAATAGAGTTTCAGGTAGTTAATATAAATGCGTACAAAGATCTAACCATTTTGATAAGAGAAATGATTAAAAATTGCGTGAATCGCATGTAAACATAAAAATTTAAAGTCGAGTTGCATCAGTTTGTTTATGGAAAAGCAAGTAATCTATCAAAATACAGCATGTTGATAATGAAGGACAGCTGCGGGCAGGTTGTGATTATGGGAAAGCGTGGAGCATTGCATCAGAAACTGCTCTAAAAGCAATTATTTGATTGGTCAGAAACAAGCGACGAGTTCTAGACCATACCCACTAATGGAGTGGGAATTTGAGATTATATTAGCAAGCACCTTGATAAGAAAGTCAGTTTTGAACTCAACGAAGGCCGAAATGCGTTGCCATTAAAACAAAGTAATACGTAATAATTATAAAAGTGAAATAAAAATGAGTGCGAATATGAAGATTATAATTACCGTTTAAACGGTTTCGAGGTCTTAGGGAAATAGACCATGATTCTGAAGTTAAGGAAAAAAATACAGTAATACAATTTAGATGTCCCGGGGAAAAGAAGAATAATACAATTTTGAAGTACAGGGATGAAACAAACTACAATTTTAAGTCTGGGGCAAGAATGATAAAAGTCTAAGTTTGAAGAATTGAAATAAATTGGGGTGTATAATTTAATGGTGGTGGTCCATAGTGCAATGGCAATAATTTGAATGGAATCCAGAATTGGGGAAGATCATTTTATTGGAAGCGTCGATGTGAAAAAGATAAAACCAGGTCAGATTTTTAGTTATAAGACATTTGTTTTTCTACATAAATTTTTATTTTATTTTTAATATTGAATTTGCTAAATATTATATGCTTGTGAAGAAGTCAACAAAAGAGGTTGCATACGTATAGAATGAGTAATTTAATAACAGGTTTAGAATATTCTACACTTTGTTGGTAAAGATAATAAGTTTTCTTTGGTGACTTTGGGTTTTTGAGTACATACTAGATGGTTGTTAATAGATGAAATTTATAAGGTTAACTAATTTAAAAATGTATTACAAATAATTTCAAAAGCTGTACAGAACATATTGGTTTCATTATATAAAATCGAAATTTACTGAATTTTATAATTCAAATAAATGCTAGCCGAGGTCATAAGGTTTAAATAGTACAAAGGCGGAGCCACAAGTTGAATAGGAAATTGATAACCCGCAAGGCGGTAACGTATCGAATTTTGCCATTGGTAGATAAAGTTGTTTAAAGATAAAGTCCAGTTGATAGCAATATTAAGAAAACAGCTGGAGGAGGAGATAATTACATTTAATAGTGAATATTAAAATGGTGGTCCAATAATTTAGAGTACGTATAAAATTAATAAGGCGCACAACGAAAGGGATCGAGAATTACAATAGCATAGCAAATAAATATAGTAGCCCATAGTAGGGGCACGACAATTTAGACAGTAGCATAGCAAATAAATATTCAGCCCAACGTAGTGGCTCGATAATCCGCCAGTATCATTGCAAATAAATATGGCTACCCAAGTTGAGGCATGAATTAAACCACAATAAAATAACCTGAGATTAAGAGGCGCGAATTAATTTAAAAAAAATAAATTTTAAAATACGATTGCGAGATTTCAGATAAATTAATTAAACTAAATCGGGGATTTGAAAAGTTTCAATAAAAGGAAAAATAGAGAAATTTGTACAGTAATTAAAGTTAGGTAGATTTATTAAGTATTTAAAAGTTTAGAGTAAAAATAGTAATTTTAAAATGGAGAAAGGATCCCAAGAAAACAACGTTGGAGAGAAGTGTGTGTGAAGAAAGGCGAACTTCACAAGAAACCAAAATGTTGGATATCTTAATGGCATTAAATGATAAAATGGATAAGAGTGAACAAGCCATAAATACAGTTAAAACAAAAATGGAGGAATACTGCGAGAAATTGGAGAGTGAAATTAAGATTCTTAGGAATGATTTGAAGGAATCAAAACACACTATCGCTGAGATTAAAGCACAGTTGAATGAAAGAATTGGGAGAGTTTCTGAGGAAATAGACGGTTTATGGGATCATATTTCTTTAGTCAAAACGAAACGAGAAGAGTACGAAAGCGAGTCCAACAATAAAATTACGAATTTAAATATTAAATTAGGAAAAATTGAAGAAAATTGCGAAACGGAATTCAGAACAATAAATCAAGAAATAAATAATTTAAAAGGTAATCCAATAAATTTTAATAGAGAATCAAATAGGTTAATTCAAACGAATCTTTCAATTGAACAGTCTACTAAATTTTACGGGGACGGAAAATTAAATCTTAAGATATTTCTGAAAAATTTTAAAATGTTGATACAGGGATCTACAGATGAATTATTGAAATTAAATTTAATTAGGGCAATATTAAGAGGGAATGCTGAAAGATGGTACAACTTAGTCGAGACTGAAATAGAAACATTTGAACAGTTTGAAAGCAAATTTTTACGTCAATTCTGGAATGACAATCAGCAAAATCGAGTTCGAGGTAACTTAATTATGGGAAGATACGATTCGGCGAAAGGGGTAACGCGAGAATCATATGCGATTGAGAAATTTACTGTAGCGAAGCAATTGGATCCTCCTTTAGAAGATAAAATTATTATAAGGTATTTAGCAAGTCATTTTAACGCTGAAGTAAAGCGATACATAACGACGCAAAATATAGTGGATAGAGATACGTTTATTGATTATTTGCAGAGATATGATGATTTGGAAAATGATTATGAAATTGAAAATAATGTTAGGGATCGACGCACGAATTTTATAAGGAATACGGAGACTCGGAATAATTATCGAAGGAACAATTATAATTATGATCGCGGAAGAAATTTTAATAGGGGGAACTATGGAAACTTTAATAATGATTTTAGGCAAAACAGGATACTGGTCAGATACCAAGGCAACGAATGGACAGAACGAATCATGAGGGAAATTATAATAATAGAGGAATAAATAGGCAGGAAAATGATAATCGTCGGACACAAGCTAGAGATATTAATAGTATGGAAATAAGGAATACGAATTGCACAGATACAGGAATAATGAGTCAGGCAGGACCTTCAACGCGAAATCAGAATTTTTGAGTACGGACGAACCAAGGAAAATTCTACGAATTAACGGATACGAACACCAGCGCGAGTTTATTAAATATGAAATGGATAATGAATTAGGAAGATTTGAAAGGAACTTATTACCAATAATTAATTTAAAGGTGGAAGATAAAATAGTTAAAGTGTTAATTGATACTGAAGCAGAGGCATCACTTGTTGCGGAAGAGTTTGTTAAACGAGAGAAATTGGGGGATAAAGCGATACCTATAGCGAGGTGTAATTTAGTGGCACCAAATAATAAGAGATTTAGTGTAATAAATGAAATGGTAATTCTGAGATGTGAAATGGGGGATAAAATATGGGAAAATGAGTTTATGGTAGTACCTGGACTGAAGATAGATGTTATATTTGGGATGAATATGATAGATAAGTTGGGGTTGAAAATAAATGCGGAATGCAAAGAGATTGAGTGTAATGGGAAATATATTAAATGGTATGAAGAGGAGAATATTGAAATAGAAGACGACTGCGTAAATATTAATCAGTTTAGTGATGAGATAAATATTGGGGGTAATGAAAATGAAGATATTAAGTGTCCAGATGATTTAAGAAATAGGGTGAATATATTATTGAATAAGCATTCAGAATTAATTGGGTCAAAGTCGAGAATTGCCAAGGGTTATGTGCACAAGTTGGATGTGATAAATAAGGAACCGTTTAGCAGTAAAATATATCCTATTCCAGTAGTATATGGAAATAGAGTGAAACAAAAAATTGAAGAAATGTTATGTGAAGGTATTATAGAGAGCTCCAGTACGAATTTTGGGAATTCATTAGTAGTCGTCGTAAATAAAAGGGATAATAGTATTAAGTTGTGTATAGATACAAGTGAAATTAATAAGCGAACGAAGCCGCAATATAATTGTCCACCAAAGATAGATAGAATATTAGAGAGAATAGGTAATAGGAAAATTTATAGCAGATTATATTTAAAGAGTTCATTGTGTTTGATTCCATTAGCGCGAGAATCAAGGAAGTATACGGGTTTTTCGGTAGAAGGAAAATTATACTAATTTAGGGTGGTCCCGGTTGGTTTGTCCTCGAGTACGGATGCATTAGAGAATGTAATCAAGAATATTTTGGGACCGTATGAGGAATTTTGTATCCACTATATGGATGAGTTGTTAATATTTAGTAATAGCGTAGAGGAACACTACGTGCATTTAGATAGAATATTGTTAGAGCTGAATATAGCTAGTTTGATTTTGGATTTAGGGAAGTGTGAATTTTTTCAAAGTAAGGTTAGATTTTTAGGATATAGGATAGACAATAAGGATAGAATTGGGAAATACGAATTAAAAGGACCACGATTCAAAAATATGATTAAGAAATATAAATTAAAAGGACCCAGATTTAAGAGTGATATGGGGGAAGTTAGGAATAAATAAATGTAATTGAATTGACCCATGCAAAGACAGATGAATAGATAAAAGGAAATGTAAAATAAATTATGAATAGGTATACATAGAAAAATAGAATAGGATTTGAATATAAGAATAGGTATAGGTATGAATAGTATAGTATAATAGGACATAGGTATGAGATAAATAAAATGTAAATATGAGTTTAATAAAAAAAAAGTTGGATTTTAAAATAGATATAAAAATATAATAATTTCATACCAATGTGAGTATAAGTTCACGTTGGGCGCCAAAAAGGACATTGTTATAAAATTTTATATTTTAATTTGGGGGAATTATGCTGTGATAAGTGGTTGTTTAAGGGTGTACTGTATAGTAAAGGTCATTTAGGAATGAGTAGTTAGAATAGGCAGCAGAAAACTGCACTTATTTAAGGAAATAATTAAGAAATAGACATAGTTTGTAGATAGTAAGTAGTCAACACCCTGTATATAAAGTAGAAATAGTTTTTGGGCAACGCAGGTAAACATAGGAAGAAGCATAGTTGGCGTAGGAATGAGAGATACATGTATTAAGTAGATAGTAAATATTAAATACCCTGTAGATAAAGTTTAGTTAATTTAGGTAAAACAAATAAGGATATTTTTCAGTGGAAGCACGCGTATATTTAGAAATAAATGTTAAAGTGTAATTAGACACGCATTAAGAAAAGAGTTCCAGACGATTAAATTAATACGGATATAGAAATAGAGTTTCAGGTAGTTAATATAAATGCGTACAAAGATCTAACCATTTTGATAAGAGAAATGATTAAAAATTGCGTGAATCGCATGTAAACATGAAAATTTAAAGTCGAGTTGCATCAGTTTGTTTATGGAAAAGCAAGTAATCTATCAAAATACAGCATGTTGATAATGAAGGACAGCTGCGGGCAGGTTGTGATTATGGGAAAGCGTGGAGCATTGCATCAGAAACTGCTCTAAAAGCAATTATTTGATTGGTCAGAAACAAGCGACGAGTTCTAGACCATACCCACTAATGGAGTGGGAATTTGAGATTATATTAGCAAGCACCTTGATAAGAAAGTCAGTTTTGAACTCAACGAAGGCCGAAATGCGTTGCCATTAAAACAAAGTAATACGTATTAATTATAAAAATGAAATAAAAATGAGTGCGAATATGAAGATTATAATTACCGTTTAAACGGTTTCGAGGTCTGAGGGAAATAGACCATGATTCTGATGTTAAGGAAAAAAATACAGTAATACAATTTAGATGTCCAGGGGAAAAGAAGAATAATACAATTTTGAAGTACAGGGATGAAACAAACTACAATTTTAAGTCTGGGGCAAGAATGATAAAAGTCTAAGTTTGAAGAATTGAAATAAATTGGGGTGTATAATTTAATGGTGGTGGTCCATAGTGCAATGGCAATAATTTGAATGGAATCTAGAATTGGGGAAGATCATTTTATTGGAAGCGTCGATGTGAAAAAGATAAAACCAGGTCAGATTTTTAGTTATAAGACATTTGTTTTCTACATAAATTTTATTTTATTTTAATATTGAATTTGCTAAATATTATATGCTTGTGAAGAAGTCAACAAAAGAGGTTGCATACGTATAGAATGAGTAATTTGATAACAGGTTTAGAATATTCTACACTTTGTTGGTAAAGATAATAAGTTTTCTTTGGTGACTTTGGGTTTTTGAGTACATACTAGATGGTTGTTAATAGATGAAATTTATAAGGTTAACTAATTTAAAATGTATTACAAATAATTTCAAAAGCTGTACAGAACATATTGGTTTCATTATATAAAATCGAAATTTACTGAATTTTATAATTCAAATAAATGCTAGCCGAGGTCATAAGGTTTAAATAGTACAATGGCGGAGCCACAAGTTGAATAGGAAATTGATAACCCGCAAGGCGGTAACGTATCGAATTTTGCCATTGGTAGATAAAGTTGTTTAAAGATAAAGTCCAGTTGATAGCAATATTAAGAAAACAGCTGGAGGAGGAGATAATTACATTTAATAGTGAATATTAAAATGGTGGTCCAATAATTTAGAGTACGTATAAAATTAATAAGGCGCACAACAAAGGGGATCGAGAATTACAATAGCATAGCAAATAAATATAGTAGCCCAAAGTAGGGGCACGACAATTTAGACAGTAACATAGCAAATAAATATGCAGCCCAACGTAGGGGCTCGATAATCCGCCAGTATCATAGTATGTATATATATATATATATATATATATATATATATATATATATATATTTCTGTGGTATTTGAATGATAAAAGGGATTAGATAATTTATGTGATAATTTATTTCAAGTTTTAACATGTAAATACCAAAAAGCAATAATTTGTAACGTTTTTGCAAATTACTAGTATAAGATTTAATTTTACAAAAAACTTTCAGAATGCTTAAATGCAATGTAGCATAAAAGCATAAAGGTATAACCATGAATACTAATTAAAGTAGCGTGGGTTATAATGTAAATATTCTTAGAGTGTATAAAAACCATACACATATTTAATCATTATAGGTGTAGTATAAAGTGTAAATATAAAGCTTTAACGATTTCTGTCTCATATTTAAATTGTTGTACAAGTAATGTTTCTAAAAGCAAACATTGACCGTGATAGTTTTCAAGTAGATATGTAACCTTCAAAAGTTACGAGGAGCATTTGTTAAAACGCTTTATTAAGATTTCAAGCAAGGTTGATTGTATATTGGAGAGAGGGATTTTAAACCGACGGAATTCTACGGATTGCGTATAATAATACACTGGCAGTTATATTTTTAATAATTTTTTCTAGTATAAGTTGTAGATAAGGCAAGACAGACAAACATCGAGTTCAAGGAAGGGTCGCAGGTGATATCCACGAAAGAGAGACTTATTGTTTGTGGAATGAGTAATATTATATTGTCTATTAGAATGTAGGGACCGAAATAGAACAAGGAGGGTTACCTAGGCAATAAATAAGAATAGGTTAGAGACGTAAGTGCTGATTCTGTCTAGCTTGCTAAGATTACTTGTATTGGATGAGGTAGTTGACTAAGCCATATTGTAGCGAGTAGTTTCTCTGGCACATTGTTACCTGCTAGCCCGCGAATATGTCTCATAAATTGCGAAGGCTTTCTATTTCCTATTTGCTTTTTTTCCAGTAATCGGCGTACTTTTTCGTCTTGAAATTTGGAAAATCTTTTGATAAGGTTTTGTTTTAGAGCACTATAGAATTTATAACCGGTAGCTTGGTTATTTCTGCTACTTCTGATGCTCTACCTGAATCTAAACTTGCTACAGCATAAAAAATCTAGTTTCTTTGCGAGTAATATTTGCAATGTAAAATTGTGCATCCAAAATAGTAAAGCAAGATGTCGTTCCAAAATAACAGTACTCGTATGCTTCTGCCATTAGCAATTTCAACTTCAGTCGCAGAATTATCCATTATATTCGCGCAATTCGTTTTGAAGTGAATTTTAGTTTGTTAACAATGTTAGTTTTACTGTAGTTGCTGGCAAATTTTACGAGTCACAAATGTAATTGCAGGTAAATCACCTCGGGGTCACCAATGTAGTTGATTTCTATTACGATGAGCATTCACTTAGTAAAAAAGAAACAAACTAACTTTTATTCCCAACTAAGATCACTTTTAATAGCCAAAAATAATCATCTCAAAAATTAAAGTTTATTTTTGACACCACGTTACTTACTAAAAACCTATTTATATTTTTCCGCCTTCTAGAGCGTTTTATTTGTGTGTGTGTTGCAAACGTGCAGCAATCACCACAAAGGTAATGACCACAATTTGTTCGTGTTCCAAAAACGTAACTTTGGTTTATTAAAAGAAAGATTGGTATCTGGCCAATATTATACTGATTTGCTGACACGTTCTGGTACTGAATTAAAAAAAGATTACTCGTTTTGTGCATAAAATGTTATACTGTCACGATAACACTCTCTCACGATCGTCAACTGTTGTAATCGCTAATGTAGTCGAGTCGGATTGCTAGGTGCTGCCTCGTCCACTTTATTTTTCCGATCTCGCTCTTAGCGATTTCATTCTGTTGAAATAAATTCACGTCAACTGATGAGGTGATAGTCGACAAAAACAACTATTCTAAAGGGCTTCCAAAAGATTACTTTTTGAACGGTTTAGAAAATTGGAAACTCGCTGGACAAAGTATCTAGAATTGCAAGCGAACTATGTTGAATTAAACTATTTTTTTTACTCTAAGGTAGGTTTTTATTTGAAGTCACTCTCCCGTCAAATCATTTCATACTTTGTAAGTAATAGGCTTTTCGAATATTTAATTCGAATCCAGCGAATCTTAATAAACTACAAAACGGTTTCAGTACTCTGTCCCGTATGCTATTTCTTAAAGTGATTTTCTCGTTATACATAAAGTCAGCATAAACTATGCAACAAAGCATCTCAGTTCAACAATTAAGTGCAAGTGTCTTTTGCAGCACAAGGGTAATTATGCATTTAATTAAAATCAGTTTATAAAATTACATACATAAAATTTCTGTATTTATTAAGAAACAGTTAATTAAAACTGGAAAGAAAGCTCTTTAATTTCACTGAATTCTATTACCAAGGACCATTCAGTTTCTTGATTAGATTCACGCTATATGCAGCATTCCAAAGTTTTGGTGTAGAAGTTTCAAAGAACGTCATATTTACTGTTTGGTATTTCTGAACTATTTAAGCTAAAGTTGCTGTTTTAGGAATATTGTGTTCTCGCCTGCAGGTCTAAAACAAATAGTTGTAGCAAGTCTAATATTATTAGCTACTGTTATACGGCATTATTCGAATATTTTGATCGAAAGCTGAGAAACGTTTTCCTAAACTTAATCTGTTTACATTAAGTTCCGCCCCAGGAACAATTCTCCTCATGAAGGAAATGCATGTAGTATTTAACTACACTCAACAAAATACAATTATAAAAAATCTTTAAATTTCCTCGAATACAATCAAACGCAAGACATGCTATTACAATGAAACGCGGTTTGCTTTAGAAATCAGTCAAATATTGTTTTTCACATGGCTAATAGGATACCTACTCTTGCGGTCACTACTTACCATTAGAAAGAGATAAACATCCAGAACTAGAAACAGCGTACCCGTTAATAAAAGGTGTTGCCGCAGGTGGCAATCGGATCTATAATTTAACATCAAAAGTTTTGAATCTGATATAAGGTATTACGAGAGACTGCTGCTAAAATATCCTCATATAATACGAAAAAAACATTTATAGTTAACAGGCAACTGTATTGTGCTTCGAAACATTCCCCATTAGTCTTTCATGCAAATACACCTATTCGCTATACATTTTTTCCATTTGGACAACGGTAGAATAAAATTTTCACTTCTATTTGCACTTATAGCTTTCTCTAGTGTTGAGAATCATTGACCACAAGTCGACTTTTGGCTTTTTAAAACCTAAAGAAATCATTAGAACTTGGGTCAGGAGAGTAAGGGGACGGTGTAAAATTCTTATTCTTATCATTTAGTTAGTTTCTAATATGAATTACCGTGTAAGAGCTTGCACTACACTGATGCAGAGCAATGCAGTGTACGTTTCTTATTTCTTTTCCACGCGTAAATAGATGGATGTATACAGTTCTACATTCAGAGTTCTCCTACCTTCTAAACGTAGTATAGGCGTTTTCAGTTTTTGGTACAAAGCAAGCAACCATTCTCTTTGAAATGCTGCGGCAACAAGTAACTTGACTTGGTTTCACTTTGCCAAGTAGTTAACCAAATTTAAATTCTTGTTAACATTCACACGCAGTTGGTTTTGAAGGTACCTTATTACCAAAATCAGTTTTAAATCAACCATGCACTTCTAATTACTACTTTCAGTTCAACATGAAAAAATTATTGCAAGAAAATACTCACGACTTCAATCCAGTTTTGTCGCTGTTACTTATGTTTGGCAACACCAATGTCAAAATTTATACTCTTATACGTCAGGCATCTGATGAATGTCGGCTTGCCACATCTCGAAATTTTACTAGCAGCTTTTGTAGTTAAGCTTAGTTCAAAACACAAGAAGGATTTATACTAATCATTTATATTGAAATAGCGTAAACTATGGATTTATGACATTTTGACTATATTTTTCTTCACTTTTCGCGGAAACTTAATTACTCTTACTCTATACAGTCTTTCTTTTTAAAACTTGTGTGGTCCCACCGGTTAATAGGTGCAATACTAATAGCAGATAAGGGGTAATATATTGATTAAGTTCACCTTTAGTCCAAAATTTTTTAATTAATTGTTATTATAGTAAGTTGTATTGCAGATTACCAGTAGCAACCACTGAAATACCGCTGCAAGTGTATAAATGGATAACTCTGTTGCACAACCTTTAACTAAATATAACAGTTGACGCATCACAAATAGTTAAGCTTCCGCCAACATATGCTGCACTGCATTTTTTAACAATGTTATGAAGTGTATTCAATGGATTTGATCAGAAATAAAATCACATCACCAACAACTGCATATATATATATATATATATATATATATATATATATATTGATGTGAAAAGGACCGCAAGTTGACACGTCAATAGAAGAGTGCTGTGACAACACCTCGCGTTGGATGCACCGCTAAAAAAGTGCTGTGGTAACGCCGCGTTGAGAGCGTCACTAAAAGAGTGCTGTGATACCGATACAGCAATTTGTAGAACTTGAAATTGTTCACTTACCTTCCTTTCTAACTTTGCCTAGCTAGCTCAACGGAATTGACGGAGTTTTCAAAATAAAATCACACACGGCAATATCACAAAGCATTTATATAGTATAAAATATTTTCTCTCATGCAAAAGCATATAGAACATTTATAACATCGTTTCTTTCAAACATAAAATAATTTCTAAGAAGTACATACTATAAAAAAATGTTTCTTGCCTTATTTTAAATTTACAGAACCAAATTTGTTTTTTCATGGATATTTTACCTAACTTTGTTTATTCCCACGATTGTAAGGTTTGTTTTGCCAAAAAATCCTTGACAAATAATCTATTAAAAGATCGGAGTGTTTCAAAATCTGAACACAAACTTTCCTGTTAAAAATTCTATGCAAAAAAATATTAGGACTATTTTAAACTATCTTAAACTAAATGTCAAAATTCAAATATGAGTTACAGAAGAATTATACCTGCAAAGATCCACAAAGCATTTCTTTATCCACCTCGTAATTAGATATCTCAGCTTACAAGATTTCCCATATTTATAATCCTCGTTTCAATCAGCAGTTACCAAAGTACATTTTTGGTTAAATCTTTTTTTAGATTATTTAATAAAATTTTTAAAATAGCGTTATATTGAAGAATTTTCCCTCTTCATTGTAATTTAATAATTTCCATTTTTTATGTCAGTAACGTTTAAAATGTCACTTCTATATTCATTGTAGTAATATAATTATGAAATTACAGTATGTTTACTGCATACTTCAAATACTACCGTTGCAAATCAACAGCTGTAGAATTAAATCTTAATAACATTTCGCGATCAAGTTTAAGAATCGAACGAATCCTCGTTTTTAATAAACGCTTCCTTATGTATACAAATTATTAATTGCCAGACTGTAGTAGAATAGTATGGAACATTATAATGCAAGGTTTTCCAGAAAAACTCATTAGCGTCTAAAATTGCGGCGTTTATTACTTCGTAATCTCTTCCACTTGTTAGTAACGCGCGCTGCATCGTCCTACTCTAACACATATAATTAAATGCCCTAGTAAGATTAGAAAGGAAGTTGTATCGTTTTTAAAAAAAAGTCGGAATTATTGGAAACTGCAAAAGGTATTGTTGAAGAGGTAGCAATAATATATGAAAATGATGACAACTGTATGATTGCAGATGTTGAAAAAGAGATAAAGGAACTTCCTGTGAAAGCAGCTTTTAAAAAATGAATAAAGGTAGTAAAATGATAGATAATGATGAAATAATTTAGAAAGCAGAGCTTAATAATTCGTTTAGGATGATTTCGATTAAAGAGTCAAATCTTTCTGTGAAATGGTGTATGTATAAATATGGAGGAATGGTGTTTGGTGTGTCACAACATTTATTTAATTATGCAGATGTAAGAACCAATTGGAAGCGTAGAAAAAGAAAGAGATTGATAAAGTGAAAGAGGACAGATGAGTTGAGAGCATAAATATCAATTATTTTGACAGCGAATTAGAGGGAGAAGTAAGAATGGTTGATAAATGTTCAGGTATAGTTAGAAATGAAATAGAGTCATTATCAAAGGAAAAATATCCTGAATTGATAAAGAGAGAATCAAGAATTGCTACAGACAGTGAAAATAAGTTGAAAGTTATTAATACTGAACCATTTAGGACTAAAGTTTAGACGTATAATGAGGATTAATTAAAAGATGTTCGTTTTGAAAATAACGCAACTAGGCTAGATAGGGAGATTCTAGACCACACATTTTTATGACATGAGTATTATTACTGTGTAGTTGCTGGGTCAACTTCATGAAAATTTTATACACCATATTTTTCCAAGGTTGTGATAGTTTTGAAAGGAATTTGCTATAATATAATGAGTGAAGTATGCAAGTAACGGGACGTCTGTTTGGGATGAAACTTGATGAAACCGTGTGTAAATATGAGAAAATCGGAAACAAAGGATAGTAATGTTAAATTATAGGTGACAATAGAATAGAGTTAAGGAAAGTTTAGTTAATTATAAGAAAGAAATAAATAGATTGTTAAAATGAAAGAACTCCCAGTATAAAGAGAATTAAACATGTCTATTATGTCTTGTAGAAATAGTTGTAGATAGTACGTAGTTAGAAATAGAAATGATAAAATTACTCATTCATGTGGAGAAAAAGCAAAGATTTTAAATTTTATATTTTAGTTTGAACAAAAATGATGCGATAAAGAGGTCACAAGAGGTCATTGAAACCCAAATCCTATAATTAAAACCCACCCAAAGACAAGTAAACGGAAATAAGCTAAAATTTCCAAATATTTAGTCTCGCTACTCGATATAATACAAGCGTACTTCCTTACCATTAAAAGACAAAGCAATCCATTTTATTACCGTAAAGAAAGCAATTGCGATTAATTTCTCCGTGTATTACCAAAAACGAAATTTCAATCATTAAGTTATAAATGCAAAAAGTGATTTATTTTTCATAAAAATACACCTTCCGTGCATAAAATATTCAATATATTTATGGTAAATATACAAAGCTATTGCAGCCCTCATTAACTAAAGTACTAAATAAATTTTCTTGGTGTAAAATATGTGTTAGAACAAATTTTTTTACCTCAGAAACTAATTCTTTTTTACAATTATTAAGATGTGATTTTTTTTGCATTTGCAAAACCGTTAAGAAAACAATTGAAGCTTTAATTAATTATGTAATTACTGAAATTCGTGTTTTTTTAGAATGCCAAATAATTTTAAAATATAAATAAAAAGCCTTTTCAAACACTAACGTTGTTGGTATTTAAATCAACCGTAAAGGAACTAAACGTGTATTTTAAATATTTGTCATCGGATACTAAGAAATACAGTATAAATAGCTAATTAATAAATAAATGCAGATGCAAAAAACCAGTGACAATTAATGAGTCGTAAAATGAAACCGTAATAAGATAATGTGAGTTGAACTGCTCTCTGTATTACAATACAAAAAATCTGATCAGTTAGGTTCAATTATTTTCTTATATTGTGGCAAAAACCTGTACCAAAAGCTTGTCCATATTTAATTTAAATTATCGACGTGTACATTCTGTTCTCTTCAAAAGACTTGCACACAAAATCTCAACTACTCTGTAAATATGAGTCCCTTACTAAATTGGAATATCCTATACTTTGAATTAGCATTAAAGGATATGAAAAATGGTAAGGCGCCAAGTACAGATAAGGAGCAAATAGAACCAAAAAAAAAGAGGCGCGCATAGATGTGAAAATTTTCGAACTATAAGTTTGGCAGCTCACGTTTCCCAAACATTAACTAGAATTGTACAGAGACGAATGGAAAAACGAGCAGAAGAAATACTAGGAGAAAATGAAGTTGGATTTAGGCGAAACAGGGGAACACTGGTAGCTATTTTAGCTCTGAGGGTGATAATAAAGAAAACTATAGAAAAAGGGGAATGCGTGTATATAGGGTTTGTAGATCTGGAAAAAACATTGTACAATGTAAAATGGAAGAAAATGTTCGGAATACTCGAAAACATTGGAATGAGTTTTAGGGATGGACAGATAGTACATAGCTTATACAAAGAGCAAACAGCGGTAATAGAATTAGAGCAGGAACGTAGAGAAGTAAATATTAAGAAAGGGGTGAGACAAGGACGTGCCTTATCCCCACTAGTTTTTACCTTGTGCATTGAAGAGGCAATGACTACCGTCAAATGCAGGAAGACATTTGGAATTACTATGCAGTAACAAAGGATTGATATGTTTAGATTTACAGACGATATAGCGGTATTAGCATCTAGCAAAGAAGAGTTAAAAGCTGCTCTTAATGAAATGGAAACAGTCCCAACAGAGAAATACGGTATGAAAATTAACAAAAATAAAACTAAAGTTATAGTTTGCAAAAGAGGGGAAAATAAATCAAAAACAACAATACAAATAGGTAAAGAAAACTTACGAGAGGTTAAGGATTTCTGCTACCTAGAAACTCAAATAACACAAGATGGGAAAAGCACAGAAGATATAAAACAAAGATTAGCACAAGGTCGTGCTACATTTAACTAGAAAAAGTAACTACTGTGTTCACAGACAACAATCAGAAACAAGGAAAAGAATGCTTAAAATGTGTGTTGAGCTCAGCATTGTATGGCTGTGAAGCCTGAACCGTAGGGAAGCGGACAAGAAAAAGGTAGAAGCCTTTGAAATGTGGTACTGGACAAACAAAGTTAAGAACAAAAAGGTACTAGAAATGATACGGAAAGAAGAAAAAAAAATATGTGGAAAACAGTAAAAATATGAGAGTTAGAATGATAAGCTACATACTAAGACATGAAGGAAAAATGAGAAGTAGGGGTAGACCTAGGTTAGATTATTGCACACAGATAGTGAAAGATATAGAATGTGGGAATTTCAGGGAAATGTGTTGGCTAGCTCAGAATGGAAATCAATGGAGGTACGCATCCAACCAGTCCCAAAATGGAAAAATTAATGACGAAATAAAGAACTGTACTTAATCATGATGATTATTATAAACAACTACAGGTATTGGTTTTGCAATATTCACAACTAATGTTAGTATTGCGAAAGAATTTACTGGAAAGCTATTAATACGCCAAATGTAATTTTAAATTATATATGGATTCTTTTCAGCAAATGTCTAAGTGTTGGGGGATCCTTGCCAGCCACAGGCTGTTTCACCCCTTTCACATACCACTGAATCTCGGTGAAATCGGGCATATAATTAGAAAACAATAGAAGGGGAATCGAGCTGTATATAGGCTGTCGACCCAATGTAGTACCTCCGGGTGGAGCATTGAGGACGTGGCCGCAAGTATAGCGGCCCTAATTTAAATTATAATGTATATAGGCTGTTACGCCCAAGGTCCCGGGTTCGAATCCCGACACGGTCCGCTTGAAAAATATTAGGCGAGCATTTTTCACAAAATTACACCCTTGTTCGGATGAGAGACAGACAAAGTTAATAACAAATAGGTTATAGGAATAATAGAGGAATAAAAATATCTGTGGCAGAAAATGATGTCGATGCGAATGCAAGTTGCAGTTGGCGTAGTTGTTGGAACAGTTCTACATATGTCGGTTGTTGTTTACTAGGTAGCAGCGCATATATATTTGGATGAACTCCGCTATACAATTTTCCAACTACTGTATAAATTTGGGAAAACAATGCTGGGGCTGTCTTAAACGTGTCGTTACCATAAAATACAATACATTGCGAAATATTTCTAGGTTACGACGACGTCCAAAATCTAAAACTCTGCCATCATTGGGGCCGCTACCTCAAGGCAAAAAATCTTTTTGATTACCTTTTCAAACGTATACATTTTATATTCATTTGGAGCTGCGAGCTGGCGAAGGTTTTGATGAGGTGGAGGTGCAGTATTAACTACATTTTTTTTACGTCATACCAATTTTTTCAGAGCACCTGGGATAGGTAATATTTCTTACAAAGATTGATATTATTATACTGATATTGAATCGAAAAAATTGGATATAGTTGTTAATCTAAGTGCACTATTCAGTTTACTAATTGATATTATCAAAAAATATAAATAAAATCTACCTTTGCTGCCTGAGATATTTCAAACCTGCATTTATTTATAACTTGTGAAGTGCAACCCCGAGTAGCTACAGCACGTTGCTTTATTTGCGTGATTATCTTAACAGTATGAATTTTTGCCGCTGAGGGTCATAACTATGTACGTTCACTGTTTTTAAAATTTCTTCGCCAATTGTGTGTAACCTTGCTATGCACTGATTATTTTTGTTTTGTTTTTATTGTTCTATCACTGTTGTACTTGTTAACGCAAGTTGGTTGCCTGTATTTATAATTACAATATTCTAATTACTTTTAATTTCAAAGCTATAAATGCACGTTTTTGAGGGATAACTCAAGCAACGCGATAAAGACAGAGCCGTTAATTACTATTTATAGAGTAAAGGTATGTCATTCTGCTATTTAATAATACTTTTACATTTTTTCGGGAAAGTGTTAGTTTTAGAGTGCAAGTGCTATACGTTTCCTAATGAACCAGACCACTGGCTAGTGGCAGTCAACTTCTGAAGAAATAGCCTTTGTATACGGTGAGTTTTTTTGAATTTACAACGTGCATACTGATTAAGATTGTAATTGAAAACCTATGAATTACTTTACGTTACTTTCTTCAAGTATTGTTAGCGAGATAAATAGATATCATCCACAGACCACTGATAACGCAACGTTTAATCTTGGGCAACAGTACTTATCAAATACGTAAGTGAAACCGTCATACACGAAACTTTCTATTTAAAAGTTGAGAAATAATTTCTAGCTCCATCTCGGGCTGACAACAAACACAGAAGGAATTGCAAATCAAATTAGGGGCTGACAGGCCCACCAAGACACTGAAACGATTTTAGGTAGCCGGCTGCATATTGCGCCGACCTTACCGCGCTGACCAGAAATTATTCATCTTTTAAGTGGTAAAGATAAACAAACCATTTTGGTTAGAAATTCTTTAAAGTATTATAAAAGCACATTACAAAAATATATTCAACTTTCATAATTTCTTACTAGAACTGCTGAAAATGGTGGTTAAATATTTTATATTATATATTTCGTGCCAGAGGAAGTGGTTTTAACTAATAAATATCTGGCAAAACCTTTTGTCACCCTAAAAACTGCAACTATATTACGCCCGTCTGGGGATCTATTGTCTGCTTATCCAGGTAGGGTCGGCCTCATTGTCAACTCATTTTAGTATGTTGATAAACGCATATTTGTGCAGTACACATTATTCCGTGTAACGCTACAGTTATTGTATCTTTGTCTACGTACACTTTAAGACCACGATCTACGAGTATACCCAAGAAGTGTTACAAAACCCTACTTTCCTGTAGCAAACTGAAATTTTTTTTTTATTTTTGATGAATCATTTTTGCTTTCACTGGAGACTGAAAGTTTTGAACGGTAAAATTTTAATAGATCAATAACAAATAATTACTACTTTATATTTTTCAAGAAAGAAAATCCCTTGTTACTAATATTAATGGTAATTTGCGCCAATGAACAATATAAAACTAGCTTACAAGTGTTAAGTTGCAAAAATATTCATAAATAAAGTTAAAGC
This sequence comes from Platerodrilus igneus, assembly GCA_036346225.1. Taxonomy (NCBI): domain Eukaryota; kingdom Metazoa; phylum Arthropoda; class Insecta; order Coleoptera; family Lycidae; genus Platerodrilus; species Platerodrilus igneus. The sequence goes on from JARFIW010001410.1 coordinate 539,509, forward strand.
TAAGAGCCTTTAACAGCAAAATGAATGTTAATTAAAAAATGTATTGTAACAAAAATTTAGTTAAACATTTCACCGGTGAGGGCCTCAGACGTCCCGGCGTCGAGCTGTCCTGGCGCCCAGTTGACGCCGCCCGGTCTGCACGCCAAGATGTCCTGGACTCCCTTCTACCACTCTGCTCTATCCACGCGCAATGAGGGTATAGTTCATTCGCGATAACTTTACGATGACGTCACAAAGTGATAAAATGCTACGTTGCCAATGTTATATGTATTGTTTTAATTCTATAGATGAAGCTTGTATTAAGTGTGGCATACTCTAGGAATGCAGGCAGCAGTATATCTGACAACAATGATACATTCCATAAATCAAAATAAAATGTTTTGACAGTATATTGGCATACAAAACGGTAATATCTTAGTAAACTTCTTCTTGATAACGTGGTTATACTTTATCGTGCAAAACACAATTTAGGATAATATAACAAGGAGTTTGGCACACAAATTTATTGTAGTATTACCAAAAAGTGAGGTTCCTAAAATTTACAGTATTTCATAAAGTATTTGAAGTCATGAACTGTTGAAGGTTTTAAGTAAACTAAATACTTGTGGGTTAGTTTAAACTTTAACAGGTATGTAAATATACGTTTATTATAAAATATACACAAAGTGTGAATTTTAGTCAACTGATGTCTTGGATACAACTTTCAAATTTGTAATAAAGTCTTTAGCACGAAGATATTAACTTAATCAAGTCAAGGAAGTGGCCAAAGAAAAAAGACATCATGAAAAAAATGAATCTTTTGATTTATTGATAATTAACAGGATACAACCATGTTTTACATAATGATTTTACATATGCTGCAACTAAACAACAGCTTTTTTACTATTAGTTATAGGAAAAATAATGTAAAGTAATAATAATATAATACACACCTTACCTAATTACTAATTATACATCAATTTATTAATTACATATTATGAATAACTGATTCAAGGAGTATTTAAATGTATCGTATGATTTACAAAACATCTACAGATTTACAATGAATATTAAATTCACGACTCCTTGAAATTGCACTGAAATAACTAATATTCTGCCTATGGAAAGTGTAATGTATCCATATATAGGAGTTTCCCGCCGAATTCGTAAATGAGTAGTTTAACTGCTTATTATTACGAACAAACACGTATATACACGAAGCAAGTAAAATTTAAGCAGCAACGGGAATAAAATGACAGTCGTCGACAGCGGTTAGAATGGTTAGATAATCCGATGGCGGATTCCAGTAACCAATTTTAAATCATCAATTTTGGTTTAAGGCTGGAAATGTAGTAGTATTAGCTATCAATCAGAAGAAAAACGCTTGACCCAACATTTTGTGTATAATTTTATTGCACAGGTGAGCATGCTCGACCGTGGTATTTTTGTGCATTCTAAATTGATGTATTTGTAAGAGTTTTGGTGTGTGGAGTTATTCTTATAATTTTGTTAGCTTTGCAAGCATAAGAATTCCTTTAAAGAATTTAAAACCACCACAAAAGAAATATGTAAAAAATTTGCAGAACGCAATGTCCTTAATGGAATATTGAAGCTAAAAAACCTCAATAGTTCAGAACAATCTATAAAAAAATTAAACACTAAACACAAATCAGTAATTATGCGCCTATTTGCAATGACACCATATTCAGAGTTCGTAAAGCACTATTGTAATTAAAACAGTGCACTGCAATACCTAACTTATATGCTGCGAAATATAAAATTTTATGCTGAATTGTTTCAATTTTTTTATGTATATCATATAACTAGGTAACCAAATACAGGAACAATATTCTAAGTGTGACCTAACCAATAAACAATATAAAATTTTAAATGTAATAACATTTCTCAATTAACCTAAAAATCTCATGATAAGGCCTAGCATTCTTCTAGATTTAGAAACAATCTCATCAATATGTTGCCTGAATGTAAGTTGAACATCGAAATGAACTCCAAGATCACGGATATCAGTAACAATTCTCAAGGATACACCATTTAACATACATGACGATTGAATTGTTTATACACAACTTTTGGCAGAGCAACATTGTTGCTTGAATACACTAATGAAAAATATTTGGCAAATAAATTAGGAACATTTAGACCAATGGCTATTTCATCATCTAAACTCTTAACATTTGGAATATGGGTATCTCTTCTTAACGAATTCATACAGTGCCAAAAGCATCCTGCATTATTGAATATCATATTTTCGGTCTTACAGACAAATCTTGTAAAATCTCGCTTGTTTAACATTGTACAATCACTTCTTAACTGTGAGAAGACTAAGAAGTCTTCCAATGATGAAGATTCTTTAAACCTTTTATGAGCAAGCTTCTTTTGCATAACCAACCTTTTGCTTGAATTGTTTAAAAATAATTAATTGCTCATGTATTTGTAATAATCAGGTGCAGTTTTTCTTTATTATTAAGCTTATTTAAATTGAAATGTGAATAGGTCATTTAAATAATAAGCTGGTTAATAGTTATTTTATTTCATAATGCACTATAGCCACACATAGCATTCATAACGTATTTAATTAATTAGGAATAATTTCTCGTTTCCTTTCACCCTCTTCTCATGCTTTCTTCTCTTCATCATGTGAATCATCTACCTCCTTTTCTTCATCATCGTAGTAGACTTCGTTATCGTCTAAGAAATCTTTATACACAAATTATGTAAAACAGCAAGATATCACAAACTTTGTCATTTTATCAATTGCATGCTTATCCAAATGCAATATCTGACGAAAACATCGTTTTAATATAGCGAAGGAATTTTCAATTAGAACCCTATTAGCAGATAATCTATAAAACAATCAAATTTGACTAAATTTAAAATTATCTTTATTAACTTAGCTTTGATTAAAATGAATATGGCTAGTTGTAAGATTACCATATTTTTGTACGGAATTATAAGATTTATCTTTGTGTGATATGCGGCATCCCCTAATATGTGGTATTGATTACCACAGAACTTTCCGAGTTTTTCACTAAAATCTGACAATTTAAACACTTTACAATCATGAACTTTTCCAGGTACACCTGTGAAAATATCAATAAATTGACGGATAAAATCACATACTGCTTGCAATACAGTCGAGGGCAGATCATGGCGATTTGTGTATGTGCTTTTGATCATATGAGCTGGTGTGCATATGTAGATGTAAGATCCATCGATGCAACCAAGAACATTGGGAAAACCAGATATCTGTTAAGCACTACTATATACAAAAATAATCTCTGATTATTACTTTACCTTGGCAAATTCAGTGGCGAAAAAATGCCTCTCAACTGCAGTATGAGGCAATTTAATAATAGCTGGTAAAAAATTCATAACCTTTTCGATACTACGAAATAAAATGGTAACACATCTCTAAGAGCAACTTTGTTACCTGCAAACCTATTACAACATAATTTTAATTTACGATATTAAACTTACAACATGATTACCACAAAAATGCAAACAACTGTGTTTCTGGTGATACGAGTTCACGTCCTCCATGGTGGTTTTGGATGCCCAAATAGAAACTTGAATCATTAAATTCGCCAACCAACACATCAAAGGTTTGTCTTTGCATTCGAAAGCGTTTCTTAAACTATATGCGTATAATTATATTTTGAATACAATTTTAATGTTATTTGTATATCTCTTTGTTGTCAAAATTATAAACTACATCTTTTACAAAATTTTTAATTTTTGGATTTCTTCGTTTTTGTTTTCCAAGAAAAACATATCTTCAGCATCGCTACTTTCAGATGAGCTTAGTAGTTCTAATGCTACTAAAACATGATCCATCATAATATTTACTTTGCTTTGATTAGAAATCACAACAGAACCAACTATCTACGTAATCTATATATATATATATATATATATATATATATATATATATATAAATACCATTTTGCACTGAAAGCTGCTCGACCTAATCGAGGTAGCGTAAAAAAAAGTGCACTCGGTGCAACTTGAAGTGCTCCGAGTTTGTCAATGGGATAGTGTAACTAGTTTGTTGCCACATGTAAACTGTCATTGGAACATGAGAACTGCACTTGGTGCATCCTGTTCTTCTGATTGGAATTCGCTATAATATTTAATGCTGGTGTAACTCGCTAAAACAAATAACTTTTAATGAAACTGTTTAGTTTACTTAACATCATTAAATTTGAAATTATTCGAATGGAATCAAATACCTAACTACAGAAATTACTTACGCCTCTTACGGAAGTGAATGGCAGAAGAGGCCCATTATTAACAATTTCTTTCTCAAAATAGTCTATTCGTGAAGTTACCATTTCTTGAGCTCGCGTATCCAACGATTTAGGCATTGTGAAAACTTAACATATATGTTATATGTATTCACAAATCAAATAATATATTTTAGTTCTGAAAAGAATTGTTTTATAAAATATCCAAGAAAAACATAAAAACAAAAATAAACAAGAACTAGCAGGATAACAAAATGACAAGATGTCAAATGACAAATGCTTGAATTTGCAAGAGAAATTGGTGGCAACACAGTACAGAACTACCAACCTTTATTATCTTAAATGACAATATTCTTCAAGCGTAATTCTAGGTATTCATTTGCATATAGTTACCCGTACTTTATTACTACATTTGACGTCATCCTAAAGTTATTTTGAATGGACTATAGTCTTCGTATTCGGAACAGCCTAACTCTAAACAAACTAAAACAGATAACAGGTTAGTAAATCATCGCCGCAGCGGTATATACCAAATGCATAAACGGGACCAATAGTAAAAAAGGGTATTTGTGTAATTGCTTACTTTAGTTATAGAACATCTTGTCAAGAAGATTGTGTTTGCGGGAACTAATCAAAAGTAATACAGTTCAAAGACAGACTTATAAATTATTTCGATAACCACTTTTTCAACTTGAACATAAAGCACACATTTAGATGAGCAAAACTAGAATTTGTCTAACCCAAACATGCTGTTGGTTGAGAATAATTAAAAATAGCGCTAACATGATATCTAATGATTTAACGAAAAGACTGAAATACTTTTAAGTAGGAAGATAAACGTAACTATGTTTTTTATCATCTCATGTATCTAGTAGTATTATATACCATATAACGCAATCTTTATAATATCATAAATTTTTTGTAGCGCGTAACATTTTGAAATGAATTTCAGTAATGAAATTAAATGTACGCGCGATAATCATTTAAATCTCAAATGCTCAATACGAAACGCACTGTAAAATGAGTCATTTCATGATGCGTACGTGTTGCGTAATGTAGTGTATATAGAAAATAATTTGCAGCTTAAATACTATATTTTGCATATATACCGAAGCAATCTGTATTAATTTAATACAATAGAAGTCTACACACAAAAAAATTATAAGCTAGGTATACACCCCACAGCGTTTTTGTTATGCATCCAATTTTACATGCTAGGGACGAACAGTTTCACAGTTACTTTGGTTCATTATAAAAGCTCATCAATACTGCCGACTGAATGCGTACTAAATACACCGTAGGTTTCAGCGCATAAGCGTTTTCGGGGGAATCGTATTTACAGTTCAGTATTTCCAGAGATTTGCACACTAAACTAGCTTCTAAAGGTGTATGGAGTAAAGCCGGCAGTTTTGAAATAAACAGTTATAAAGGGGTATATTTACAGATTTATAGCCACATAATTGATTTTCCAACTAAAATACTCAAAAGCGGTATATTCCCACTAACGTGTTTTACATTCAAGATATTACACTTGTTGAGGATTTTCATACACGAGTGAAACCAGCTAATGATAAACTGCATAGCGTTACATTAAAAGCAACTTTAATGCAGGCTCTAGATTTCTAGTTGGTTTAATTAAGGTATTCGAAACCCTCTTCTGGATATTATCTTCTTGATTTACTGTTAGTGACCGAGATATTACAGTCTGCACGAGTTCTGTGCACTGCATATAATCCTATACATCACTTGAATAACGTTGTCCGTTAAAAAATGCTGTGTAGTTTTAAATTGTTATTAGATATTCAACTTGCCATAGGACACTAGGCCAGTTACAACTTATTTTTGCTATGTGTGTTAATAACTAAAAACTGCGTCAAAACTACGAAAGCTTTTGACACACCAGCAAACAAGCAATTCTGAAGATAAAGTTATTTTTTACCCTACGTTTCTATTAACCGTATAAAGAATTATTGTGGCATAATATGTTACGGTTATATAAATTGATGTGATTAGAGGTCATAGCAAGGTCATATTACATCATATGATAAACATCTGACTTAGTAAATTCGATAAAATTAGAGATGAAAACCAAATTCTGTAGATATTCATTTTTATAAAACGTATTTGTAAAATGCCCTGTATAAAAGTATTTATTACGTTTGGCGCGTAAGCAAGTGTTTATTAAACGAGTTACGTCCATTAAAATATTGTTTTCGTGTAAATGCTATTAAAGGGTTTCATTTTTAATTAATAATTAAAGCATCTCGTTTTCTATAAAATTGTAGTTCAAATAAATATGAATACTGTAAGTTATAACGGGAAACTCGCATCTTAGATATTCTGAAAGGATTTCATTTCTAATTTGATAACAAAAAGATGTACTACTATTTAAAAAGCGTAGTCAAATGACTCCATATTCTAGAACGATGGAAGCTTAAGATAGGTAAGCGTCGCACCCAATTATTAAATAGCCCGAAGCAGTGGTGATACAGTAAACTTAAAATTCTCAAACAAATGAGAATGTTGATAAAGCATATGTATACAACGTGAATAACATGGAGCAGTATAATAGGTATAGTGAAACAACAAACCTAAAGACCTCAAACCCACTGGATACATATGGAACGCGACGCAATCAAGGGCGAACACTATTGAATCTGTTACGTCAAAGAGCGTTTGCATTACTCAAAGGTCAATATGTGCTTAATGGAGATCGGTGTTGGTTAAAACTTCGACATCGGCATGCGCTCAATATAATTATATAGTACGTTACGCAGCTAAGTGGTACATAAAATATACACTATTGAGTTATAATAATTTTTTTAATATATTAAAATGGTATATAGAAGATTTGAAACCAGTTAAAAATTATTGTAAGGGGAATTTACTTAAAGGTATAAAATTTAAGTGAAAGATCAATAAACGTATATGTAGAATAAATCAATTTACATAAAATCTTTACTTTTAAAATGATTTAAATGAAGATGGGGCATTGAATTGTAATTATTGCATTTTGGAAAAGTCAATTACAAAAATATCTGTAACGGTAAAATTTAAATTGATTTGTTTAGATATTTTAAGTGATTTATAAAAACTAGTATTTTTAATTTAAGTTTCAGAGTAAAAGTTGTCTGTGAAAGTCAATTTAATTGCACAGATTTTTGCCATTACATAACTTAAATATTAAATATAACTGAATTCAGGTACGTTTAATATGGTTTTTAAGGAGAACGATATCAAACTACATGACTTCTGAAGCTAATTGTTGTACATATTAAGAAAGGTTTAATTAAGAAGTTGTTGATAAGTGATGATCCTAAGTTTAAAGAGATGTTCTGTACTAAGCCTTAGTACATAAATTATGTGTTGTCAAAAAGTTATTCTTTATCAATTTTGTATTTAAAATCTTGTTTGTAAGATAAAATTGTTGTTATTTAATATTCTTAAGGTAGATAAATGTAAACTAGCGTATTGCGTTTATCAAATGATAGACATCGAAATTATTTACTACTCTAAAGTGGATGTTTCTCAGTTTCTATGCGCGCAATAAAACTCTCATTGTTCCGGAGAATTAATATCTACACACGGATTTTAATTAGTTTAATTAGTTTGATGGAATACATTTTTTAAATAACTTGACACAGCACCGAAGATGGCTAACACTGAAAGCGCTCTGCTGTAATTTATATATTTTAACTACTATATTATTTTTACACGAAGATGCTCTTTGTGTTCGGAATTTATCATAAGTAAATTGTCTCTAACCTTAAATTGCTGGTTAACCTTCAAAAGCGTTTTAAAAATTTAATTTCATAGTCTTTAAACAAGTTTAACTCAATCTCAATCAGTCCGAACCAAATTTCCTTAGTTTCTTGTTACTTTCTAATTTTAAACTGCACCCAATTTTACTAGACTCCCTCCAAATTCTATTCGTAACTCATGAGTAGTTTTATTAGATCTTTCACCCATTTATTGGATACATTTTCCTCCATTTCTTTTATACTTCTTTCATTTTTCTCACTAATTTCCTTTATGCATTTTTCGCCCATTTCTTTTAAATGTTTTTCATGTTTTCCACTAATTTTTTTCATATCTTTTTCATTCTTTACCAGTATGTTTTTATTTAAATTTAACTAAGGAGCCATTATTTTCGCTTCCGGAGTCTCTTCTGTACTCCGTTCCTTCTTTCTCAAATCTTTGCAAATTCTTTTCATTCTATCAGTCATCATGGAAATCAGTTAGATATATTGCACAGAGAAAATTTCCACAAAATTCCACGCGACAAAAAACTTTAATTTTTAGAGGACTTATCAAGCCTCTTTATTGGGACGCCACAAAAGATGCTGTGAATCGGTTGTCCAAACGTTGAGATCCACAAAAGTTGCTGCGACTATTCAGGTAGAGCCGCCCTGACTAATATTAGGATGCAATCGGTGCTTGCTTAATAGAAAATGTGAATTTGTGCCCTTTTTCCTCTTTTGCTGGCTAAGCGAAAAATATGCTGTGGATTTTGCGAAAATGGAATAAAACAAAGAAATTCCAAGAAACATTTATGAACAATCCTCTACACATTCAAAAACATTTTTCTGATACAGACATTATCTATATAATCTATCTACATGCGCAGACTTAAATAACGCTTATGAATGCAATTTACAACTTAAGTTTAGAAAGAGTATTTATGTTATCACTATCTACGTATTACAATAATCTTCACCTAATCCTTGTTAACAATTAGAGAACCCCAAAATATTTCATGTTTAAGTCGCAAAATTCTGTTTAAAATTCCCTGGACAATTTACATATCTTTGTATTGCCCTGTCTGTCGGTGTTGTTGATCAACGACGCTGGGCAGAAAATAAATGTCAAAACGCTTCGAGTTCTGACCTCAGAATTGCTGGAATAAATTATTCATTGGCAAATAATTTTTATACGCAAAATAGAAACCTATTCGGACTTAATCTACTTAATAATACTTAAATATCCTTTCAGGTTACAAAAACAAGGTTATACTTGCAGTTTAAATCGTTAAGTTTTTCTTTATGACTACCTGTTTTTTCTGATAAAAACATCGCTTCCATTGGAATTAGCTGCAGTCGTTCTGCTTTTAGATACTGGCGTTTGTTTTGCGCGAGACACCTGTCTAAAAGCAGGTAGCTTTAATACAAAGTATTTGTTTAGAGTGTTGGGGTATCCGGAAATTGTACACTTTATTAATACATACATGAGCAATTTCCTAGCTGTGTTGCCTCGACATGTGACAAAGCCTACCCCGACATGTAACATGGCCCACGTTGACATGCCCACCATGGCTAAAACGAATAAGGTTTATTTTAAATTTGAGATGCTGTATTCATCTATAACTTTAGGAAGAATATCCAAAAATCTATAACTGCCTTGCAAATAGAATCTTTTATACATTTTGTTTTTTATTGTTCTCAGGAGTCATTCGCAAGGTTTAGTCGCAGAAAACGCAGAATAATGGTTTATATACTTTGTTACGTGTGAAATTTTTCACTGTTACGGGTGAAACAAATTCAATTTTGATTTGCTCTGATGGGACGGGGATCCCATAACAATTAAAGGATGCATCGGCTAACTGCAGTAGTACGAGTGTGGGTTCCTATAGATAAATGCAAAGAAAATAGAAAAATTAATAAAGAAATACAAAAATTATAAATAACAAGGTTTCTAACTAAAAATTCTATATTATTTTATTCACTTACACTGGAAAGTTATATCTTTATTAATATTGAGGAACGGCAAACAGTTGGTCGTCGCAAGCAGCGTGACGTTTTTTCTATGTGAAATACTGTTACTAGGCATAAACTTCCTAGCTTTGGTTATTTTACATTCGGTTACGTTTCTTTAATCAATTAACCCCGTCCAGATACAACGGTCACTAAGGTAGCAGGAGATCCTTTACAAATTACTAAAAACACACTCATTTCCCTAAATAATTAAAATAACCTAATCCAGGAACAACACTATTTGTGCATCACGTATTCCTGCTTTGCTATTTAATTATTACATTTATGAATCCCAAATTAATGGTAATGTCGTTTCTTAACAAGAAAACAATCCAATTCTAACGTTACACCATATCATTGTCCATTCTGAAATATTTTACATTTAATACTTTTAGTACCTTAAACTTCACCAATGACTCTAATCTCAAATTACGAATTAGTTCGGTGAATTATTTTCACGTAATTACTGTCTTATTACCAAAACACAATTAAAAGTTAAAAATTCATAAAATGATTTTTCGCACTTTTCACAAAATTACGCACAGTTCAATTCCGGAATTTCCAACCACCATCAGGATTGTTCCAAATGATTTAATTAGGGGTCCAAAAACAGCATATCGTTTTCATTTAGAAATAACAGCACCGAAAAATTTCTCGTTTCATTTCAGATTTCCATTTTAAATAAATCTCTATACGTCGAAGTCCACTTTATCAGTTGTAGAACATACTTTCGTTTTAATTGATTAAAATATCGAGGTGATTTTGCATGAAGTTAAATTATAATTTATATTGGAGCAATAAATATGTCGTCGGTGCTATCATATTTCAGCAAGTCCGACTCAGTGCATGATGTAATAATTAACTGTAATTTCGTGTTTTTATCCTAATTACCTATCAGTATGAGACTTATTTCAATCGTAAAAGCTTTATTATCTCTTATTAATAAATAGAAGCGCTTGGTGTTTATCTCTCTATTATAATTTATGAGCTTCTTATGTAATTTATGGTATTCGCTTATTTAGTTGAGTTGTATTCATTCGGTCAAATAATCAGCCGTCCTTTACAAATTGATTTATAACTTTGCGAACAGTCTAGAGGGATTAGTTTCTTTCTTTCAAAGAAAAATTACTTATTCATACTTGCAATTGTGTTAGGCTAAAGTTACAAATAACGTTTGTCAATAGCGGTACTTCATATTAAAGTTATGTAGTATTTTTAAAAGGGTTACGCAACACGTTTTACGTTGTATTCAAAGGGTTAGTTTTCAGTGGAAAATAAATATTCACCTTTTGGAGCTTGCTTAACTAAGAATTAAGGGTTTTACTTATATACTAAAATAAATATTATAATAAGTTTATGCTACTAGAAATGTTCTACAGGGTATTTCTTAGATAACCTATATATTAAAAAGCTTTAGCTTTCTTTGCTTTGGGGTGCTTTTTTCACAGAATGTGGTACTCAATGACCTTTTATGATCTTTTTATCACATCAAGATGCAAGGGTAGTTTTTAAACTAAGAACCGTTCTAGTTTAAAGGTAAACACAACAATGTTTTTCAAAAAAAATTTTCTATAGTAACAAACATCTTCTCGTTATTTTTTGACATAATCCTCGTTCCGCTCGCGGCATTTTTTAGGACGGGAGATGAGTTTGGCGATCCCTTCGTCCTAGAAGTTGCCCGCCACTCCTTTTAGCCAACCGTCTTGGAGAACAGATAGGAAACATATTATTCTTATGCAAGTCGCCGATAGTGAAGCGCCTGTACTGCAGAATGTGACTATCTGCAGCTGCATTCGATTTGTCTGTGATTATGGTTGAGCGGTCGGATCTCCCCTCATCACGGATGTTTGTTCTTTCACCATTAAATAAACGGCACCACTGTTGCACATTTCCTTAATTCATTACACCTTTCCCATACACTTTAAAAAGTTGCCAATGGATTTCGACAGGATGACTGTTTTTTGGATTTGAAAACCGAATAACAGCGCGGACTTTGCAATCGGCGAGATTAGTAATGGCCATAGCCGATATTAAACTGCTGCACAACATTGTCTATTTCCGTTAGCAACCCTAGACTAACTGACAGCGTTGACAAATGACCAGAGAAGACAGTAGTTAGTAAAACTATCGCGGAAAATGATATGCGCTAATAAGGGGCGCAAACGGTTTATACATACAGGGTGGAAAAAATTTCAATGTGCAGTATGGGGATCTCGAAAACTATAAGAGCTAGAAAGTTGGTTAAATGGAAAAAAACTTGTGCAGTTATAAGCTCAATTTAAAACTAAAAAGAAAATAAATGTATCTCTGTCCGTTCTAAAAATATGGCGTAAAAACCAAAAGTTACCAAATTCGAAAATCCTTATAATTCCTATACCATTATAGCCATAAATGTGAAACTTGGCTCATTTACATAAGTCATTAGCAGGAATTCAACGAAGTGATCAAAATTTTTCTAAGTCTTCTGTATTCAGAGATGCGACTGTCAACTTTCTTATTTTTTATAGACGCCATATTGGATTTTTTCAGTGTTAAATAAAGGAAAAAATTACAAATTCGTTGATATACCACGTTGTATACTTTTCTTTTAAAATGGCCGAAATATTGTAAATTGTTTAATTGTTATGAAAATTTTAGTCTTTAGAATAGGAGAACAAACAAAAATTTTCATCAAAACATTTAATTAAATTGTTCGAATTGGTTTCTTTCATTGCAAATGCACAATTCTGTTTTTCTACCTATATCTTGTACTGCACGTCGAACTGTGTTTGAATCTATTGATTGTATGTATCTATTTATTATGTCAACCACTTCATCTCAGTCTTCTGGCATTTCACTGTAAATGCGGTCTTTAATGGCGACCCATAAATAGTAACCGAGTGGATTGAAGCACGAAAACCGCAGTGGCCATCTTACTGGACCGCTCGTGCCTATCCATTGATTTGGAAGGCGTTCGTTTAAATGCTCGGTTGCCACCCTAGCATTGTGGGAAGTACAGCCGTCTTGTCGATAATATTATAAATTCTGCAAATATTGAAGTGGTAGATTATCGAGCATTTCTTCAAAATCATTATGTAAAAAATTTAAGTAAATCGCCGACGATGATCTATTTGGAATATAGTATGGTCCTAAAATCTTGTCTAAAATTCCACACCAAACGTTTACTGAATATCTAACTTGCGGTTTTCTCTCTTTAATTAAGTAGGGATTTTCTTGAGTGTAGTAGTGCACATTTTTTCTATTAAAAATGCCACAGTTAGTAAAACTTGTTTCGTCACACCACAATATCTTTCTGCTAAAACTTGGGTCAAAGCTTAATTTCGTTTGCATCCATTGTGAAAAAGCAAGTTATCGTTCATCGTCTCCCGGGTGCAATTCTTCTGCTGGAATGAATTTGTAATCGTGATACTTGTTACGTTTTATTATAGCACGAACACTTCGATCAGTAATCCCACATTCACGAGAGATACTCCGACTAGATGTTTGTGGGTTAAGATGTAACTGTACAAATACATTAGTATAATTGATATCTGCATGTTTACTATATCTTCCTCGCTGCTTATTAAAGGATCAATAAGTTTTTAAGGTATAGTAGACTCTTACAAAAGCCATTCTGGAAGGTTGTGGTCGTTCTGGGTATAGTCCTGAATATCTACGTTCAGATGTAATAGAATTTCGATGACATTCCAAGTAAACATTGTTTATATCAGATTTCTGTTTCACAGAATATCTTACCATTATGAATAGTACTATGAATATTAAATAAATTTCAATTAACACTTTTCTACTTCCAGCACAATACTAAAAATTGTAAATTACCAAAACAGCAAAACATTTAATGATGACAAGTAACTCATTAGTTACTGCTCACTAATGACAGAATTTCATTCTTTAATTGTTTTCTAACTATAGTGAGTAGATCTCAATAAAAAGTGGAAAATTTGCAATTTTATTTTATTGATAATGTTTAAATGCGCATAGTGTTTGTTTATAAATAACAAATCACAAAACTTAAAACCAAATTTTCAGTTTTGTTTTTTACTAAAATGCTAAAAACTACAACTAAAAATTCTTACTTGTCACTGATGACAGCACTTTATTCTTAAATTGTTTTCCTATTCTAAAGACTATAATTTTCATAAAAACTAAACAATTTACAATATTTCGGCCATTTTAAAAGAAAAGTATACAACGTGGTATATCAGCGTATTTGCAATTTTTCTCTTTATTTAACACTGCAAAAATCCAATATGGCGTCTATAAAAAATAAGAAAGTTGACAGTCGCATCTCTGAATTCAGAAAGCTTAGAAAAATTTTAATCACTTCGTTAAATTGCTGCTAATGACTTATGTAAATGAGCCAAGTTTTACATTTATGGCTATAATGGTATAGGAGTTATTAAGCATTTTCAAATTTGGTAACTTTTGGTTTTTACGCCATATTTTTAGAACGGACAGAAAAACATTTATTTTCTTTATAGTTTTAAATTGAGTTTTTTTCCCATTTAACCAACTTTCTAGATTTTATAGTATCCGAGATCTCCATACTGCACATTGAAATTTTTCCCACCCTGTATATATATATATATATATATATATATATATATATATATATATATATATATTTATTGATATGATAACGCCGTACTCGGTATTATGACGTTTTTACTTAACTGCACCGCTCTGTGTTCTCAAATCAAATTTAATCTTACTACTTTTTATTATTATGCCACGGCTAGCCCTTTTTATTCTGCACAGAGTGCATAACGTTACGATGATCGATTTTTCTCTTTTCCACCCCTTTATGATTACCTATTTGTTTAAATTGATAAAACGAAAACGAAAGAAAAGAAATATTATTTACAATTATTGAAATTCTTTAAATACACTCCTCAATCAATCAATATCCTATGTATCATTTTTCCAAAAATTTATATGCTTTGAATTCAATCTAAAGTCACCAAAAACTACCCTTTTATCAAAGAAACCTGGAACTTTCGAGACCCCTTTATGATATATTACGTAAATTTAACGTATGCAATGTTTGTTGTTGACTTCATTACAAGTTTCATATAAATTGAATAAATTCAGTATTGAAATTTAAATACAAAAAATTTCTTAAAATTAAATAGATTTGAACTGCGATATGTTGTTCGGGTTGTGGATCAACACCCTTTTGTTGTCCTCATTCGTCTACCAATAATCTGCTTAGTTGAACCAGTGTTTGAGTCCAGTTACCCCTCGTTTTCCATAAATTTCTTTGTGCTTCTTTATTTTATATACCTTAAATCTCGCAACTCAAAATTGCACCAGAATTGTACCAAAATATAATTGTCGACGCTGATTTGAAATATTATATTGACCCAGATTTGTATTATTATTTTTATCGACATATACTTGAAATATTATTATCGACGCAACCTGACTTATTCAGAAATACAGCACCAATTTGAAATGTTTTATCGACCCAAATTTGAAGTATTATCATCAACACATTCGATATATTCAGAAATGTACCATAGATTCGAAGTGTTACATCGACCCAGATTTGAATTATTCAGAAATTCACCACACGTTCGAAATATTCAAAAATGTACCACAGATTCGAATTGTTATATCGATCAAAATTTGAATTATTATCATCAACACATTTAAAATATTCAAAAATGTACCATAGATTCGAAGCCCAGTTATTATAAGTATTCAGTTTAAATAAATTACCCCAAATTCTACTCACGTTAAACGGTAAAAGAAGCCTTTATAATCGTTGCACTATTAACACTGTAACATACACTTGATATTTTATTATATTTAAATTACGCGTGACTTTCTGGTTAACAGTGACGCAGCTTCGTCCTGCATGAGTTGTAAAACTGACCCGTTTTATCATTGTTCTGTGTTATATAGGCTCTTCCCACTTACATGTGGGCTGGGTTTTCAAGCTGTTTTGCAGATATCTCAACCAACCAGGTCTTGTCTTTGATATTTCCTGCATTTTCTGATGTAATTTATTCGGTTTTCTGTGTAAGGATTATTTGCTATTGATACCTTGTTATCTTTGCCAGACATTGAACTTTAAGTTTGTTGTTTTGCATAGATATTGCTTTTTGGATAATTCAACAAAATAAATATTGTAACTTCAATGCTGTTTTCGTTTATGTATTTTTATGCGTGTTTGAAACTGCGTTTTCTTATCAAATTTTTTTATTATTTTAGTGTACTTGCATAAAGCTTTGTTAGGTTTTATCTTTTATCTTCGTATTTGTTTTATAACTAATTAGAACACTTCTCAATACGTGTTTAGTTACATGTACTATCATTTCTCTTGAATACGCGTTCTACTGTTGAAAGGTAGGCTCACTGGCATTACTTAAAATTAATAAAGGTCTATATACAAAGTGTTAAATGCTTGCTATTTACATAATGTATGAATTACCTATTTTTCTGCTAAATACGCGTTATATTGTTGTAAGATATGCTTACTTGCATCGCTTAAAGCTAATTATGGTCTATATACAGGGTGTTAAATGCTTGCTATTTACATAATGTATGAATTACTTAATTTTCTTCTAAATAAATGCAGTTTTCTGATTTCTATTGCAATTTATGGTTACTACACGACCCTTGCTACTTAATACACCCCTAAACAACCCCCTATCACAGCAATATATATATAAGCAAAAAACGTAGTATAATTTGTTATGATCCATAAAAAAGGTTTAATTTCTTATTAAATGTACGGAGTTTATTAAACCATTGAGAAAGACTGGAACGTACGGCCGAAACGTTTGGAATTGTTATGCAAAAATAGAGATGGCATAGATTTGTATTTTTCGTACTCTCTTTCTAGTAAAAATCTATCATTCATAGTTCAGCATGGGTGAAAGTCTGCTAAAAATGAAACATCTAGGAACAACCTACGCAAGAAATACAGTCATCCTAATAAAAAAATTATCGATTATTTATCGCAAGAGTGCTAACACAAAGAATAGAAGAGTATTTCTTTTAAGTTGTAAATACGAAAAATTAGCACCTAAGTTTTTAAAGTTTAATATGGACCATATTAGATTCAAAAATATAAACTTGGAACGGAAATTTTACAAAAATGTAGTATATAAATTTAGAATTAATTGTTTGAACTTACTCATTTTTGAAGCATTTTACAATTTAAATGAATTACAAAAAGAAAAGTATAGTATTGAAAAATCATTAATCAAGGTAGTATCACTAGACCTATTTCCAGTATTAAACAATTTTACTAATAGCCAACTAGGAATTTGAATTCAATAAAACCAAAATCAGAAATTTAAAAAAAATCAGTATTTTAATAAACAAAAATAATAGTGAAATACATAATTTAACGACTTCATTAAAGAATGGGAAAAAAAGGCTACATCTCGCCCAAAAATTTAAAAGAGTTGTCTATTAACAATGCGTTACCTTTCAAATTATACGGGTTACCAAAACTTCATAAAGGGGGTACACCACTAAGACCGATTATTGACACAACACAATGCCCATTTAACGGATTATCAAGATTCCTAAGAAAACATACTAACAAACGTTGTATACCAAAATAAGTACCACATTAAAGATTCATGGGACTTTAAAGAAAAAATTACGAACATCAATATACCAGATAACTATATATTAATCTCTCTCTCGTTATTACCACTGTATTAACTTAGGATCACTCGATCTTGCATGTTGAGCGTCACTCGTCCACCTTCTACCAAAGATCGTTCCATTATTCGGCAGTTGCATTATACAATTCTATTGATGCTTCTCTAAAGACTAAATCAGTATACAGCTTCAAGAGATTCTACAAAAAAATCTGATTAACCTACAATGATCTTACGCGTATTTCATTTATTTACTTATTCAGTACTGGGTAGAGAAAGTATGAACGCATAAATTCAGTTAACTGTGGCTGCTGCTTGTTACGTTTGATGCTTGCTGTCTGTTACTATAATGTTACTTTAGGTTAGGTAGAAGAACAGTCTGTGACTGAACTTCGCCTGCAAGTTTTTTTATGTTTTTTTTTCATATACTTTGTATATGTTAGTTTAGATAAATAAAAACGATAAATAAAATAAATAAAATAAAATAAAAATGTCACGTCGCTATATACAAATATTCCCATTAACATTGCTATAAACTTAATTTAAAAAATGGACTAACATCAAAACCCACACTAACATTCCTTTAGCAAAATTTATTACAGCCGTCGAAATAATTTTAAACTCTATATATTTCATATACAAGAACCAATACTATCAGCAAATCAATGGCTGTGATATGGGCTTAGCGCTATCCAGCGTTAAAGCGCAAATTGTAATGGATGGGTTAGAAATATGTGCAATAAAAAAATTACAGTTTCGTCTACCATTCTTTTTTAGATACGTAGACGACTGTGTATGCGCGGTCCCACAAAACCAATGTAATCACGTAATAAAGCACTTCAATAGTTTCTACCACCTGTTGCAATTTACAATCGAAGTTGAAGAAAACAGCGGATTAAATTTCTTAGACATGACACTACATTACATTAAAAATAAATTAAAACCGAATGGTATACCAAAAAGAGCTGGTCAGGGAGATATTTAAATTATAATTTACCTCATCCTATTTCCCAAAAAATATCAGTAATTATAGGTCTGGCTGATAGGGCTATCAAGCTATCAGATGCGAAATTCAGAGAACTGTCAATAAAAAAAGCAAGATATTCACTGATAACAAACAACTATCAAAAAAAACTGGTGGACAATATCTTCAAAAAACGTATACACAATTACTATAATAATCAACAGGAATCCAGTTCAAGGATAAATAATAACAATAAAAATAAACAAAAACTGCCCCATAAATTTGTTACTATAACATATATTTCCCAATCATATAATAGTTTGCACCACTCAAATAATATTCCTTTAAAATGTCGATCAGATGAAATATATCACAATCTATTGATTGATGCCAATGAATTAGCAACTTAAATTGATATTCGAGCAATATTTGAAGACAAGGATGGTTTGAGGCCAAAAAAAGTTAAGAAACAAACTTATTACCAACATTGTGATGAACAGTTTGACAATGAAAAAGTAAAATTTAAAGGTAGCAGTTTTTTTAGCATATTATATGTCACTACTACTTCAGTTGCTAAAAGATTCCCACTATTAGCAGCACATTCGAATCAATTTCAATTTTTGTGGCACATTTTTCAGTTTTGTAGTTATTCAAATGAAGAACAGATGTAATCGTGCTTAGAACTTGTTACGAGTAACATTTGCCGATAAAGTACAGAAACCACGTAATAGTTTTAAAGGTGAACCGGCTACTTACAGTGGTGAGAAGTGCGTTCTTATAAGAAGAAAGTGATAAGCATAAAAAATTGGATTATTGAATTACAAATAAGGAGCGTCAAACTGTGTTGTCTCGATAACCCTTTCGATATTCCTCCTACACGGAAGACGGCTATTTCGAACACGTCTCCTTTGCTGTTGCTTTTCTAAATGTCACCTCATACTCTTCATAACTGGGGTGACTGGATACCTTTTCACAAATTTGTTTACTATTACCTTATTTATAAATAAGTCCAAATAAAATTGTTACAGGCGGAAAAGCTACTAAGTATATATTTTTCATTAAAATTATAAAATGGGGGCAGCCTGTAAAACAAAAATTAAATTGGGCGGGGTCACCGGCACTAGCTAGCGGAAAGTCGTGGATCATATAGAGGCTTAAATTTTGCAAAAAGGGCTAAATTAATATATAATATACTACAAGAAAATTTTGCACTTACCTTTCATAAATATTGTGGCTTAATGACAATTACCAAGGGCGCCAGACAAGTCGAGAATGTCCAAATGTTCATGCAAAACCTTGAGAGACTTGCCATCCCAAGGAGGACAATTATTTCTTTTAATCAACTCTTACCTTTTTGACTACTTATGCACCTTTCATAATCAAAAATAAGAAAAATATTGACTTAATCAACGGTAAACAAAAACTATTTAATCACCAGAGCAATAAACGTGAAACCTCTTACATTAGAAAATTAATTGATTTTAATTTAGAAATGTAATTGAATGGTTAATATGGAATTATGATAATTTTATGTACATAAGCAATTCCCAAACATTTTATATGGAAGAAAACTTATACTATAAATTTTACACTAAATTAATCCTACAGTTTATGGCCAAAACGTCCTAACAAATAAATTAACTAAAAATTGGTCATGCTGGCTTAACTATAAAAACTTACTTACTAAAAATCGTCAATTGTTTGATGGTTTGCCTTTCAACGCAGAACAATTCTTAAATTGCGAGAGAGAATCCCGCTTGTTGCTCTTGTTCCTTGCAATTATTAAATAATTCAATGGCACACAAACCCGGCAGAATCTTGTTGAGCTTAACTTAACTTGTGCATAACATGCATACAAGATTTTTATTATTTCTTTCTATCACTATAAATCCGCGAACACACGGGCGTAACTCTCGCGAACTGAAAGAGTTAATTACTCCTTTCCAATTTTACTATCGTGATACTAAGTGCAATATCATATCTGTGATGCCAGAGAACGCTACCAGCGAACGTCTGTGGCTACGTTTCTACCATTTGACAACGAACAACCCCATTGGAAGCTCTCGTCTTTTGGCTAAAGTCTTAAGTTATATATTAATCCCTACTCTAACCATTATTTACGTCATATTTCTGTTATCCAATAACTTAACAGAACCTCCCAAAAACAAGATTTCAGAAACCAAACCCAACCCCTTTCAAGATGAGGGTCACGAAAAGTAATTATTTTTCTAAGGGTTTAAATATGTTGTATCTTCTTGAAATTTTAATTATTGAATTGTGGATCATACCCATTGGCGACAGTTGTCTGCCATTAACAAAGGACCGGTTAACTCACTTGAGCCGAAATGGTTTTAAATTCAATGGATGTCTCCAGACTACTTAAAATTACTTGCAATCTTTGAACAAATCAAATTGGAAAGTAGTTTGGCTATTTATAATGTTTCGTTTTCTATAACTCTTGTCAATCAACGAAATTATTAAGAATATTAAGTTTTAAAACTGAAAATTGCTTTTCTTTGTTTACGTTTAAAAGGTACTATTCCATTTAATTTTGTCAGATTTGTCAATCTATAATCGACATAAGTTTTAAAAGGCTTATTGTATTCGGATTTGCAAGGTAGGACCATTAACTATGATGACTACCGCTGGAATTTATAATATTTAAGTTTTAAGGTATTTCTAAACCTGGTCTTTATTATAAGGGATGCTAACTAAAATATAAAAGTAATTTATTATGGAATTCTTGCCTATAAGTTATACAAGTTAATGAAATTTAATTAATCAATTAATCTGTTTATTAGTTAACATTTCAAAATAATGTTACAAAATCCAACCTTAACTTAACCTCTATTAATATTAAATCCATGGAATACAAATACACGTACATGGACCAGGCATTACCGTAACGAAAACCTTAAAAAATTAAATAATATCACTTTCACACCGATTTCGCATTGCGGGAAATGTCAACAATAAACAAGAACTTCAATCAATACAGCTTTTTATGTCCGAATTCAATGGTCCCTTAAAAATGCAAAATTTTGTTTACTCCGTAATTGTCATTGAACACTACTTTCCGAAACTGTATTAGAAATTAACCTACACATCTTAATTATTTATGTAGAAATGTTCTAATTGCATTTTCCGGTATTACCATACTTAAGAATAAAAGCTATGTTTTCTTAATTTTTAAAAAAGTTTTATTTACTCACAATTCCATTTTACAGTACGCTTTTACTAAAAAAAAAAGGAAATTAAAAAGACGTCTGGGAACACCGATGGTTCACTCATCTCCTACGTCATCAACTCACGCAGCACGGCGAAATATTTCCAAAACTCGCAAGTTGAACTCTTTTATATTTAATTATGTTATCGTGATTATCATTGTTATTAATTTCTAGTCGACGCGTGCCCTGCTCGTAAATCATACCACGGCCGCGTGCAGCATAACTCTCAGCCCGGATGACCTTCCCAGATCTACATTTTTAAGTTGTTACATTTTTACTTCTGAATTCTGACTTCCGTCCTCGTCGACTGCCAGATCGTTTCGTGTACTCACTCCCATTCTCTATCTCGAGTTTTTTCGTGAGATGACGTGCAACTTGCGTGTTTTCTTTATCCTTCCATAACTTAAGCACGTATATAATATGTTATTTGTTATTTCTCGCATTTTCTGAATTTGCAAAATTTACATTGTTTCATATCGCGTCGCTTTATTCTGTCGGACACGTTTCACTCAAGATATCGCATTTGCTGTGTTTACACGTTTTAAACGCTTTGTATAAAATTAGTTTTATTCCGTCCGGTTACAATTTAAACAATAACTACATTTCTTTTTTTTCAATGTACTTTCAAAATTAATTACTTTTAATGAAATGAATGGAAAAATTTTCCCAAATATGTATCTCTATATTAACATAAGTATTGATAATCTCACTGCTATCGAACCATTAGTTATTCTAAAACCTTTCGATCACAAGGTTTATATAGGGTATGTTATAAACCCTACATTTAACAAAAGCGTGTTTTACGCCTATGTCCACTTTACAATAACACCACGATAGCGACAAAAGCTTAAGTTTTTACTAACAGAAAATCACAGTGCGTGAAGTAGAGTTTTTATTAACTATTGGAGTATTGACATCTGACTGCAAGTTCTAACGCAAGTTAAAGTTCGGGCCTTTGGAGCTGGTTTTTTAAAAAGCTTTGACACTTTAACAATATTTTTATTACTAAAATTTGTACATAATAACTTTATAAAAATTAATTTGTACTGGGTGAGTAGCTCAAACAACGAAGTATGGAGTTTGAAGACTGACTGCCGGGCATTGAGCTCCCGGGCCTTTTATAATAACCTGCCCTCCACACGGCTGTGGGAACTTGCAGATCTCATGTCTGCGTTTCTCTTAATTGTACACTTTATTACAATGTAACAACTTAATTCTAAGTAATTGCGGTCTGTTGACCGCCTGTGACCTGCCACCTGCAGTATCACTGCCCTCACGGATGCACAGCTGCATTCCGTTCTCATGAACTGTCGATAACCTCTCTGGGTTATCCTTGTGTTACAATGTTGCATTGAACTTATACTTTTACATAATAATTTCTAATAATTCATATTAGATTCAATATATCAATATATATATGTAATTGGGGATACATAACTCCTCCACCGTAAATGAAAAATTAAGGTTTTCTTAATTTTAAATACATAAAATTCATTATTTAAATTCATTTAAAATTCATTGTTTCTAATGGTATGCTTATTGTTTCCTTTTTCTCTTTGTTTCCTTATATCTAGAACTGTTTCCTTCATTCTTATATCTAAGGTACATTTTGTATAATACATACATGATTACAAAAATTATTAAAATGATTAATACAATTGTCCAAACACTTATATTATTATAATGTAACTTTGGCGTTTTGATTTCACTTAATTGTTCTTTATAACTTTCCACTAATTTCACGGCGTGGTTGAGATCGTCCAAGTCTAGATGCTCTAGCTTCATAGGTTTCTTTATTATTTCTTCGTCTTCTTGTTGTATTTTGAATTGTAGTTCCGGTAGGTTTGCAAGTTTCTTTGTTGCTATGGGATCTTGATAAACTCTGATTACTTCAGTACATTTTTCGTTTGTATAACCATATCTCAGTTCATTTAGGGATAGGAATTTGGTTTTGGGTATGATTACTTGGTATGTGCTAGTAACCTTTGTTGGAAAAGCAAATAAATGATAATAATGATAATTGTTACTTTCTACTATTAAAAATATTATTTCGTTTTTCTTAATGTTGCTAAAATTTGTTACATTAAAGTAAGGGTTGATATTATTTGAGTAAATATTGTAATTTTGTATACTGCCTAGTTTATTGGTAGTATACCGGGGTTGCTTTTTATTTATTGTTACTTGGTTGTCCGTTCTACCTGGGTGGAGGTTGACGGTAAGGGTGATGATTGTCCATCTGAAATTACAGGGTGTCTTAGGTTTTTTAAATGAATGTATTTCGTTATTTTACCGTTGTCTACTACTGCTATGTTTTTATCTGATATTTTCTTAATTTTAAATGGTCCTAAATTTCTGGGTGCTGTTTTATGTCGCTTGCTTTGAAAGTTTTTCTCATATACGGTTTGTCCTATTGAAAATTTATTTGAATCGGTATTTTTGTTTCGGGTTGTGGTGATACGTTCTTTATCGTTCTCTAATTTATCTTTTACTTTGTCATAAGTTATTTTTAGTTTTTGTTTGTGATCTTTCGCATATTGTTGATATACTTCTTTATTGTAGTGTATGTCATAGGGATTTCGTGAATCTGAATGTCCTAAGGTTAATTCTAAGGGTGTAAAATTTGTTGATGAGTGAATAGTGTTATTATAAGCGATTAGTGCGTATGACATTAAATTGGTTATATGTTCCTTTTTATAATTTATTCTTAATAATCGAATTTGTTCTAGCAAGGTTAAATGTAGTCGTTCAATTAGTCCGTTTGACTCAGGGTGGTTTTCCGTTATGAAATGAATGTTTATTTTGTGAAGTTCTAACGTGTTTTGTATTGTCTCATTTTTAAATTCGCTACCATTATCTAAAGTTATTGATTCGGGTGTTCCGTAAAATGTGAAGTATTGTAAAAATCCTTGGGTCACGTCAATGCTATTTTTGGATGTGATTGGTATGGCTTGGCCTATTTTTGTGAATGCGTCTATAATTGTTAGATAGTTTTGCGCTTCTACTACTAGAGTATCGGCATGAAGTTTTTGAAATGGTTTGTCGGGTGTTTTGGTTAACATTAAGGGTATCTTTGGGGGTTTTCTATCGTATTTCGCTCTGTCACATAGTTCACATTGGTTAATGAAATCTGTGGTCAAGTCCTTCATGTCTTTAAAATAATAACGTCTTATGAGTTGTTTTATTGTTTCGTTAATTCCACGATGGTTGGTTTTTCCTTCGTGTTGATTTCTAATTACATCGTTTATTTCGTCAGGGTCGTTTAGTGTTATTAGTTTTCTAGTACATCTGATGAGTTCAGGTCCAGAGTTATTGAATAGTTTAATGTATAATTCTGAAAATCTTTGGTATAAATGTTCGGTATTGAAATAAAAATAAAATCGTTTTTTCTCGGGGGTGTATTCCTTTAAAATTTTAATTATTTGTTCCTCGTTATCATCTTTTGTTATTTGAATTTGATATATCTTTTTGTTATCTACTTTTGTATATTTTACTGGATTGGGGTTATTTAAAACTTCGGTTATTATAAATTGATTGGGTTTCATATCGATTGCTTCGTTTAAAATTTTAATCGCGTTTTTTGGTTCTTCGTTTTGTGTCGAATGTATAGTGTCGATCTCGTCTGGATCTTCCCTTATTTCTGTATCGTCTACGTTTCCTATAATGGATTCCGTTTCTAATGCATTGAGTTGAATTCTGCTTAAAGCGTCTGCGTTGTTGTTATAAATTCCTTTTATATATAATTTCGTAATCATACTCTTCGAGTCTGATTCTCCATCTTTGTAATTTTGAATTCGGTTCTTTCAGTTTGCATAACCATACTAGTGGTCTATGGTCGGTATATATGTAAAATTTTCTTCCGTATAGGTAAGGTCTAAAATATTTTGTTGCCCAAATTATGGCTAATAACTCTTTTCTATAGTGCTAT
Organism: Platerodrilus igneus; assembly: GCA_036346225.1. Classification (NCBI taxonomy): domain Eukaryota; kingdom Metazoa; phylum Arthropoda; class Insecta; order Coleoptera; family Lycidae; genus Platerodrilus; species Platerodrilus igneus. Next base: position 565,241 of record JARFIW010001410.1, read on the forward strand.
ATTTTGTTCGGTTTCATTTAGGGTTCTGGATGCGTAGCTAATAGGTTTATCGCTACCTACTTTTCCTTGGCTCAATACTGCGCCTAATGCTACATTCGATGCGTCTGTCGTCAGTATAAATGGTTTTGTAAAGTCTGGGTATTCTAATACAGGGTGATTAGTTAATATGTTTTAATTTTGTCTACGGCTTTAATAAATTCCGGGTGTGTTCAATTTTGTTTCCCTTTTTAAACAATTTGTCAGGGTTTGGTTATCTGAGCGTAACCTTTAATGAATTTGCGATAGTAACCACTAAGTCCTAGAAATCCTTTAATTTCTTTGTTTGTTTTGGCAATGGGTAATTTAGAACTGCATTTGTTTTGTCTGGATTTGGCATTACTCCTTGGGGTGTTATTACATGTCCTAAAATGATACTTGTTTTGTAAAATTCACTTTTGTCTAATTGTACTTTAAAATGTGCTTGTCTAAGTCTTTCGAATACTTCTTTCAATCTTTCTATGTGTTCTACCAGTGATGTGGAATAAACTATGATGTCGTCAAGGTATACAAGGCATTTCTCATTGTGTATTCCTCGTAGTATATTGTCCATGACTCTCTGGAAAGTAGCGGGTGCGTTCTTTAGTCCAAATGGCATTCGTTTGTATTCGTAATGTCCTCTAGGTGTGCTAAAGGCTGTTTTGATATGTCTTTTCTTCCATCTCTACCTGATGGTATCCTGATGCTAGGTCTAATGTTGTAAAATATTGGCATTTGCCTAATTTGTCTAAAATTTCGGTAATATTTGGTAGTGGATATTTGTCATCTACCGTTTTTTCATTTAACTTTCTATAATCTATTACCATTCTGTACTTTCTCTTTCCGGTTGCGTCTAATTTCTTGGGTACTATTAACACGGGGCTGCTCCATGGTGAATTGGAGTGCTGGATTATGTCTTGGTCTAATAAGTCTGCTACTTGTCTGTCAGCTTCTTCTTGGCTTGCATGAGGTAGTCTGTATGCTTTTGTAAAGATTGGTTTATTGTCTGTCAACTCGATATTATGTTTTACTGTGTTGGTGAATGTTAATGGTATTCCTTCACAATGGAATATGTCTCGGTATTCAAAACATAAGTTTTAATTGCTCTTTCTTCTTCTTGATTGATATCGGTATTAAAGCGGATGTTAGTTAAATTTTCTCTTAACATTTCGTCATGTTCTATTGGGTTGTAATCGTTTTCTAAATTTTCGTCTATTTCCATTTCGTTAAAATTTAGTTCTTCTACGTTAATTGGGTCTGTCAATGATAATTCTACGGGATAGTCGTTTGAATTTAATATTGTTGTGGTTGCAAAGTTATCTTTTATTTGTACTAAGGCAGTTGGGGTTTCTACTCCTTGTTGAAATGTCATATGATTTATTATTCCTAAATTTTTGTTAGATTTTACTGGGATTTTTATTTTTCTTTCCGTTCGGGGTTCTATAGTGTATTTTTGTTCAACTTGTGTGTTTTGAAATTTAATTGGGATTTTTCCGTATTTTGTCCTTAATAAGCGATTTTTAATGTCAATGTTGGCTCCTAATTTTCTTAGAAGGTCCATTCCGATTAATCCGTCATATTTATCGTTAAATTCGAATACACAAAATTTATGTTTCATTTTGACATTAAATGTTCTCGGTAAGGGTATATTTGCTACGAATTGGTGTAGTGTCGTTTGATGAGCTGTTTTGATTTTGAATGGTTCTCTTTCTACATAATCTAAATAATGTTTTGTACGGTTCTGGGGCTAATTAATGTTTTAGATGATCCGGTGTCGATTAATAGTTTGAATTTGGCGTGGGGTATTTCTATGTATGGTAATACTAAATGATTTATGTTATTTAAGTTTATTAAGTTTGGTTGTCTATAAACGGGTCCATTTGAAAATTTGAGTTCGAGTTTTCTTCATCATACTCCTCGTAAGTTTCGTATTGTTCGTCGCGTTCGTAAGTTTCTGCATGGTTTGTTTCATTGTTCGTAGGTGTCTCAATGTCATTATTCTGGTCAGTGTCAAATTTTTCTATTTCTTGATGAAATAATTCTTCTGATGTAAAATTACGTTTCTGATGAGGGTTTGGTCGGATATGTGTTATTTTTGTGTTTTGTCTGGTGTTACCAGATGAGGTGTCCATTGGTGTTGGTTTGTAATAATTGTTAGGGTTGTTATGAGTATTAGTCATTGGTGTATTTCTATTAGGGTTTGCGTTGAATGCTGGTCTTTGTTGGTTTAGGTTTTGATTGAATCTCGGTTGGAATGCGGGTTTCGTAAAAGTTGGGTTGAATGTTGGTCTTGAAAAATTTTTAAATTGATTATTAAAATTGGTATTGTTAAAACTTGGGTTGTTACTTCGCGGTTGATTTGTTTGTGTGTTAAAGGGTGTGAATTTTGTTGAGGGATTGTTTGTCTTGTAGCTTGTATAGTTTTGTTGGTGAATAACTTTTATTTGCGTTGGGGTTGTATAGTCTGTTGCGGAATACATTACATTTTCTTCTTCTATTACTAGGCTCATAGCTTCTTCTAGATTTTGGGGTCGTTGGAATCTGATTTTATCCGATAGTCGTTCTGGTAAAGCGTTTATATATGTGTCTAGTGCCATTCCGTCATACATTTTGTTTTAAATGTCTAACGTTTTGATCGGGTTCTTCGATTTTAATTTTGTTAAAATTAAACTTCTCACGTCTTGGCATTTCATTCCGAATTGGTAGGGGATTGATTGTGTTCCATTCTAAGGTTTATTAGGTCTCGTACCAGGCATTTTATATTACGTTGGTCTCCAAAATATGCAATTAGTAGCTGTTTAAACTGGTCCCATTCCGATAAATCGTCCCTACTGGCGATTAAGGTTAGTGCCCTTCCGGCTAGTTTACTTATTACTAAGCGTATAAGCAATGAATTTCTTGCGTCATCTCCGGGTTTGTAAAGGTTTTAGGAACATTTCACATGCTCCAATGAAATTTGAGAGATGGGCCTGGGTGCCATCAAACGTCTGAATTGTCTCTAAATAGAGACGTAAGTCTGTGTTACTCATGTTGATTAAGGGTTGTTTTCGATTTTTAAAAAATTTAAAATTTTTTTTTTTTTTGAATTAAGCTTTATTTCGCTATTTGTATGGTTACTTTTGGTTCGGATTTATTAATTTTCCGTTTGGGTTGTGAAATTTCAAATTTTGTAAAAATTGGGGTTAATTTTCTATTTGTAACGTTAATTATGCTTTGGATGTATTAGTTTTTCTTTTGGATTAAATAATTTCGAATTTTGTAAAAATTGGGGATGATTTTTCTTTTTATGACGTTATTTTTGCTTTGGTTTTTTAAATTTTCCTTTTTAGATTGGATAACTTAGAGTTTTGTAAAAATTGATGTTGATTTAGCTATTTGAAACGTTAACTTTGGTTTTGGTGTGTTAATTTTTCAATTAGATTAGGTAAATAAAATTTTGGTAAAGGTTGATGTTTATTTCGTTATTTTTCGGCGTTATTTTTTAGTTAGGAATGGTTAATTTTCAGTTTGGATTGGGTGGATAAAATTTTGGTAAAATTTTGAGGTTAATTTCGTACTTGTAATATTAATTTTTGGTTTGGATTTGTTAATATTGCGTCAAGTTATTTTTAAAATCGTAGTCGTTCTTTGTTTATATTTAATTACACAGTGCAGTGATGTTCTTGTGAGATTTATTTCAATAATGTTAGAATAATTACCGTAGTCTGGGATTTGTCTGTTTTTAATGCAGCTTTTACTTTGTCTTGAGTTCCTGCTTCTTAAGGAGTCTTAAATGGATAGATTTATTCTCGTTTAGCTTTGTTTTATTTAACTTCTGTCAACTTGTAATTAATATGACTCGAGGTTGCACTTTATTGTTTGCATGAACTACTAAAAGATATAGTGTTCGTTACTTTGTAATAATTGCGTACATATGATTATACTTGTTGAGGTACTTAACGCTTACAGGTGTTAATAGAAATTAGATACGTCTGTTTCTGTAATTGCTAACTGCTTTCGCATAAAGTGTTACGTCTGTTTTATTTTAGATCTCTCGGTGTTCACGACTTGTAATTGAACTCTTCGTAGTTAGTTTTCAGGTTTACAATTATGAGCGTTTAGCGTTATTCTATTTTCGTATTGAAATAATGCACTTTATAATGCTGGTTAATTAGTTGAAAACGTTTAGATTTTATTGCAATTGTACACGTTTTTATGGATTGTAGGTATTAATGTAGAATCTGCGTCGATTTTATTATCCCGTGTATGATGCAAATTGCTTTAGTACTGAAAGTTCCTGAAAGCTATTTCTTTAGTACTGTGCAAGAATTCTGAAAGCGATTTTCTCTGAGTTTTAACTGTATAATAAGGAATGCTTTCTTCGCGTATTTATCTTAGGTGGTTTTAAATTACCGTAGCAGAGTGTTTGCTATGATTTATCAGTATTATAGAGGTCAATGGTTTAATAATTGTTCCGTGATTGCTTAAAGATTAGCTTTAGCTTTGAAATTAAATTGCGTTCTGTGTTTCTAGTTTGCCGGTTTATAAACGTGCGTTGGATCGCGGTAATTATTTGGTGTTAGTGAATGTGCACGCCCGTTTATTTTTGGATTATTTTGAGTTCGTTCTATCTATTATGGTAAGGATATCTTAATATTAATTCTCATTTACTTTTAAAAAGAAAATCTCTTTTTAGATTCAATTCTTATTTATTTTAAGAAAATCTCTTTGTAAATAATCAAGTCTCATTTGCTTTTTAAAGAAAAAATATTTCTTTAACATTCAAGTTTCATAAAATGTTATATAGTCTCGTTTTGAAAGTAATTCACTTTGAACTATTTTCAAAAATATTCATAAAAATACAATTCATAAACAGTAAATATAAATGGTACTCAATAGTTATAATACTAGCATATATCAATTTGGTTTTTTGGTTTGAAAATAAAAAAAAAGGTTATGGAAATGAACTTACATTAATTTCATCTGTTTCTTTGGTGGGTTCGATCGATTCTGTATCTTGTCCACCTTGGTTTGATTGTTGGCCTTAGACGATTCTTGTTCCTTGTCCAACTTGGTTTGTTGCTGGATTCAGACTATGCTTGTTCTTCCTCCAACTTGGTTTGGGTTCTGCCAAAATTTCAAATAAAAATTCTTGGTCACCAATCTTCCGATTTTTGGATTTTCAGTGCCCTTTTGACATCCGTTACGACTGCGCCAGTTAAAGTTCGGGCCTTTGGAGCTGGTTTTTTAAAAAGCTTTGACACTTTAACAATATTTTTATTACTAAAATTTGTACATAATAACTTTATAAAAATTAATTTGTACTGGGTGAGTAGCTCAAACAACGAAGTATGGAGTTTGAAGACTGACTGCCGGGCATTGAGCTCCCGGGCCTTTTATAATAACCTGCCCTCCACACGGCTGTGGGAACTTGCAGATCTCATGTCTGCGTTTCTCTTAATTGTACACTTTATTACAATGTAACAACTTAATTCTAAGTAATTGCGGTCTGTTGACCGCCTGTGACCTGCCACCTGCAGTATCACTGCCCTCACGGATGCACAGCTGCATTCCGTTCTCATGAACTGTCGATAACCTCTCTGGGTTATCCTTGTGTTACAATGTTGCATTGAACTTATACTTTTACATAATAATTTCTAATAATTCATATTAGATTCAATATATCAATATATATATGTAATTGGGGGATACATAACTCGCAGTGTCAAATTATATATTCATGGTAATAACTTTACTATGCGTTCTAAATACTAGTGTAGCGTTGCGTACCATATTAAACATACCAGTTTCTGTCGCCCATCTGCAGAATTAAAAATTATTTGTGATTTAGAATGGCTCAGGAAGACTAGATAACCGTAGTATAATTTCCATAGGGCGCGACTTGTTATTCAAATTAAATATTGACCTAAGGATTACACACTATATGTAAAATTATTAGGTTTTTTAGTTATTATAACACATAATATACTCTTGAAAGGGCGTTGTAGCAGCTACTTTCTGTCGTCTCATTTACAAGTAACTCGACGCGGTCCTGGTAATACCTTTCTAAACCACATAATTACTGTACAGACAAATAAAGTGTTCCAGTCCAAGTCGTAAACACTTATTACAGTGGTCTCCAGAATTGTTAAAGTTCTCAAACTTTCTTAAATTAACTGACAAAGTATTTACAATGCGGAAATGTGTAACGGACAGTACTAGAACTGAAATCCTTGTAAAGAATTTGAACTATGCTAGCACACAGTTTCTTATAAAGCAAATGGGAATTTGCTTATAATAAAGTAAATTGAGGCAAGCAAATACAAAGGAATGAATTTTAATATAAACGGAAGGCGTTTAGTCATCTTCATCATTTTTAGCGGTTTATAAATATTCGATATCGGCATGTGCTTTATTATAAGTTAATTATAAGCATATTCTCTTACTGTAATTAGACTTTTGACATTATTAAGCAAATCTTGGGTTAGTATTTATCGTCGACATACGGCCTATATGGCTTGTAGTTGCCCACAGTTACAAAAAAAACAAGTTCAAACAACTGGGTATTTCGTAAATATTGAAGCACCCGCAAGCGTTTTTCAACCCGCGCAAACATCCTTTTTCGCTCTCGCATGCATGTAAATGTCTTTGAGCATATCCTGCATTTAGTAAAGCAATTACATTCTAAATGAAATACGTGTGCGCTACACATTTGATATGCAGTGGATGAATAACACCTTCATCGTCAAACACGCCAGAAAAATTCGAAGAAAAACTATTAATTTAAAGCTTAAAGTTAAGCTTTCAAGAGTATGAATCTTTGAATGGAAATATCTTAGGTTAGGTAAGGAATCCTCGCCATTTTCAAAGGTGGTTTTGAAGCGGCATCTTTGCCTAATAAGACCAGAGACGCAGTTTCTAAAAAAGTGCCGTTTTCAGGACAATATTTGCCTTTCAACAAAACCTTACATAGCATATTTCTAAAATTCTCTATCTTTGAATGGAAATATCTTAGGTTAGGTAAGGAATCCTCGCCATTTTCAAATGTGGTTGTGAAGCGGCGTCCTTGCTTAATAAGACCAGTTACATAGTTTCTAAAACAAGTGCCATTTTCAAGACAATATTCGCCTTTCAACAAAACCTTACATAGCATATTTCTATAATTCTCTATCTTTGAATTGAAATATCTTAGGTTAGGTAAGGAATCCTAGCCATTTTCAAAGGTGGTTGTGAAGCGGCATCCTTGCTTAATAAGACCAGTTACGTAGTTTCTAAAACAAGTGCCATCTTTAGGACAATAATCGCCTTTCAACAAAACCTTACATAGCATATCTCTATAATTCTCTATCTTTGAATGGAAATATCTTAGGTTAGGTAAGGAATCCTTGCCATTTTCAAAGGTGGTTTTGAAGCGGCACCTTTGCCTACTAAGACCAGCGACGCAATCTCTAAAAAAGTGCCATTTTCAGGACAGTATTTGCCTTTCAACAAAACCTTACATAGCATATTTCTAAAATTCTCTATTTTTGAATGGAAATATCTTAGGTTAGGTAAGGAATCCTCGCATTTTCAAAGGTAGTTGTGAAGCGGCATCCTTGCTTAATAAAACCAGTTACGCAGTTTTTTAAACAAGTGCCATCTTCAGGACAATAATCGCCTTTCAACAAAACCATACATAGCATATCTCTATAATTCTCTATCTTTGAATGGAAATATCTTAGGTTAGGTAAGCAATCTTCGCCATTTTCAAAGGTGGTTTTGAAGCGGCATCTTTGCCTAATAAGACCAGAGACGCAGTTTCTAAAAAAGTGCCATTTTCAGGACAATATTTGCCTATCAACAAAACCTTACATGGCATATTTGTAATATTCTCTATTTTTGAATGGAAATATCTTAGGTTAGGTAAGGAATCCCCACCATTTTCAAAGGTGGTTGTGAAGCGGCATCCTTGCTTAATAAAACCATTTACGCAGTTTCTTAAACAAGTGCCATCTTCAGGACAATAATCGCCTTTCAACAAAACCTTACATAGCATATCTCTATAATTCTCTATCTTTGAATGGAAATATCTTAGGTTAGGTAAGGAACCCTCGCCATTTTCAAAGGTGGTTGTGAAGCGGCATTCTTGCTTAATAAGACCAGTTACGTAGTTTCTAAAACAAGTGCCATCTTCTGGACAATAATCGCCTTTCAACAAAACCTTACATAGAATATCTCTATAATTCTCTATCTTTGAATGGAAATATCTTAGGTTACGTAAGGAATCCTCGCCATTTTCAAAGGTGGTTGTGAAGCGGCATCTTTGCCTAATAAGACCAGAGACGCAGTTTCTAAAAAAGGGTCATTTTCAGGACAATATTTGCCTTTCAACAAAACCTTACATAGCATATTTCTAAAATTATCTATTTTTGAATGGAAATATCTTAGGTTAGGTAAGGAATCCTCGCCATTTTCAAAGGTGGTTGTAAAGCGGCATCCTTGCCTAATAAGACCAGTTACGTAGTTTCTAAAACAAGTGCCATCTTCAGGACAATAATTGCCTTTCAACAAAACCTTACATAGCATATCTCTATAATTCTCTATTTTTGAATGGAAATATCTTAGGTTACGTAAGGAATCCTCGCCATTTTCAAAGGTGGTTGTGAAGCGGCATCTTCGCCTAATAAGACCAGAGACGCAGTTTTTAAAAAGGTGCCATTTTCAGGACAATATTTGCCTTTCTACAAAACCTAGCATAGCATATTTCTAAAGTTCTCTATTTTTGAATGGAAATATCTTAGGTTAGGTAAGGAATCCTCGCCATTTTCAAAGGTGGTTGTGAAGCGGCATCCTTGCGTAATAAGTCCAGTTGCGCAGTTTCTAAAACAAGTGCCATCGTCAGGACAATAATCGCCTTTCAACAAAACCTTACATAGCATATCTCTATAATTCTCTATTTTTGAATGGAAATATCTTAGGTTAAGTAAGGAATCCTCGCCATTTTCAAAAGTGGTTTTGAAGCGGCATCCTTGCCTAATAAGACCAGTTACGCAGTTTGTTAAACAAGTGCCATCTTCAAGACAATAATCGCTTTTCAACAAAACCTTACATAGCATATCTCTATAATTCTCTATATTTGAATGGAAATATCTTAGGTTAGGTAAGGAATCCTCGCTATTTTCAAAGGTGGTTTTGAAGCGGCATCTTTGCCTAATAAGACCAGAGTCGCAGTTTCTTAAACAAGTGTCATCTTCAGGACAATAATCGCCTTTCAACAAAACCTTACATAACATATTTCTATAATTCTCTACCTTTGAATAGAAATATCTTAGGTTAGGTAAGGGATCCTCGCCATTTTCAAAGGTGGTAGTGAAGCGGCATCATTGCTTAATAAAACCAGTTACGTAGTTTCTAAAACAAATGCCATCTTCAGGACAATAATCGCCTTTCAACAAAAACTTACATAGCATATCTCTATAGTTCTCTATCTTTGAATGGAAATATCTTAGGTTAGGTAAGGAATCCTTGCTATTTTCAAAGGTGGTTTTGAAGCGGCATCTTTGCCTAATACGACCAGAGACGCAGTTTCTAAAAAAGTGCCATTTTCTGGACAATATTTGCCTTTCAACAAAACCTAACATAGCATATTTCTAAAGTTCTATAATCTTTGAATGGAAATATCTTAGGTTAGGTAAGGAATCCTCGCCATTTTCAAAAGTGGTTTTGAAGCGGCATCCTTGCTTAATAAGACCAGTTACGTAGTTTCTTAAACAAGTGCCATCTTCAGGACAATAATCGCCTTTCAACAAAACCTTACATAGCATATCTCTATAATTCTCTATATTTGAATGGAAATATCTTAGGTTAGGTAAGGAATCCTCGCCATTTTCAAAGGTGGTTGTGAAGCAGCATCCCTGCTAAATAAGACCAGTTACGTAGTTTCTTAAACAAGTGCCATCTTCAGGACAATAATCGCCTTTCAACAAATCCTTACATAGCATATCTCTATAATTCTCTATCTTTGAATAGAAATATCTTAGGTTAGGTAAGTAATCCTCACCATTTTCAAAGGTGGTTGTGAAGCAGCATCCTTGCTTAATAAGACCAGTTACGTAGTTTCTAAAACAAGTGACATCTTCAGGACAATAATCGTCTTTCAACAAAACCTTACATAGCATATCTCTAAAATTCTCAATTTTTAAATGGAAATATCTTAGGTTAGCTAAGGAATCCTCACCATTTTCAAAGGTGCTTGTGAAGCAGCATCCTTGCCTAATAAGACCAGTTACGTAGTTTCTAAAACAAGTGACATCTTCAGGACAATAATCGCCTTTCAACAAAACCTTACATAGCATATCTCTATAATTCTCTATCTTTGAATGGAAATATCTTAGGTTAGGTACGGAATCCTCACTATTTTCAAAGTTGGTTGTGAAGCAGCATCCTTGCTTAATAAGACCAGTTGCGTAGTTTTTAAGACAAGTGACACCTTCAGGACAATAATCGCCTTTCAACAAAACCTTACATAGCATATTTCTAAAACCCTCTATCTTTGAATGGAAATGTCTCAGGTACGGTAAGGAATCCTCACCATTTTCAAAGGTGGTTGTAAAGCAGCATCCTTGCTTAATAAGACCAGTTACGTAGTTTCTAAAACAAGTGACATCTTCAGGACAATAATCGCCTTTCAACAAAACCTTACATAGCATATCTCTATAATTCTCTTTCTTTGAATGGAAATATCTTAGGTTAGGTAAGGAATCCTCACCATTTTCAAAGGTGGTTGTGAAGCAGCATCCTTGCTTAATAAGACCAGTTACGTAGTTTCTAAAACTAATGCCATCTTCAGTACAATATTCGCCTTTTAACAAAACCTTACATAGCATATTTCTATAATTCTCCATCTATGATTGGAAATATCTTAGGTTAGGTAAGGAATCCTCGGCATTTTCAAAGCTGGTTGTAAAGCGACATCCTTGCTTAATAAAACCAGTTACGCAGTTTCTTAAAAAAGTACCATCTTCAGGAAAATATTCGAATCCTTTGAATGAAAATATCTTTAGTTAGGTAAAGAATACTCCCCACTTTCAAAGGTGGATGTGAAGCGGCATCCTTGCTTAATAAGACCAGTAACGCAGTTTCTAAAACAAGTGCCACCTTCAGGACAATATTCGTCTTTCAACAAAACCTTACTTAGCATATCTCTATAATTCTCTATCTTTGAATGGAAATATCTTAGGTTAGGTAAGGAATCCTCACCATTTTCAAAGGTGGTTGTGAAGCAGCATCCTTGCTTAATAAGACCAGTTACGTAGTTTCTAAAACAAGTGACATCTTCAGGACAATAATCGCCTTTCAACAAAACCTTACATAGCATATCTCTATAATTCTCTATCTTTGAATGGAAATATCTTAGGTTAGGTAAGGAATCCTCAACATTTTCAAAGGTGGTTGTGAAGCAGCATCCTTGTTTAATAAGACCAGTTACGTATTTTCTAAAACAAGTGACATCTTCAGGACAATAATCGCCTTTCAACAAAACCTTACATAGCATATCTCTATAATTCTCTATCTTTGAATGGAAATATCTTAGGTTAGGTAAGGAATCCTCACCGTTTATAAAAGTGGTTATGAAGCGGCATCCTTGCTTAATAAGACCAGTTACGTAGTTACTAAAACAAGTGACATCTTCAGGACAATAATCGCCTTTCAACAAAACCTTACATAGCATATCTCTATAATTCTCTATCTTTGAATAGAAATATCTTAGGTTAGGTAAGGAATCCTCACCATTTTCAAAGGTGGTTGTGAAGCAGCATACTTGCTTAATAAGACCAGTTACGTAGTTTCTAAAACAAGTGACATCTTCAGGACAATAATCGCCTTTCAACAAAACCTTACATAGCATATCTCTATAATTCTCTACCTTTGAATGGAAATATCTTAGTTTAAGTAAGGTATCCTCGCCGTTTTCAAAGGTGGTTGTGAAGCGGCATGCTTGTTTAATAAGACCAGTTACGCAGCTTCTACAACAAATGCCATCTTCAGGACAATATTCGCCTTTTAATAAACCTTACATAGCATATCTCTATAATTCTCTATCTTTGAATAAAAATATCTGAGGTTAGGTAAGGAACCCTCGCCATTTTTAAAGGTGGTTTGAAGCGGCATCCTTGCTTAATAAAACCAGTTACGTAGTTACTAAAACAAGTGCCATCGTCAGGAGAATATTCGCCTCTTAACAAAACCTAACATAGCATATTTCTAAACTTCTCTATCTTTGAATGGAAATATCTCAGATTCGGCAAGAAGTCCTCTCAATTTTCAAAGGTGGTTGTGAAGCGGCTTCCTTGCTTAATAAGAACAGTTACGCAACTTCTAAAACAAGTGCCATCTTCAGGACAATATTCGCCTTCTAACAAAACCTTACATAGCATATCTCTATAATTCTCTATCTTTGAATGGAAATATCTGAGGTTAGGTAAGGAACCCTCGCCATTTTCAAAAGTGGTTTGAAGCAGCATCCTTGCTTAATAAAACCAGTTACGTAGTTACTAAAACAGGTGCCATTTTCAGGACAATATTCGCCTCTTAACAAAACCTTACATAGCATATTTCTAAAATTCTCTATCTTTGAATGGAAATATCTCAGGTTCGGTAAGAAGTCCTCTCCATTTTCAAAGGTAGTTGTAAAGCAGCATCCTTGCTTAATAAGACCAGTTACGTAGTTTCTATAATAAGTGACATCTTCAGGACAATAATGGCTTTTCAACAAAACCTTACATAGTATATCTCTATAATTCTCTATCTTTGAATGGAAATCTCTCAGGTTCGGTAAGGAATCCTCACCATTTTCAAAGTTGGTTGTGAAGCAGCATCCTTGCTTAATAAGACCAGTTACGTAGTTACTAAAACAAGTGACATCTTCAGGACAATAATCGCCTTTCAACAAAACCTTACATAGCATATCTATATAATTCTCTATCTTTGAATGGAAATATCTTAGGTTAGGTAAGGAATCCTCACCTTTTACAAAAGTGGTTATGAAGCGGCATCCTTGCTTAATAAGACCAGTTACGTAGTTACTAAAACAAGTGACATCTTCAGGACAATAATCGCCTTTCAACAAAACCTTACATAGCATATTTCTAAAACCCTCTATCTTTGAATGGAAATGTCTCAGGTTCGGTAAGGAATCCTCACCATTTTCAAAGTTGGTTGTGAAGCAGCATCCTTGCTTAATAAGACCAGTTACGTAGTTTCTAAAACAAGTGACATCTTCAGGACAATAATCGCCTTTCAACAAAACCTTACATAGCATATTTCTAAAACCCTCTATCTTTGAATGGAAATTCTTAGGTTGGTAAGGAATCCTCACCATTTTCAAAGTTGGTTGTGAAGCAGCATCCTTGCTTAATAAGACCAGTTACGTAGTTACTAAAACAAGTGACATCTTCAGGACAATAATCGCCTTTCAACAAAACCTTACATAGCATATCTATATAATTCTCTATCTTTGAATGGAAATATCTTAGGTTAGGTAAGGAATCCTCACCTTTTACAAAAGCGGTTATGAAGCGGCATCCTTGCTTAATAAGACCAGTTACGTAGTTTCTAAAACAAGTGACATCTTCAGGACAATAATCGCCTTTCAACAAAACCTTACATAGCATATCTATTTAATTCTCTATCTTTGAATGGAAATATCTTAGGTTAGGTAAGGAATCCTCACCATTTACAAAGGTGGTTATAAAGCGGCATCCTTGCTTAATAAGACCAGTTACGTAGTTACTAAAACAAGTGACATCTTCAGGACAATAATCGCCTTTCAACAAAACCTTACATAGCATATTTCTAAAACCCTCTATCTTTGAATGGAAATGTCTCAGGTTCGGTAAGGAATCCTCACCATTTTCAAAGTTGGTTGTGAAGCAGCATCCTTGCTTAATAAGACCAGTTACGTAGTTTCTAAAACAAGTGACATCTTCAGGACAATAATCGCCTTTCAACAAAACCTTACATAGCATATCTATATAATTCTCTATCTTTGAATGGAAATATCTTAGGTTAGGTAAGGAATCCTCACCTTTTACAAAAGCGGTTATGAAGCGGCATCCTTGCTTAATAAGACCAGTTACGTAGTTACTAAAACAAGTGACATCTTCAGGACAATAATCGCCTTTCAACAAAACCTTACATAGCATATTTCTAAAACCCTCTATCTTTGAATGGAAATGTCTCAGGTTCGGTAAGGAATCCTCACCATTTTCAAAGTTGGTTGTGAAGCAGCATCCTTGCTTAATAAGACCAGTTTAGTAGTTTCTAAAACAAGTGACATCTTCAGGACAATAATCGCCTTGCAACAAAACCTTACATAGCATATTTATATAATTCTCTATCTTTGAATGGAAATATCTTAGGTTAGGTAAGGAATCCTCACTGTTTACAAAAGTGGTTATAAAGCGGCATCCTTGCTTAATAAGACCAGTTACGTAGTTACTAAAACAAGTGACATCTTCAGGACAATAATCGCCTTTCAACAAAACCTTACATAGCATATCTATATAATTCTCTATCTTTGAATGGAAATATCTTAGGTTAGGTAAGGAATCCTCACCTTTTATAAAAGTGGTTATGAAGCGGCATCCTTGCTTAATAAGACCAGTTACGCAGTTACTAAAACAAGTGACATCTTCAGGACAATAATCGCCTTGCAACAAAACCTTACATAGCATATTTATATAATTCTCTATCTTTGAATGGAAATATCTTAGGTTAGGTAAGGAATCCTCACTGTTTACAAAAGTGGTTACGAAGCGGCATCCTTGCTTAATAAGACCAGTTACGTAGTTACTAAAACAAGTGACATCTTCAGGACAATAATCGCCTTTCAACAAAACCTTACATAGCATATCTATATAATTCTCTATCTTTGAATGGAAATATCTTAGGTTAGGTAAGGAATCCTCACCTTTTACAAAAGTGGTTATGAAGCGGCATCCTTGCTTAATAAGACCAGTTACGTAGTTACTAAAACAAGTGACATCTTCAGAACAATAATCGCCTTGCAACAAAACTTTACATAGCATATCTCAATAATTCTCTATCTTTGAATGGAAATATCTTAGGTTAGGTAAGGAATCCTCACTGTTTACAAAAGTGGTTATGAAGCGGCATCCTTGCGTAATAAGACCAGTTACGTAGTTACTAAAACAAGTGACATCTTCAGGACAATAATCGCCTTTCAACAAAACCTTACATAGCATATCTATATAATTCTCTATCTTTGAATGGAAATATCTTAGGTTAGGTAAGGAATCCTCACCTTTTACAAAAGTGGTTATGAAGCGGCATCCTTGTTTAATAAGACCAGTTACGTAGTTACTAAAACAAGTGACATCTTCAGGACAATAATCGCCTTTCAACAAAACCTTACATAGCATATTTCTAAAACCTCTATCTTTGAATGGAAATATTTAGGTTGGTAAGGAAATCCTCACCATTTTCAAAGTTGGTTGTGAAGCAGCATCCTTGCTTAATAAGACCAGTTACGTAGTTTCTAAAACAAGTGACATCTTCAGGACAATAATCGCCTTTCAACAAAACCTTACATAGCATATCTATATAATTCTCTATCTTTGAATGGAAATATCTTAGGTTAGGTAAGGAATCCTCACCTTTTACAAAAGTGGTTATGAAGCGGCATCCTTGCTTAATAAGACCAGTTACGTAGTTTCTAAAACAAGTGACATCTTCAGGACAATAATCGCCTTTCAACAAAACCTTACATAGCATATCTATATAATTCTCTATCTTTGAATGGAAATATCTTAGGTTAGGTAAGGAATCCTCACCTTTTACAAAAGTGGTTATGAAGCGGCATCCTTGCTTAATAAGACCAGTTCCGTAGTTACTAAAACAAGTGACATCTTCAGGACAATAATCGCCTTTCAACAAAACCTTACATAGCATATTTCTAAAACCTCTATCTTTGAATGGAAATGTCTCAGGTTCGGTAAGGAATCCTCACCATTTTCAAAGTTGGTTGTGAAGCAGCATCCTTGCTTAATAAGACCAGTTACGTAGTTACTAAAACAAGTGACATCTTCAGGACAATAATCGCCTTTCAACAAAACCTTACATAGCATATCTATATAATTCTCTATCTTTGAATGGAAATATCTTAGGTTAGGTAAGGAATCCTCACCTTTTACAAAAGTGGTTATGAAGCGGCATCCTTGCTTAATAAGACCAGTTACGTAGTTTCTAAAACAAGTGACATCTTCAGGACAATAATCGCCTTGCAACAAAACCTTACATAGCATATTTATATAATTCTCTATCTTTGAATGGAAATATCTTAGGTTAGGTAAGGAATCCTCACTTTTACAAAGTGGTTGTGAAGCGGCATTCCTTGCTTAATAAGACCAGTTACGTAGTTTCTAAAACAAGTTACATCTTCAGGACAATAATCGCCTTTCAGCAAAACCTTACATAGCATATTTCTAAAACCCTCTATCTTTGAATGGAAATATCTTAGGTTGGTAAGTAATCCTCACCATTTTCAAAGTTGGTTGTGAAGCAGCATCCTTGCTTAATAAGACCAGTTACGTAGTTACTAAAACAAGTGACATCTTCAGGACAATAATCGCCTTTCAACAAAACCTTACATAGCATATCTATATAATTCTCTATATTTGAATGGAAATATCTTAGGTTAGGTAATGAATCCTCACCTTTTACAAAAGTGGTTATGAAGCGGCATCCTTGCTTAATAAGACCAGTTCCGTAGTTACTAAAACAAGTGACATCTTCAGGACAATAATCGCCTTTCAACAAAACCTTACATAGCATATCTATATAATTCTCTATCTTTGAATGGAAATATCTTAGGTTAGGTAAGGAATCCTCACCTTTTACAAAAGTGGTTATGAAGCGGCATCCTTGCTTAATAAGACCAGTTCCGTAGTTACTAAAACAAGTGACATCTTCAGGACAATAATCGCCTTTCAACAAAACCTTACATAGCATATCTCTATAATTCTCTATCTTTGAATGGAAATATCTTAGGTTAGGTAAGGAATCCTCACCTTTTACAAAAGTGGTTATGAAGCGGCATCCTTGCTTAATAAAACCAGTTCCGTAGTTACTAAAACAAGTGACATCTTCAGGACAATAATCGCCTTTCAACAAAACCTTACATAGCATATCTATATAATTCTCTATCTTTGAATGGAAATATCTTAGGTTAGGTAAGGAATCCTCACCTTTTACAAAAGTGGTTATGAAGCGGCATCCTTGCTTAATAAGACCGGTTCCGTAGTTACTAAAACAAGTGACATCTTCAGGACAATAATCGCCTTTCAACAAAACCTTACATAGCATATCTATATAATTCTCTATCTTTGAATGGAAATATCTTAGGTTAGGTAAGGAATCCTCACCTTTTACAAAAGCGGTTATGAAGCGGCATCCTTGCTTAATAAGACCAGTTACGTAGTTACTAAAACAAGTGACATCTTCAGGACAATAATCGCCTTTCAACAAAACCTTACATAGCATATTTCTATAAACCCTCTATCTTTGAATGGAAATATCTTAGGTTAGGTAAGAAATCCTCACCATTTTCAAAATTGGTTGTGAAGCAGCATCCTTGCTTAATAAGACCAGTTACGTAGTTACTAAAACAAGTGACATCTTCAGGACAATAATCGCCTTTAACAAAACCTTACATAGCATATCTATAATTCTCTATCTTTGAATGGAAATATCTTAGGTTAGGTAAGGAATCCTCACCATTTTAAAAGTGGTTTGAAGCGGCATCCTTGCTTAATAAGACCAACGTAGTTACTAAAACAAGTGACATCTTCAGGACAATAATCGCCTTTCAAAACCTTACATAGCATATTTTATAATTCTCTATCTTTGAATGGAAATATCTTAGGTTAGGTAAGGAATCCTCACATTTTAAAAGTGGTTTGAAGCGGCATCCTTGCTTAATAAGACCAGTTACGTAGTTACTAAAACAAGTGACATCTTCAGGACAATAATCGCCTTTCAACAAAACCTTACATAGCATATCTATATAATTCTCTATCTTTGAATGGAAATATCTTAGGTTAGGTAAGGAATCCTCACAGTTTATAAAAGTGGTTATGAAGCGGCATCCTTGCTTAATAAGACCAGTTACGTAGTTACTAAAACAAGTGACATCTTCAGGACAATAATCGCCTTTCAACAAAACCTTACATAGCATATCTATAATTCTCTATCTTTGAATGGAAATATCTTAGGTTAGGTAAGGAATCCTCACCTTTCAAAAGTGGTTTGAAGCGGCATCCTTGCTTAATAAGACCAGTTCCGAGTTACTAAAACAAGTGACATCTTCAGGACAATAATCGCCTTTCAACAAAACCTTACATAGCATATTTTTAAAACCCTCTATCTTTGAATGGAAATATCTTAGGTTGGTAAGGAATCCTCACCATTTTCAAAGTTGGTTGTAAGCGGCATCCTTGCTTAATAAGACCAGTTCCGTAGTTACTAAAACAAGTGACATCTTCAGGACAATAATCGCCTTTCAACAAAACCTTACATAGCATATCTATATAATTCTCTATCTTTGAATGGAAATATCTTAGGTTAGGTAAGGAATCACCTTTACAAAAGTGGTTATGAAGCGGCATCCTTGCTTAATAAGACCAGTTCCGTAGTTACTATAACAAGTGACATCTTCAGGACAATAATCGCCTTTCAACAAAACCTTACATAGCATATTTCTAAAACCCTCTATCTTTGAATGGAAATGTCTCAGGTTCGGTAAGGAATCCTCACCATTTTCAAAGTTGGTTGTGAAGCAGCATCCTTGCTTAATAAGACCAGTTACGTAGTTACTAAAACAAGTGACATCTTCAGGACAATAATCGCCTTGCAACAAAACCTTACATAGCATATTTATATAATTCTCTATCTTTGAATGGAAATATCTTAGGTTAGGTAAGGAATCCTCACTGTTTACAAAAGTGGTTATGAAGCGGCATCCTTGCTTAATAAGACCAGTTACGTAGTTACTAAAACAAGTGACATCTTCAGGACAATAATCGCCTTTCAACAAAACCTTACATAGCATATCTATATAATTCTCTATCTTTGAATGGAAATATCTTAGGTTAGGTAAGGAATCCTCACTGTTTACAAAAGTGGTTATGAAGCGGCATCCTTGCTTAATAAGACCAGTTCCGTAGTTACTAAAACAAGTGACATCTTCAGGACAATAATCGCCTTTCAACAAAACCTTACATAGCATATTTCTAAAACCCTCTATCTTTGAATGGAAATGTCTCAGGTTCGGTAAGGAATCCTCACCATTTTCAAAGTTGGTTGTGAAGCAGCATCCTTGCTTAATAAAACCAGTTACGCAGTTACTAAAACAAGTGACATCTTCAGGACAATAATCGCCTTTCAACAAAACCTTACATAGCATATTTATATAATTCTCTATCTTTGAATGGAAATATCTTAGGTTAGGTAAGGAATCCTCACTGTTTACAAAAGTGGTTATGAAGCGGCATCCTTGGTTAATAAGACCAGTTACGTAGTTACTAAAACAAGTGACATCTTCAGGACAATAATCGCCTTTCAACAAAACCTTACATAGCATATCTCTATAATTCTCTATCTTTGAATGGAAATATCTTAGGTTAGGTAAGGAATCCTCACCTTTTACAAAAGTGGTTATGAAGCGGCATCCTTGCTTAATAAGACCAGTTCCGTAGTTACTAAAACAAGTGACATCTTCAGGACAATAATCGCCTTTCAACAAAACCTTACATAGCATATTTCTAAAACCCTCTATCTTTGAATGGAAATGTCTCAGGTTCGGTAAGGAATCCTCACCATTTTCAAAGTTGGTTGTGAAGCAGCATCCTTGCTTAATAAGACCAGTTACGTAGTTTCTAAAACAAGTGACATCTTCAGGACAATAATCGCCTTGCAACAAAACCTTACATAGCATATTTATATAATTCTCTATCTTTGAATGGAAATATCTTAGGTTAGGTAAGGAATCCTCACTGTTTAAAAGTGGTTATGAAGCGGCATCCTTGCTTAATAAGACCAGTTACGTAGTTACTAAAACAAGTGACATCTTCAGGACAATAATCGCCTTTCAACAAAACCTTACATAGCATATCTATATAATTCTCTATCTTTGAATGGAAATATCTTAGGTTAGGTAAGGAATCCTCACCTTTTACAAAAGTGGTTATGAAGCGGCATCCTTGCTTAATAAGACCAGTTCCGTAGTTACTAAAACAAGTGACATCTTCAGGACAATAATCGCCTTTCAACAAAACCTTACATAGCATATCTCTATAATTCTCTATCTTTGAATGGAAATATCTTAGGTTAGGTAAGGAATCCTCACCTTTTACAAAAGTGGTTATGAAGCGGCATCCTTGCTTAATAAGACCAGTTCCGTAGTTACTAAAACAAGTGACATCTTCAGGACAATAATCGCCTTTCAACAAAACCTTACATAGCATATCTATATAATTCTCTATCTTTGAATGGAAATATCTTAGGTTAGGTAAGGAATCCTCACCTTTTACAAAAGTGGTTATGAAGCGGCATCCTTGCTTAATAAGACCAGTTACGTAGTTACTAAAACAAGTGACATCTTCAGGACAATAATCGCCTTTCAACAAAACCTTACATAGCATATCTATATAATTCTCTATCTTTGAATGGAAATATCTTAGGTTAGGTTTATAAAAGTGGTTATGAAGCGGCATCCTTGCTTAATAAGACCAGTTACGTAGTTACTAAAACAAGTGACATCTTCAGGACAATAATCGCCTTTCAACAAAACCTTACATAGCATATCTCTATAATTCTCTATCTTTGAATGGAAATATCTTAGGTTAGGTAAGGAATCCTCACCTTTTACAAAAGTGGTTATGAAGCGGCATCCTTGCTTAATAAGACCAGTTCCGTAGTTACTAAAACAAGTGACATCTTCAGGACAATAATCGCCTTTCAACAAAACCTTACATAGCATATCTATATAATTCTCTATCTTTGAATGGAAATATCTTAGGTTAGGTAAGGAATCCTCACCGTTTATAAAAGTGGTTATGAAGCGGCATCCTTGCTTAATAAGACCAGTTACGTAGTTACTAAAACAAGTGACATCTTCAGGACAATAATCGCCTTGCAACAAAACCTTACATAGCATATAATTCTCTATCTTTGAATGGAAATATCTTAGGTTAGGTAAGGAATCCTCACCGTTTATAAAAGTGGTTATGAAGCGGCATCCTTGCTTAATAAGACCAGTTACGTAGTTACTAAAACAAGTGACATCTTCAGGACAATAATCGCCTTTCAACAAAACCTTACATAGCATATTTCTAAAACCCTCTATCTTTGAATGGAAATGTCTCAGGTTCGGTAAGGAATCCTCACCATTTTCAAAGTTGGTTGTGAAGCAGCATCCTTGCTTAATAAAACCAGTTACGCAGTTACTAAAACAAGTGACATCTTCAGGACAATAATCGCCTTTCAACAAAACCTTACATAGCATATCTATATAATTCTCTATCTTTGAATGGAAATATCTTAGGTTAGGTAAGGAATCCTCACTGTTTACAAAAGTGGTTATGAAGCGGCATCCTTGGTTAATAAGACCAGTTACGTAGTTACTAAAACAAGTGACATCTTCAGGACAATAATCGCCTTTCAACAAAACCTTACATAGCATATCTCTATAATTCTCTATATTTGAATGGAATTATCTTAGGTTAGGTAAGGAATCCTCACCATTTACAAAGGTGGTTATAAAGCGGCATCCTTGCTTAATAAAACCAGTTACGCAGTTACTAAAACAAGTGACATCTTCAGGACAATAATCGCCTTTCATCAAAACCTTACATAGCATATCTCTATAATTCTCTATATTTAAATGGAAATATCTTAGGTTAGGTAAGGAATCCTCACCATTTACAAAGGTGGTTATAAAGCGGCATCCTTGCTTAATAAGACCAGTTACGCAGTTTCTAAAACAAGTGACATCTTCAGGACAATAATCGCCTTTCAACAAAACTTTACATAGCATATCTCGATAATTATCTATTTTTGAATGGAAATATCTTAGGTTAGGTAAGGAATCCTCACCATTTTCGAAGTTGGTTGTGAAGCAGCATCCTTGCTTAATAAGACCAGTTACGTAGTTACTAAAACAAGTGACATCTTCAGGACAATAACCGCCTTTCAACAAAACCTTACATAGCATATCTCTATAATTCTCTATATTTGATTGGAAATATCTTAGGTTAGGTAAGGAATCCTCACCATTTACAAAGGTAATTATAAAGCGGCATCCTTGCTTAATAAGACTAGTTACGCAGTTTCTAAAACAAGTGCCATCTTCAGAACAATATTCGCCTTTCAACAAAACCTTACATAGCATATCTCGATAATTCTCTATCTTTGAATGGAAATATCTGAGGTTAGGTAAGGAACCCTCGCCATTTTCAAAAATGGTTCGAAGCGGCATCCTTGCTTAATAAAACCAGTTACGTAGTTACTAAAACAAGTGACATCTTCAGGACAATAATCGCCTTTCAACAAAACCTTACATAGCATATCTCTATAATTCTCTATCTTTGAATGAAAATATCTTAGGTTAGGTAAGGAACCCTCGCCATTTTCAAAAGTGGTTTGCAGCGGCATCCTTGCCTAATAAAACCAGATACGTAGTTACTAAAACAAGTGCCATCTTCAGGACAATATTCGCTTCTTAACAAAACCTTAAATAGCATATTTCTAAAATTCTCTATCTTTGAATGGATATATCTTAGGTTAGGTAAGGAATCCTCTCCATTTTCAAAGGTGGCTGTGAAGCGGCTTCCTTGGTTAATAAGACCAGTTACGCAATTTCTAAAACAAGTGCCATCTTCAGAACAATATTCGCCTTGCAACAAAACCTTACATAGCATATCTCTATAATTCTCTATCTTTGAATGGATATATCTTAGGTTAGGTAAGGAACCCTCACCATTTTCAAAGGTGGTTGTGAAGCAGCATCCTTGCTTAATAAGACCAGTTACGTAGTTTCTAAAACTAGTGCCATCTTCAGGACAATATTCGCCTTTTAACAAAACCTTACATAGGATATTTCTATAATTCTCTATCTTTGAATGGAAATATCTTAGGTTAGGTAAGGAATCCTCGGCATTTTCAAACCTGGTTGTAAAACGACATCCTTGCTTAATAAAACCAGTTACGCAGTTTCTTAAAAAAGTACCATCTTCAGGAAAATATTCGAATTCTTTGAATGAAAATATCTTTGGTTAGGTAAAGAATCCTCGCCACTTTCAAAGGTGGTTTTGAAGCGGCATCCTTGCTTAATAAGGCCAGTAACGCAGTTTCAAAAAAAAGTGCCACCTTCAAGACAATATTCGCCTTTCAACAAAACCTTACATAGCATATCTCTATAATTCTCTATCTTTGAATGGAAATATCTTAGGTTAGGTAAGGAATCCTCACCATTTTCAAAGGTGGTTGTGAAGCAGCATCCTTGCTTAATAAGACCAGTTACGTAGTTTCTAAAACTAGTGCCATCTTCAGGACAATATTCGCCTTTTAACAAAACCTTACATAGGATATTTCTATAATTCTCCATTTTTGAATGGAAATATCTTAGGTTAGGTAAGGAATCCTCGGCATTTTCAAACCTGGTTGTAAAGCGACATCCTTGCTTAATAAAACCAGTTACGCAGTTTCTTCAAAAAGTACCATCTTCAGGAAAATATTCGAATTCTTTGAATGAAAATATCTTTGGTTAGGTAAAGAATCCTCGCCACTTTCAAAGGTGGTTTTGAAGCGGCATCCTTGCTTAATAAGACCAGTAACGCCGTTTCTAAAACAAGTGCCACCTTCTGGACAATATTCGCTTTTCAACAAAATCTTACATAGCATATCTCTATAATTCTCTATCTTTGAATAGAAATATCTGAGGTTAGGTAAGGAACCCTCGCCATTTTCAAAGGTGGTTTGAAGCGGCATCCTTGCTTAATAAAACTAGTTGCGTAGTTACTAAGACAAGTGCCATCTTCAGGAGAATATTCGCCTCTTAACAAAACCTTACATAGCATATTGAATGGAAATATCTTAGGTTAGGTAAGGAATCCTCACCATTTTCAAAGGTGGTTGTGAAGCGACATCCTTGCTTAATAAGACCAGTTACGCAATTTCTAAAACAAGTGCCATCTTCAGGACAATATTCGCCTTGCAACAAAACCTTACATAGCATATCTCGATAATTCTCTATCTTTGAATGGAAATATCTTAGGTTAGGTAAGGAATCCTCAACATTTTCAAAGGTGGTTGTAAAGTAGCATCCTTGCTTAATAAGACCAGTTGCGTAGTTTCTAAAACAAGTGCCATCTTCAGAACAATATTCGCCTTTCAACAAAACCTTACATAGCATATCTCGATAATTCTCTGTCTTTGAATGGAAATATCTGAGGTTAGGTAAGGAACCCACGCCATTTTCAAAAGTGGTTTGAAGCGGCATTTTTGCTTAATAAAACCAGTTACGTAGTTTCTAAAACAAGTGACATCTTCAGGACAATAATCGCCTTTCAACAAAACCTTACATACCATATCTCTATAATTCTCTATCTTTGAATGGAAATATCTTATGTTAGGTAAAGAATCCTCACCATTTACAAAGGTGGTTATGAAGCGACATCCTTGCTTAATAAGACCAGTTACGCAATTTCTAAAACAAGTGCCATCTTCAGGACAATATTCGCCTTGCAACAAAACCTTACATAGCATATCTCGATAATTCTCTGTCTTTGAATGGAAATATCTGAGGTTAGGTAAGGAACCCTCGCCATTTTCAAAAGTAGTTTGAAGCGGCATCCTTGCTTAATAAAACCAGTTACGTAGTTACTAAAACAAGTGACATCTTCAGGACAATAATCGCCTTTCAACAAAACCTTACATAGCATATCTCTATAATTCTCTATCTTTGAATGGAAATATCTTAGGTTAGGTAAGGAATCCTCACCTTTTACAAAAGTCGTTATGAAGCGGCATCCTTGCTTAATAAGACCAGTTGCGTAGTTTCTAAAACAAGTGACATCTTCAGGACTATATTCGCCTTTCAACAAAACCTTACATAGCATACCTCTAAAATTCTCTACCTTTGAATGGAAATATCTTAGTTTAGGTAAGGAATCCTCACCATTTACAAAGGCGGTTATGAAGCGGCATCCTTGCTTAATAAGTCCAGTTACGTAGTTACTAAAACAAGTGACATCTTCAGGACAATAATCGCCATTCAACATAACCTTACATAGCATATCTCAATAATTCTCTATTTTTGAATGGAAATATCTTAGGTTAGGTAAGGAATCCTCACCATTTACAAAGGCGGTTATGAAGCGGCATCCTAGCTTAATAATACCAGTTACGTAGTTTCTAAAACAAGTGTTATCTTCAGGACAATATTCGCCTTTAACGAAACCTTACATAGCATATCTCAATAATTCTCTATTTTTGAATGGAAACATCTTAGGTTAAGTAAGGAATCCTCACCATTTTCAAAAGTGGTTGTAAAGCAGCATCCTTGCTTGATAAGACCAGTTACGTAGTTTCCAAAACAAGTGACATCTTCAGGACAATAATCGCCTTTCAACAAAACCTTACATAGCATATCTCTATAATTCTCTATCTTTGAATGGAAATATCTTATGTTAAGTAAGGAATCCTCACCATTTACAAAGGTGGTTATGAAGCGGCATTCTTGCTTAATAAGACCAGTTACGTAGTTACTAAAACAAGTGACATCTTCAGGACAATAATCGCCATTCAACAAAACCTTACATAGCATATCTCAATAATTCTCTATTTTTGAATGGAAATATCTTAGATTAGGTAAGGAACCCTCACCATTTACAAAGGCGGTTATGAAGCGGCATCCTAGCTTACTAATACCAGTTACGTAGTTTCTAAAACAAGTGCCATCTTCAGGACAATATTCGCCTTTAACGAAACCTTACATAGCATACTTATATAATTCTCCATCTTTGAATGGAAATATCTTAGGTTAGGTAAGGAATCCTCGGCATTTTCAAAGCTGGTTGTGAAGCGACATCTTGGCTTAATAAAACCAGTTACACAGTTTCTCAAAAAAGTACCATCTTCAGGACAATATTCGCTTGTTAACAAAACCTTAGATAGCATATCTCTATAATTCTCTACCTTTGAATGGAAATATCTGAGGTTAGGTAAGGAACCCTCGCCATTTTCAAAAGTGGTTTGAAGCGGCATCCTTGCTTAATAAAACCAGTTACGTAGTTACTAAAACAAGTGACATCTTCAGGACAATAATCGCCTTTCAACAAAACCTTACATAGCATATCTCTATAATTCTCTATCTTTGAATGGAAATATCTTAGGTTAGTTAAGGAATCCTCACCTTTTACAAAAGTCGTTATGAAGCGGCATCCTTGCTTAATAAGACCAGTTACGTAGTTTCTAAAACAAGTGACATCTTCAGGACAATAATCGCCTTTCAACAAAACCTTACATACCATATCTCGATAATTCTCTGTCTTTGAATGGAAATATCTGAGGTTAGGTAAGGAACCCTCGCCATTTTCAAAAGTGGTTTGAAGCGGCATCCTTGCTTAATAAAACCAGTTACGTAGTTTCTAAAACAAGTGACATCTTCAGGACAATAATCGCCTTTCAACAAAACCTTACATACCATATCTCTATAATTCCTTATCTTTGAATGGAAATATCTTAGGTTAGGTAAGGAATCCTCACCATCATCAAAGGTGGTTGTGAAGCGACATCCTTGCTTAATAAGACCAGTTATGCAATTTCTAAAACAAGTGCCATCTTCAGGACAATATTGGCCTTGCAACAAAACCTTACATAGCATATCTCGATAATTCTCTATCTTTGAATAGAAATATCTTAGGTTAGGTAAGGAATCCTCAACATTTTCAAAGGTGGTTGTAAAGTAGCATCCTTGCTTAATAAGACCAGTTGCGTAGTTTCTAAAACAAGTGACATCTTCAGGACAATATTCGCCTTTAACGAAACCTTACATAGCATATCTCTATAATTCTCTATCTTTGAATGGAAATATCTTAGGTTAGGTAAGGAATCCTCGGCATTTTCAAAGCTGGTTGTGAAGCGACATCTTGACTTAATAAAACCAGTTACGCAGTATCTCAAAAAAGTACCATCTTCAGGACAATATTCGCTTGTTAACAAAACCTTAGATAGCATATCTCTATAATTCTCTACCTTTGAATGGAAATATCTGAGGTTAGGTAAGGAACCCTCGCCATTTTCAAAAGTGGTTTGAAGCGGCATCCTTGCTTAATAAAACCAGTTACGTAGTTACTAAAACAAGTGACATCTTCAGGACAATAATCGCCTTTCAACAAAACCTTACATACCATATCTCTATAATTCTCTATCTTTGAATGGAAATATCTTATGTTAGGTAAAGAATCCTCAAGATTTTCAAAGGTGGTTGTAAAGTAGCATCCTTGCTTAATAAGACCAGTTGCGTAGTTTCTAAAACAAGTGACATCTTCAGGACTATATTCGCCTTTCAACAAAACCTTACATAGCATACCTCTATAATTCTCTATCTTTGAATGGAAATATCTTAGTTTAGGTAAGGAATCCTCACCATTTACAAAGGCGGTTATGAAGCGGCATCCTTGCTTAATAAGTCCAGTTACGTAGTTACTAAAACAAGTGACATCTTCAGGACAATAATCGCCATTCAACAAAACCTTACATAGCATATCTCAATAATTCTCTATCTTTGAATGGAAATATCTTAGGTTAGGTAAGGAATCCTCAAGATTTTCAAAGGTGGTTGTAAAGTAGCATCCTTGCTTAATAAGACCAGTTGCGTAGTTTCTAAAACAAGTGACATCTTCAGGACTATATTCGCCTTTCAACAAAACCTTACATAGCATACCTCTATAATTCTCTATCTTTGAATGGAAATATCTTAGTTTAGGTAAGGAATCCTCACCATTTACAAAGGCGGTTATGAAGCGGCATCCTTGCTTAATAAGACCAGTTACGCAATTTCTAAAACAAGTGCCATCTTCAGGACAATATTCGCCTTGCAACAAAACCTTACATAGCATATCTCGATAATTCTCTATCTTTGAATGGAAATATCTTAGGTTAGGTAAGGAATCCTCAAGATTTTCAAAGGTGGTTGTAAAGTAGCATCCTTGCTTAATAAGACCAGTTGCGTAGTTTCTAAAACAAGTGACATCTTCAGGACTATATTCGCCTTTCAACAAAACCTTACATAGCATACCTCTATAATTCTCTATCTTTGAATGGAAATATCTTAGTTTAGGTAAGGAATCCTCACCATTTACAAAGGCGGTTATGAAGCGGCATCCTTGCTTAATAAGTCCAGTTACGTAGTTACTAAAACAAGTGACATCTTCAGGACAATAATCGCCATTCAACAAATCCTTACATAGCATATCTCAATAATTCTCTATTTTTGAATGGAAATATCTTAGGTTAGGTAAGGTATCCTCACCATTTACAAAGGCGGCTATAAAGCGGCATCCTAGCTTAATAATACCAGTTACGTAGTTTCTAAAACAAGTGCCATCTTCAGGACAATATTCGCCTTTGACGAAACCTTACATAGCATATCTCAATAATTCTCTATTTTTGAATGGAAACATCTTAGGTTAAGTAAGGAATCCTCACCATTTTCAAAAGTGGTTGTAAAGCAGCATCCTTGCTTAATAAGACCAGTTACGTAGTTTCTAAAACAAGTGACATCTTCAGGACAATAATCGCCTTTCAACAAAATCTTACATAGCATATCTCTATAATTCTCTATCTTTGAATGGAAATATTTAAGGAATCTCACCATTTACAAAGCTGGTTATGAAGCGGCATTCTTGCTTAATAAGACCAGTTACGTAGTTACTAAAACAAGTGACATCTTCAGGACAATAATCGCCATTCAACAAAACCTTACATAGCATATCTCAATAATTATCTATTTTTGAATGGAAATATTTTAGGTTAGGTAAGGAACCCTCACCATTTACAAAGGCGGTTATGAAGCGGCATCCTAGCTTAATAATACCAGTTACGTAGTTTCTAAAACAAGTGCCATCTTCAGGACAATATTCGCCTTTAACGAAACCTTACATAGCATACTTCTATAATTCTCCATATTTGAATGGAAATATCTTAGGTTAGGTAAGGAATCCTCGGCATTTTCAAAGCTGGTTGTGAAGCGACATCTTGGCTTAATAAAACCAGTTACGCAGTTTCTCAAAAAAGTACCATCTTCAGGACAATATTCGCTTGTTAACAAAACCTTACATAGCATATCTCTATAATTCTCTACCTTTGAATGGAAATATCTGAGGTTAGGTAAGGAACCCTCGCCATTTTCAAAAGTGGTTTGAAGCGGCATCCTTGCTTAATAAAACCAGTTACGTAGTTACTAAAGCAAGTGCCATCTTCAGGACAATATTCGCTTCTTAACAAAACCTTACATAGCATATCTCGATAATTCTCTATCTTTGAATGGAAATATCTTAGGTTAGCTAAGGAATCCTCAACATTTTCAAAGGTGGTTGTAAAGCACCATCCTTGCTTAATAAGACCAGTTACGTAGTTTCTTAAACAAGTGACATCTTCAGGACAATAGTCGCCTTACAACAAAACCTTACATAGCATATCTCTATAATTCTCTATCTTTGAATGGAAATATCTTAGGTTAGGTAAGGAATCCTCACCATTTACAAGGTGGTTATGAAGCGGCATCCTTACTTAAAAAGACCAGTTACGTAGTTACTAAAACAAGTGACATCTTCAGGACAATAATCGTCTTTCAACAAAACCTTACATAGCATATCTCTATAATTCTCTATCTTTGAATGGAAATATCTTAGGTTAGGTAAGGAATCCTCACCATTTACAAGGTGGTTATGAAGCGGCATCCTTGCTTAATAAGACCAGTTACGTAGTTACTAGAACAAGTGACATCAGTAGGTATTTAGGGCCTGTCGTAATTCAAAACGCGACAGACGTATTTTCCATGTGTAAAATACGTCTGTCACGTTTTGAATTAGGATCGGCCCTATATAATTTCAATGTAAAATAGTTGTGAAAACATTTCAATGTAAAATAGTTGTGAAAACATGAATTCTTATATACTTTCAATGTAAAATACTTGTGGGCACGTTTTGAATTAGGATCGGCTTTCTATTACTTTCAATGAAACACACGTCGAAAAACATGTTGAAAAATGTAAGTGCAGAGAAAATGTGTGTAGATGTTTTGAATTTGGTTTTCTAGCGAGACAGTATGACAGATGCAAAATATCGCATTCAAGTCAATTGTGTTTAATTAAAGTGGATTCTGATTTATGTTTAGAGGCTGCAAATACACATGGGCTGGTTTCAATTCAAAATGTGTTCACTCTTGTGATAGGTTAAAAAGTGGGTTGGCATAGTACGCAGATGGTGGTAATCTGCTATATAAGGAGATTGCACCTAATATTAATTTAATTAGTCGAAGTTTACTGCATATATTTACATACAAACATGTATATAATTGATATTCAGGGATTCAAATACAAAAAAAACGAGTTTGTTTTTAAAGAAGTTGCGGTTTTGGACTTGTTGAAAGGTGATGTTTGGCATCAACTGCCAATGCAGTCCAGTTGTTTGAGTCAAGATCATATAAAACATAACGACTGGGTGACAAGGAATATTCATGGTATTTCTTGGGATGAATCTTCAACGGCTGGAATGGTGTCATCATATATAGCGCTTTATTTGAAGCAAATTATCCGACCCGGTGAAGAAGTATTTGTGAAGGGTCTAGAAAAAAAGAAATTGATTGAAACATATATAATGCAAAACTTTGTAACTGATATGCTTGCACTAGGTTGTCCTAAGCTATCGGAGTTAAAAATCAACAATCGTTTAAAATATAACACTCATTGTTGTAGACACAGCAATATAAATTTGCAATGCGCAAAACAAAATACCTTTTTATTAAAAGAATGGCTTGATAATAATAAAAAACAATAGAAAAATTTTGTCTGTATTATTTATTTTAATATAATTTTACAATGTTAGCCTTATTAACTATTATTATAACAACTTCTAGCAAACATTATTTTTATCGATCCAGCTATTGTGTACGTTAGAGAAGCCTAACCATTTTACAAATACTTTATTTCCACTCTTTCTTAGGACTTTTTCTACCAGCTAAATTCCTGGATGTTTAACCTTTTGCAACTCCGTTTCATAAAATGCACCTTTGATTTCTTTCTCATCTTGATCTTCTAATATATATGTTGTAGGATTGGTTACGTTTACCTTTTAATCTTAAAATTTCATTTGACCAGTTTGGCGTGTAACCTTTCGTAAATGCTTCCCTGTGTTTACTAATCCTCACACTGTCTTTTATTGAATATATATTTTGGTATTTTGGTTGCAAGTTTGATGTGGGTAAATGATGATTTAACAATAGTTTTTTCATTTGATTTATCTACTTTTACAGGTTTGACTCCGATAGTATTGTGAACTGTATTGTTGTATTGTTTCACAATATCGCTTAAATTTTTTCTCCAATTGTAAGAACCGTTCAGGTTAAACAAGCGCCACATTTTTCCCTTTAAAGTTCTAATTACACGTTCCACAATGCATGCTTTCTTTGTAGAAAAAACACTATAATGGTTTATGCTATATGTCTGCATTAAGGATTGAAAGTGTTTGTTATAATATTCTTTACCAAAATCAGACTGCAAATTTCTTGGTGGATTTTTAAATTTATTTAAAATTGTTTTCATTGCAGCAGTAACATCAATACCCGTTTTACTTTTAAGTGGTACAGCCCATACGTATTTGGAGAAACAATCAATAACTACTAAAATGTATTTAAATCCTTTGCTTGTTTGCGAAAATGGTAGCATTTCAATCAAATCGGTCTGAAGAAAGTCATTTAAACCTTTTACTATCACTTTGCGTCTCTTGAAATTTATTCTTGCTGGTTTATGAAGTTGATTTACTATATCCTCTTTCACTTTTGATTGAACAACTATCATAATACTTTTTTCTAATCAGGATTTATTAAATACAATTAATGAAATACTTCTATGTTTGAATGTCGTGGGCTCCACTTTCTTTGAAAGGAACTTTTAATATAAAATCAAGAAACATTGTGGTATTGTTTATGATAGCACCGCTGTCACGAAAGCTGATTACATCCATACGTTTAAGCAAAAATCCTTGTAACTGTGCAATTACATAACTTTTTTCGTTTATAAGAATTTCAATGTCTTGCGGGTATCCTTTAATATTCTCAATGACTGCTTCCTCATAAGGAAATTTATAATTATGTTTAGTGTTGAAAATAAGGAATGTCTTGTCACCGTCGAAGAATGTATTAGAGTAAAACGTTGCTACTACCGTGTAATGTAGCATATGTAACTTGTACTCAATCAAGGTTTCAAAACCTTCACTTTTGTTTTCATATTCCTGTTCACTTATATCTATTTTACGGTTATGTAAGTGCCTTCCAAATTTGTCAATTGTCATATCATCTAATTACTTTCGCCTCACGCAATTCTTCAATGATCGAATTTATTTCGTTGCCGTGACCTGTGTGTCCAGCAGTCTGAGATGAAACTAAAGGTCGTAATCTATCAACAAGTTCATTGGGATCATTCCAATATAAATAATCTATAGCGTTATTTGATACTTCCATTGTCATACCGTCTCCAAGACGCTTTCTATAGGGTAATGTTCTAGGTCTACGGGGTGTTTGGGGAAGTATGTTTAATGTAAATATTATATTTTTGTACTTATATGAAGTATTACCCTGAATTTGTTCTGTTTCAGAATAATATCTTCTATTAGCATTTGTTCTTTTTACAATATCAAGGTACGACTTTAGATCTTGATGACTGTACCCGACAGGATATTTTTTTAGACAGTAATTCGTATAATCCAGGAGTACCTTTATATTTCAAATCATTTATTAGAACATTTTCATCATCCAACGCGAAATTCGAATTGCCTATCATAAGACCATTTGAATCAGGGTTAAACCTAATACCATATTTATGATCAAATTCGTTCTTAACATCTTTAAACATATTGTAAATATATTCTCGAGGTAGCGGATGTAGCTGTTCGAGATAATGTGTCATACCAAGTGAATCGGCAAAGCTTTGAATATATTCCTGGGCTTCTTGTGCATTTCGATTAATTTCTGCTTTGTATTCATTCTCAACATCATCATCATCATCATCATCTACCTCTATGGCATCATTTTTTATATTTGGTATATGCTGAGAAATAACCGGTGAATCAATATAGTCAACGTTCCTTTCTAGCAATTTAGGTTTAATTTTTTTTACACTGCTATGAGGCAGTTCTTCTTCTTCTTTAAATTTTTCTTTCTTTACCACACTTTCCCCATCCAGTTTATTAGCAATAGTTTCTAATCGTGATGTTATGGGTAAGATTGATTCCACTTGGACAACTTCATTATCTTTTAACTGACGCAATTTGTTTTTTACAATGTTTCTTTTCTTAATTAAAATTCTTTTAAGTTTTACCGCCTCCTTGTTCATTGCGTAAAAGTTTATTGTAGTAAAAAAAAATTCTTCGATACTAACGATACTTGCGTCTCTCAAGGTTTAAATATGTATGAAGTGATCAAAACCTATTCGGTACCTTCCTTGATCTGGATCACTATCTTTGTCTACAACTAAGAAACTGTATTTGTCTTGCCAACAAGCAGCACATAGTTCACGGAATTTATCATACTTCATGTCAGTATTGACGTGATCGTCATATATGTGTTTTAAGTTTAAATCATCTTGTTTAAATAAAACTAAAAGATTAGCATTATCACGTAGTAAGTGCTTAGGTATACGAGTATAACTTTGACAAAGGTAAAAACTGTCTACTTGTTTATGACGTCCCATACTAAAGTATTCCCTAATAATACCTTGTTTATCGCAAGCTACATCATCAAAAACAAATATAGAATTATTTCGAGCATCAGATGGTGATATAATATTATCAGAACTGGAAAATGTATAATAGTTGATCCCTTTTATTGGTTGCAGTAGACTTTCAAGGTATTGATACTTTGGTTGATAAAGTGATTTAGAATAAACATATACGTTTTCAAACTTTAAACCATTAGGATGTTCTATCAGCCCAATCATAACGTTGGTTTTACCGCAATTTGATGGACCAACAACTAGACATCGAATAGATAAAGGCAGAAGAACGCTATGTTTTTTCTTTTTAGCTAAGGATTGCACGCCAATGTCATTATTGTTTATGGTTAAAAGTGTTAATTGTTTCACAACACGCATGTTTGCATGTAGTAAATTCGATTTGTAAAAAAAAGTGGAATTATATAAATATAAGAAACGGCGAGTATATAAAGAATCATTAATTCATAATATTTTATTTATTTACTGCACAGCTTGAGAGGATAGTTGTCCGCTAATGATTACATGTAATAATAATTCTAAAACTACTGGGAACGGACTATTAAATACTGTAATTAACAATTTACCATTTGAAGCGCATATTCCGGGTTACAAATTTTGCGGTCCGGGTACAAAACTAATCAAACGGTTAGCTCGGGGAGACAAGGAAATAAACAAGTTAGACGAGGCTTGTAAGGAGCACGATATTGCATACTCCAAAGAAAAGGATCTATCTAAACGCCATCAAGCAAATTCGAGGTTAGCTCAGTTACCTACAGAAAGACTAAATTCTGGTGAATCGTCTTTAGGTGAAAAAGCAGCAGCATTTGGAGTAGCTACCGCAATGAAAGCTAAAGTAAAACTTGGTATGGGTGCCTGTGCATCACTGAGAACAAAAAATATCAATAAAATAAGAAAACTGATAAAGAAACGTAAAATAAGAAGTACGCTAGGTATTAAAAGTATTATCAAACAAGCACATACAGCTTTAAAAAAGACTAAAAGATCTTATATTATGGATGCAATCAACATAGCAATTAAGGCAGCCAATACAGCAAAACAAAAGAAGCATATTAAATCAGCTCGTATTATATCAATTCCTAAAACAGGAGGTTTTCTACCACTAATACCAATTTTTGCAGGCCTAAGCGCTCTTGGTACTCTTACTGGAGGTGCAGCTGCTGTTGCAAAAGCAGTTTCAGATACTAAAATAGCTAAGGAACAACTAGCGGAAAAACAACGTCATAACAAGGCAATGGAGGACATTGCAGTCGGAAACGGCATGTACATCAAACCTTATAAAAAGGTTTTGGTCTTTTTAGCCCTGCAAAACCTCAAAGGAACGCAACTTGATTTTACCTAATCGAGCACTAAGCAATGTAGAATTAATAGAGTTTGTTAAGCAATTAGAAGTACCATATTTCCGTGGAGTGTTCATGAGCAACAATCTTCCCAAGAAAGTTAATTTAAAAGAATGTGGTATAGTTAATTTAGATGGAATAGAAGGTTTAGGCACGCATTGGACCTCTTACAAAAAGTACGGTAGTAGCGCTATTTACTATGACAGCTACGGAAACCTGCGACCGCCAACAGAGTTGATAAGTTATTTGAATAGCGGGGGTAAATGTAAAATTCTTTATAACATTAAACAAGAACAATCGTACGGTACTGTGTTTTGCGGTCATTTATGCTTACAATTACTAAGTAGTGCATAGATCTGCGTACGAAGTTGTTATGTCGTACACTTTTACTCTAACGGGAAACACTTCAGTTTTAACAAGCAATTTTAATCCGCCTATAAACTTGGATAATGATTCGGAGTACGTATTAGGATTAACAAATTTTGAGTCTTATAACACAATTCCAAACATAGAAAAAGGAATAAATAATAAAATGTATTATGGATCTAACGGGGAATTCATAGAAATACCTGAAGGTGCTTATGAGATTAGAGAAATTAACAAATATCTTCAAAAAGCTTTAGGTTATAAAAGATGGCGTGGTCGTATGGATCAATCACGAAGCGCTAGAAAGACGCCAGTGTATATAGAAATTACAGCCGACAATAATACACTTAAATGTAGTATTAAATGTAGTCTATATGTGGATTTTACCAAAAAGGATTTAATTGGTTCTCTACTTGGTTTCAATCCGCGAAAATTGCTAGCATTTGTCACGCATCAAGCAAACTACGCGATCAACATTTGTAAAGTGAATGCAGTTTTAATCGGTTGTAATATTGCAAGTGGATCCTATTTAAATAGTAAACCAGCCCATGTAATACACGAATTTTTTCCTCAAGTACCTGCAGGTTTTAAAATTGTCGAGTGTCCACCTACGATTATATATCTACCAATCAGGTCACGTATAATAAATGAAATAATAGTTAAAGTGTTAGATCAAGATGGAAATTTAGTTAATTTCAGAGGAGAACTGCTAACTGTAAGGTTGCATTTAAAAAATCTGCAATAGCCATGGGTATTAAGTATAAATCACGAAACAGGTCAAGAATTGATATAAATGCTGGAAAATTCAAAGCAAACTACACACGAATGATTGTTTCAACACCTCAAACAACACAAAACCGGCAGTTTCTACAATCGTTAGGACTGCATTTAATTAAAAAAAAAGTAGAATGAATAGTGAAATACTGAACGTGCGTGAAAAAGTTTGCTTCGACAATGCAATTGTTAATATTGAAAAACATACTCATCAACCTTATGCTAACACATCTTTAAACAATAATGATGAAATTCGAATCCCTATACAACAACAAAATGTATACACCTTACCATTGAAGAGCATGCTGTACATAGAAGGCAAATTAATTAAAACAGATGGAACGCCGTCTCAGACAGCAAAGTTTGTAAATAATGGAATTTTGCTGCTTTTTGATGAAATTATATATGAGATTGGTGGTATCATTGTAGATCGTGTTCGGAATCCTGGATTAACGTCTATAATGAAGTGATATGTTTCATATAATAGCAATCAAAGTAAACATTTACAAAACGCTGGGTGGTTTCCTATGGATGATTCGCAAATAGTTGATGCCAATGGGAATTTTAATGTTGCAATAAACCTTTCAATGGTTCTCGGATTATGCGAAGATTTTAAAAAAATTATTTTAAACCTCCGTCATGAGTTAGTCTTACTACGTTCTAGTTTTGATACTAATGCTATAATTAATCCTACACCCGATGAAGAAATAAAAGTTGTTTTAAACAAAGTTTTATGGAAAATGCCGCATGTAGCCGTTGATGATACTCAACGAATTAATTTAATAGAATGCGTTGCACAAAATCAGGATTTGCATATTCCGTTTAGAGGATGGGAGTTGCATGAATATCAACTTCTACAAGAAACGCAACGTCATACATGGAACATTAAAACAACAACACAATTAGAAAAACCAAGATTTGTGATTGTTGGTTTCCAAACCAACCGAAAAAATAGATACATGAGCAACTACAGTCGTTTTGATCATTGCTATTTAACCAACATGAAACTATATTTAAACTTAGAAATTTTCCCGTACGATAACTTAAATTTGTAGTTCGAGAATAAACAGACTGCGTTGTTATATGAGATGTATGCTCAGTTTCAGCAATCATACTACGAAAAGGAAAATGAACCACTTTTTATTCCTGAAGATTTACGAAGTATTGCACCATTAATAGTCATAGATTGTTCTAGACAAAACGAAGCGTTAAAATCTGGTACTGTCGATATTAGATTAGAATTTGAAACTAGCAGAAACGTTTTGCCAAATACATCTTGTCATTGCCTTATACTTCATGATAAGATAGTCAAATACAATCCACTCTCAAACAGCATAAGAATATTATAATTACTTTATTATTATTATTACTGTACCTTTACAAATTATGAAAAAACAATAAATCATTTAGCAATCACAGTCTATTTATTACATGTTTTTACAATATCTTTTACATGTTTGAATTATTAAGTGATTTAGTAAACAGCCATAAACATTGACAATTTTAAATAAAAGTTTTGTTATACATTTCTCAAATAAACTAACTGGTATGTTATTAACAAACTGGATTTTTTAAACAGAACGGTTACTACTACTACTATTTTTCTCTACAATACATTTATACTAATATATAGTTCAAACTCGGGCAGATTGAAAGGTATCCTATTTTTAGATACATCCAAAAACGAAATACGGCGTACTTGTGCAGGTATAAACATAACACTGAAGTTTTATAACTAAAAAATATTATATGTTAATCCAGATAAAATAAATTGCATTCTTTATTTGAGCCAGTGGTTGAAGCTTTACAAGTCATTTCTGTGTGTATAGTTATACCCCCAAGGTTTAGTATCAGTGGTTTAGGTACTAAGAATTCTTTTATCATTACTTGGATTAAGAACAATTTTGTTTTGTTTAATAGTACAGACATCATGTTTGACTGATCTAATTAAACATTGCTGTTTCTGTACAGTCTGTTTATAAAACAAAGCATTCTTATAATCGTCAAAAGAAATTTGCGTAATACTTGCTAAGGAAGATCCCTTTGACTTTTTTATTATACTATCCTGAACTCTGTAAGTGTACATTTTAGATCTAAGTCCTACA
Source organism: Platerodrilus igneus (assembly GCA_036346225.1). Lineage (NCBI taxonomy): Eukaryota > Metazoa > Arthropoda > Insecta > Coleoptera > Lycidae > Platerodrilus > Platerodrilus igneus. Next base: position 603,886 of record JARFIW010001410.1, read on the forward strand.
AACTCTAGCATGATGTCACCATTGTTTTCATCTTTCATAATACCAGGAACTTTTTTATTTGATAATGGAATATGATATTTGTTATGAGGGTCGTAATCGGAAGTATCAAATCTATGAATATCTTGTTTGATATAAGAGTAAATATCTTCAACGCTAAACTCGTATATCAAACTATCCGTATCTGTGTACAGCAGCTTTGCTTTGTTAGCAAATTGCGATTTTATATAACTATAGTGAAATTCATATAAATAGGTTTTTGAAATATCTAGAATAGAGAAACCTACATAAATGGGTTTGTTTAAGTAAACCTTTAATTTATTCATTTCTATTAAGACTAGATCTTTGTCTAACACTATGTAACTACGAGCTCCAAACCGTCCTTCCCATTTGGTCACTAATTTCACATCTTTCCTTTTCCGTACGTTTTCCATCATCTTTCCATAAACCGAATTTATCATATTTTTATAAAAGCATATATCGAAACTGTTTTTTGACTGTTGTCTTAATTTCGTATTCAAATCAATGTATTCTTTTAACCAAGGAGCTTGTTTAAACCGAAGAACCTTATGAATCTTTTTCAGTTCTAAACCGTAGCTTAAATACATTTTAAATTCTTGTAGTGAATAATATAGTTGAGTTTTGGATATAAAGTTGTAAGTAATTTCTTTAAGTTTGATTTATTAGAAGGTACTGGTGGTATCATATGTTCAGGCGCCAAAGGTAAGTCACTGTGAATTTCATGTAAAGATACTGGATAGTGTAAATCGCATTCAAAAATATATCCTGCATCAGAATCATCGGGAATATTAAGTATGTCTAAACGTACTATATCTGGACTGGTACCATCTAAAAATTCAAATTCTCCATATGGAAGATATTCAGACATTGCAGCCCCATATAAATTATTAACATCAAAATACATTAAATATTTAGAATCGAAATTTGGATCATAATCTGCATTCATATATTTGTTATTTGCTTTAGCATATCTATTCGAACATTGAGAAACACCGCCACGAATTCCCCGTTCTAAAAACATTATTTTTTCAATATCAGTAAGCAGCTCGAGTTTAACGTTCGTCGTTTTTAACATTGCATCTAGAGCTAAACCAGGAGCCGTAAAGTAGTGAAGCGGATCTAACTTATACGTGAACATACAAGTTTTTCTAAAGTTTTCAAATATATCAGTCAAGAGCAGTACATCTGTTTTTAAATATAGGTCTGAATAGTCCCCTAGTGTTTTTATATTAAATGTTTGCCAAATGTGTTTAGCATGATTGTAGTCTTCATCTGAGATTTCTTCATTGCGCGAACGATTAAAGAATGCTGTTTTACAGGGTAAATCGGTTTCATTGAGCCTATCCCAGGAGTTAATGTAATCATAGGGAAATATGCCTTTACGCGTAAGTAACTGAAACTCATTATCGGTGTTACAATTTTCCCTGGTGATGGATTTTTTATTATCATCTAAGTATGAAGCTAATTTTTCGATACTAGATGCCATAAACCTGAATGAATCGATAAATCTAAAACTAACTTTCGTACCATTTACATATTTTGTAAAAGATATGTATTTTTCCTTATTTATTGGTAAAATGCTTAACGAACCTGAAAACTCTAACGAGATTTTTTTAATAAAGAAATGCGAATCGTAGCCTGATAAGTTATGAAAAACTACCGGTATCATATAAAAATTATGATAATTGATGTTGCAATCTTGATGAGCCGCTCCTCGAAATTCACCTGTAAAGTGGCAGTGATCGCGAACTCTAATATCATCTATACTAAAAGGTTTATTGCAAATGTGACAGTGAAGGGCAAATTTAAATGCTGACTTTTGTTCTTCTGTTAAAGGATTCGTGGGTTTTGGGTTACAGAAAATTTTATTAGTCGTTTCTGAAATCAGTTTCAATTGAGCAACAAACCATTCTATACAATCCTTTCCGCGATACAATTGAAATTTGGAATATTTATTATCATACGAGCATTTCAAATAATACGCTACACTAAAGGATATATGCCTTTGGTAAGAGACTGTGTTTAGTATTACCTCCGACTCATTGCATGGTTCTAATACACATTCGAAATCTGCATAAACTACAAATGATACTTTTTCTTGATAGTGGAAATGTGTAAATGTTAGATACTTTTCGGATTCTCCGGGTAATCTTATTGAGCAAGTATTCTGTTTTTCGCAATAATTCGAATGACGCTTAAGTAATGCTGCTGTACTAAAATTATTTAAACATCTATAACAAAAAAATTTTCTATGTTCATGTGAAGACAACTATTTTGCAAATAATTTTGACATATCTTTAATCCAAGTAAAATGAAAGTGATTCTCATTAGCATTTGTCGGACGAGAATATTGTAAGGAATCATTATTTAAAACTAACAGATTAATAGGTTTAATTTTTTTAAAATTTTCACTTAAACAAAATGGCAGTATTTTAGTATTTTCTATACAATATAGGTTAATTGCGAGATTGTTAAGCTTCTCAATTTTTTTTTATGTCTTTTAATGCCATTGGAAACTGAATTGAATTGTAGCGTAATACTGTATCAAAATGTGGATAGCTAGATATTCCCTGACTATTTTGTTTAGCAGGATATAAAGCGGAAACCAAGCTCCAAAGAATGCAATGTTGATCGTTATTTATTACATTTACCACAGCTTTTTTTTTTTTATAAAGTCCGGAACCGGTACAAATGTTGAACACCCTCCTTTAAGTGGATCATGATTGTTTATATTTACCTTCAAGTGTAAAACTTCTTGGATTGCCCAACCAGAACCTTTCTCGCAAAATTCTTCTAATCGCTTCGAAATCTTGTTCAATACGTTCTCCTTATACCACAGCTTGAGATTGGTATTTATATCGATGTGACGATTTGCAGTAGGAAACGTTTTCAAATCTATTTCGCCAGTTGTAGGCTTAATATAGTTAGCGGCAAATATTACATTAACTTTCAACATTGACTTTTTTAAGCAAGCAACAATCTTGCGTTTAAAACTAGCGAACGCCTTGTTTAAAAACAATAGAGGATCTCTATAATTTAAATTGGTAATAAGTCCCGTAATTATTCGACTTCCAAAACATGATTGTACATCATGACAAATCAAATTTTTTCGAGTATGACCTCTAGAAAGCGTTGCATCAACACCTTTACCACGATATTCCAAAGTACGTTTCAAGTGCCTCAATCGTACAAGGTAGCTTTTAAGATATGCCAAATTAGATTCCAGCCTACTAGGATTTTCTTGATGATTGTCTTCGTATACCTTATTTCTAATAGCAAGCTTCAATATACTAATATTTGCTTTGATAATTAAAATGTGTTTCGTTATTTCATTCACTGATTTAATTGGATTCAAGCATTTTACAGTTAATCTTAAAATTGTGCTACTAATTTCGGATACGGTTTCAGCATTCATGATTCTATAAAAAATCAAAATACACTACTTAATAATATACGTATTTTCTCTATTTACTATTTATATAAAATATCATCTGACGTAAGCAAAACAACTGCAAAAAGGTTCATTCATCTGAGTTTACGGAAAACGCGTAAGCAAAACAACTGTAAAAGCAAATAGCATACAAATCGAAATAATTGCATAGCGAATTGCTTTGAATGCAATTGTTAAAAAAAAATCGCCTTTATTTACGTTTTTATTCAAGACGATTTTCAAGCTTGAATCGTGCATGCGATCTAAAAAATTGCAGAGTTGCCTTCAGTACGTGACTATGACAAACAATTCGCTATGCAACCATTTCCAATATTTACATACTGAATGCAACTCTGAGCAAAACAACTGTAAAAGGAATTAGCATTCAACATCATTTTTCATTCCGTATGCGTTTACTACAAAAAATGTTTTTATACGACCTTTGATTTATTATGTGTACAGAAAATACATTATCATTACTGCGCTATTTTTTTATGATTACATTGAAATATTTTTAAATAAAAACAAAGCAAATTTGAAAAATAAAATGTCTCAGATTAAACCGTCTTTGTTTAATAATTTACACGCACTCATGGTTTTTTTAAAAACCCGTTATTAAGAAAAAACATTTTCCAGTACGTTGATAAAAACTAAAAAGAATTTTTTTCTTATTCAGCATGATTAGCGTAAACATACACCCGCACAAATTACTATATCCCTATATATGCATATAAAGTCAATTTTTGTTAATTTTTTATGGAAAATAAATTATGCTAGCAGTAATATAAAACGAAATTAATCTAATTTAGGTTTTATTATGCGTCTTCTTGCAATTTCTTTTTCAGTCAATGAATGTAATTCATTATTTCTGCTGAGCAGTACCTATATATGCATATAAATTATGTCAGCGGTAATCTAAACGAAATTAATCTAATTTAGGTTTTTTTTTATTATGTGCATTCATTGCAATTTCTTTTTCAGACAATGAATCTAATTCATTATTTCTGCTGAGCAGTACCTTTAAAAAAAAATTTCTTATACAGCCTAAAATCGCTTAAACACACAATTACCTATATTTGCATATAAATTATGTCAGCGATAATCTAAAACGAAATTAATCTAATTTAGGGTTTTATTATGTGCATTCATTTCTGCTGAGGTATAATTATATTCGCTTACATACTGTTTTGTTCATTAGAATAGATTACAGAGCTGAATTTTTTCAGAAAACGATGCAAATTTTTAATTTTTTCTAACAGATCAGTTTATTATTTAATATAAATACTTCACGTAGATTTTACCAACAGTATTCAATCAGATCTCTTGTATAATTATTAGTTACTATTACTAGCAACTTTTAAAAAATGAGTAACTTGTCATCAAAAATTGTAATAGTACCAACGTAAAAGTTCTAGAGCAATTTATATTACATTCTGACGAAGACGTGATTAAAGAAGTTTTTGGTTTGTTCTTCGCCTCAACTCAACACTGCTGCTATTTTTGATAGTGACGTAATAGATATATCACGGTAAGTGCTTTTTTCACATTTATACATGTGTTTTTAAAACACTACTAATTTATAAGTTACATTAGATCAAAAAACCATTCTGGAAATTCTGAGGCTATCGTAGGATCGTTGACACACTCTGATCCTCTCAAAAACATCAGGTAGTATGCAAAAGAAAAGGTGAACCTACAATAATCTTTTATGTTATGCTCACAGATCAGGCAAAAACATGTCGGCTATGAAAAAGTTATGAACAGAATCTAATATGGCTGTTTTTTTCTGTGAAGATGACAAATCCTACAAAGATGACACAGTAGAGTTACTTAACGCATTTAAAAAGCGTGGAGAGAAGCTACTGCGTCGTATAGATTTGGAACTAGAAATAATAAATCAAAAAAAGAGAGGAACTAGCAGCGAGGGAGCAGCAGATACTTCAAGAACGGGAGTTAATAAATACTTTTTCATTTATAAATAGTTAGATCAAAATATTCAACAATTTTTAAAATAAAAAAGTATTTTATAAAAGTTTCTCTTTTGAAACAAGACTTTCTCTAAACAAGGTAGTAAACTCAAAGTAAAACGCACATAAATCAGAACCCACTTTAATTTAATACATCATTCTTTATACAATCGACTTAAATGTGTTATAATAATAAACTAATTTCTTAAATTAGTGACATATTATTCTGAAAATTCTATGTTGACAGTTAGACCGATCGCTCCCTTACTAGTTATGTATACGTGTTTGATCGAGCCAATACTTTCATTTAATTGTTTCACTCCATGTGCTTGAAGGTATTCAAAATATCTCAATGGCAATATACTCTTGCACTCTTCTGTTTCCACTAATACTCTTTCTCCATATTTTGTCTTGATTGTTTCCACTTTTAAAACTTCAAACCTCTTATTCACTACAATATCTTTTGAATTTACATAAGGTTTGCGATATGTGGTTTTATTAAGAGTATTAAAATCCATATTGCTTTTCTTTGACTAATTAAATTAATATTAGGAGCAATCTCCTTATATAGCAGATTACCACCATCTGCGTACTTTGCCAACCCACTTTTCAACCTATCACAAGAGTGAACACATTTTGAATTGAAACCGGCCCATGTGTATTTGCAGCCTCTAAACATAAATCAGAATCCACTTTAATTAAACACAATTGATTTGAATGCGATATTTTGCATCGGTCATGCTTTATAACTTCTCGCTAGAAAACCAAATTCAAAACATCTACACACATTTTCTCTGCACTTACATTTTTCAACATACGTGTGTTTTGAAATATGTTCCATTGAAAGTAATATAAAGCCGATCCTAATTCAAAACGTGCCCACAAGTATTTTACATTTGAAAAGAATTCAGGTTTTCACATTTTACATTAAAAGTATATAACGCCGATCCTAATTCAAAACGGTGCACGTGTAACTTCTCGCTAGAAAACCGAATTCAAAACAGCTACACACATTTTTCTCTGCACTTACATTTTCAACATACGTGTGTTTCATTGAAAGTAATATAAAGCCGATCCTAATTCAAAACGTGTCCCCAAGTATTTTACATTGAAAGTATATAAGAATTCATGTTTTCACAACTACTTTACATTGAAATGTTTTCACAACTATTTTACATTGAAATTATATAGGGCCGATCCTAATTCAAAACGTGACAGACGTATTTTACATATGGAAAATACGTCTGTCGCGTTTTAATTAGACAATATCTGACATCTTCAGGACAATAATCGCCTTTCAACAAAACCTTACATAGCATATTTCTAAAACCCTCTATCTTTGAATGGAAATGTCTCAGGTTCGGTAAGGAATCCTCACCATTTTCAAAGGTGATTGTATAGCAGCATCCTTGCTTAATAAGACCAGTTACGTAATTTCTAAAACAAGTGACTTCTTCAGGACAATAATCGCCTTTCAACAAAACCTTACATAGCATATCTATATAATTCTCCATCTTTGAATGGAAATATCTTAGGTTAGGTAAGGAATCCTCACCTTTTACAAAAGTGGTTATGAAGCGGCATCCTTGCATAATAAGACCAGTTACGTAGTTTCTAAAACAAGTGACACCTTCAGGACAATAATCGCCTTTCAACAAAACCTTACATAGCATATCTATATAATTCTCCATCTTTGAATGGAAATATCTTAGGTTAGGTAAGGAATCCTCACCTTTTACAAAAGTGGTTATGAAGCGGCATCCTTGCTTAATAAGACCAGTTACGTAGTTTCTAGAACAAGTGACATCTTCAGGACAATAATCGCCTTTTAACAAAACCTAACATAGCATGTTTCAATTATTCTCTATCTTTGAATGGAAATATCTTAGGTTAGGTAAGGAATCCTCACCATTTTCAAAGGTGGTTGTGAAGCAGCATCCTTGCTTAATAAGACCAGTTACGTAGTTACTAAAACAAGTGACATCTTCAGGACAATAATCGCCTTTCAACAAAACCTTACATAGCATATCTCAATCATTCTCTATTTTTGAATGGAAATATCTTAGGTTAGGTAAGGAATCCTCACTATTTTCAAAGGTGGTTGTGAAGCAGCATCCTTGCTTAATAAGACCAGTTACGTAGTTTCTAAAACAAGTGACATCTTCAGGACAATAATCGCCTTTCAACAAAACCTTACATAGCATATTTCAATAATTCTCTATCTTTGAATGGAAATATCTTAGGTTAGGTAAGGAATCCTCACCATTTTCAAAGGTCGTTGTGAAGCAGCATCCTTGCTTAATAAGACCAGTTACGTAGTTTCTAGAACAAGTGACATCTTCAGGACAATAATCGCCTTTTAACAAAACCTTACATAGCATATTTCAATAATTCTCTATCTTTGAATGGAAATATCTTAGGTTAGGTAAGGAATCCTCACCATTTTCAAAGGTGGTTGTGAAGCAGCATCCTTGCTTAATAAGACCAGTTACGTAGTTACTAAAACAAGTGACAGCTTCAGGACAATAATCGCCTTTTAACAAAACCTTACATAGCATATTTCAATAATTCTCTATCTTTGAATGGAAATATCTTAGGTTAGGTAAGTAATCCTCACCATTTTCAAAGGTGGTTGTGAAGCAGCATCCTTGCTTAATAAGACCAGTTACGTAGTTTCTAGAACAAGTGACATCTTCAGGACAATAATCGCCTTTTAACAAAACCTAACATAGCATGTTTCAATTATTCTCTATCTTTGAATGGAAATATCTTAGGTTAGGTAAGGAATCCTCACCATTTTCAAAGGTGGTTGTGAAGCAGCATCCTTGCTTAATAAGACCAGTTACGTAGTTACTAAAACAAGTGACAGCTTCAGGACAATAATCGCCTTTTAACAAAACCTTACATAGCATATTTCAATAATTCTCTATCTTTGAATGGAAATATCTTAGGTTAGGTAAGTAATCCTCACCATTTTCAAAGGTGGTTGTGAAGCAGCATCCTTGCTTAATAAGACCAGTTACGTAGTTTCTAAAACAAGTGACATCTTCAGGACAATAATCGCCTTTCAACAAAACCTTACATAGCATATCTCTATAATTCTCTATCTTTGAATGGAAATATTTTAGGTTAGGTAAGGAATCCTCACCATTTTCAAAGGTAGTTGTGAAGCAGCATCCTTGCTTAATAAGACCAGTTACATAGTTTCTAAAACAAGTGACATCTTCAGGACAATAATCGCCTTTTAACAAAACCTTACATAGCATATCTTCTATAATTCTCTATCTTTGAATGGAAATATCTTTAGGTTAGGTAAGGAATCCTCACCATTTTCAAAGGTGGTTGTGAAGCAGCATCCTTGCTTAATAAGACCAGTTACATAGTTTCTAAAACAAGTGACATCTTCAGGACAATAATCGCCTTTTAACAAAACCTTACATAGCATATTTCAATAATTCTCTATCTTTGAATGGAAATATCTTAGATTAGGTAAGGAATCCTCACCATTTTCAAAGGTGGTTGTCAAGCAGCATCCTTGCTTAATAAGACCAGTTACATAGTTTCTAAAACAAGTGACATCTTCAGGACAATAATCGCCTTTCAACAAAACCTTACATAGCATATTTCAATAATTCTCTATCTTTGAATGGAAATATCTTAGGTTAGGTAAGGAATCCTCACCATTTTCAAAGGTGGTTGTGAAGCAGCATCCTTGCTTAATAAGACCAGTTACGTAGTTTCTAAAACAAGTGACATCTTCAGGACAATAATCGCCTTTCAACAAAACCTTACATAGCATATCTCTATAATTCTCTATCTTTGAATGGAAATATTTTAGGTTAGGTAAGGAATCCTCACCATTTTCAAAGGTGGTTGTGAAGCAGCATCCTTGCTTAATAAGACCAGTTACATAGTTTCTAAAACAAGTGACATCTTCAGGACAATAATCGCCTTTCAACAAAACCTTACATAGCATATTTCAATAATTCTCTATCTTTGAATGGAAATATCTTAGGTTAGGTAAGGAATCCTCACCATTTTCAAAGGTCGTTGTGAAGCAGCATCCTTGCTTAATAAGACCATTTACGTAGTTTCTAGAACAAGTGACATCTTCAGGACAATAATCGCCTTTTAACAAAACCTTACATAGCATATTTCAATAATTCTCTATCTTTGAATGGAAATATCTTAGGTTAGGTAAGGAATCCTCACCATTTTCAAAGGTGGTTGTGAAGCAGCATCCTTGCTTAATAAGACCAGTTACATAGTTTCTAAAACAAGTGACATCTTCAGGACAATAATCGCCTTTCAACAAAACCTTACATAGCATATTTCAATAATTCTCTATCTTTGAATGGAAATATCTTAGGTTAGGTAAGGAATCCTCACCATTTTCAAAGGTGGTTGTGAAGCGCATCCTTGCTTAATAAGACCAGTTACGAGTTTCTAAAACAAGTGACATCTTCAGGACAATAATCGCCTTTCAACAAAACCTTACATAGCATATCTTTATAATTCTCTATCTTTGAATGGAAATATTTTAGGTTAGGTAAGGAATCCTCACCATTTTCAAAGGGTGGAAGCAGCATTCTTGCTTAATAAGACCAGTTACATAGTTTCTAAAACAAGTGACATCTTCAGGACAATAATCGCCTTTAACAAAACCTTACATAGCATATTCTATAATTCTCTATCTTTGAATGGAAATATTTTAGGTTAGGTAAGGAATCCTCACCATTTTCAAAGGGGTTGTGAAGCAGCATCCTTGCTTAATAAGACCAGTTACGTAGTTTCTAAAACAAGTGACATCTTCAGGACAATAATCGCCTTTCAACAAAACCTTACATAGCATATCTCTATAATTCTCTATCTTTGAATGGAAATATCTTAGGTTAGGTAAGGAATCCTCACCATTTTCAAAGGTGGTTGTGAAGCAGCATCCTTGCTTAATAAGACCAGTTACGTAGTTTCTAAAACAAGTGACATCTTCAGGACAATAATCGCCTTTCAACAAAACCTTACATAGCATATCTCTATAATTCTCTATCTTTGAATGCAAATATTTTAGGTTAGGTAAGGAATCCTCACCATTTTCAAAGGGGGTTGTGAAGCAGCATCCTTGCTTAATAAGACCAGTTACGTAGTTTCTAAAACAAGTGACATCTTCAGGACAATAATCGCCTTTCAACAAAACCTTACATAGCATATCTCTATAATTCTCTATCTTTGAATGGAAATATCTTAGGTTAGGTAAGGAATCCTCACCATTTTCAAAGGTGGTTGTGAAGCAGCATCCTTGCTTAATAAGACCAGTTACGTAGTTTCTAAAACAAGTGACATCTTCAGGACAATAATCGCCTTTCAACAAAACCTTACATAGCATATCTTTATAATTCTCTATCTTTGAATGGAAATATTTTAGGTTAGGTAAGGAATCCTCACCATTTTCAAAGGTGGTTGTGAAGCAGCATTCTTGCTTAATAAGACCAGTTACATAGTTTCTAAAACAAGTGACATCTTCAGGACAATAATCGCCTTTTAACAAAACCTTACATAGCATATCTCTATAATTCTCTATCTTTGAATGGAAATATTTTAGGTTAGGTAAGGAATCCTCACCATTTTCAAAGGTGGTTGTGAAGCAGCATCCTTGCTTAATAAGACCAGTTACATAGTTTCTAAAACAAGTGACATCTTCAGGACAATAATCGCCTTTCAACAAAACCTTACATAGCATATTTCAATAATTCTCTATCTTTGAATGGAAATATCTTAGGTTAGGTAAGGAATCCTCACCATTTTCAAAGGTCGTTGTGAAGCAGCATCCTTGCTTAATAAGACCATTTACGTAGTTTCTAGAACAAGTGACATCTTCAGGACAATAATCGCCTTTCAACAAAACCTTACATAGCATATCTCTATAATTCTCTATCTTTGAATGCAAATATTTTAGGTTAGGTAAGGAATCCTCACCATTTTCAAAGGGGGTTGTGAAGCAGCATCCTTGCTTAATAAGACCAGTTACGTAGTTTCTAAAACAAGTGACATCTTCAGGACAATAATCGCCTTTCAACAAAACCTTACATAGCATATCTCTATAATTCTCTATCTTTGAATGGAAATATCTTAGGTTAGGTAAGGAATCCTCACCATTTTCAAAGGTGGTTGTGAAGCAGCATCCTTGCTTAATAAGACCAGTTACGTAGTTTCTAAAACAAGTGACATCTTCAGGACAATAATCGCCTTTCAACAAAACCTTACATAGCATATCTCTATAATTCTCTATCTTTGAATGAAATATTTTAGGTTAGGTAAGGAATCCTCACCATTTTCAAAGGGGTTGTGAAGCAGCATCCTTGCTTAATAAGACCAGTTACGTAGTTTCTAAAACAAGTGACATCTTCAGGACAATAATCGCCTTTCAACAAAACCTTACATAGCATATCTCTATAATTCTCTATCTTTGAATGGAAATATCTTAGGTTAGGTAAGGAATCCTCACCATTTTCAAAGGTGGTTGTGAAGCAGCATCCTTGCTTAATAAGACCAGTTACGTAGTTTCTAAAACAAGTGACATCTTCAGGACAATAATCGCCTTTCAACAAAACCTTACATAGCATATCTCTATAATTCTCTATCTTTGAATGGAAATATTTTAGGTTAGGTAAGGAATCCTCACCATTTTCAAAGGTGGTTGTGAAGCAGCATCCTTGCTTAATAAGACCAGTTACTAGTTTCTAAAACAAGTGACATCTTCAGGACAATAATCGCCTTTTAACAAAACCTTACATAGCATATTTCAATAATTCTCTATCTTTGAATGGAAATATCTTAGGTTAGGTAAGAATCCTCACCATTTTCAAAGGTGGTTGTGAAGCAGCATCCTTGCTTAATAAGACCAGTTACTAGTTTCTAAAACAAGTGACATCTTCAGGACAATAATCGCCTTTAACAAAACCTTACATAGCATATTTCAATAATTCTCTATCTTTGAATGGAAATATCTTAGGTTAGGTAAGAATCCTCACCATTTTCAAGGTGGTTGTGAAGCAGCATCCTTGCTTAATAAGACCAGTTACGTAGTTTCTAAAACAAGTGACATCTTCAGGACAATAATCGCCTTTCAACAAAACCTTACATAGCATATCTCTATAATTCTCTATCTTTGAATGGAAATATTTTAGGTTAGGTAAGGAATCCTCACCATTTTCAAAGGTGGTTGTGAAGCAGCATCCTTGCTTAATAAGACCAGTTACTAGTTTCTAAAACAAGTGACATCTTCAGGACAATAATCGCCTTTCAACAAAACCTTACATAGCATATTTCAATAATTCTCTATCTTTGAATGGAAATATTTAGGTTAGGTAAGGAATCCTCACCATTTTCAAAGGTGTTGTGAAGCAGCATCCTTGCTTAATAAGACCATTACGTAGTTTCTAAAACAAGTGACATCTTCAGGACAATAATCGCCTTTCAACAAAACCTTACATAGCATATCTCTATAATTCTCTATCTTTGAATGAAATATTTAGGTTAGGTAAGGAATCCTCACCATTTTCAAAGGGGTTGTGAAGCAGCATCCTTGCTTAATAAGACCAGTTACGTAGTTTCTAAAACAAGTGACATCTTCAGGACAATAATCGCCTTTCAACAAAACCTTACATAGCATATCTCTATAATTCTCTATCTTTGAATGGAAATATCTTAGGTTAGGTAAGGAATCCTCACCATTTTCAAAGGTGGTTGTGAAGCAGCATCCTTGCTTAATAAGACCAGTTACGTAGTTTCTAAAACAAGTGACATCTTCAGGACAATAATCGCCTTTTAACAAAACCTTACATAGCATATTTCAATAATTCTCTATCTTTGAATGGAAATATCTTAGGTTAGGTAAGTAATCCTCACCATTTTCAAAGGTGGTTGTGAAGCAGCATCCTTGCTTAATAAGACCAGTTACATAGTTTCTAAAACAAGTGACATCTTCAGGACAATAATCGCCTTTCAACAAAACCTTACATAGCATATTTAATAATTCTCTATCTTTGAATGGAAATATCTTAGGTTAGGTAAGGAATCCACACCATTTTCAAAGGTGGTTGTGAAGCAGCATCCTTGCTTAATAAGACCAGTTACGTAGTTTACTAAAACAAGTGACAGCTTCAGGACAATAATCGCCTTTCAACAAAACCTTACATAGCATATTTCAATAATTCTCTATCTTTGAATGGAAATATCTTAGGTTAGGTAAGGAATCCTCACCATTTTCAAAGGTGGTTGTGAAGCAGCATCCTTGCTTAATAAGACCAGTTACGTAGTTTCTAAAACAAGTGACATCTTCAGGACAATAATCGCCTTTAACAAAACCTACATAGCATATTTCTATAATTCTCTATCTTTGAATGGAAATATCTTAGGTTAGGTAAGGAATCCTCACCATTTTCAAAGGTGGTTGTGAAGCAGGCATCCTTGCTTAATAAGACCAGTTACGCAGTTTCTAAAACAAGTGACATCTTCAGGACAATAATTCGCCTTTCAACAAAACCTTACATAGCATATTTCTATAATTCTCTATCTTTGAATGGAAATATCTTAGGTTAGGTGAGGAATTCTCCCCATTTTCAAAACTGGTTGTGAAGCAGGCATCCTTGCTTAATAAGACCAGTTACGTAGTTTCTAAAACAAGTGACATCTTCAGGACAATAATCGCCTTTAACAAAACCTTACATAGCATATTTCAATAATTCTCTATCTTTGAATGGAAATATCTTAGGTTAGGTAAGTAATCCTCACCATTTTCAAAGGTGGTTGTGAAGCAGCATCCTTGCTTAATAAGACCAGTTGCGTAGTTACTAAAACAAGTGCCATTTCAGGACAATATCGCCTTTAACAAAACCTACATAGCATTTTCAAATTCTCTATCTTTGAATGGAAATATCTTAGGTTAGGTAAGGAATCCTCGGCATTTTCAAAACTGGTTGTGAAGCGACATCCTTGCTTAATAAGACCAGTTACGCAGTTTCTAAAACAAGTGCCATCTTCAGGACAATATTCGCCTTTCAACAAAACCTTACATAGCATATTTCTATAATTCTCTATCTTTTAATGGAAATATCTTAGGTTAGGTAACGAATCCTCGGCATTTGTAAAGGTGGTTGTGATGCGGCATCCTTGCTTAATAAGACCAGTTACGTAGTTTCTCAAAAAAGTGCCATCCTCAGGACAATATTCGCCTCTTAACAAAACCTTACATAGCATATTTCTAAAATTCTCTATCTTTGAATGGAAATATCTCAGGTTGGTAAGAGTCCTCCATTTTCAAAAGGTGGTTGTGAAGCGGCATCCTTGCTTAATAAAGACCAGTTTTGCCGTTAGGTTTCCCTTTAAAAACCTTAATAGCATATTTCTATAATTTTCTATCTTTGAAAGGAAATATCTTAGGTTAGGTAAAGGAATCCTCGGCATTTTCAAAAGGTGGTTTGAAGGGCATCCTTGCTTAATAAGACCAGTTACGCAGTTTCTAAAACAAGTCCATCTTCAGGACAATATTCGCCTTTCAACAAAACCTTACTTTGCATATTTCTATAATTCTCTATTTTTAATGGAAATATCTTAGGTTAGGTAAGAATCCTCGGC